>JANBPO010009603.1:88129649-89329649 GCA_024336825.1 Amorphophallus titanum | reverse complement strand
CGTCAACAACAACTTCCACCGAAGAAAATGCGGAGAACGCATCCCATTCGGACCCTCCGAACAAACCCACACTACTGTGAAGCCGCCTCCGGAGTCACGGCAGCGAATAGAAACCAACCCCCGGTAAGCTCATGATTCGTGGGACCTAAAGAAAATCAGACGGGTCTCAAGTCATGCTCTTGACGGGCTTGGACGTGCCCTTAACGGCACGCCTATCAGCCTTCAATGGCACGATCAAAGGGCTTCGCTGGCACACCCCTGAGGGCCTTCACCGGCACTCTCGCATGCTCTCTCAGTGACACGCACCGCCAGTCTGCGCCCTCAGCGGCACACTCCCTCCAACTGCACACCGACTGTGCCACTTCCCCGGCACACACGCGGTGTCGCTTTCCCAGCACACCCTGACGGGTCTTCCCCAGCACACCCCCGGGGGTGCCCTCAGCGGCACGCTCCCTATGTGCCCCCCTTCTCCGGCATGACCCTTCTGGTCTCCTCAGCGGCACACCTCGCCTGCGCCTTCATAGGTACACCCAGCTCGGTGTTTTCACCGGCACACCCCCGCGGGACCCTTCAGTGGCACTCCCAGGGTGGCCGTCCAGTGACACACCCTACCATCCCTTCAGCGACACGCTGGTTATGGCGTCCCACGGCACGCCCAAGTGTCCTCTTCACCGGCACCACCGGCAAAACGGACATGGCACCCATCCCTTACAAATCTTTGGCACACAGTGAGTGTACTGAGGTGTCGAATGGAGGAAGCGGCATGCTGGCTAGCCCCCTGCCACTGAGGATGATCGAAGTCAAATCCCCATTAATGGCACCACGTTCCCGCCTCCGCCATCTCGCGCTCGAAAGCCCCTACCGTTGGAGTATAAGACACTCCTCTTCCCCGGTGAACGAACACACAAGGCAGACACATACAGATGGGCAGAAAGAAGAAAAGTAGACAGAGAGGAAGAGAGAAAGAGAAGAAGAAAAAGAAGAGAAGAAGAAGAGAGCTCCGCCGTGAGGTTCCTCTCTGACGACCATCACCAGAGAAAGAGTAAGAGAGAGGGAGAGAGGGAGTGAGAGTATGTAATGTGGGAGAGGGAAGAGCACGGAGCCACGACCCCTACTCAACCTCGACTCCCCATTCTTTTCTTTCTTTCTTCCTTCTTCCCCATTCCCATCGCTTGTATCCTCTATCCCGATGCTTTGCAATGTACGTGGTCGATCGTGGCCTTTACTTTCCATGAATGAAAAAACCCCTTTTGGGATCCTTCACTATCTCCGTTCATTTATGGTTCTTGCGTGGGTTTGATCGTGCGTTGCTTTCCCCCCTGGGGCATTAGAGTCTCCCTGCAGGGCCATAGACCTCCATTCACATCCCCCTTGCATCCCTGGATGCCCACATCCAATAGCCTCCTTGGCCTCTTTTTTTCCCCCAGTCAAGCACCACCACTGAACCTCTTCCCCTCCCCAGTTCCAGTCCATCCAGCTAACCCTTGGCCTTCTCTCCCCTGAGCTACCTTCAACCAGATGCACCTCTGCCCCTTTGGCCAACAACCCACGACCCCCCTTTCCTGCCCGATGCACTCAACCCGCCAGCACCTTCACCGACACGGCCTCTTCAGCAGTATGAGCCCTTTGGTCTTTTCCCGGTACACCCTTCATACCCCTTTAACAGCATGCCCTTGGTTCGCTAGTTCACCGGTACAGCCCCCCCTCGAAGCCTTCCTCGGTCCACCTTTCATCGGTACAACTCCTGTCCGGTGCACCCTCTGCACCCAGCTTCCCCTTCACTGGCACACCCTCAGTCAATCCCGCTCTACCGGTGCACCCCATGCCTCACTCGACGGTGCAGCCCTTTGGCCAAACCCTTCACTTCTACAGCTTGGCTCCCTCCAGCCTGCCTCGCCCGGTACACCTTTAAGCCGCCTTGCCAACACATTAAACCGTGCCTTCAACCTTGTGCCTCACCATTAGCATTTTCCACCAGTCCTTGCCCTCTACCCCTAGCACCCATAGCTAGCCTTAGAGTTCTCCCTCTCGCTACTCCCTCTGAGTTTCCCGAGATTTTATCTAAGGTGTTGCCATCATCGGGCGCCCACTTCCAATTGTCAAGTTCCGCCACTCCATGTGGGTGCGTCAAAGTTGTGCGTCGCCGGGTCTTCTTCGCCAGTGAGTTGGAATCACGTCGATCCGAGTTGCAATCTCTTTTATTCATGCAATGCATATGAGAAATGTTAGTTAAGTCTCTTCTTCATTATGCAACTAATGCTTATGTTCGTGTTTGTCGATCTGTCACGACGGTGTTCAAGTGCAGTCCTCTCCGTGCCTTTCACAGTTCTTTCGACTCACGAGAGCGTCTCGTTGTTATTTCTTCTATTCATTTTGTTGCTTTCCTTTTATATTTTTAATAAGTGTATAATTCTGGCAAAAATTTGGCGGCGTCTCCCCTTAACCCGAGCGCTGGGGGGGTGTAAGGGGAACACACCCACAAGGAGTGGCGTGACCCAGCAAAGTAAAGGTGTTCGCAAGCGTAGCAACACCTTTAAGAAAACTCCGGCAAACTCGGGAATCGACGAATGGGAGACACTTGGTAAACCGCAGACCTAACGGCTGGAACACCGGGCCAGATCTTCACCGCCCCAGGGAGAAATGGTCACTGGGTAAATAAAGGAAGGGCTATTAGGTCACAGGTCATGGGCACACCGGGTGAGGGTTGGCTAGAGGTGCACCGGGTTAGGAGGCTGAAGGGTGTGTCGGCCAGAAGACTGGAGGGTATGCCGGGCTGGGCATGAATGGAGGCGTGCTGGGCAACGGGTGTAAAGGGGGCACCAGGCTCTCATGGGCCGAGGTTGTGCCGGGTGAAAGGTGCAACTGATGCACTGGTCCTGGGTGCTCGGGGGTGTGCCGGGCCTGGCAGGCTGGGAGTGCACCAGTTGGAATGGAGTGGGGGCCTTATCGGCCCATGGGTAGGGGGAGCGCACCGGGCCAAGAGGCAGGTCGGGGTGTACCGGTTCAGGTGGCTGTGCTGGATCAAGAGGCTGGGGCCTCAGGAGGTCTACCGGATGGTGGGGGGGCTTGGAAAGCCAATGGCCATAGTGCCTAGTTCAGACCGAAGGGGAGTTTCTCCCATGGAGCTGAGGGGATGACGACTGAGGGGAAGGGAAGCAAGAAATCAAACTAGGCTAGAAGGGAGTTCCTCCCTAGAGGACAAGCCACAGGATACCACCCATTTCATTGGGTGGGCCATGGCTATCGTCTCCTACGGGGATCCTCCCTCTGAAGGAGGATAAGGCGGACAGAACAACGCGAAGGGGAATACCTCAGGACGTAGAATCTGGGCCACGTGCCCTTGAAGCGTGGGGAACGAAAGCATGGAAATACATGAGATAGCAGCAAAGAACGCATGGGGACACTCATATACCATGGGTACCCAGCAAGCTTTTCTCTATTCATGCAATAGGGAGCAGCCCCAAAGGGGTTGATACATCGCAAGAAAGCAAAGAAAGGGACGGAAGGAGACAAGATACAATGGGGAGGGGAACAGAGCATTAGCTCCTCCCCTCTCGAGCTTCACTCCCTCCCTCACTCACCCCTCTACTTCTTTTCTTCTCTTCTCTCTTCGCTCAAGCGGTGGAGGGCGAAGTAGCTGGCCAAGGAGTGGAATGCCCCACGTCTCTTCTTCTCTCTTTTCTTCTTCGCCTTCTCTTCGCACGGGCCGTAGTGGGTGGAGCATCAGGCTCTTCTCCCTTCTTCTCTTGTTCTCTTCTTTTTCTTCTTTGTTCTACCCCTCTCAAGAGCCAGCCAGCCAGCCAGCCTGAGAGTCCCACCCCCGGGTCATCCCCCCCTTCATTCGCCTTAGTGGCTATCTTTTATAGGAGTACCAACCATGACGCCACACCGACGATGGAAGTCAATGAAGATTGACACCCGTCTTGTCCCTCTGCAGCACCCCTTGCATGCCTCAACCGAGCGTTGACACTTGGGTAAGTTGGCGCTGGATCGACGTGAGTTCACTGCGCGCCAAGGGCCACGGGCAGCGACTGCTGGATCCACTGTCGGAGGCATCGATCCAACGGCTACAATGCATCACCGGGTGAAGAAGAAAAGGCGCCACATCGGGTGGGAGGCTTGGCAGGTGCACCGAGTGAAGAAGGAAAAGTTCTGCACCGGGTGGAAGGCTTGGCAGCCTCACCGGTTTGCATGGATACAAGGGTGCACCATTTCAAGTGGCTGGGCAGTGCGTCGGATAGAGCCATGATGGGGTGTGCCGTTGGAGAAGCCAATGGGGCTTGCCGTTGGAGGGGACACTTGGGCGTGCCGTTGGAGGGGGCAGTTTAGGCGTGTCGTTGGAGGGGGCACTTGGGCGTGCCGTTGGAGGAGGCACTAGGGTGTGCCATTGGAGGGGCACTTTAGGCGTGCCGTTGGAGGGGACACTTGGGCGTGCCGTTGGAGGGGGCACTTGGGCATGCCGTTGGAGGGGCACTTTAGGCGTGCCATTGGAGGGGGCACTTGGGCGTGCCATTGGAGGGGCACTTACGGCATGCCATTGGAGGGGACATTTGGGCGTGTTGTTGGACGAGGCACTTGGGCGTGCCGTGGGAGGGGGTTTTTATTTACTTTAAATATTCTGAGATGCTACAACCTTCTTGGGTTTTATTGTATCTAGTGATGGGGTCTCCGCCGATCCGGAGAAGATTCGAGCCATTGTTGAGTGGCCAGAACCCCGCACGCTCCATGATGTCTACAGCTTCCATGGCCTCACGACATTCTATCGTCGCTTCATCCGCGGATTTAGTTCCATCATTGTCCCGATTACAGATTGTATTCGGAAGGGCACATTTGTGTGGATGAAGGTCGCACCTGCCACCTTTAGGGACATTAAGGAGCGCATGACCCAGGCACCTATCCTTTGATTGCCTGACTTTACGTAGGTGTTTGAGGTCACTTGTGATGCGTCAGGCGTCGGTATATGTGAAGTTTTGAGTCAGGAGGCCCAACCCATTGCCTTCTTTAGTGAGAAATTAAGTGATGCCAAACTGTGATATTTCACCTATGATAAAGAGTTCTATGTAGTTGTTCTAGCTTTAAGGTATTGGAGGCACTACTTGTTTCATCAAGAGTTTGTATTGTATTCAAATCATGAAGCTCTTAAATTCCTCCATGCTCAGAAAAAGATGAATGCGCATCACAGTAGTGGGCGGAGTACCTCCAGGAGTTCACCTTTGTGCTCAGGCACAAGGCTGGGATAGAGAATAAGTTGGTTGATGCCTTGAGCTAGTGTGCTTGTCGACTGACCACCATGGGTACCGAGGTTATAGAGATTGAGAAGATGAGGGAGGCTTATGCTGATTGCTTTGACTTTGGTCAGATTTTTACCACTCTCCAGGTCAGCCCGTCGAGGGATTATAGTGATCATGTGCTTTAGGAGGGTTATCTCTTTCGATGGGGCAGACTTTGTGCTCCCCGGACTTCGGTTCACGATTTCTTAGTATGGGAACTTTATGCAGGAGGTCTAGCCAGCCATTTCGGTCGGAATAAGACTATAGAAACTGTTGAGCACCGATTCTCTTGGCCGAGCTTAAAGCGTGATGTTACTCACATCGTGGCTCAGTGCCGTACATGTGTTATGGCCAAAATGAAGAAGTAAAGCTCTGGTCTCTATAGGCCTCTTCCTGTGCCTGATGCTCCGTGGAAGGATGTCAGCATGGACTTTGCTTTGGGATTGCCACGAACCTCCAAGAAGCATGACTCTGTCTTTGTGGTAGTGGACCGATTCTCCAAGATGGCACTCTTCATTCCCTACTCCAAGACCTCGGATGCTTCGAGGGTAGCCTGCCTGTTCCTTTCCCATGTTGTGTGTAAGTTTGGGTCCCCCCGCACCATAGTGTCTGACCGTGACGTTAGGTTCACTAGTTATTTTTGGAAGACACTATGGCACATGTTAGGTACCCACCTCATGTTTTTCACTACATATCATCCCCAGAGAGATGGTCAGACTAAGGTTGTCAACAAGAGTCTGGGTGACTTATTATGGTGTCTTATTAGGGACCGTATAGGGGATTGAGACTTAGTGTTACCACTGGCTGAGTTTGCATACAATGATTCGGTCAATAGGTCTACAAGTATGAGTCCATTTGAAATTGTCACAGGTCATAGGCTTAGGAAGCCAGTGGATATTGTTCCCCTACCCATTCAGGCTCGAGTGTCAGAGTCAGCTGAGTCATTTGCTGAGCATGTTAGAAGTCTGCATGACGACATTCGTCGTCACATTGAAACCAGTAATGCACGGTACAAGGAATTGGCTGATGCACATAGACACCGCCATGAGTTCCGGGAGGGCGAATATGTCAGGATCAGGGTCAGACCTGAACGGTTTCCCTCTGGAATAATGAAGAAACTGCAAGCTTGTGGTGCTGGTCCCTTTCGAGTATTGAGGTGAGTCGGGTCTAATGCATATATTGTGGACTTGCCTGAGGAGTATGGGATTAGCTCTACGTTTAACGTGTCAGATCTGGTTGCCTATAGGGATCCCACGGTGATTCCTAGTGAGACCTTCGGGCCATCTCCACCCCTTGTGAGTGACACCACCCCTGAGTGTCCACCACCAGCCACATTCTGACAACAGTGCGAGCAAATAGAGCATATAGTAGATGAGCAGGTGACTATTACCAAGAGTGGAGCTTACCTGCGCTACCTAGTGCGATGGAGCAGACGGCCTGTGACTGAGGATACCTGGATCACCCGGGCAGAGCTACAACGGCTAGATCCAGATCTACTGGAGCGATACCAGAGGGACTGAGACCCTTACTTGAAGGGGTCAAACTTCTCCCAACTAGGGAGAATTGGTGTGGACACCAGAGCCAGAGATCGGCTCGACTCAGCAGGCCACCGGTACCGAACACGTAGCGCAACTCGGGCGACGTCGACTTCCTTGTGGTTGGGGGACAGTCTGGAGTCTCCACATTAAGTTATGTATTTGGAGTGTATTTGCGTTTGTATTTGTATTTGTGTTTTTGATGTAGTTTAGGGTCTCTATGGGTTCGTCCACAGTCTCATCCCTAATCGGAGGTGGTGACTCGAGGATGGGCAAGGCCGGTGGCATGGCTTCTATAGGTGTTTGAGGCTCAAATGATGGTTCCAGGGGTGCACAATCAGTGGGGCCTAGTGTAGTAGGCTGTGGGGTGGGTGGTTTGGCCACTTGCCAATAAGTGGGTGGGAGATACTTCTCACGAAGCTTCTCCTTCATCATGCCCCAGGTGATGGGCGCTTGGAATCGGGCCGTAAGACATCACTCATCATCGAGCCAGTAGACTCGGGCCCTATCTCTCAACCTTCTCGTGGCAAACCTTACCTTTTGGAAGTCTGACCAGTCATCCCTATCTAAGTAGAAGTCCATCTCGACTTCCCAATCAAGGTAGATCATGGGATTACAGGAGCCAAAGAAATCTTGGGTATCCCAACGGATGCTATAGGGAGTGAATATTCTATCCCCGAATCAGTCGTAGAGATTGGGTAAGGGGCTATTCTGTGCATAGATTGGGTGATTGGACAGACTAGTATGTTGGCCAGTGATGTGCATAGGCCCGGACTGAAGGTATGGAGTGCCGATATGAGTGGCCATGGATCGATTGTGGCGGGATGATTTATCCTGGGTGTCATGGCCAATTGGAAGACCAATCTCCTAGTACGAAATAGCACTATGGATAGACATGGGGTCAGTAGGAATGGAAGTTGGCCTAGGACTCGACATACAAGAGCAAGCCGAGAACCTGGTTCTGATACCAAATCTGATGCGGGACGAACCCGGTCGAGACACTGGGACCTAAAGCCAGCAAACAACGAGCACAAACGTCTAGGCGACAAGGCAAACACTCACACGTGTAGTGGACTCCACACGGGACTCGTAGTGATGGCTAGGCGAGCCGAGGCTCGTAAGGAGGCTGGACACGGTCCGAGCAGCGAGGAGGGTGGAGGCAAGCCACCCGGGGGAAATGATAGTGGGCACCGGACTCAACCGGGTAGACCGATACCGAGGGAATCGATTCAATTGACGCTCACTCATCGGTAGCAATTACTCTCGAAGGTGGAAGTTTTGAAATGGGCACTCCTCTCACGGTGCTGCAGTTGGAACCAATACTAAGCAAGCAAACTAGGAGCGGTAGTTGCATGTACCTAGCCATCCGATGGACCGGCTCCGGTCGGAGACGAGGGCGAGCCGGGGAGCGTGGGCACCCGGCGGACACGCTGCGTCAGTGTAGCTCGGCGTCAGATCCTGCTAATACAACCACTACACTCCACGCAGGGAGGGGAACACGGGGATGGGCAATTATTATAAGATCTACCCTCACGCAGGAGGGGGGAGCAAGGGGAGGGGAGGCAGGGCGGCCGATCCGCAGATAGCTTGTCGGGAGGGAGCCACTGGTTCCGAATAGCTCACGAAGCACTGACGTCTGAATGAAGTGTCGTCAACACTCAGACGAAGCCTGGTGGACGCCGATGGGTTCCTAAGATCCTGATGTCGCCCCGAGGTCGCTGGAGGGTGGGGACGGCCGCGGTCGAAGATCTACACCACTCTGTCCCACCGGACAGGTTTGCGCAATCGAGATGCGATGACCGGTACGCCCGCTGTAGATCTCCAAACGTAACTGGACCAACTCAGTGGGGTAGCAGACTGAGAGCACTACGTACCCTCAAAAGCTGGCCACCGTCGGATCACCTTGCCGGTTGTGGTCCCCGATATGGTCGGCTTCTGGTTCCTGGGAGAGCAGCTTGACAGGGAGGCAAGGTCGTCATGAAATTTCCTGTATCGAAGTCAGAACGAGACGAAACCACCTGGGTTGGCTTCGTATCATCGAGGGTCACGACTTTGGAGAAGACAGCTTAGCCCGAAACGGAGCAGAGGATGGAGTATCGGGGCTGATGAAGTTATTGTCGGTCTTGGACGGACAGAGACTTCTGAACCTGGCGTAGTCGCAGCAAAACGGGCGCCCCAGGCAGAGGCGTTGTTGAAAGACAGCGGGACCACTCTGCATTGTTGGTTACTCGAAGACAAAGAACTCTTATGAAGGGAGTTCTGGCTGATTCGCACAGGGGAAGATGGTACCGCTATTGCCAAGAGGTCCTCAGAAACTAGTGCAGTTCTGGCACAGTTGCACGGAAATGCCTGACGTCGTTGGTGCTGATGACGAAATGAGGCGGGATCACTTCTGGAGCGTTGCAGACTCGAAGGAGGATGACTTTGCAGAAGACACCTCGAGCCGATTCTCGCTGTGGACGCTGCTAGAATGTCTGCCAATCGAGCCTCTGGTGCTGTATTGTAGCAGGGAGTAGCAGAACTAGGTTCTGGCTCCACTAGGGAAAGGGCGACGACGGAGAGTCTCCGGGGTTGCTATGGGCGAACTGAGTAGAGGGGAGGGCGGGATAGACGCCATCACCGTGGAGAACACGGTGAGCGCGACCGGGTAGCCCGCGAGAAGCGCCCCGACCCCCACGGTGGTCGGTACCTTCAGGATGAACTTCCGGAACCATCCCTGGACCGGCCAGAACGGCGCGCGCAGCGCGAGACCGACGACGATGAGCGGGAAAGCGACGTGCTGAAGATCGACGGTGAGTCCGAAAATCTCCGTCGTCTTCCCGGTGAGCTTGCCGGCCAGGTCCTCGATCAGGAAGGTGTGCGGATCGACCGCGTGGTAGATGAGCAGGATTCCGAAGAAAAGACAGGCGCCGGCGACGAGCGCCACGCACATCATCCGGAAGGCGGATACCTCGCGACCTTCGTCGCCCCAGATCGACGCGAGAAAATAAAGGGGGATCGGCGCGAGGGTAAGGAAGAAGAGGAGCAGGAAAAGGTCGTTCGCGCAGAGCGCGCCGAGGATCGCGCACTCGAGAAGGAGCAGGAGGGCGTGGATGCCGCGCCGGCCGAACTGCCGATCCCATTCCGAGATGAGCAGGAACGGAAAGACGAGCGCGGTCACGAGCGTCGGCAGCAGATTCAGCCCGTCCACTCCGAGCGCGAAGTGGATCGAATAGGAACGCATCCAAGCGACGACGAACTTCGGCGCTTCCGCGCTCGAATCCATCTGGACGAAAAGGACGATCGCGGCGATCGCGCTCAGTGCATATATGAAAAGACGCATGGACTTGAGTCAAACGGAAGGTGCTTAGATTGAAAATGTGCATGGGGTTTGTTTCCTATTGACACAAGAAGTGCATGGATGTTGGTTCTGAAAATATGCATGGACTTGTCTATATACATGGACTTGATAAGCAAGACATGCACGGACTTATCTATATACATGGACTTGATAAGCAAGACATGTACGGACTTGTCTGTGTACATAGACTTGATAAGCAAGACATGCACGAACTTGTCTGTGTACATAGACTTGATAAGCAAGACATACACGGACTTATCTGTGCACAGACCTGAGACAACAAAATGTGCATGGACTTGATAGCCAACTCGTGGGCTATGTGAAGCAAGGCAAACATGCACGGATGCATGTTTCAAGGAAACTTGCACGGATGCAAGTTCTGTGAAGTGGTCAAAACATGCACGGGTGCAGGTTCTGAGAGGCAGAGACAAAAAGTGCACGGATGCAAGTTTTTATAAAGTAATGTCAAAACATGCACAGATGCATGTTTTGTGAAGTGAACAAGCACGGGCTTAAACACAAGTTGCACACAGGAAGAAAATATGCACGGGGTTTGACGTGCACGGACATTGTGAAGGTGTGCACGGGCTTGGGATGCAACCCAATCAACAATACACTAAGTCTAGAAAGTGCACGGGGTTTGGCTTCCACGGACCATATGAAGGCGTGCCTGGACTTGGCGAAGGCGTGACTGTTCATGCTCAGACCTTCTTTCCTGCTACATAGAATGTGCACAGACTAATGTTCTTGGCCAAGGCCAGAACATACATGGACTCAAGTGCACAGACTTAGAATGCAGGATGTGCACGGACTTTAACAAGCAACCCAACAAAATTTCATCTAAGTCTAAAATGTGCACGGACTTTGATCATTGTGATACGGTGGAATGTGCACGGAATTTATGATATTGTGCACGAACCATGCACGGACTTTCCATGCTAAGACTGTACATGCACGGACTCAACATGAGACATGCATGGACTCAGCATGAGACATGCATGGACTTTACAATGCAAACCATGAAACTGCACGGATTTAAGAAAGTAGAATGTGCATGGACTTTATGATAGTGTGCACGGACCATGCACAGACTATATCAAGACTTGTAATGACTTAGTGTGAGACATGCATGGACTTATGATTTCATACCTTATATGATGCACCTTGAAGACTCTGCATGGACTTTAGTTCTACCTTGAACAGATATGCATGGACTCTATTACCAGACAGACGTGCACTGTTCATGCACGGATTCAATACCATGAACATGCACGGACTCAACAATGAATGGCGTGCAACGCTTGCATAGACTATGCAAGGACTCAAACCTGGTATGCTTAAGTTGAGTGTATGCATAATACACCCCATCCATGGACTTGGCTCAACCTTAATGCAATGCATGGACTTTTGAAAGAAGTCCTAGACTAATATGCACAGGCAAACACTGACCAAGCATACCAAGTATACCAAGCATTGCACTAATCATGCATAACAGTCTCGTAATGATCACCCAATCAAGCACTAATTTAGGAACAAATGTGGTGACTCAAGAAGTTGCTATCATCAAAATAACACTCCGTCATCAAAGCCCAAGGGGCACATCAATCTCCCCCTTTTTGATGATGGCAACACACAATGAGTCACACTGACTCGTCAAACAATTCTCCCCCTTTGACATGCTTTGCTTTCTTTCCCCTCCCGCCTGGCCGGCTTATCGCCCCTCCCTGTGTGGAGATAGTGTTTACTGTAAAATTTTTAATACCCCATCCCCTAGTTCAACCCCCCTGTGTGGGGAGTGACTTCTCTTTTCATTTTTTCAATCTCTCTTCCCCCTAAGCTTCTCCTTCTCCAAGAAAGGGAAGGGCCTCTCCTTTTCCTCACTGGTTGCTGGCTTATATTGGGGGGTACCCAAAGTGTTTCGTTCGAAGGGGGGTGAAACTATGAACTGCTACCGCTTGCCCATGTCCCACTGTCACTGCTATCATGTTGCCATGCTCAACACGTTGCTGTTGCCATTTTGGAGAGGGGCGTGCATGGCTGGCCGGTGGAATGGGTGATCGACGCAGGGCTCGAGGACTCCCATTCCAGGGATGTGTCTGGTTGCCCACCGGTTCGAAGCAAGGAGATTTGCCATTTTAAGCCACCCGCCGACGTGTTGTTTGTAGAAAACAAGGGACTGGAATGATGACGGGATGGCTCGGAAGCTAAATCGGCGTGAGATTGTGCGTGCCAGATTAGGATTCCAAGAGGGGAGGGCGTGCCAGTTTGCACCTTGTGGAGGGGCGCACCGGTTTACGTCACATGGAGGGGGGTGCGCCAGTTTACAACCTCTTGGAGGGGCGCGCCGGTTTAACACTCTGTGTGGCTTCTTCCCATCTTAGTGGTGATTCGGACGGACGTTTGGCCTCCCGTGCTGCTTTAACTATAATGCACTGCCTTTGAGGTGTTTGATTTGAAGCCTCCAAACCCCATTTTAGGACTTTGAGTGATTCCTGGCACATGCCAAACTCGTGTCTGATTTCTCGAGTTTTCTCTCGATTCAGCCTTCGACACAGCCGGTTGGAGAGTTACGGCCATATCTTCTACTTGAGGGGCTTCCTTATCAGGTAGCAAACCACCAAGCGAGTTCTCATCCTGATCGGACGAGGTATGGGGTTTATTTGGCCTTCCTGTCTTTGACTTGTTCTTGAACAAGTAGATGCAAGTGTTGTATGATCATCATCGTCACTTTTTGACGTCCACATCTGGCCACTCAACAATGGCTCAGATCTTCTCCGGATCTGCGGAGACCCCATCACTGGATACTATGAAACTCAAGAAGGTAACATGAGAAGTCATGAAGGCACACTTCTGTGGGTTGACATACAGCTGCTCTCGCCTCAAAATCTAACAGACCTGCCTCAAATGATCCGAGTGGTCCTCCCTAGTGCGGCTATAAATGAGTATGTCATCGAAATGCATGACAACAAACACTCTAATAAGAGGTCGAAGGACCTGAGTCATTAGCCGCATGAATGTACTAGGGGCGTTCGTCAAGCCAAAGGGCATAACTAACCACTCGCACATCCTTGGTCTTGAAGGTAATCTTCCATTCATCTCCAGGCCTAATCCTCACCTGGTGATAGCCACTCTTAAGATCGATCTTGGAGAAAATAGTGGCACCCGACATCATATCTAGCATGTCGTCAAGTCGGGGAATAGAAAATCAGTACTTTATGGTGATCTTGTTGATGGCACGACTATCAACACACATCCTCCACGTGCCATCCTTCTTTGGGACGAGTAATGCTGGTACAGCACATGGACTCATGCTGTCCCGAATAGATCCCTTCTATAACAATTCATCGACCTGTCATTGCAGCTCAGTGTGGTCAACGGGGCTCATGCGGTAATAGGGAAGATTGGGCAATGAGGACCCTGGAATTAGGTCGATAGCATGCTGGACATCCCGCATAGGTGGGAGTCCCTCGGGAAGCTCCTCCAGGAATACATCAGTGAACTCCTATAAGATCGGGATAGCATCGGGTGGGAGTGCACCCTCGGAGCCTCGCTCCACCTCATGGACTATGATAACAAACACAGGACTACCCCTACAAGCCTCCCGCTCCATCTCATGGGGGCTAATCATCATCAGTCTGCTCGTCGGGGTTTGGCTTGTGATAGAAGAAACAATCGCGGCCTGGACTAAGGACGGGGTACTGGACCCAGGGGTAGAAGGGCCAGAGGTGATCGGGCTGGCCGGGCCCCTAACCGGTGGACTCTTCGGTGGAGAGGGATGAAGAGTGATCCGCTGGCCACCATGGTCAAAGGTACAAGTGTTCGACTGACCATGAAGGGTGGCATCCCGATCAAATAGCCATGGCTTGCCAAGGATAATGCTGCCACCTTCATGGGTAGGACGTCACACCAGATGTCATCACGGCAGGTGTGGAACTTCAGTGGGACTAGGCACTACAGCCTAACCGGGATGGAGGTGGAGTCCACCCAAGATACTCGATATGGGAGGGGATAGTCTACAGGGGTAAGACCAAGGCGCGAAACAGTGCCTGTAGAGATGGCATTAATACAGCTCCCACTATCAATAATCATCGCAGTTTGGTTCTCGATCAGGGGAGATCGGGCCAGTTTAGTGAAAATCGTTATTTTTGGGGTTTGTAAGGTTCACCGAAAAATAGCAACCATTCTTAGCTTAATTAATGTCAAAACAACCGTTGAGATGTCAGGATCCCATTCCCGTAAGTTTCGTGTCGATCGGTTGTCATTTGGGGCGGGTAGGAGTCTGGGAATTCCGGTGACTCGTTTAAGGTCGATTTGTCAAAATCGCCCCGATCTCGTGATTTAACACTTGCATGTGGTGTTTTTAGCTCCCAAGAGTGTTGTATGGTCATGTGTGTCTGTTTCCCCTGTGCTTCGGCGTGAATGGGGCGTGGAATGGGCCGATTCGACTGTTCCCCTATTTTGCTCGCCAGTTTTGTGTAACGGTCATACCAGAGACTGTCACCTGTGTGACGGCCCCTCGATAGACCGTCACAACCATTGGTCATTTCACGTTCTTCAAGACAGGGTTGGTGTGATGGACCAGCATAGGGCCGTCACATGGCTGTAACGCGCCTATGGTGGTGCGTTATGTGCTGGTGGTTTCCTAGGATTGTGGCTGTCAGTTCCCCGAAGATCGTGTCTGCCTCAAAGACCGGGTCAGTCGGTTAGCCCTAACGGACCTCCCCTTGTGCGTCACATTATGTAACGCCACTGGTCTGGTGCGTTACATGGTTCGTGTTAGGCTTTTAGGCCCGTTGGCCCTGATGACCCTGTCTTGGTGCGTTACGTGGTCCGAGTTGTAGCTTTAGGCCTGTTTGCCCTGACGCCCCTACCCTGGTGCATCAGAGCAGGTAACGCCCCTATGGTGGTGCATTACAATCTTGTTGATTCGCCATGATGGCCGTTGTTCCATTCTGTGTCTGTTCGTGAGTAGGTCTGTCTTAGGTTTGTGTTCTAGGGCGGTGTCTGTGTATCAGTAGTTTTTGGATCGATCGGTTCAGGTGATTGGGTGTGGTCTTTTCCTTGACTGTGACAGTTCCCTAATGACTTGATCTAGACCTGCCAGTGTCCTTGACTCTGCTCTTGCTGTGACTTTCCTTGATTGCCGAGTTCGCCTAGTGGTTGAGTGATAGTTCGCTCTGCCCAGAGTGTAGTCGTTGTCCACCGCTCTGGTTTCTGCTTGTCTTGGTTTGATCTCATGGTTTGCCCATGACCCATGGGTGTCTATTGACATCCTATGAGGGCAGTGACCATGATGGGACAGCCAAGAGTGCTTGTGCATGCTGTACATGTGTCTGTGGGTGTCTGTGTGTATGTGTCGTGTCGGGTTCCAGTCAACCCGGTGAGACCAGGGGTTGACATGTGACCTTGTCTGTGTCTCGATGACTTTGTCCAATTCGAGACCATATTTCTGGATGCCTCGAGATATCATCCTATCTCGATTTGCGTATCCAGATGTGTTGAGAGTTCTCGATGTTCCCTCGGGTCTCCGTGAGTCATTTCCTACAAAGTGTTGTTTCCTCTAGCTTTGGTTTAGACCGATTCGATGGCTTGTTCCGCTGTTAGTGACGATCTTGCCTTTGAGTCGTTTGACTCAAGGATCGTTACGTGAGTAGGTCTAGTTGCCTTGTCCTGAGTTGTCGGCAATGGCTGTGCTGCCATTGGTGCTTTGGAGTACGTGTGACAGTGCTCTGTTACCTGTCAGTACTTTCACACTCATGTTTTGAGTCTCCGTGTCTTGTAAGCCTCCACTAGTCGTAGCCTTACGGCACGTTTCAGCGTGACGACTCTTGTAGTGGGGCACTTTTCCAGTTTACGGTTCTTAGGCTAGTTCTATGGGCCCCTCGTCAACCGTAGCGTCCTTTGGAGGGGGAATACTAGCTAGAGGCCTGGCTTAGGCGATAGCCAGTGTGTACACACGTGGTCAGGGGCTTTGGACTTGCGTCGTTAGACGTGACCCTGACTAGTCACTCGCATTATGGTACTATTCTTGTTCTGATAGTGTCTTAATCTCGACCTAGTCCTTGCAGTAGGTGACGTGGACAAGACGCTAGTAGGCACAGCATAAGACGTCAATGGACACAGCTGGCTATTCTTCTGGTGGTGAGGCACTCTAGTCACGTGGCACGTGACTCTTCGCGGTTCTCTTCATGTTCCTCGCACATCGTGACCTTTCCAAGTTAGCCTTCTCTTGGCTTTTCCCGAGGTCGATGTCCTATCGCATGCACGACGTTCTAGTCATGTATGGGATAGTGCACACGACGTTCTTGTCATGTTGTCTGAGTCTGTCTAGGTTTCCCTAGGCTTTGTCGGTTGTTCTTGCAGGTCTTCGTTTGGAGCCTGGCATTGTGTCGACAGTTCGGTAAGCTTCTGGCTTTTCCTAGTTCAGAGTTCACCTGCTATCTTTGTTTGGTGTAGTGTCTGCTTGGAGTAGTTTCGGGGGCCGAGGTTAGTTCGATGGTAGACCTTCTGGTTGCTGAAGTGACTTCCATTGTCTAAGATAATTCGGTCAGGGGTGCCGAACCAGAATATGATATTACGGCGAACAAATCTGGCGATAATCTCCCTGGTGACCTCGCTTAACGTGACATCTTCTGCCCAGCGGGAGAAATAATCAGTCACTACTAGGATGTACTTGCAGCCTGTGGATGAGGAGGGCAATGGACTCACGACGTCCGTTCCCCATTGGGCAAAAGGCCAGCTGGGCACCGTAGGATGCAACGGCACGGGTGGCTTCCTGGGTATCGTGGCATGCTTCTGGCACCTCTAACACGATTTAGCATACTTGCAGCAGTCGTCAAACATCGTCGGCCAATAATCGCCAAGCTTTTTATTTCAAATTTTTTTTGGCCCTACCTGGTGTGCACTGACTACTCTGGCGTGAACCTCCTTCATAACTCTCCAAGCCTCTTCAATGGACAGGCATCGGAGGAGTAGTTTTTGCTTGGCATCCCCCGTGATTCGAAATAGTATCCCATTTTGGAGCTCATAGGAGTCCTTTGTTCTGATCAGTCTGATCTTCTCTTCCCTTTGCTTGGGCAGTCGTCGGTATTTGAACCATTGCATAAGAGGGTCTCTCCAGTCAGGCAGACTGACAGCTTCTACTGTGGTGACCTCCCATTCTTCTTCTTCCAGGCCTTCTTCTATCATGCTAGGCACCTATCATTGGTTGATCATTCGAATGTCGAGTGACCCATCAGACGGGACTACTAGCGAGCTTGCCAACTTTGCCAAGGCGTCGACTTGAGCATTCTCTCCTCTGGCGATGTGGCCTATCTCAAGGAGGTAGAACCGCTCCTTGAGCCCCTTCGCCTTAGTGTGGTAAGGGAGTAGCTCCGGCTTCCAGATGTCAAGCTATCCCTGGACTTGCTTGACGACCAGCAATGAATCGTCAAATACTTACAGCATTTTAATCTCCATTTGCAGAGCAATCTGGAGGCCAATAATCAGAGCTTCATACTCTGCTTCATTATTTGTGCAGGGCTTGTTGATGCAGTAGGAGGTGTATACCATTTCTCCATTTGGAGACTTAAGGACGATGTCGGCTCCGACCCGTATCTCGGTATGCCCAGAGGATGTTGTTTCTGTCCTAGAAGTCCCGTCAAAATACATCTACCAGACGGCCTGTTGGACTTGGTTTGCCTCCAGTACTTCATCTTCGGGTAGTTTCGTAGCCAGTGGGGAGTCTTCGGGCATGGGGTGTGCCGCGAAGAAGTCCGCGATGGCTTGCCCTTTGATGACCTTCTGTGGCACATAGGTGATGTCAAACTCCATCAACAGCACGACCCACTTGTTGAGGCACCCCTTCGGGACCGGCTGGGAGAGAATATGCTTGACAGGATTAGCCCTGAAAATCAAGCTCACTTCATGGGACAGCATGTAGTGCCTCAGCTTCTTGACCGCGAAGACCAAGGCGAGGTAGACCTTCTCGATAGGAGTGTATTTGGCTTCTGCCCCCACTAATCTTCGGCTGAGGTAATAGAGAGCTTGCTCCTTTCCCTCGTCATTGTTCTGGGTGAGCATTGCCCCCAGTGAGTATTTGGTAGTCGCTATGTAAAGAATGAGCGGCTTGCCTTTGACGGGTGCCCCCAGCACAGGCGGGGTCTTCAAATAACCCTTCAGCCGATTGAAGGCGTGCTGGCATTCATCACCCCAGTTGAATGGTGCATTCTTCATCATCAGTTTGTGGAACGGCTGGCAGCGTCCCGATAGATTAGAGATAAACCTACGAATATAAGCTAGCTGGCCTTGCAGGGACCTCCGTTCTCCCAGGTTCTTCAGAGGTGGCACCTCCTAGATGGGTTTTATTTTGAGGGGGTCGATCTCAATCCCTCTATACCAGACAATGAAGCCCAGGAATTTTCTGCTGGAGACACCAAAAGTGCACTTCATCGGATTCATCTTCAGCTCGTACTATCGGACCCTCTGGAAAATGACCGTGAGGTCATTCAGATGGTCGCCTCTCCTTTTCATCTTCATGACTAAGTCATCGATGTAACATTCGACCTTGCTGTAGAGTAGCTCATCGAATATCTTGGTCATTACCTGTTGTTATGTGGCCCTAGCATTCTTGAGGCCAAAGGGCATTCTCTTGTAATGGAAGATCCCCTTAGGCGACCTAAAAGTTGTATCAATCTGGTCGTGCTCGGCTATCCAGATCTGGTTGTAACCAGACGAGCCATCCATAAAGACAAGGCCTCATGACCAGTGGTTGCGTCAATCATTACTTCAGTGATGGGCACTGGGAAGTCATCCTTTGGGTATGCTTTATTTAGGTCACAAAAATTCATACAGATCCTGATTTGTCCATTCTTCTTCTTCACTGGTACGATGTTGGCCAGCCAAGTGGTGTATTGATTCTCTGCTACCAGAGTCCAGTCCAAAGGAAAGACAATAAGTCTAACAGTACAATCGACAGAACAGAAAAGACATACCAGAAAGTCAGGGGAAGCCCAACGAAGGTACCAGCTGGAAACTATGAACTCGCACACTAGGAACCACGAAAGTAGCACGAACCGCGACCCACCTGAAACGTAGGGGTGAGCCTCATGTCACTGGCTCAGTAGGGGTCACACGGATCCCCACTGAAAAACACGCAGTAACATGCTAAAATAGCAGGTAAATAACAGGTAACAATAGTAGTAAAGTAGGAAAACTAAACTACAAAGCTGTAAAGAAAAAGGATGTAGGAGTAGGGAGCATGCTAAGAGTTGGGGGAGCTAAAAAGGAAAGGGAAAGAGTCGTACTGAACAGGCGCGACTGCCGAACTAACCTCGGCTCCCAGAACTACTCCAAGCAATGATAGAAGGGCAGACTCTGATCTGACGAAGTCAGGAGCTTACCTATCTGCCGACACGACGCCAGGCCTAAGATGAAGACCTGCAAGGACAACAAGAAAACCTAGGAAAACCTAGATAAATGACATACAACACGACTAGCACGTCGTGCACACTGCGCCACACACGACCAGAACGTCGTGCAGGCGACAGACACTGACCTCGGGAAAAGCCAAGAGACGGCTAGCCCAGAAAGGTCAAGACACACAAGAAAAATCGAGAGTCACGTGCCACGTGACTGAAGTGCCTTCTTGCTAGAAGAACAGCCAGCTGCGTCCACCGACGTCTTACGCTGTGCCTACTAGTCTCTTGTCTGCGTACCTTACCGCAATGACTAGGCCGAGGCCAAGACACTGTCAGAACCAGAACCAAAGTGCCATCATGAATTACTAGTCAGGGTCACGCTTGTCGACGTGAGTCCAAAGTCCCTAACCACGTGTGCACACACTAGCCCACAGCCTAAGCCAGGCTTCTAGCTAGTATTCTCCCTCCGAAGGATGCTACGGTTGGACCGGGGGCCCACAGAACTAACTTAAGAACTGTACATCAGGAAAGTGCCCCGCTACAAGAGCCGTCACACCGTAACGTGACGTAAGGCTACCACTAGTGAAGGCTCACAAGACACGGAGACTCAAAACACAGGTGTAGAAGTACAGACAGGCAAGAGAGCACTGTCACACGTACTTCAAAGCATCAATGGCAGCACAGTCACTGCCAACAACTTAGGTCAAGGCAACTAGACCTACTCACATAACTATCCTTGAGTCAGATGACTCAGAAGCAAGATCGTCACTAATAGCGGAACAAGCCGCCAATCGGTCTAATCCTAAGCTAGAGGAAACAGCACTCCGCAGGAAACAACATGCGAAGACCTGAGGGAACATCGAGGACCCTCAGTACATCTGGACACGTAGAACGAGGTAACACGATACCTCACTGCAGCCAGAACTATGTCTCGAACTGGACAGAAACATCGAGACACACACAAACAGATAGACTCCATACACAAACACTCCTGGCCACCCCATCACGGTCACGGCCCTCATAGGATGTCAAAAGATACCCATGGGTCAACGGGCAAACCATGAGGTCAAGCCAAGGCAAACAGAAGCATCGAAGGACGACACTCTGGCCGATGCGAACCATCACTCGACCGCTAGGCAAGCCCGACAGTCAAGGAACAGCCGCTACGAGACCAGAGACAAAGACACTGGCAGTTCTAGATTGAGCCGTTAGGGAACTGTCACAGTCAGGAGAGAGACCGTATCCAGTCACCTGAACCGACCAATCCAGAAACTACCGACATATAGACACCGCCCTAGAACACAAACCTATGACAGATCAACACACGAACAGACACAGAATAGAACACCGAACAACGCAGGCCATCACGGCCAACAGGACTATAACGCACCTCCATAGGTGCGTTACCTGCTCTGACGCACCAAGGGTGGGGCGTTAGGGCAACCAGGCCTAAAACTACAACTCGGACCACGTAACGCACCAAGCCAGGTGCGCTACACCACCTAACGCACCAAAATAGGGGTGTCAGGGCCAACGGGCCTAAAAGCCTAACACTAACAATGTAACACACCAAGCCAGGGGCGTTACACAACCTGACGCACAAGGAGAGGTCTGTCAGGGCTAACCGATCGACACGATCTTCGAGGTAGACATGATCTTTGAGGGCTTGATAGCCACAGTCCTCAAAAACCACCAGAACGTAACGCACCAAGCCAGGCGCGTTACAGCCATGTGACGATCCTATGCTGGTCCGTCACACCAACCCAGCCTTGAAGAGCGTAAAACGACCAACGGAATGTAACGGTCTATCGTGGGACGGTTACACGTGTGACGGCCACTGGAACGACCGTTACACAAATCTGACAAACAAAATAAGGGAATTATCAAATCAGCCCGTTCCACGCCCCATTCACACTGGCAGATTAATGCTAAGAGAAACTCCATGGGGACTCTGCGACTTTGAGAAGCCGTTGCAGAAATCCTAAGCATCACCAGAATTGCGCCAGACCAGCCTAATCCTCCTCAAGCAAATGGGCACGGGTTGCCTTATCGGCATGTCTCGGAGTGGCTCGAGTTTCAGACAAATAACTGAGAAACTCTCAAGCAACTGCGAAACCGTAGGAGTCAAGACGACAACCGGGAGACTGAGTCGAGTAATTTCTCGGTCAACGTTATCTAGGCTCCGGTCACCTCAACACCTCCAGACGCTCAAACGCAAGGTGCCAGTCAGCCGGCTCCTGCCACGTCAACATCGCGTTGGCAGCCTTGGCAAGAGTTGGAGTTTCTTCCCTTCCCCAAGGAAGATATTGTCAGGCTTCTTCGAGTCCTCCATGGTCAAGAGGACGTCCTGGTAAACGAGGTGACAACGAACGTCACAAGTTCCTCTCACTGCCCTCCCACTTCGACTCCACCTTCTATGCCAAAAGAAGGGGAAACATAAGCAGATTAGAGCCACAACACAACAGTGTTGTGTCTATCCAGCCAGCATCTCTTCGGGCCTCGTCCAGAAGCCCTTCATCCCAACTCAAATCATGAAGAAGACATCTTTAGAGTCTTCATCAACCCAGACAAGCAACGCAGACAAGCCAGGCAAGCCTTTCAAAGCGAGGCCCAGTTGATACATAACGTCAGGAAAACCGCCAGGAGCAGCGGTGTCCCGCTACTCCTCTAGACATCGAAGGGTGCTGCTCCAAGCCAAATTGCAAAGGCAAAGTTAAGGAGCTAAACTTCAAATGAGTCTCCCAGTCTAATTCCAAACAAGGACATCGCCACCGCAGGTAAGACATCAAACCGTGCATACATCTTCAGACGCCAGCCCCAGTATACCAGCATACCAAGAGTTGCCACCTGAGCTCATCGAACAGGCAATCAACGCCACCTTCCAAATACAGCAAGCGAAAGGCGCCTGAATCGAAATTAGGGCGAAGAAAAGTCGTCGACCCCACTCTACCAAGACACCAGCCCAAACATATCCTCATGGAGATTTGTCAACTCTAGCTCCAACACCAACTTCTCCTACTCTAGAAGCGGCCATTGCCAAGAAACATGAGAGGAATAGAAGGAAGAAGCTCAACATACGACTCAAGAAGTAGGCTGAACAAGCAACCACCTTACAGTCGTCAGCCGAGCTAACGCCTCTCCAGAGGCTACAAAAGCTCATTGATGACCTGAAGGAATACATTCCCCTTCGTCCCACTAGCGTCGTCCCACTCGATAGTTACATCCCGTGGGAAGAAATGCAAAAGCGAGCTTGCCTCAGAAACTGGGACCAAGAAATGATCCAGAAGATTAGGAATGTCGAAAGGCTCCTCATTCCAGAAGAACACTCATTATTCTACAAAGATAAGGAGATTAGTACAGAGAAGCTGGAAGAAATGCTTCGAGACTGTACCTACAACATGGTGGCCATCCCACTGTGGACGTGTAAAATTGCACGTCCGCGTGTCCCGACCAACCCAGCATCAATAAACAACTTCAACTGAAGAGATTGCGGAGAACACGTCCCGTCTGGACCCTCCGAACAAACAGTACACAATCGTGAAGCCACTCCTGGAGTCACGACAGCGAAGAGGAACCAGCCCCTGGGGGGCTCACAACTCGTGGGCCCCGAAGAGAACTAAGTGGATCGTCAAATGGGCTCAAAACGGGCCCAAATCCACTTCAACGACTTGCCCATACGGGCCTTCAGTGGTACACCCTAGCGCTGCTTCAATGGCACGCCTGGCAGCTCATCCCCGGCACGCCCCTGTGGTCTTCGCCGACACGCCCCCAGTGCGCCTTCATCGGTACCCCCCTCTGGGCTTCTTCACCAACATGCTCATGGTGTCTTCAGCAGCACGCTTTTATTACCTCCAGCGGCACGCTCTGGTGGCCTTTAACGACACGCTCGTGGGTTGTCTTCAATGGCACGCCTACAAACACCTTCACCGGTGCGGTCTTATCCTTCAGCGGCACGCCCTGGGCTCCCGTATACATCGTATCCGGCAGACAAAATCTTATGCCCACGTCCTGTGGATCCTTGGCGCGCAGTGAGTGTGCCGAGGTGTCAAATGGGGAGGAGGACATGCTGCCTACGCTCCCTGCCACCCAGGACCGAAGTCAAATCCCCATTTAATGACCCACGTTCCTGCCTCCGTCGCTCCGCGCTTGAAGGCTCATGCCGTTGAGGTTTAAAAGCCCCTCTTCCACCGGTGAACAAAAGGGATACGAGAGGGAGATAGAAGAGAAAAGACACACAAAAAAAGCACAGAGATAGAGCACAGAAGCAGATAGAAAGAAGAGAAGAGGAAGAAGAGGAAGGGAAGAGGAGAGCTCCGCCGTGAGGTCAATTTATTTCAACTAGCTATAAAGAGGGCTGCATTGCAAAAAGAGGGGCAGATCTATTCACCCCTCCCCTCTAGATCTGCCATCCACTATTCAACACCATGCATGACCGAAACATCATGCAGGCGATAGACACTGACCTCGGGAAAAGCCAAGAGAAGGCTAACCCAGAAAGGTCACGACGTGTGAGGAACGCGAAGAGAACTGTGAAGAGTCACGTGCCACGCGACTAGAGTGCCTCACCACTAGAAGAATAGCCAGCAACATCCACTGACGTCTTATGCTACGCCTACTAGCGTCTTGTCCATGTCACCTACCGCAAGGACTAGGCCGAGACAAAGACACTACTAGAACCAGAACAGAACCATAACACGAGCGACTAGTCAGGGTCACGTCTGACGACGCAAGTCTAAAGCCCTTAACCACGTGTGCACACACTGTCTATCGTCTAAGCCAGGCCTCTTGCTAGTATTCCCCCTCCGAAGGATGCTACGGTTGAAGAGGGGCCCACGGAACTAGCCTAAGAACCGTAACCCGGGAAAGTGCCCCGCTACAAGAGCATTCACGCCGAAGCGTGCCGTAAGGCTACGACTATTGGAGGCTCACAAGACACAGAGACTCAAAACACGAGTGCGAAAGTATAGATAGGCAAGAGAGTACTATCACACGTACTCCGAAGCACCAACGACAGCACAAGAAATTACCGACCACTCAGGACAAGGCAGCTAGACCTACTCATGTAACGATCCTTGAGTCAAATGACTCAGAGGCAAGATCATCTCAAATAGCGGAACAAGCCGCCAATTGGTCTACTCCTAAGCCAGAGGAAACGACGCTCCACAAGAAACGACTCACGGAGACCCGAGGGAACACCGAGAACCCTCAGCACATCTGGACACGTAAACTGAGGTAGAACAGTTCCCCGAGGCATCCAGAACACTGTCTCGAGCTGGACGGAACTGCCAAGACATAGACAAGGCCGCCTGTCAACCCCTGGTCTCACCAGGTTGACCAGAACCCAACACGACACATACACATAGACACACATAGACACACACACTTCATGCACAAGCACTCCTGGCCGTCCCATCATGGTCACTGCCCTCATAGGACGTCAACATACACCCACAAGTCATGGGCAAACCACGATATCAAGCCAAGACAAGTAAAAATCAGAGCGGTGGACAACGACTACACTCTGGGCAGGGCGAACTATCATTCAACCGCTAGGCGAACCCGGTAGTCAAGGAACAGCTGCTACCAGACTAGAGACAAAGACACTGGCAGGTCTAGATCAAGTCATTAGGGAACCATTGCAGTCAAGGGAAAGACCACACCCAATCACCTGAACTGACCGATCCAGAACCACCGACACACGGACACCGCCCTAAAACACAAACTTAAGACAGACAGACACACGAATAGACCAACGGCCATCACGGCCAACAATAGGACTGTAACGTACCTCTATAGGGGTGTTACACTGCTCTGATGCCCCAGGGTAGGGGTGTCAGGGCACATAGACCTAATATCCAATGCAGACCATGTAACGCACCAAGACAGGCACGCCACATCGACATAACGCACCCGAACTGGGGCATTATGGCCAACGGACCAAAACTCAAATGCAAGGGCATGTAACGGACACCAGCCTAATGCACTAGGACAGGTGCGTTATGGCCAACGGACCCAAAACACTAACAAGGACAAGTGGCATATAACGGACCAAGCTGAGTGCACCACAGCCACATGGCGCATGGGGGTAGGCACATTACACCAACCACCATAGCCAGACAAACACCAGTCAAGCACAACGTAACGGACCTACACAGGTGTGTTACCTAACCATAACGCACAGGGGGTGACCTATAACAACAAATCGACTGACATAGTCTTCGAGGCAGACATAATCATCGAGGGTCTGACATAGCAGCAGGCCTCGAAAATCATAGCACGTAACGGACCAAGCAAGGCGCATTACAGGCATGTGACGGTCCTATACTGGTCCATCACACCAAGGGCATATTGCACCACCATAGGCGCGTTAGAGTCATGTGAAGGTCCAGTACTGGTCCGTCACACGACCCCAACCTCGAAGAACGTGAAACAATCACGGTTGTGACAGTCTATCAAGGGACCGTCACACAGTGTGACGGTCAATGGAGTGATCGTTACACGAATTCGGTGAGCAAAATAGGGGAATAGTTGAATCGGCCCATTCCACGCCCCATTCACACCGAAGCGCAGGGGAAACTATGCCACGTGATGAAAAACAACCCCTGGAGGCTAAAAACACAACATGCATGCACTAAAACGCGAAATCGGGGCGATTCCAACGAATCGACCCAAATCGAGTCACCGGGGTTCCCAGACTCCTACCGGCCCCAAATGACAACCGATCGACACGAAACTAAAAAAATAAAAAAAATCACCTCCTTTCAGCCAATATCGATATGCTGCCCGTATCGGCCGTACCATCCCGTACTAGGCCATGACCAGTACGACCAATTCAGCCGGTACGACAAACCTTGGTTGGGAGTCCTCAAAGGTGTCTACTTCGACCTTCCTGGTTGTTGGACATGAAGAAGAAGCGGTGACGGCGATGGCAGAGGCGGGTGTCCTGGTGGTAGGAAGTGCGCTCCTCCGCATCCAACGCTAGCCCAAACTCAAGGGCACTTTCCCTATCCCTAAGCCACGGAGGGTGCGCATCATTTTGGAGTGAGTTCCTCTTCTCTGTGATGACGAAGGCATCTTCTTCGTTGTCGTGGGTTTGGGAGCGTGGAGAGGGGCAGTTTGGGGTACTCGCCGATGGGATCGCGGATGGGGGTTGTGGCGGTTGTGTAGGTGGCGATCTCGACGGCGATCCCAACTATCGTTACAGTCCAGTTGGAGGGGGAATCATTTTTGCTGCGGCTCTGGATGGTGTTGCCAGATGTGTTGCCGACTGGTCTAGGGCACCTAGGGGAGTGGTGAGAGGTTACATACGGTACATCAGGTGGGAATTCAAAATGCGGGTGGTGGACCCTCTTCTGGGCCACCTCTCTCAGTTCGGGCCGAGCCTATCTTCCCAATGGGCTGCATCCACCTGGCTAGGCCATCGTCCCTTTTTGTAGTTGGATGGGGCGGTTTGCTCCCATTTTCAGGTAACGGTTTTGGGTTGTCTGGGGGGACTTGGAACCTACCCAACTCCGATTCACGAGGCGTTGGTAGTTCTGCAAGGCCCGATAGAGGCCTCCTTCCTCGCCCTATTCGCCCCAGTGTGCATAGGCCAACTATGAGGGAGTCTGGTCTCATGACGACGTCGGCCCCTTCACCGTTGGCTGTCGGCCCTCGGAATGAGGCATCCTCATTTATGCTGTTGAGGCAGGAAGACGAGTCGCCTTCAGAAGATTGCCGCCAGCAAAAGGGAGTGCCGACCCCTGTGTCTCTTTTCTCCTCCGGTGCCGTAGGGCCTTAAGGCTTCGACGGCCATCAGATGAGTTTGCCGTCGGCTCTGCTTCCACGTCAACTGACTCGTGAAGGAGAAGGTGAGCAGCGTAGGGAGTCAGAGGACCCTGATCCTCGTCCAGAATTGCTGCATCTTCATGTGACTTCTCCGGAGATCACCGCCTTGAATTTGGGTGCCATTGAAGTGGGTGTGCAGTAGAGGTAGCCGACAGTGGATCTCGTGGTTGACGTTGCTGAGGCTGAGGACATGCTTTGCAGTTGCCTCCTGGCGATTGTAGCGGGGCTTCTTCAGGGGACGGCAGACGAAGATGATGATCTCTCCGGTACTCCTGATTCCGGGGATCAATATTCCGAGGAGGAGGAGTTGGAGGACAGTGGTATACCTGGCAAGGAGGGGAGAGAACTATTGGGGGTGGTGGAGAGATTAACGGAGGATCATATGAAGGGCCTGGGCCGCTTTAACCCCTCACTCATCTTCGGGATGATCTTTGCCTCCCTCGGTCGGGGCTAATAAACTTGATCAATCATAAACCAAATAAAAGGGACTGTTCAAGTCTAAATTGTCTATCTTCATGGTTCTATCAGCATGCTTTAGTATATCCACGAACGCCATGCTAATGCATGCTTGTTTGCATGGGCCCTCGGTATATAAAATGGCGCTGATGGAAGGTCGGGGTACACCCGAATGGAAGCTTTCGCTATGCGTGATGGTGGTCTTCGGATCTATGTTCTCCACCACGTATCGAGGGTTCCAACCTAACAAACCATGCCTGTTCTGCATGATAAATGAATCATTCTACGTGACCTCGTCACGTGCATTCTATTGCATCTTATTTCGGCCTCAGATGGCTCATTATCTCGGTAATTAATCAAAGGTTTTCCTCCTTATGGGAGATGTAATTAACGTCATAGCCTTTATGGTATGACGGACTACTGGTCCCGACATGGATCTCACTCTCGCCTAATACGGGTCAGATTGAGCGCATAATAAATCTGTCACTTGCGTGACTGGCACACCTGCGTGGTCAACCAGTCAATTAATTGTTGGTTAATTAATTGGTTGACTTAACTGATAAACAAAAAGATAAATTTATTCCGTCACGACAAGGGGACAACGTCAAGTGCTTGAATATATGGCCTTCCCAGAATTCCATTAAAAGTGGGATCCATGTCCAGAACGTGAAGTCAACAGTGATAGATACCAGACCCAGCTCTACCTTTAAGGTAATAATCCCCATAGGCGGCTTTTTAGTGTTGTCATAAGCTGTCACAGTGATGGATGATGGCCGAATTTCACTTTCAAGTATTCCACACATCCTCAACGTGCTACGTGGCAATACATTGATAGATGTGCCTGTATCCACTAAGCATTGGCAAGTGCTGGTTCTCCTTCATAAGAGTCTCAAGAGTCACCTCTTGGACTTCATTGGCCGGAGGGTCATTGTTGACCGATTTCGCATTGACGAGGATGGCTCGATCCTTGACGGGAACTTCCTCCGCTCGCGTCGATGCCTGAGGTCCGGCAGAAGTGCCGACGTGGCCGGCAGGAGCCGACTGCTGGGTTAGGTGACGTGGCCTCCTGAGTTGAGATATAGGCTGGTTCAGGTCATCAGTCTGAACCTCAGGTTGGTGCCCTGTGGCATAACACGCGAACACCTTGGCCGCGTCACTGAGGAGCCGGATCGTCCGCTTCTTCTGAGAGCGCCTCTTGGGGTGGATGGGTGTCCCCAGCCTATTAAAGGCCGAGGTGCGTTGCAGAGGAGTCTCCGTCACGGCATCTGCCTGAGGAGAACTCAAGGCTGGATGTCGGTGGGGCCCGAAACGAACCCGTCTCTGCCTTCGCTTGTCTGAACGAGAGGCACTAAATGGCTGGGCATTATCCGACAATGCGGTTGCAGAATCAGTCGGGTCTTGCTTGGCGCAATGTCCTAGTGCCCGAAAGGGGTTGCTAAGACGCGCCTTCCGGACAGCTTGAGCTTCCTCTGGGGTAACCTAGATTCTTCTCAAGTCAGACTATTGGTCTCCCTTGTCACTGTCTCTTCGACGGGACTTGGGAGCTCGGACATCGAACCGACACTGGTGTCTCTGGGCCGTTGCGGGAGCATCTGCCCTTCTGAGTTCCACTTTGTCTTCTCGCGTAGGGACCGTAGAGACGATCCGCTCTGGGGGTATGATGGGTTCACCCCTGTCTAGGCAAATCTGTTGATTCCCAACAAGAATGGTTGCCGGAGTTACTGGTGGCAGCGGCAGGTCGCTTGCCTTTATGGCCATGACGATGCTTCTTCTGGGGAGCCGAAGATGATTTCGCTCCAAGGTGGTAGATCGAGAAACTCGGCCCGTAACTGCTGGTGGCACAAGGCCGTCGATCGATAACACTGGAATTGGTCCCCAAGACCCAATGTCCGCAGTGGAGGTCGATGGCTGGGTGGCTCGAGTGTAAGCCCTCGCCCGAGCCGATAACAGTATTGCAGATGCTCGCAATGACGTGCCTGCACCCGGAGTTGGCACTGCAGGGGGTGCCGGGATGCCAGCGACCCGAGGCCTTGAGCCTAGCCTAGGAACTGGCGGGACCGGAAGGTGGGATACAGGGCCTTCGGTCCACACCGGGGCCACCACGTCCCATAGAGGCAGACCCATACTGGGAGTCGACGTCATCGAGTTGTAGGGAACGTGCCCCCATGACAGAGCCAAGGGGTGCGAAACCTGATGTGGATCACTCACGCTAGGTGTCATCCGTAGGAAACCCCGGGGTTGCATGCCCGGTCTGCATGTTGAGCAGCCTCGAACCAAGGGTTGATGCACCGGGTGAGGCGGTTGCACTTCAAAAATTCGGGTCGAAAGGCCTGAACGAGATACTAGGGAGCCCTATCCTCAGGTCAGGAGACCCGTGCGAGGAGCTGGCTTGGCTGAGGCTCGGTGCTGACGGCTCGAGTGAGGCACTGAGGAGCCAGGCACCTTAGAGTGGAGACCCACACCAGATGTCGACTCAACCGAGGCCTGGGGCTGGAAGCCCAAGCGAACTGTAGTGGTAGGGATCGGGACTCGGGGCGTGATGCTTGTGTCGGGAGTCGGTCCGAACTGGGCCAGGCGGCTGGTGTTAGCCCGAGCAGGAGCTGGTCCGGAACCCCTATGGGGGCCAACAACAGGTGACCCGAGTCTGATGCTCGGTCTGGCCGCTGAGACTGGCGGCAGGTGTGGTGCGTTGACGGCACTAGAAGAGACGGGAGCTGAGGGTGGCGGTGGAGCCACCACAGGGACCACACCCAAGAAGTAGGGCGATCCGACGACCGGGGTGAAACTACCGAAAGCAATCGGCACCGCCAAGTAGCCCACTTGCGCATGGGTGGCGATGATGATGGGACCGTAGGTGACGGCTGCCATAGTTGTTGATGCGCCAGACAAGCAGAGACGATGACTGCTGACGGTCGTCGAACGCGATCCGACAACTGGAAGGCAAACTGGAGGCTGTTGGAAAGTGTGAATAGGTGCTCTTCTACTACCTCTACTGCAAGGGCAGGAAAAGAGCACCAGGACTTCAGGGTTGGCACAGGCTTTCTCTTCAGCAGAAAGAAGGAAGGCAGGAGACGATGGGGACATCACCTCCCTTGCCCACACTTATGGCTCGTCTCCTCGCCTCAGACGCATCTAGCATGGTCTAGTTATCTATTTTGAGTCATATGATGTATTTTTTTATTTTTATGAGAGTCACATCATTATATTTTCTTTTTTATTTGAGTCATGTACCTAGGTTAATGAGTCATTTACCTATGTTTGAGTGTCATTAATCAAGGCCCATTAAGCCCTGAGTTGAAGCAAACCTAGCCAGGGAGGGAGGCTACCCATAAAATAGGCCCAAAGACATGCCAAAAAATAGTCCAATCAGTAATGGATAACTCGAGGCATCAACAAATGGTGGTAAGAGAAATGACTCAACTTATCGGTAAAAAATGGGTGTCAACAGTCGGGGCACAATAGTTTGGTCGACTGAAACTTGGAAAACCTGCAAAACAAAGTTGTTAGCCCAATAAAGCATATCCATATGATAGAAACATTGTATGCCCATCTTGGTGCATTCATTTTGAGTTCATTGGACTCATTATAAGCATTTTACATGACGGAATGGGGCCTCATTTTCATCCTTGTGTTTAGCTCTAGCAAGTATGCACGACACGGGATGGAAAACACGTCCGGAGTTTTGTTATCATCAAAATCACTTGGAGAGACTCAACAATCTCCCCCTTTTTGATGATGACAAAACTCTAGACTATTGAATGCATTAGCGTGCCGTTAAATAAATTTGAAACTTTGAATAATCACTACAGTCCACAAGGCAAATTAAATCCAATCAAGACCCATTATTCAGGCAAACACAAGAGCATTCATTCATTTGCATTTGCTAGCTCCGAAAGAAGAAGTGAAATTGAAACCAATAGCCATGCCATAACCAAGTGCTACATTTCATTCATTAAGATTTTCATTACATAGTACATGAAGACTTGAAGACATTGACATCGACTCTCATGGACAATGTTAATGCAGCTGCCTCAACGGACTCACATACAAATGCCAATACACATGATATGACCATACAAATGACTCACATGCCAAATGGCAAACATTCACACAAACATAGGGACACACATGCAACATAAGTTATATAAACTTGCACTAACTACTTCTCCCCCTTTGGCATCATCAAACGAGGAGATGGAATACACGAAAAGGAAACCAAGTGGACACTGAAAGACAGGGAGGGCAGCCACTAAGGTGGTGGAGTAGAATCCTCTGAGGCATCATTATCATCAGGAGGAGGTGCAGCTGGAGGAAGACGATGTTCAAAGGAGTGCAGAAGGAGGTCCTAATGTTCCAGTTGGAGGTGAATGTAGAGAAGAGTCTGGTTGGTGGTACAGAAGGCCTAGTGGGTATCTTCGTAGTTGGACGTGAGAGTGGCCATATGGGTATAAAGGGTGTCCAAGGCATGGGAAAAAGTATCCATCCGACCAGTCATCGTGTCCATGAAAGTGTCAAGCCTGTGAAAAGATGTGTCAATTTGACTCCCAAAGTCAGAAAGTTGGTCCCCAAAGGTATCCACATGAGTTTCTAACCTAGCTAATCACCTATCAACTTCCTCGAAATCTATCTAACAGGGCTGTCCAGTGCCTTGGGAAGAGGATTCCGTATGAGGGAACTATCGTGGCATCTCCGGATCTGCATGCAGTGGAGCAGGAGGTGGAGGCTGTTCCTCCGTCTGAACTGGAGGTGGGGCATGCCCTTGAGCTTCATGCTGCCCTTCCTCTTCTTCTTCATCAATTTCAGATTCTTCCCCAAAAACCCTCACATCTCTGTGTAGCTCTTCATTAGGACCCCAATAGTACCTAAAGTCTGAGAATAACTTGTGTTTGTTGTAAACATCATCTTGTCGCACAGGAGTGAACTCTTCGTCGGCCAAGCTGATCCCGACATAATTGAAAACGCCAGTTAATTGTGATGAATAAGGCAAAGATCTCCTTCTTTGTGTACGACATGACTCAACTAAACTCGTCATAAGGCGACCCATGTTTTTGGTCACCCTATTCATCACATGATAACATAAGAACATGTGCACTTCAGTGACTTCATTTCGACTTCCACAATTGGGATAGATGATGCCATGCCCTGAGCCATATGTATACAGTGGAAGTAACTCGAGAAACGTGGACAGTCGACAACATGTCTCAAGCTAGCAATATAATTAGAGCGCTAATCATTCAACCACAAGATAAATGTACATAATGTAATGCACTCAAAATCCCACTTTATTAAATAATAATCAAAGTTTCTACAAATGGAGACTAAGACTTGACTCCTTGACACACTTGACTCAACAAAAAGGAAAAATTACATAACATGACTCAATAAAAGAAAAATTACATGATATGATTACAACTAACTTAAAGACTCATGACACTCTAAGTCTTCTCTCGATCATCAATTATCGCTCTCGGACCCATCGCTAGCATAGTTCGAATCTGACTCAATTGAACTTCCTAAAAAGATTGGGAAAAATATGTATGAGCACACTTGCCCAGTCGGTATCTTTGCATCAACATGGAGACATACTTTAAGTAATTACATTTTCACTCTAGATAGTAAAGTAATAGAAAATGTGATAAAAACACACGAATAAACTATAGTAACGACAAGATATGAACTTTGTATCCAGAACGTCCCTTATTCCCTCTTCCACTCAAAGTTTTTAGTTGTTTATGTTTCATTCATTGTCTGCAGCCTGGTTCTAACAAACTTCATCCCCGTGCTATTAAGGGTGTTTTCTTAGGCTACTCTCCCACACAAAAAGCGTATAAGTATTTTGACACAAAAAGTGGAAAAAATATGTCCTTAAAGATGTCACATTTTGTGAATCAGAGTCCTTTGGTTCCCCCACTTCTCCTCAGGGGAAGTCTTCTTTACCACCCAGCCACCTCGTCTTTCATACTCCTTTCTTACCTTCCATGGATGGATTATCTTCACAAGTTAATGGTCGTAATACTGTAGGTGCAGAGAAAGAGCTGATCACTTACTCCCGTCGGCTGAAGGTGGTGACAGCCCCTCCTGTGGCTGTTGTCTCTTCCCATGATGTTGTCAACTCTCCAGTTGCATCCCTATTGAAACTCTTGATCTTGATCTTCCTCTTGCAGTTCGCAAAGGCAATTGTGAATGTACCAAACATCCTCTTTCTCAGTTCATCACTTATTCTCACCTTTCCCCTACTTACTTCTCCTCTGTTCCTACGCTATCACTTGTTTCCTTGCCTTGTTCCTTCACAGGAGCTGTGAAAGATGCTAAGTGGCAACGTGCAATGGATGAGGAGATGCACACTTTGCATAAGAATCAAACCTGGGAATTAGTTGATCCTCTGGTTGGGAAGAGACTAGTGGGCTCCAAGTGGGTGTTTTCCATAAAATGTAAACATGATGGATCTGTGGACTGATACAAGGCAAGACTGGTGGCAAAAGGATTCACTCAAACATATGGAGTAGATTATGATAAGACGTTTGTCCCAGTTGCAAAGTTAAAGTCGCTTAGGGTTAGTATTGCTTTGCTACTCAATATTCTTGGAAGCTGTATCAGCTAGATGTAAAGAATGCATTCTTGAATGGTGACTTACAGGAGGAAGTGTATATGCAGCCTTCACCAAGTTATAACACACATGGGAAAGTTTGCCGACTCAAGAAGGCGTTGTCGGGCCTGAAACAGTCTCCACGGGCTTGGTTTGAGTGCCTTCATCTTGCTATGATTCGTTTTTGTATGTCCAGTGCAATGCTAATCATACACTCTTTGTAAAATGGATAGATCGTCGAGTTGCTCTTCTTATTGTATACATTGATGGTATGGTTATCACCAGAAATCGTGTTGAAGAGATATAGTCCTTAAAGCATAGTTTGGCCTAAGAATTTGAAATCAAAGATTTGGGCATTCTCCGGTATTTTCTTGGTCTGGAAGTTGCCTACTCCAGTGATGACTATGTTTGTTAGGGCAAATATGCTTTAGATTTACTTTCAAACACAGGAAAATTGGGATGTCGCCCAGCCGTCACACCTATTGAAGTAAACCAACAATTGACTAGTACAGATGGTGAGCTTCTTTCTGATGATGATAAAACCCACTATTAGAGATTAGTTGGAGACTTGTATACTTGACACTCACCCGACCAGATATCACTAATGCTGTTTGTGTTGTTAGACAGTTCATGCATGCTCCCCGAGTACCACATTTACAAGATGTGGACAGAATTATGAGGAATCCCAAAAGTTGCCCCAATCGAGGTCTTCTGTTCACCAAGTCTAAATCCTTCAATCCTGAGGGGTTCACTAATGCTGATTGGGCAGGATCCAAGGAAGATCGTCGTTCTATTTCTGGTTACTGTGTGTTTTTTGGACAAAACTTTCTCACATGGTGCAGTAAAAAGCAAAGTGTGGTTGCCTGATCTAGTGCTGAAGCAGAATATCGTGCCATGGCACATGGGCTTACAGAACTTCTATGGTTAAAGCTTATTCTTCAAGATATTGGTCTCAAGGTTGATTTGCCTATAAAATTGTACTGTGATAACCAAGTTGCGATTAACATCACCAACAACCCAGTGCAACATGATCGTACGAAGCACATTGAGATAGGCCGGCACTTCATCTGTGAACAACTTGATTTTGGGGAACTTTGCCTTCCGTATGTTCGATCTGTGGATCAAGTTGCCGATGTGTTCACCAAGGATTTTTCTCAAGACAAGCTTCTATCAGCATTGGGGCAAGCTATGCATGCGAAATATCTATGCTCAACTTGAGGGGGAGTGTTGTGTGAAGTAAGACCGGCCAAATAATGGGCCAGCCAGTCTGGTTGGCCTGGTTCTTAGGTGATAACCGCAGGTCCCTCTTTTTGGGACTCTGGTTCATTACCAGACCCAATAAGAGGAGTCTGATTAACTTATTCATGTCTTTTTTTCTCTCCCATAGACACCCCTGCTAGTCTCTCCGTGTAACAGGGGTAGTTTAGCCTTTAATGTAATGTGTTTAACCTAATTTTCACTGCTATAAGAAGGGAGTAGCTGCCAGGGGTCTGGACTACGACCCCCAGCAGTTTTCCTTCCATCTCCCTTCTTCGTTCCCCTCTTCCCCTTGCTCTTCCTCTTCTTTTCTTCATCTCCTCACACAAAACCATGTAAATCCTAGAAATCTTCAACTAGTAAAGCAACGATAAAGCTAGTCTACTCAGATAATGTCTATAGGCATTCCCTCATGGTCATATCAAGATGAAACACAAATATAGAGCAAGACTCAACATCAACATCCATATCAGGTGCCTTACCATGTCAATCAATATGTGGTTTATTCGATCCAATCACTGTAGTTGCATCATTATCAACATCATAAGCCTTATCCCTTCAATTTGAGTCAACTCGATCCAATGAAGGATCAAAGGCTTTGGCAACGTTTTCCGACCAGCTGCCTACTTGGCATCAACCCATTAAAAAGTGGTCAGGATCCTGGCCAAGATAACTCTGGAGAAGAGGTCTATCAAAACTTGAAACGTCCCATGAGACTCCCATTGGCAAGTAGAAACTACCACCTTAGTAGCACATTAAGTTCATATGACCAGCAACTCAAAAACTCCAGACTTTGAGAAGGTTCCAAAAAGAGGACTCGGAAAAAAGAAAATGGCGAAGTTGCTTTAAGTATAAGCAAATGGTGGGGACACCAAGGATAACCCAGTCCGGGCGTAGCATCTACTTGGCATCGTCCAGTCCCAATTACGTATGGCTTGGAAATGAGGAGTTACTCTATTAGGCCGACTTGGATATCAGAATAGCACCGGTTAGGGTGAGTTATTTGCCTTAACCGGCTTTGAGACACACGTTAGGGTATTCGGGGTCGAATGGGGTTAAGGTGAACAAGCCACCCTAACCAGCCTTATTAGCCGAACAAGACGCTCTGGGTGGGATGGTCGAATACTGTAACTGAGGAGAGAGAAAGTGCGAATAGTAGTTGTCCAGCCTCATCCGGCGGCTTCCGACGTCGGTGGCGAGTTTGAACAATATGACCACGTCCGATAGCATCTCCAACATCGTCCGACATCAATTTCGTCGTCGTCCAGGTCGGCCGGCAGTGTCTGATCGGGCTTCTTCTCCATGGCATCCAGCGTCGAGCACAGATGCGGTGGTTGCAGTGAGGAGGCAGCGGCGTACGAGGTCGGCGACGAGTTTGAACTATACGGCCGCATCCGGCGGCGTCTCCGGAGTCAACTGGTGCTGGTTTCCTCCTCTTCCATGGCTGCCATATGGTGCCTCCGACAGGCTCCACCACCACGTCTGGGGTCAAACACTGAACCCCAAAATAAACTTTGTCAAAGCAGAACTTGACACAACCTAGGTTAAGGTCGGTCACGCCACCTGAGGTTAACCTATTCTCCATGCCTTAACTGATTATCAAAGTGGGCCTTAGTTAATTTCTGTTTTTAGTTGTTTCCCTTGTGTAGGATTGATATTTTTTGGTTGCTTCCTTTGAGTAGGATCTATTATTTGGAGTCCAAGTTAGATTTGATTTAGTTACATCCGAGTCCAATTAGGATTTGCTTTGGGTTCTTAAGTCTATAAATACCCATGTACTTACACTTTGATAGTAATAGCAGAATTAAAGAATTATTTCTCAGCAACCTGCAAGCTCCAAGAGAGAGAGAGAACCTTTGAGAGGAAGGCGGGCAAGAGGCACTCACAGCATCGCCATCACCCGTTCCTCCTCTGCTACTTTTCTTCTCTCTCTCAGATAATTCCTTTCTTCTCCCCACCGCCACTCCTCCTTCCTCCCCTTTGTCTTCTTTGTTCTCTTCTCCTTTTTGCCCTTTTCCCACAACTTCCCCTTCCTTGTTGTGCCTCTCTCGTTCTCTACCTTTCTTCTGGTATGCAAGACACCACCAGCAACCAAGCCACATGCTGCCCGCCTTTCTGCCAACATCTGCTGCGATCGGAGTTCCCAAAAATGCCCGCCCCTGCCAACCATGACTGCTGGCTGAGTGCCCACACTCCACAGCATCACTCTGTCTCTGCAGGTCCCATGTGACCTCTCTCTGCCTCAACTGAACATGCGGCCAGCTGACCTACCCAGCACCCAACTGCGTCTGAAGGCCCAGCTGAGTCAGCAGAGCTGTGCACTGCCCAAAGAGGACTGCGTCAGAGCCACCAGCAGCCAGCCGTTTCGTCTCTCTCTGCCCCCCCCAATCCTCTTCTTCCCCATCCTGTATAACTCTTATTTTTCCCCCCTTTGAGTTTGCAATTTCTTAATTCTCAGTATTGTAACTTGATATGTCCAGCGAGTGACCCAGCCACCTCTCCACGCGAAGGAACGTGCTAGAACCCAATATCTTCTGGTTAATTATTTGTTCTACTTGTATGCATTCACGATGATCCGCCATCTGAGTTGCCACACTCTAATTTTCACATAACACACGTGGGCCTTGATAGGTTTGCGGGGTTTGCTGTCCATTTATAGGAACTTGCTTGCTTTTATCGAGTCTACGCAGGCGGCCCTCATAAATAAAAGGCAACATAGATGGATGGTACGATTTTCCCAATGAATTAGTATCTGACCCTGCAATAGCAAGTGGCAACTCATTTTGCATGGATGTAACTTTGTTGGAAGAAGATGCCCAGAAGGAATTGCTCAAATGTTCATCTTTTTATTGAGAAACAGAGATCCTATTGGTATTTCTGCATTCTCTTAGCAAACAAAACTCTCCAGCAAAGGGAACTCTACCATCTAAAGCTAAAGGCACGCCATATATTGCTTTGAAAAAGGGACTCACCTGGCAACAGCCGCATGTATGGATTTGTAGGAACCATCAATCTGTCGGGTACTTGAAAATAACTGGCAATGCAGTGTATTCTAGAACACTCGACCCGGCAGGCTGGCAACTATGAACCTCCATGCCGCTCCCTCTAAACTCGAGGAAGAACCGCCACACCTAAAAACTAGGGGTGAGCCTCCTATCACTAGCTCAGTAGGGATCCCGCAGAACCCCAACCGAGAAAAACAACAGCAGAAAGGAAGGCTACGCTAGCTACGCAACTACAAAAGTAGGAAAGTAACTACGGTGGGCGGTAAAACCTCGACTCTACAGCTACTCCTACTGGCAACAGAAAAGCACGATCTGGTCTCCTGTCAGGGGATAACCAAGTCACGCACCCGGCATCGCGATCCCACAGTCGAGAGACCACCAGACACGAACTGCCCTAGTAACACTATTAGGAAAACGCCATGACGTCCCAGTCACGAAAACCTGCCCTCACAGCAGGGCCTGAGCCGAAACCACACGATCCGGAAACACGGTCATGACCTTGCTGTCGTGAACTCTACGCTGTCTAGGGAGAACTCTCGGTGACGCTCACTGGAAATCCCAGACCTCGGCTCCGGGAGCACTCGAAAATAACACATGAAACCCCGTCTCGCAGACAAGAAACAAAAATCGAGACAAGACAACACACGTCACATGAAATGAGCACTGCCCACTAGAAGAATGACCGGATGCGTCCCCTGACGTCTTACACCACGTCACAAGTGTCTAGTTACGATGCCCCAGGCGTGAGACTCAGATACACCAAGTAACCAGAAGTACCACAAAATAAGGACTAGCTGAGGTCGAGCTCATCAGCGCGGGTCCGAACCCTCAGTCTCGTGTGCACACTCAGACCATACGCCCTAGGTCTATCCTCTAGCTGGTAATTCCCCCACCAGCCCAGACTCGACAGTACGCGGGGGCCCTACAGTAACCAGCCTACTCACTGTCTAACTCGGGTATGTCGCACCAGTGCTCTCGGTGGGCCGACACACACGTACCGTGGAAGCAACGACTAGTGGATGGGTCACGGAACATGGACTCAGAAAATCAAGCACGCACCCATTGCGAGTAACACGGAGTAATAGGTTGCTTGAAGCCACCAGACTTTGGACAACCCACTAGACCTGCTGAACTTAATGGTCCTTGAGTCACGAGACTCGGGGTCAAGACCGTTGCACGTATTGACATAGTGCTGTCAATTTGGCCTAACCCTAGGGTCAGAAACCTCGGCACGATGACTCATGGCAGCTCGATCCAACAAGAATGCAAAAGCCTGGGACACACGGGGTCACCCAGACCCTCTAAGTCTATGGGCACGCTAATTGAGGTAACATGGTACCTCCAGACATCCCCGAAACATAGTCACGGAACCCACGGGATGTCCGGAACACTTACGAGACTGAAGGTCGATCGCCGGGTCACAACCGGGTCAACCGGAGGCCTACATAACACAACCGGGGCACGAGAGGGTTGCTCGGACCCTCAAGCCCACGGGAACACTATTCGAGGTAAAATGACACCTTCGAACCCCCAAAAATATGGTCACGGTACTCACAGGGTGTCCCGGGACGCACACGGGCCAAGGAAGGCATGCCAGGCTGCCCTCCCACCCTCCGGCCAGTAAAACTGGTCGCCCTCATGAACGCGCCGCCCGCTCTGGGCGCGTTCATGAACGCGGCCTCCACCCCGAGCGTGATCAGAGAAGAACGCGCCCGTCACGAGAGGGGCGACCCTACAGAACGCGACGGGTCCCCTGGGCGCGTCAGTGCGTTGACGCTGCAGGGTCAATGAGTGCGATCTTGGTCGTTGTTGGTCCTACCACCGCGACCCCAACCGCCCTACTATTCATTTTCCTCGATGAACACGGTTGATCGGGGCGACGCGTTATCAAGAACGCGCCCACCTGGGCGAGCGCGTTCTCAGTCCGCGCTCGAAAATGATGGAAAACACAAGAAAATCTATTCCACGGCCCAATCACCCCCAGGTGAAGGGAAAACAAAAGGGGAAACCTTCCCCAAGCCCCTAGGCATGCATCTAAACCCTTGGATTGGCCAAAAATGTCGTAAAATGGGAAATCTGGCTCACACCCCAAAACATGCTCTTTTCCCCCGATTGCTCAAATAAGCCCGCTCAGCTCACCACGGCCTACCAAAATCATGGAAAAGGAAGTACAGGGGTTAAGGATCCGTCCCCTACCTCCACCAAAGAAATGAAACGCCGTGGACGTCGATCCATGAAGAAAATGTCTTGAAACCCTCGTCGGCTCACGAGTACGGCCCCGAGCTTCCACGCGCCACCGGCCCATGATCCTTGACCCGTCCTCGTCATCCTCGCCCCCACGCCGCCTCTGTCTCACCCCCGCCTCGCTCCGTCGGCCGCCGAAGAAGAGAGGGGAGAAAGAGAGGTGAGAGAGTGAGAAAGAGAGAATGGGGAGAGAGAGAAGGGTTAAGAGGTTATATTCAGCTTGCATGGTCAGTGTACATCTTGATGGACTGCATTGTCAAGGTCAGTGCATATTTTTGTCAAACTCACTTAAAGTCTGTGCACGTTTCAAGCCTTAGGATATACTAGGTCTGAGCTCGTCTCAAGCCTGTGCATATAATTCGATGCATGGTTGAAGTCTGTGCAAAGTCCTATTTATTCACACATAAAGTCGGTGGACTCTTTCATTTGTCCATATAAACTCGGTGCAATCTTTTGCATTGTGCATACGAAGTCTGTGCAAGTTGTGCCTTGTGCAAAATACGATCGGTGCACGTTCTATCTTATGCATACCCAACGTCTATGCATGTCTTGTTATATGGTCTGTGCACATTTGTCATATGCTATTCAAAGTCTGTGCACACTTGCTTTAGGTAGATGGAGGTCTGTGCACATTGCTTCGCCTATGATTTAAGGTCTGTGCACTGTCTATTCTTCCTAGTCCATAACACATGACGATTATTTTTATCTTTGCAATGACAGGTAAGGCCCATGATCAAACACCTTAAGGGCAGAACTAAGGAAGCACGTGATTTCAAACTAATGAAGGGCATGTGATCCAAGGCGTACACATCCTAGAGATTCAACCACGTGAATTGCTACAGCATCGTGACTCTGACACGTGGAACCTCAAAGGATCAGATCTACGTGAAAGCTTGGGCGGGAAACGTGGCATCCACACGCCCAACATATGCATATAAAAGGGGATCAAAAAGCTTAGAAGACAAGTGAGGGCAGAAGAGAAGAGCTGAGCTGATTGAGAGAGACAGAAGACCTGAGTCTTCCGCCAGTTCTTCAATTCCATATTTGAGAAAGAGAGAGATGTCCAGAAAGAAGAGAGCCTGATTGGTCATCCTCTTTGAGTCTGAAAGCCTGCTTTTACTGATGTGGCACAGCCCTAAGATGATATTGAATGACTTGTTGAACAAGGACCTAGACCAGCAAGCATACAAGGAAGAACATGGACTCACGTGTACGGCTCACTCTCACGGCGCACGCGACCTCCCGATGGTGACCCGGCGATGATGGCGGGGGTCCAAGGTGGAACCCAAACGTTCTAAGGGACTTGGCTAGCTTAGGCAGACCCCTAAGGGCCTGGGATTCCCAACTTCGTAGGAGGCCGGCACGCCGGGGGCGTGGGTTTGGGTGGCACTCACTCACATTCCACTGTGGGCACACTAGAAGTGGTGTGCAAGTCTGGGCTCTCAACTCACTGTCCGATGAGTATTCAAGACAATACTAGACTAGCAAAGCGTGTAACTAGCCAAGGGTACTAGTCGCTCACCTGACCGGTGTGAAAACACTGATCCCGATCAGAGACGAGGGCGAGCGGGGAAGCGTGGGTACACACCCGTACGCTGCGTCGATGGCGCTTGACCTAAAAATAAAATAGCTACAGAACTGCACCTTTGGCAGGAGGGGGTTCTTGGGGTAGAGGTTAAGTGTGTACAACCAAAACTACCTCTACACAGGGAGGGGCCTTCAGCCGGCCAAGCGAGGGGAGGGGATGAAGCTAGAAACTCGATGTGTCGGGCTCCTCATCGGTGCTGCCAGCTTCTGGAACCACTGGACAGTCGGTCGAAGTGAGTGCCGCCATGGACACTCCCGAACTCCAAATGAACTGAGACTAGTGCCAAAACTCTCCGTCTTGGCCCAGGAAGATGCTCGAATTTTCTGGATTAACCCTAAGACGGTCGCTGGCTGGTGCAGGTCTTGGAATAGTGCCGAACAGTTTTGGTTCTAGCCACTCATAGGGTAGTGCTGCTAGAAGATGGAGGTGCCACGGATAGTCTTGAACTCGGATGGAGGCGGGACTAGTACTGTTACGACCGCAGACAAGCCGTATTTCATACGGTACTGATGGCAACCTCAGATGATGTCAGGGTTGATCATACTAGCCAGAATGGTGGAGGTGGGTCTGCTCAAGAATAGGGGAACCAACCTGGCGCACTTTAGGGAGAAAATTTGGAACTCTTACTGTCGAGGTCCAAACATCGCTTCGCTTCTTGGGGATGACAGAGGACTGGTAGAAGTTGCCCTCAGCCAAGTGGCACACCCAGATCTGCAAGGTAGTGGCCATGGTGGAAACTTTCCTAAGGCTCTGGTTCACTGCCTGAGAGTTCTTGCGCAGTCAGGGAAGAATCACTCTCATGGACAGCTCGGAGCTCGGACGAAGATGAAACCACCACACTTGGAAAACTCTCTGGATGACCTTTCCAATGGTATATGATTTGACACCAGATGAGTTGGGGAAGTGCTGGAGAAGCTGCTGCTTCTAGGACCCCTACTGTCTGCCTGTGACCTGCCACTGGAGCTGCAACCTTATGTTGGCCAAGGGAGTGAAAAGGGGGGGCTGTAATGCAAGGGGATGATGGATAATGGTTTGGCTCCACCCACGAATTTTCGTGGAATTTCAAAAGGCCTTCACCTAATTTCTAACAATCATTTTCTGATTCCCCTTCAATTCTTTCTGCTTCTACACAGATCCGACCACCTACAAGTATAAAATAGCTTTCCCTGCCCAACTCTCCACCAAATCAGTCATAAGAAATATTGTTATTTTCCTCTCTCTCCCCTCTACAATCTTCATGAAGAGCTCGAGATCAGATTTAGATGTTTGCCTTATGGTCAATGCCAATTCTTAGGAAACTCAATTTCTGCCAAGTCAGATCTGAGACAGGGAACAGGTCGGTTCTAAAATCGCCCATCAGAAGCACAGATCTGGTGAAATTTTCTGAATCCCACAAGGTCGAAGGACTTCGAAAGAGCTTTCCAACGGTCCTCTTGAGCGTTGATCCAACATCGGGAGTGATCGCAGTAGCTGATCTCGCCGAATCGCGCACCTGAAAATAGAACCGGCAGATCCGTGGGTAGTAACTCCAAGTCTTGAAGATTGGAGCCGCCCGGCCTCCGACTGGTGTTCCCGCCTGATCGCCTTCCAGGGAGGTGCGCCACCAGGGGTCTTCATCACAGCGAGACCCACCCCATTAGTCCCAGAGGGCAGAGCAGCACGTGGGCCCCAAGAACCCACAGATCGTGCCATCCGGACAGCACTAAAACGTGAGATTCGGTACCGACGTAGCGACATCAAGATGCTGTCCGTCAACCCACTTCCTGTTATTCCCGGGCCCCAAATGTGACCTGTTACCTCCCTGTGTGGAGTGGGTCAAAACATTTGTACCGTTGTAAAATTTGTTAACCGGGAGTACGGATTTGGCCGGGGTCGTCTTCTCCACGTTGGGAGCATGGAAGTAATGGTCTAACTTCTTGGTGTTATGTTGCTTAGCTAGTATAAGGTCATATGCCGCTGTGAGCGCGATAGGATCCTAGCCCGTGAGTCCATGTCACCACTGTGAGCGAGAGAGTGACCCGTCCCGTGACTCGATCCGAGCACGGAAGTGAGTCGACCACCCTTGACTCTGTCGGTTTCTCAACCGCGCGGATCCACGCTATCCCTCGCTTGGGACGACGAGTGAGCTTGCATTTTTATTAGCGACGTATAGCCCATAGGAACTCTTAGTGTCAGACCAAGGCGTCTCTAGTGTTCACGTGTTGCTGGTCGCGTCTCCATCTAAAGTCTGAGGTTCGCATCACTTAGAGTCAGTCCCTCAGTCCGTCCCGTATCAGTTTGGTATCAGAGCGAGTTAGAGTCTAGGGTCGTGTCTCATTGCTAGGTTCATCTTTGTTGTAGCCCGTGTACCCCAGTCAGTGTGTCTTTGCATGCCCACCCGTCAAAGCACCCAATACTCGCCACCACCACCTTTGGCGGACTCCCTAGTCCGTAGCTCTGATGAGCCCTCGACGGTCGAGATGTTTCGAGCCCTCATGGATCGTCTCGATACGCATATGGATGACCTCAGTACGCGTGTAGACGGCATAGGTACACGTCTAGAAGGGAGAATGAAAGCCTTGGAGGGTTGGGCCGAAGCCTCGGATCAGTCTATCTAGGGTCTTGTGTGGAGAATAGCTGTCCTCGAGAGGGCCCCAGTGGCGACGCATCCCGCACCGACAAATGGCCAACAAGAGCCGGCTCAGCACCATGCTGTGCCAAGGGCTCAAGGGGTAGATGATAGGAGACAGCAGGCACCCGAGGTGGATGACTATGCATCTGAGAATGAACATGGGGGATATGGTCATGACCATCGTGCTCCACGATGGAATCATGACTATGAGGAGGATGAGCGGACCCTTAGGACCATTCGTGCGGACCTGCCCACATTTGACGGTTCCATGACTATGGAACCAAAAGTCTATTTAGATTGGGAGGCCAGCATGGATTGGTACTTCGAGTGGTTTGACATGTCGGACCACCGAAGGGTTCGCTATACCAAGATGAAATTGCATGGGCAGGCACAAACTTATTGGATAAATGTGGAGAGCTTGCTAGTGTAACGACGTCAACCCCCGATCGGTACTTGGGATGACATGAAAATCAAATTGAGGTAGAAGTACCTTCCTACCTCATACTGCCAGCGTCTCATAGACAAATGGCAGAATCTCACCCAAGGGAATCGGTCCGTGACTGAGTACACCGCTGAGTTTGATGAGTATTATTTGCGGTGTGGAGTTACGGAAGAGAGCACCATGGCCATCTCGCGCTTTTGAAGAGGTCTGCGGCCAAACTACCAATATGAACTTTTCCACCACAATGTGACCACTTTAAAGCAGGCATATCAGGTTGCTCTCGAATTGGAACAATTCGAGGCCGAGTTCAAACCTACCCAGCAGTCGGGCCCCTTCTCTCTTCGTAGTGTTGAGTCTCGTAGCTCTTCAGGTGCATACCAGAAGGCCCCCATTATGTCGGCATTATTATGTCTATTTTATTTTTTTTATTTTTTTTTTTTTTTTTTTTTATTAAGGTCAAGGGGGAGAGGGGGACATTCTACTAAGAGAGGATCCGTAAGTACGACAGGTGGGCAAAGCCCAATAAAGCCCAATAGAGAAAGAATTGAAACGAACCCCATGACATGAGGCAAGATAACACTATTGTAAAACGCAGAACGTGGTCGCCGGTGACAGGAAGCTTGGCCGGCGGTCTAGAGCGCGTCTGGGATGGGCCACCCACCCCGTAGACGTGTGCGCATCATCATACGAGAGTTCGAACGGGGGCAGGACACTAGGGTGGTGGGGGGACCACATCGGAGCGGCGACGATGAGCCCACCAGAGGTGGCAGGCAAGCGAAGAGGGCCGCAGGGCGCTGGGCAGCAGCAGTAGGCACGTGGCCCACGGGTGACTCCTCACCTAAGCCGAAGGAGCCGTCCGCAGGCCCCACCGGAGCTGAAGAAGAAACCGCAGACGAGGCAGCTCCAGTCACAGACAGAGGCCGGGGGCGACACCGCCAGCAGGTGAAGCCCCTGCTGGCAGGACCAGGTAGCAGGACGGCTGGACCAGGTGGCGAGCGCTGGAGGACGACGGCAGAACACCGGCAGAGGCTGAGAGGGAGTGAGCAGCTCCTACGGCGGTGAGGGAAACCGGCCACCGCCGCCGGAGAAGAAGCACCGTGGCTAGAGACTAGGCCAGCAGAAGAGGCAGCTAGGGCAGGGGACCTTCCACGAGCAAGCGCTGGAGAGGCAGCCTGCACCAGCAGCAGACTGAGCGACGGGGGGACGAGCAGGCACCAAGGGAGCAAGGCAGCTCCAGGAACAGGGGCGCCGGAGGGAGCAGCACCAGCCGCAGCAGAGGACGCCGGAGCAGAAGGAGAAGAACCCGAACCGGCCGGAGGCGGACGCATCGAAGCTGCCTGCACCAGCAGCAGCAGAAGCGATGGATGGGAGGGGCACCGGCGGCGGACGACGGGACGCCGCCCACCGGAGCTGGGGGAGGGATCGCAGACGCAGGACAAACAGGCACGCCGGCACCAGCAAGACCAGGAGCTCCGCCAAGCACGTAGGAGGCACCAGCAGGGAGCGGGAGCACGCCGGGATGAGGGACCACACCAGCAGGAGCAGATCCGACGAGGGGTGAGGCGGTGGAGCGGGCTGGGAGGGAAGAGCACGACGGAGAGTTTCCCGCCAAAGGTAGCGTGACGGAGTGGCTAAAGACGTGTCGAATGAGGGACGCGTTGGGCACGGCGAAGGGGTTGAAAGAACCATCGGAGTGACCTCCAGAGGACGTCGGAGGGGCCAGCAGAGGCGAAGCAGCACCGCACGCAGCAGTTGGAGAACGAAGGATACCTACGTCCGTACAGCTGTGGCCAAGGACGGACGACGGAGCAGGGGGAGCAACGGAGACACCAGCGGTGGTGGTCGGCGGCAAGGATGAAGAACCAGGAGGGGAAGGGGAAGGCACGGAGCCCCCCCCCCCAACCTCCATGGCCGGAGAAGACGCAGGCGCTGGCAAGCTAACTACCTCGAGGGGGGGCACGGTGGAGATGAGTGGGAGAGGGAGGGGGAGCTCTGTGATGCCGACATTGGCTCGGGGTGGCGAAGTAGTCCTGAGTCCTTTCTCTCTTCAGAAATTTGGTAGACAAGTGCAGTTAGAGGAGTGTAGCGCTCGAACTTGCATGGGGGTTCCTTTCAGTCGCCCTCTGGGTTCCTCCTCTTCCCCTGCCCTGAAGGCTGGTTGGACGACCTCTTTCTATCCCCCTCCCATCCCGAGCTTGCGGGATCTCGACTGGCGATGAGGACCTCCTCGCACTCCGCATGGCACAGAGCCAAGGTCACAAGATCAGTGAGGGAGGAGGGAGCACCAGTTCTCGTCAGAGATTTTCGTTGCAGGTGCCTCCGGTCAGTGTGGTGATGGCAGAGGCCACACCCAGGTGGGGGATGCGCAGGGCTTCCATTTTGAAACGGATGATGTAAGCCCATAGTTTCTCCCCTTATGCTTGCTTGAGGGCCAGTAATCTCACTATCGACCTTGGAGGGCTGCTGCCGACAAAGCTCTCTTTGAACAGTCGTCTGAATTGCCAGAAGTTGGTGATGCTATCGGGGGCGAGTGCACAGAACCAGGCTTGAGGTCCCTACACCAGTGATGTGACACAACCTCGGACCTACTAGCAAGCACAATTCGCAATGCAAACATGCCGTAATTGGCGGCCGACTCACTCGACGCTCACCCGAACTCATGGGTGACTCGGCGATGCCGAGTGGAGGATGTGGGGGGCTGGTCCCTTGCTGGTAGAGGGCCAACAAGGCCAGAGGGTCTCCCAAAGGGGTTAGGCTAATCCAAATCTAGGGCCGACCCGGTGCCGAGGGCACGGGTGCACAAATGAGTACAAGTGTGTGGAGGGTGGAGGAGTACAAACTCTCTCTCTCTAACTCTCGCCTCCACCCTCCTCTCTCTCTCTCCTCCCCTGCTGCCCCGACGGTGAGCTCGGGGTGGGGGCATAGACCCCCGTACAGCACTCGGAGCTGAGCTCTGTACCTCCTCCTCTGCGAGCTGGTGGGAAGAGGAGCCCGTCGCGTACGTCGTGCTGGCGAAGGCGCTCGAGTGCCCCGCCGCTCGGGCTCACTCTCGCCCACACTGCAGATGCTCCTCTGTCACCCATAGCTGCTCCTCAACTACGGCAAGCTGCATGCGGACAGCAACAAGCTCGGCCCTCTCCCGGTCCCGCTCCATCCTCTCGCGGTCCCACTCCTCGTGCTCCCGGGCACGCTCTCTCTGCTCGATCTCAAGATGGATGCGGAGGTCCTGAATGTCCCGAGGAAGCTCATCGCGGTGGCCCGCTGCTGCGGTAAGACGAGCCACCTCCTCCTCCAGTTCCGTGACCCGCTGGTCACGGATGGCGAGCTCTGTTCCAGCCAAGGCAGCTCGAGTGCTCGCATCCCGTAGCTCCGCCTCCTGCATTCAATAAGTCAACTATCAGTTTTGAATTATATTTCAACATATACTTAAGTGAAATTAATGCTGTTGACTTACCCATACCGCGTGGTCGTGCTCCCGAGACCGCTCAAGCTCAGCGATCCACTCATCGCGGGAGGCAATCTCTGAGTGCGCCACTGCTAATTGCCTCTTCGCCTCCGTCATCTCTGCTGCCTGCATCACATTACATTCTCATTAATCTTTGCATAACTGAAAAAAATATCATGAACATTATTCAAAATAAAAGTCACTAGCACGCTGCGGTCGCGGTGCTGTCTCACCACACAGGCGAGCGCATCCTGGAGCTCCTCAGTCTAAACAAGGGCATGAAAGAAAGCCATTAGATTCCATAAACAAATAAGGGCGTAATTGAACCTTTGAGTTTTAAGGGCTTACCCGTGTGGCGAGATCTCGCTTAGCCTCCTCTGCCCGAGTAACTGCGCCTGCCAGCTACTCCTCCAGTCCCCTAGTCCCGGTGCTCGATCCCCTCGAGCTTGAGGCACCGCAGGTATCCCTCGCCACCTCTCCATGCTGGGCATGCTGCATCCAAAGAAAGATCATCAGTGGCTAATCATCAATAGAAATAGGAATTCACATGCATTTTAATTTAACCACTCACCAGGGTCGCCAAATCAGCTCGTGCGGCCGCCAACTGGGCCTCCAAGCTGTGTAGGTGGACCTGGGCGTCCATCGCCACTAGGTCCCGTGCATCCTGCATTCATCACACGATTAGTTGCATAAAAATAAACATGCATCATATAGGAAAAGAAGTGCATTCTCATTTACTCACCCCTAGGACCCTCATCTGGGGCCGGCTGCCGTACACCTCCCAGTAGCGGTGAAGGTACTCCGAGCTGTCAATCGCCTGGGAGGTCACCCTCATCCCACCGCGCTGCCATTCCGCGTACTGATCTGCGAACCGGATCCTCCAGTCCGTGGCCTTAGTCCGGCCATGGGTCTTCCTGCCAATCCCGTGAAGCTCCGCCACCTTGACCCACTCCTGGTGGAGGCCGAGGGTCCTCATGACCAATCGGAGGCGCAAGGGCTCGATCTCGTTCAGACAATGGAGCTAAATCTCCCGCCCGAATAGAGGTCAGCCTGCGGTCACCCAGGACTGGCCCGCATCAGTCATGCCCTGGTAGGGTCTCCACACCACCTGCATCATGTCATCATCAAAAGTTAGTTAGATAAACATAACATCATAAGCATAAACATTCATGTTCATTTAGGTCATAAGAAATGTACAAGTGAGGGTGGGAAGTCCTTGAACTCCCTCCAGAGTACGTGCAGCTCAAAAGCATGTGGTGCCCCACTAACGTAGGGCAGCTACCTCCTCGCTAACGGGAATGCACCCTCACTCCCCGGTCACACGTCAACTCTCCTCATAGGCATATACAAATGGCTCCAAATCTGCATTTTTAATTTACATTAGTCCGATGCATTAAATTAAGTCATTTGCATTCATAATCATTAGAAAAGTATGCATACCTGTAAAAATGGTGAGAAGCCGCTGACGGTCGTCTCACGCCCTGTCTCAGTGGATAGGTCAGCAATCATGTGCGCCAGCATCGCCGCTCCCCACGCATATCTACCCACGCTGTCTAGGTCCTCCAGTACGCTCAGGAACCGGCAATTCATAATGTCGCCCTTGGTCCCTATCAGCAGCCGCCCCAGCAGGAAGAACAGAAACCGCCTCAGATCAATGTCGACTCTCTCTCTCTGGGCCCGGTCATGGAAGTAAGTGGTACGGGCTCTCTCTATCAATCTCTCCAACCACTGAGACAGGGTCTCCCTAGACCTCTGTCTGCAGTCCGCATCTCACATGTAAAATGATTCAATTTCGCCTGAAGTGACCGCAGATTTGTCTCTGTGGTGACCCAGGATCCGAGTACCGGAAAGGAACCGACACGACTCGAACCTCGGCTCGCCACCCACGAGCCCGAAGACTCGGAAGTGCTAAAAAGATAAGTGTGGTGTACATAGAAATAAGAAATAAAGAAGGATGACAGATATAATAACAGAAATAAATAATCTAACTACAACAGAGTCCAGTCCAACAGAAAGCACAGTCTAAAGTAGTAAAACGTACCACATGCCAAGTGAACACTCGGCCCGACAAGCTGGCAACTAGGAACCTCCATGCAACATCCTCGAACCTCGAGAAAGAACCGCCACACCTGAAAACCAGGGGTGCGCCTCCTATCACTGGCTCAGTAGGGATCCCGCGGAATCCCAACCGAGAACAATGGCGATACGGAAAGCAGTAACTACAGAAAAGAATGACAGCAACAGTAGGAATAGTAACTACGACGGTCAGTGAAACTTTGGCTCTACAGCTACTCCTACCGTACTAGAAAACAAGACTCAGTCTCTCGTCAGGGGAACAACCAAGTCACGCACCCGACATCCCGATCCCACGGTCGAGAGATAACCAGACACGAACTGCCCTAGTCACGCTACTAGGAAAATGACATGACGCCTCAGTCGCGAAAACTGGCCCTCACAGCAGGGCCCAAGCCAAAACCACGTGGTCTGGGAACACAGTCACGATCTTGCCATCGTGAACACAACCCTGTCTGGGGGAAGCCCTCGGTGACGCTCACTAGAACCCCAGACCTCAACTATGGGAACGCTCCCGAAACCACACACGAAACCCTGTCTCGTAGACGGGAAACGAAAATCGTGACATGACAACTCACGTCACGTGACAGGAGCACCGCCCACTAGAAGAATGACCGGATGCGTCCCCTGACGTCTTACACCGCGTTACGAGTGTCTAGCTACAACACCCCGGGCATAAGACTCAGACACACCAAGTAACCAGAAGTACCACAAAACAAGGACTAGCTGAGGTCGCGCTCGTCAGTGCAGGTCCGAACCCTCAGCCTCGTGTGCATACTTAGACCATACGCCCTAGGTCTGTCCTCTAGCTGGTAATTACCCCACCAGCCCAGACTCAGCGGTACGCAGGGGCCCTATGGTAACCAGCCTACTCACCGTCTAACTCGGGTACGCCACACTAGTGCTCCCGATGGGCCGACACACGCGTGCCGTGGAAGCTACGACTAGTGGATGGGTCACGGAACGTGGACTCAGAAAATCACGCACGCACCCATCGCGAGTAACACGAAGTAACAGGTGACTCGAGGCCACCTGACTCTGGACAGCCCACTAGACCTACTAAACTCAACGGTCCTTGAGTCACGAGACTCGGGGTCAAGACCGTTGCATGTGACAGTACTGAGCCGTCAATCTGGCCTAATCCCTAGGTCCAAACCACGGTAACATAGAATCCACGGACACCTCAAACCATGACCACAGAACCTCCGGGGTGTCCGGGACACTCACGAGACCGAAAGTCGACCACTGGGTCACAACTGGGTCGATCGGAGTCCAACATGAAACTCAAACGGTCGCTGGGAGGTAGACTCTCCAGTCAACGAAAAACAACGTCTGAACCAGACGAAGTACAGGGGACCGCCCCTCGTACCAACACCGACTCACGGTGACACAAGCCGAAGTCGTCACGTCCCGGGACTCCTCACGGTACCCTACACCTGGTCCCCACATGATGCCTAGCATCAGTCAGATCACAGGTCATCACGTGGATCGAGGTCTGCTCACCTGGGACTCAAATTGGCCCGAAAATCTATCGGCTAGGCCTCAGACGATGAATGGTCCATCATTGGCCACTCACAGATGCACGGCTTACTTACAGACGTGCGGGAGAGAATGGACGGTCCCACCTAGCCGTTCGTCACTCCTAACGGAAAATAGACCATAACGCGCCTGTCTAGGGGCGTTATAGTGCTTAACAGACCAACAGAGATGCGTTAAGCCCTAAGTCACGATAGCGAACATAACGCACTCCTCTAGAGGCGTTATGTACATAACGGACCAGACATGATGCGTTATGTCACGGAGTAAAGCAAACCATAACGCGCTCCTCAAGGGGCGTTATGGGTCTTAACGGACCAACTCTAGCGCGTTAAGTGGAAAGCAATGGCGTTAAGCATAACGCACCTTCCCTGGGACGCTATGGTACATAACGGGCCTCTCCAGGCGCGTTATGTGACCAGGACCCCAACGGTCAAAACCGACGGTCAAAAACCAACGGTCGAAAACCATGACGCACCAGCACCGACGCGTCATGTCTGACATGGCGGTCAGTCGAGGGGCCGTTAAACCCTCGATGACTAGACTCAAATCATACAAAGCATAACCCAACCCCAGCGCGACGACCACGCCGCCGATGATCGGCAGCGTCATCGACCCGTCCGACACCACGCTCAGCAGCACCAGCAGGCCGGCGGCGGCGAACAGCAGCATCGAGACGAATTCCGCGGTGAGGTCGACCACCATCGACAGCAGCGACGCCGGCGCGGTAGTGGCAGCGTTGACGACCATCAGGTGTGGCTTTCTCGTAGGTGCTGCTCGAACCGGCCTTCCAACTTCGCCAGGTCCGCGCCGTTGCGCCGGATCTGGCGGGAGTGCTCAGTGTCGGAGTCCTCCATGCGGCGCATCCAGTCCCGCAACCCCGCGACCTCATCAGTGATCGCGGTGATCTTGTCCGCCACGTGGGAGCCGTGGTTCGGGGTGAGCTGCTGGGTGTGGCCGGCGATCTGCTGGTTCTGCCGGATCAGTTCCCGGAACCGGTTGTTAAGCCAGCGGCCGAACAGTCCGACCAGACCAGCGGCGAGGGTGATCGCGGTCAGTTTCGTCACGACTGAGTCGAGATCGATCACCGTTCCGGCAGCGGACAGCATCAGCAGGTACCTCCAGGGGGGTCGAGAGGGGGTCAGCGGGTGAAGATCGCGTACCCGGACTGGTAGACAGCACCCGTGCTGGACGCCATCGACCCCGACGGGGCGATCCCGGCCTGCACAACGCACGTGACAGTGCCGCCACCGGACAGGCCGGTGATGGTCCGGGCGAACGGAACAGCCACCGTGGCGACCTCCGTGGACTGCGTGATCACGTCATCACTGGCGGTACCGCCGATGACCAGCCGCGCCTGCAACGCCACCCCCATCGGGTTGCTGCCGCTGTCCGACGCCCGAACGAACGCCGTCGCGCAGATCAACGCCTTCGTGTACCCAGCCGGGACCGTCAGCGTGGACGTCAGGTAAGAGGCGTAGGAAGTTGTGAACGTGTTGCCGTCGTCACTGCCGGTAAACGCCACCACCGACAGTGGCGACGCCAACGCGTCATTACCGATTATCCCGCCCCGCAACGTCAGATCGTTGACCTCGACGTTGCCGTTGGACTGCAACCGCCACCCGGCAGACCCGGCCGAGAAGTTCCCCGACTGCACATCACCGCTGCCGGACACGGTGACATTTCCGTCAACGTCGAGGTTGCCGGAGACCGTGACCGTCCCGTCCGCAGAGACAGTAAGCCCGTTCCCATCGAGGACCAGCAGCACGTTCCCGGAAGCGTCTTTGATGACGATCTGGCCGCCCTGCACGACCAGCCCGCCCGCGCCGATCGTCGCCGCCTCCAGCGTTCGCGCGGAGACGATCTCGTTCATGCGGTTCTCCACCGCGCGCATCCGGCGTTGCATGTCCAGGTCCCCGTCGGTGACCGGGACAAGGTTGGTGATCGATCCAGGCTGAACCATCTATGCCCCCTCGGTTTCGGTGTCGGTGGGGATGCCGGCGACCGCGAGAATCGGTGCGATCGTGTCCTCGGCGAGCTCGTAGGCGATGCACCGCGCGACACCCGACAGCCCGTTCGGGAATGCGGGGGCGACGATGTTGTATCCGATGTCATCGCCGAGCATCCAGTCCGTCCCCAACCGTGGTGCGACCGCCAGATGAGCAGTCAGGGTCAGGGAGCGGGAGCCGTCGCCGATCAGCGACAGTGCCGCCTTCGCGTAGTCGGCGAGGGTGCCGGAGTCGGTGATGCTCGATGACGGGGTCCACCGGTACTCGATCGCCGGACGGCCCAAGAAATCAGCCGCGACCTGCGGGCCGGACGACGGGCGGGAATCACCCTGACCCGACGAGACGGCGGTGAGGATGTTCGCGCCCTTACCGGTGGTGTAGTCGGTGACGTAGTGGAACTCGACCACCGACCCCGGCAAATCAAACGACGCCGCAGGCCCGAGACCCGCGGGTACGGCGGTGCCGATACGGGAGCCGACCGTGAACACCGCCCCCAGCGTCGAGTACGGCTCGGTCCATTCCCACTCGATCGTCCACTCCGGCCCACCCCGGACACCCATCAACTGCTGGAGGCGCGTGTAGAGGGTGGTGTCGTCCACGTCGTAGTAGGTGCGGTCCCGTTCGGTGCCGTCGCCGCCGAGCTTCACTGTGCGGATCGGGATACCCGGCCAGCCGTTCGGCGGGCAGAACTGCTCGACCAGATCGGCGGCGATCTCGTTCTGCCCCGTCGCGGCGTAGGTGGCGTCGCCGACGTAGCAGCGGTCCATGTACCCCTCAGCTGTGACCAGCGACAGGTCCACAACGTCCGACTGGTTCAGGTCGGCGGACACGACGAACCCGGCCCACTGCGGGGTCCGGTTCGGGTCCTCATCGTCGTAACAGGCCAGGCCCGCAGCGAACGGCACGGTGAACGTGGTCCAGTTCTCCGGCGCGGAAGGTAGCGGCAGGTGCGCGGTGCCGGTGTCGAATCACAAAATCGCGATGTTGATATACACAGGTTCAGGGTCATAAGCACATGAACCACAACTCATTTAACCAATACGGGACTATAATTCCAACAATTTATAATGACAACCAGGAAAAGAGAAGGGGTCCATTACGTGGCTTCCTTTTAAGGAGGATATCCTTTTGGTTATCCCTTAATTGTTCGGTCTAATGGAATGAAACCTGAACCAATGGTCAAATCAGAATCAGCCATATTCATCATACTGAAAGATAACAAATAGGGAATTTTATAATCTAGCCTGATTCCACATTTGGCCCCTGCAATCTGCTTATTCCTAAATAAACCCCTAAATTTCCAGTCTGTTCTAAAAATTATTTCCCTCCAACCAACAGATGTTTAAGAAAAGATCATGTTGGTGGGCTTAAGTAATATTGCACCCCCACATGTTGTGACTTCCTGCTAGGGGAAATGATGAGGGGGTTACCCCTGGGTAATTTGCTTTTGTAGGCAAAAAAAAGAAGAAGAAAATCTACTTCCAACAGTTGTATACCAATCAGAGTTATCTTGGCATTCCATATCCCTAGTGCTAGAAAAAAAACCTAACGGCATGGCAGAAACTTGGGGGGAGTTATTTGGTAATGTTGATATTGCAGGGACAAATGTGGAAGCAGGCTAGACTATGGGGACCGACCTGTAAAAATCCCTAAATATTTACCGTCTGTAATCTATAAATAACACATTGGAATACATTCTAATGTTTGTGATCTGTAAAGAGAAACACATTGAGGTACATATCAATGGCCTATTAGGGGCATGGGAACCAATTGCACTCGTTAGCTCCATATCTCCGTTGGGGAGGTAGCTCTTCATAATTGCCAATGAGAGAAACCGGCAGAAAATGAATATTGAGCTTTAACCCGAAAGGTGCATGAAGTTAAAGACCAATTGAAATGGAGCAGAGCAGGAACTGAACTGCTGGAAACCAATCCGGTACATTTCTGTCCACCACTGGTTATGGAACTGGAACTAGAATCTATGAGGACTGGTTGAGTTGCAAAGACTGGTTTGTAATTTCTTTACTCTAATTTAAAGGTAAGGACAAAAGGTGATTAATTTTGATTCCTTGTTTTTCCCAGTGGTCTTAGGCAGCTATATCTCAACCACAATCAAGACAAGGATTTATGTTTTGCTAGCCGTTTGTCTTGTGAAGTGGAATTATCTAATCATTTATGCGAATTTCTCATTTAAATCACTTTTTCCTTCCAATGGTCTCTTGATGAATTTTCAGCCTCAAATAATCGGCAACAAAAGGCGATTGATCTGTCAGCTGCTATGTCTCCACTGGTGCCGGTTCTGTTGCACTTGATGATAATGACACACTTAAATCATTATCTTTACCTCTGTCTGTTCCTCCTTTTCAGCCTCTGTTTCAGTTGATGCTGGTCCCTATGAGATTGCTGATGACTCTGCTGCTACCTGTTGTTCTGATATTTCTTCTTATCCATCTTCTTCTCCGATGACTAAAAGCTGGAGGCGATCAGAGGGAGAGGAACAAGAGGCACTAGGAAAACTGCCTCTCTTTCTTCATCTCTGATCTGTAGGCACATAGATACAGTGTGTAAATGAGTCCAATGAAATGCCTATATGTAAACAGAAATCATGAACTACTTGCCGCCTGACATGTTTCTTCCATATTGCTTCTGTCAAGGACAGCCACTATCTCTGTTTCTTTAGGATTGCAGTGAGGGTCTCGCATGATCCACAGAGAAATTAGTTGAAGGAACATCCAGTTAGTAAGTTAAAGGGAGTAAGTGTTACGTGAAGCTTGTTTGGATCATACATGTGGATAAAATACTATCTAGATGATTAAAACATCACCAGTTCAAGTTTAGGGATGAATCTAAGTGAATAGAAAAGAATTGCAAGGAAGATATCATCGGAGAATTGGGCCATTGGGTTGCACATGCTGCACATTATGAACTATGGACAAAAATATATCTGATCCAGATGAGAGCAGACGGTTGATACAGTTAATGCTTGAGATAAGTAGTGGTCTTGGTCCAGATAACTACATCTTCAGTTGGTTTTCCCCTCCACTTCATTGTATTTAATAGATGATGATGATTCTCAATGTTCTTAGGAATGAGTATTAGAGTCTTATGACTCATTGCAGTATTGTAACTCATTAGCAAAGAAAACTATATAATTGAGCTGTGATGATGCATAACTTCCACACTGTTGAATCCACAAAACCGCGGTGTTGAGATATACTGTTGAGATATACAGACCCAGGGTCATAAGCACATGAACCAAAACTCATTTAACCAATACGGGACTATAATTCCAACACTCCCCGTGGAGATTAATTGGGTGGAGGTGGTGAGATAAGAAATATATAGAGTTGGGCCAAGACCATGCTCTGATACCATGTGGAAAGGGGGGAAACTGGAAAGACGCACGCTTAAAAATATTTGCCCTACAGAGCAGGCCCTTGGAACATCATGTGTAAATTGTTGCACATGAACTTTGAGAATTCAGCAATTTGTTATTTTTCCCTCATCATTCCGATTTAGTTCTTATGGAGCCGCAAAGCTCAATATTTGTCTTCCCTATTAGAATGGCCAAAGTCTAGTTCTTTGAAATTGAATCCTACAAAAGAAGCTGATGTTGCATCTGTGATCAGAACTAAGGACTGTGTGATGCATTTGACATATTATATTTGATAAGCATGCAAACTTTGGGCTCAAAGGTTCTTGTTTCTTCTTAACATGTTCAAGAATACTGCTTTTAAAAGTCAATCTGCCCCTATATTTTTCCCCTCTATCGGACACAACCCATTATGATAACATGATTTGTCTAGAACATGAGGTATCTGGTCTTAACACCATTTCCTAAGTAGAATGGTATCATACTATCACCTATAATGCAAGTACATTTATTAGTGAATCATAATGAGTTATTTTCCTCTGCTTAGTCATTCTGTATCACACTGCAACTTCCCTTTTGTCACCTACCAAAACATTATCTTATCTCAAATGTTATTTGGTTAAGGTTTTTCCCTTTCTATATCCTGGCTGTCTCATTTATGTACATATATAATACAAGCTTTAAAATTGTTCTCTTTGGTATCTTCATTTTCTTATTTTGTGCTGACTATGTTTTAAGATAGAAGTTAATTTCTGAAGGTTCACATTCTTTTTGAGAGAAAGGTGGCGCTACCAATTTTGTTAATAATACCATTGAGAGGTGATACAACCAGAAAAGCATTGTTAGATAATACCTCAAAACCTGTCAGAGATGTAACAGCAATTAAGGCCTCCCAACAAAAACTTTAATAGTTCATCTTGCCACATCATGCTCAAGCCATACTAAAAACTGTGGTCATAAAACAAAGAAAACCACCCGTGCGCTCTGGCCAAACTTTAAACGCACAACCCAATATGTAGAAAAGAAAAAAACACGAATGAAGACAGCCTTGGAATAAGCAGGAACGCGCATCCCTTCTGACTTATTCCTCCTTTCCCCCTGGAACTAAGAGCAGGAGCTTCATTGTCAGTGTCCTTTAGTGGATTCTTTAATTGTTTTCAGATATTTTTTTTTGATGAAGACATGATGTTGTTCCATGAATGTTTACATGGTAAAGCTTTTAAAAGTTTATTGCAGTAAATATTACAACTTGACATGCGTAACCTGAGCTGTTTAAACATCATTGTTAAGAACTGTTATTATGTGTTTTATGGGGCTTAGTGAATTGTGGAACATCCTAGACTAGTAGGCATTCTTACTCAATTCCCAATCCATATTCTTTATGATGAGCCGCTCAGAATAATAGGATAAATGAATAACTTTTACAGGAAACAAATGTTGCATGTTCATGAATATCAAGACACCTGTGATTTATTGATTTCTTCTTCTTTACATAACTAATGGTGCTATCCACTTTTCCACACTTTCTTGTATGTCTGCTTGCTCTTGCTGACTCTGTTTTCTCTAGGAGAAATCTGAATGCCAGGAGCTTGCCCCATGCCCTGTTGGTGTGGATACACAGGCTTCACCTAATAAAGAACTTGAAAATCCTGGAAATCTTTCGAACACCACATTGGCAAATGAAGCTGTCAATGCCTTGAAAGCTTGTTCTGCTTCAGGTTCTTGTTCTTTTCTGCAATTTAACATCAAGGAGATGGGAACGAGGAGGACTCAGAGCTCAGCTTTTCATTCTGATGTTGTTGCAGATGAGAGAAAGATGACTGGAAGGTCATCCGAGGGCTGTTACTTTCTTTGTTTGATTAAGATTGTAAGCATGTCCATCTGAATCCTTTTTCATTGTTTTGATGATGTCTTAGGCACTACACTGCAGCGACGTTGAGGAATTATCAATCGGCAAATGAAGTTGCAAAAGCAGAATCTCTAATTGCAGCTACTATTGAGTTGGAGAAATATTTCAAAAAACAAGACTTTGGAAGAATGAAGGTTTTGCTCCCCAACCAAAATGATTGGATGAGCATATGATCTGTGGAATTAATTTTTGGCTTAAGAGTTATATTGAATGAGCATTTTTTATGGATTTAGTTATTGGTCACGTAGTTAAACTGAACATGAAGAGATTATTCGCATCACGTTGCATGCAAATAGGTGGCGATCCTTTTTCCTATAGTTTAGCATGTCTAGTTTCATTCTACCTTTCATATCCCGTTCAGTTGGTTTCTTCTCTGGCTTTTGGATAGCTTTTGGGCTAAGGTGGTGGAAGATACGGAAGTTTTTACTTTTGTCTTCAGACATTTCTAAGAAAGCTGCTGATTGTCAGCTTGCTATCTAGACCTGATCTATAACATTTTTATCTACGCATGATAGATCAAAAATTCCTCAACCTGGGACATTTGAATCCATGAACATGAGTCATGGGGCTGGAAAGGAAATCGGAGCAACATGAACAAATCAAGCGGTTCATTCAATATCAGCTTTGGAACGGTGAGAAATTTAGCTTTCCACATGGTTCTTAGACAATATGTCCTTTCCACTTGCATGGAGGCTCTGTGCACATAAGACTTGGACTTGCACATGATATCAAAGTTTCAGTCTTCATCTCTGAGGGTCAATGGAATCGTTGACCACATAGGTTTCAGATCTCTTTGGCGAGTTATGCAGGCTATTCCTCTTTGTCCCACATAACAAGATAGTATCAGATGGTTGCCTGGTAGTTCCTTCTCCACACAGGAAGCTCGGGAGCTTATCCGAAACAAGACCCCAAAGGTTCCCTGGTATGAATTAATTTGGTCTAATCCTACACTAGAGTCTTTCATTGTGCTCCTGGCAGGCATTGCACGGCAAGCTTCCAACTAAAGAAAACTTAAAGAAGCAGGAATAACATTAGTAAGTAGATGCCTCCAACATTAAGTAGAAGCCTCCTTTGCCAAGTATATTTTGAGGATAAGAACAGTCTGTTCTCTGTCTTCCCATATTCCAGCTTCATCTGGACTCAAATATGCAACAGGGTCAATATTCATCAGCCTCCATGAGCTACTTAACCAGGAATTAGCAAGTCTGGATTATAGCTTCCCCACAAAAGCTCCAGCAACAAGACTGGCAAGGCATTCATTTAGAACTCTCTCTGGTCACCTTGGCATGAAAGATGCAATAGAATCTTTGACAATGGAAGCAACGGCCACTACTTCTCATCCTCAAGTATATGTGATCCAGAATGGAAGCTTATCAACTTAAAAGATCTCCTATGGGACGAGCAAAACTTATCTTTGGACAATTCAGCATCAGGCCAAAAAGATCTGTGCAATTGTTGTTTAACTTTGGTCCTTTGATGCAAGGTTGTCTATTGTGGTGACACAAGCCCATATAGCATTTCCTTCACAGCATAGTGAATCCTTGGTTTTACCTATCAAACAATAAAAAACAGCTTGGTGCTCATGCAATATAGGCGAATTGTAAAAGGCAAGTTGACGGCCATTGCGCTAAAATGATATTTGCCTGAACTGCACGTTTTACAACCTTAAGTGTTGCCAAATATTGAATTGTTTCTCAAAGTCCATGATATTGATGAATGCAGATGATAAAACAAGAATTGATATATGTTATGTATTCATAGAACCAATGTAAGATGAGAATAATAAATAAAAGAATACTAAATGATAAGTGTAAACATTACAAAAAAAAGGTGCCAAACAAAGGCGAAAGAAGAGTACATCTACTCGTTCATGCATATAACTGTGAAGACGAGCATAGCACAAACAAGAGAAAGATCCATGAGTACGCTGATACTAAATTTAAATAGGTAAGTGCATGTGGACAAGCATGACAGCAGCCAAACAGCCTAAAATTGCTAATGCATGAATTCCATTATGAGGAAATAGTTGGGGAAAAAACATGTGCATTTGGGTTTTCAAGATCCAATTGTTGACACTTTTGGACTTTCTTAATCTGCAGGTGTTCCTCGGAAGTAGAAGACGTACAAATAGTTTCTTAGCGACATATTGTACTTACACAGATGGAATTTATCAAATCTAAACAACTTAAGGCTGTCTCGGTTCCGTTAGATCATCCAAATACAAAGCAAAACGGAAATATGAATACGAACCTGCACTTTTGTCCTTAAATCCTCGAACAATGCATGCACAAATCCAGGGTCTGCCTGCAGATGATGCTTTGGCTCCACCCTTCAGCTCACCATTATGTTGCTTCAATCTGCAAACGAAATGTTTCGGCAAGATTTTAGGAGACAAGGGGGGGAAATGTCCCGTTGACAAAGATTCCCGTATTCTGGAGGATTTCGTGAAAGGTCTATAATCTTAATTATTCTAGTTATAACATAGAAAGTAACAAACCCACAATATTTCAAACTAGTGTAAGCAATCTACATACAATTCACAGGTAATTGGGGTATCCATCCATCTCTTGTCTGATTACCGGCGGGGGAAGTTGGTCGTGACGCCCACATAACTCTTGGGTAGCCGAGACGAAACGATCAGATAGACGCACCAGGGCGACAACGCCTTCCCTCTTCCTCTCCCTCCTCCGCGGCGCCTCCCGGGCGCCCGTTTCGCCGCTTCTCCACTGACTTCACCGGTGGAGGTGGTGGAGGTGGAGGTGGACGCGGAGGCGGCGACCTCTTTGCCGCTGGCGTCGACGCCGGCGGAGCAGTGCTTGAGCGGATGTGAACGGCGACTGCTCCTGGTGGAAGGGAAGATTTCGGAAAGCCTCCTCGCCATCAGCCTCGCCGTCGACGGGATGGGATCCCATGGAGGGCCGCCACGTCATCGCTCTCGTTGTCTCCCTGCACATCTCTCTCGCCAGTGCAGGAGAGGGCTGCCGCATCCTCTCTCGCTCTCCCCTCCTCTCTCAATGTCTCCCTACTCTCTCTCTCTCTCTCACTAGCACTGGAGAGGGCTGCCTCACCCTTCCCTCCCACCCTCTCGTGCTGTACCCCTATTCTCTCCCTCTCTCACCGATGCTAGAGAGGACCGCCTCGCCCTCTCTCTCTCTAGTGCCTGAGAGGGCCACTGTGCCCTCTCTCTCTCTCTCTCTCTCTCTCTACACATCTCTCCCTGTCTTGCCGATGTCAAAGGGGGCTGCCACATCTCTCTCTCTCTCTCTCTCTCCCCCTCCCCTATACCAAAGAGGGCCGCCGCAAGATCGCCGCTGGAGGAGCCACCGTGGGGACAGGGAAGGGAGGTTGCTAGAGGTGGAGGTGGAGAGGTTGTAGAGTGAGATATAGAGAGGGGAGAGGGGGCAGAGTGGAGCAGGAGAGGTGGTGGTCCTAGAGGAGATCCTCCCCTATGTACACGCACATATGTAGGCAAAGAGGAAGAGATGGAGAGGGTGGAAAGGGGGAGACAATGAGAAGGTTGTCGTCGGAGAGAGGAGGGATAGGTTATTGCTGCTACCAGGGTGGACCGCTTGAGAGAGAGGAATTGAGGCAAGGGAGACGGAAGATCACCAAGATTAGGAGTAGATGGTAGGGGCATGATATGATCATCATAAACATTTGACACGTATTGGGGTAAATTCCATAAGGTAGAGGAATAGAAATAATATTTAAAGTTTTAAGGGGTATACAAGCAATTTTCCCTTTTTATTTTTCTTCACAGTGGTTTTCTTGTACTCGTGCTATCAAGCTTGATACTCCTACCAACAAACTAGCACTGGCTAGCAACTTGGCACCTTCAATAAAGTGGTCCTGCCTTACGTAGCTTTATGGAGACCCACCGATCCTAAGCTTTCTCCATATTAATCAGGTAAGGCTTGACAACACAGAATTTGACAATTTCCACATCATCACATATAATGTAAGTCCACTGTAATCATTATAGCTTTCACAATTATTGGAGATATTTCAGAGCAGCATCAGATTGTTGGAGAAAGGTATTTAATCCTATACTGGGTGTTCATGGGACACTCCATTCATACAACAGTTCTTAAACTGTCTGCCCACTTACATTTTAGGTTAGTGATTTTGTTTAGTAACATGGTATCAGAGCCGGTTCACTAACTGGATTCCCCCCATTCGGCCTCGCGATTTCAAGCAGTGCCATTTCCTGTGCAGTATCACCCAGATTCATCATAGGTGTGGGGGTTGTTGGCAAAAGCCATTTATTTCTATATTGGATATTCTCAGCCACTCTCTGCCTATGTAAGTTCTAGGCCTCTCCACCAACTCAAGTTCAAGGTTGGCAGTTTGGTTCAGTAATACATACAAGTGGTAACATATGAAACATTGAACATGATGAGTCTAGCAACATTTTCCCCTGGCATCTTCTGAAGGGGCTATCCAGTCGAGAACTAAATTTTTGTTATTACATGTTCTATCAGGTGAGTAATAAAATGGAAGCTGAAAGATAGAGTTCTCGGTATTAGAATTTACTAGATTGGACGATTCAACTCAAAACTTCTAAATTGGACCATCCATCCAACTCAAAACTTTAAGATGTTGAGTGGAGAGAAGCTCCATATAAGCACATATTATTTTAACCCAGTTTCAATACGGATTATTCTCCGCCCATTTGCAGGCCGATTTAAGCTTCATCACATGAACTATCCCAAATTCGGAATTTGAAGTGTGCACCCAGATCAAAACCATGTAGTCCGATACCATATTAGAAGTTATTGATTGAACTATCCAACTCAAAATCTTCAGATGTTGAGTGGAGAGGTCTCCACTATTATAAGCACATATTATTTTAGCTCATTTCCAATACGGGATTGTTTTAACACTCAAGAACACACGTACCTGAACTGTGCATCTAGCAACAGCGTCTCGCAGGTTGTAACTTTGCCTGCTTGCTGATGTCCATTGTCCACCATCCATCCTGACATAGATGCATGGTCAGTCAGTCACAATGCATAAAGAACAAGACTAAACCTGCTAATAGGAGTCAGATATTCAGATATACCCAACAACAAAGAAAGAATAGCCATCAATGTGCCAAGACTGCACAGTGCCTTCATAGTTTTCAAAGACAATCTCAATATAGTCTCGATAGTTGGCACCCATGACAGATGTCTGGAGGTAACCACCTCCAAAGGTTGGGTTGTCAGGAATGCTTCCAACACTGAAGACTCCAGGAATTTTGTAAAAGTCGGCAATCTTTAGTGGAGTGTCTGCTGGAATGAAAGATACACTGTTCACTGCATAACGTTGCTTCCCATTTATAAGGATGATGCCAGCCATTCCACAAGCTAATGATCAAAGATGTCCCATTTCACTAGAGTCAAGAGTGCCAAAAGGCCTTCGACCAGCTAAAAGAATACTTGAATATCTCACTTGTGCTGGGGGCACCTATCAAAGGGCGGCCGTTGATTCTATACATAGCCGCTACTGAATGTTCACTGGGGGCAATGCTAGCGTAGAACAATGACGAGGGGAAGGAGCAGGCGCTTTACTACCTCAGTCGAAGATTAGTGAGGGCAGAGTCAAAATACAGCCCGATTGAGAGAATTTGCCTTGCATTGATCTTTGCGGCCAAGAATATGAGGCACTACATGCTATCCCACGAAGTGCAGTTAATATCAAGGGCTGATCCAATCAAGTACATACTGTCACAACCAGCTTTAAAGGGACAACTGGGCAAATGGGCCATCATCCTGATGGAATTTGATATCATATATGTGCCGCAAAAGGCCATTAAAGGCCAGGCCATAGCTGACTTCTTTGCAGCACATCTGATGCCCGAAGATTCTCCGTTGATTATAGAGCTTCCAGGTGATGAAACACCTGAAGTGGACCAAGCCCATCAAGTCGTGTCCAGAACAGAAGGATCCCAGATAGGGCAGACAAGAATAAGGGCCGGAGCAGGCATCGTCCTCAAGTCCCCGGAAGGATAAGTATTGCACACATCGTGCGCTATCAACAAATCTTGCACAAATAATGAGGCAGAATATGAAGTCCTAATCATTGGCCTCCAGATTACTCATCATATGGGGATCAAGATGCTACAAGTATTTGGCAATTCCATGCTAATCATCAAGCAAATACGAGGGCACTTTGATGTCCGCAAGCCAGAATTACTTCCTTACTACACTAAGGCGAAAAAGCTCATGCAGCAATTCTACTTCATTGAAATTGGTCATGTTGGCCGGAATCAAAATACTCAAGTAGATGCACTAGCAAAGCTAGCAAGCTCATTGGCAATCCCGCCCGATGCATCCCTCAATATCACTGTGATCAATAGGTGTCAGGTTCCCAGCATGAAGGAGGAGCCAGATGAAGAAGAATGTGAAGTTGCAACTGCAGAAGTGGTCGGCTCACCCGACTGGAGGGAACCTCTGATACAATGGTTTAAATGCCAGCAATTGCCCAAGCAAAGGGAAGATAAGATCAGGCTGATCAGAATAAAAGATTCTTATGAATTCAAGAATTGAACCTTATTCTGGATTATGGCGGATGCCAAGAGAAAAATACTCCTCTGATGTCTGTTAATGGGGGAGGCTTGGACGGTCATGAAATAAGTTCATGCCGGATCAACTGGTGTCCATCAAGTCGGGCCGAAGATGAAGATTGAAATCAAGAAATTGGGATACTACTGGTCAACTATGTTCAATAACTGTTACAAGTATGCCAAGTTATGTCATAAATGCTAGGAGCATGCTACAGTCCCAAGAAGACCCCTGATACACCTGCATCCAATAGCACCTAGCTGGCTGTTTGCTCAATGGGGCACCGATGTCATGGGCCCGCTACCCCCATCCTCATCAGGATGCAGATACATTTTAGCAGTAGCAGATTACTTCTCCCATTGGGTGGAAGCTATAGCACTAAAAGAAGTGACGGGCAAAATCATGGTTAGATTTGTCCGTCGGAACATTATATTTCGATTCGGCGTGCCCGATCGAATTATCTCTGACAACGGGAGCCATTTTCAGAACCAGAAGGTCTACAAGCTGGCTGATAAATTTAAGATAGATTGGAGGACATCCACTCCGTATAACCCGTAAGCAAATGGGTTGGCCGAAGCTTTCAACAAAACTCTCTACACACTTCTTGCCAAGACGGACAGCTTTAGCAAGAAGGATTAGGAGGATAGGATGTACGAGGCACTGTGGGCGTAACAGCATTGTATACAATACCCCGACGGGTTGCTCACCATTCTCGCTGGTGTACGGCTCGGAAGCAGTCGTCCCAATAGAACTGGAGATACCCTCACTACGGGTCGCGATCCAGCATGAATTGGTCAAAGACGGCCAAGCAAGTATAGAAACAAGAATGGATGAACTCTCCGATTTAGAAGGGCACCGGCTCAAGGCCCAGCAAAACATACAGGTCTACCAAGCCCGTATGATGCGCGCCTTCGACAAGCTTGTCAAAGAGCAGGAATTCAAGAAAGGGGACCTTGTCATGATCAAAAGAAAAGAAGTGATGGCAGTCAATCCGAAAGGCAGATTAAATGAAAATTGGATGGGACCTTACGTAGTCCAAAAAGTCTACGAGGGCGGAGCTTATGTCCTCGTCAACCACCGAAGGGAATTTCAATTTCCACCCCTCAATGGGAAGCACCTAAAGCTATACCATGCGCCGCTCCCCCAGCTCGGCGATCAGCTAAAGCCGACACCCCGAAATGAACAAGACCAAGAAACCATTTGCAATGAGGTACTTAAAACCACACTTGAATTCAACGTTCAGTTTCATGATTCCAAGTTCAGTCCAAAAATAGTTAAGGGCATTCCAAAGCAATCTGAATAACCTTCAACCTGAATTTCAAATACTGAAGTGCAACCACATAAAGAGTTTGATTCACAAACAAACTTAATCAAGTTTCTGCATGAAGAGACCCATGACTCATCATTAAATGACCATCAAGATAATCCATTCCTCCAAATAGCAATAGCATGCCTTATATCAAGATTTTCATAATCATAAGCCAAGATCATATGAGCAACATGAAAATCAATGTAAGAGACATATATCCTCTAGGGACCCATGAGCAACATGAGACACTTCAAATCAAATACAAACCACACAATATATTGTAAACATCAAAACTATTAGCAAAGACAAAGAGGAGAGAGAGAGCCACAAACCCAACATTGGTCAACTGATCAATAATCACCCATATCCCGTCATGTCCGCCCTTAGTTTTTGGCAAACCCATGACAAAGTTCATCCCTATGTCCTCCCACTTTCACTTAGGAATGTTTAAGGGATGCAATTTATCGGTGGGCTTTTGATGTTCCACCTTTATCCTTTAACAGGTAAGGCAACGAGAGATAAATTTTGCTACCTCCCTTTTCATGTTGTTCCACCATAAATTTCTTTTCGAGTCTTGGTACATTTTGGTGGCACCAGGGTGAATAGTATATTTTGACCGGTGAGCTTCTTCTAAAATTTTGTTCTTTAACTCCAAGCAATCCAGGACATAAGGCCTTTCATGAAATAATAGCCTTCCATCAAATGCCATCTTGAAGTCAAGTTGTTCCTCAATCTTGCCGTTGATTTCTACTAGTGCCTGGTCATCATCTTGTAGCGTCTTAATCTCGAAGAGTAGATCTAGATGTACACTCATGTGTGATAGAGTAATACACCTTTTATCATCATCCATATTTATGTTCAGCTTGGAGAACGGTTCTAGCATTCTCCACTCTTGAATTATCCAGCTAGCTAACAATGCTCTTGGCTTTCGACTAATGGCATCAACTATAGAATTACCCTTTCCTGGATGATATTGTATGGTGAAGTCGAAGTCTTTGAGGTACTCTAGCCAGCGTCTTTGTCTCATATTCAATTATTTCTAAGAGAACAAATACTTGAGACTTTTGTGATCAGAGTAAACGGTGAATTATTCTCCATAGAGATGTGTCTCCAAATTTTTAAGGCAAACACCACCGTAGCCAACTCTAAGTTATGAACCGGGTAGTTCTCCTCATACTTCTTCAACTGTCGGGAGAAATAGGTAATAACCTTCCCAGTTGCAATAGTACACACCCGAGGCAAATACCACATGCATCAGTATATACTTCAAATTTCTCTCCTTCAATGGGTAATGCTAGGACAGGGGCAGTAGTCAGACGATCCTTCAAATTTTGAAAACTCTCTTCTCAATCTTCGAACCAGACATATGGATTCTCTTTTCATGTCAGCCTGGTAAGAGGGACAACAATCTTGGAGAAATCTTTTATAAATCATTAGTAATAACTAGCTAGACCCAAGAAACTATGAATCTCGGTAGCATTGGTAGGCCTTTCCTAATTCTTCACAGCCTCGACCTTTGATGGCTCAACAAAAATCCCATCTTTTAATATTACATGTCCCAAGAAAGATCCCCCTTGAGCCAGAAATCACACTTGCTAAATTTGACATAGAGTTGATTGTTCCTTAATATTTGCAATGTAATTCTCAAGCGCTCTTCATGATCTTCCTCAGACTTTGAATATATCAATATATCACATTGAAAATCACAACAAACTGATCCAGATGAGGCCTGAATATATTATTTATTAACTACATAAAGGTTGCAAGGGTATCTGTTAGTCCAAAAGGCATAATAGTAAATTCGAAATGCCCATACATACTCTGAAATGTCGTCTTATGAATCTCCTCATCCTTGATCCTCAATTGGTGGTATCCTAATCGGAGGTCAATCTTTGAGAAATATTTAGCTCCTAATATTTGATCAAATAACTTATTGATCCTCGATAGTGGGTATTTGTTCTTGATAGTAAGTTAGTTCAACTGTTGATAATCAATACAAAGCCTCATCGATCCATCCTTCTTTTTGACAAATAGTGCAGGCGGCCCCACGGGGAAATACTTGGCCTAATAAATCCCTTTTTCAAAAGCTCCATCAATTGGCCAGCGTCAGCCACCCTTGCTTGGAACGCATCCACCTTGGCCGCGACTCCTCCTACTGCAACGCCCCCCTCTGATTCGACAATCGAGAGAGCCAGCTACGCACCCTCTTCGACGGGGCGAGCGGCCTCCGCCTTTCTCGCCCTTTTCCTCTCAGCGGTCCCGGCCTTCATCAAGGCCCACAACATTTTTTCTTGTGAATCATTTTTGGATATTGTTGAACATCTTTGAGTATGTGTCGACATGGACGCCAACAGTTAAATATATTTGAATAGCTCTGAATATCTTTGAACATCTTTGAATAGCTATCGGCCTGGACGCCGGTGGTTGGGTATCTTCAATATCTTTGAATATTTTTGAATGTGTGTTGGCATGGACGCTAATGGTCGAGAAGCTATCGACGTGGGCACCAATGGTTGCCATGTTGTTGGCTCAGACGCCGTTGGTTGGAATGCTGTTGACTTAGGTGCCATTGATTGGAAACCTATCGGCTTAGACGTCGATGGTTGGAAAGCTATCGGCTTGAACGCCAATGATTGGAAAGCTGTCAGCTCGGACGCCAATGGTTGGAAAGCTGCCGGCCTAAACGTCAATGGTTGGAAAGTTATCGGCTTAGATGCCGATGATTGGAAAGTTGTCGGCTTAGACGCTGATGGTTGGAAAGCTTTGGGCATCTTTGAGTATTTGTCAGCCTGAATGCTAATGATCAAATGTCTTTGGGTATCTTTGAGCATCTTGGGGTGTTTGTCGGCCCGAACGCCAACGATTGAGTGATTATTATTTTTTAATATATTTGAACAACTATCGGCCTAGATGCTGAAGGTTGAAGAGCTAGGATATTTGTGAACATTTTTGAGTAGTTGTTGGCCTAGGCATCGATAGTTGGAAAGCTGTCAGCCTAGATGCCGATGACTGGAGGGCTATCGGCTTGGAAGCCAATGGTTGAAGAGCTTAAATATTTATTAGCATTTTTGACTACCTGTTGGCCTGGGCGCCGATGGTCAAAGAGCTTGAACATTTCTTTTAACATTTTTTTGACCAGCTGTCGGCCTAGGCACCGATGATTAAAGAGGTTGAATATTTTTAACATTTTTTGAACAGTTATAAGCCTAGGCACCAATGATTGAAGAGCTAGAATATTTTTAACATTTTTTTGAAGAGCTATCGGCCTAGGCGTCGATGATTGAAGAGCTTGACTATTTTTTAACATTTTTGAACAGCTATCGGCCTAGGCGTTGATGATTGAAGAGATGTAGGCTTGGATGTAATAGTTGAAGAGCTGTCGGCTCAGACACCTATAGTTGAGGAGCTTAACTATTTTTGAATATCTTTCACATTTTTTTACATCTTAAACATCTTGCACATCATCGAACATATGTCGGCCCGGATGCCAATGGTTGAAAAGCTATTGGCTCGGATGCCGATGGTTGAAGAGCTGTTAGTTTGGATGCTGATGGTTGAAATGTTGTTGGCTCGAATGCCAATGGTTGAAGAGCTGTCGGCTTAAACGTCGATCGTTGCACATTTTTTTGACATTGTTGATCATCTGTCAGCCCGGCTGCCGATGGTTGAACATCTTTACGATTATTGAACATTTGGTTGCTCATTTCTCACACGGAGTGACCTACAAGGGGTCATGGAGGGTGGGAGCACATCTTCTTCAGCGAGCCAGGGTCAGCTTTGGCCGCATTTCCGTAGGGCGTCCTCCATAGTGTGTTAAAGCACATGGGGCCATGGTTATATCTTGTTGAATCTTTCATCTGGGGAGAGTACTTCTCGGAGAGGCTTCGACGTAGGCCAATTTTTCTTCCCCCTTTTTTTGGCATATGTTCACTCTAAAGAGTGTCGACAGCATATGACGGTATAGCGTGATAATTTATCTATCTTCTTTTGTTTTAATATCTGCCCCCAGAACATGGCAGCATATGTGTCCTGCGTTCCTTTTGGCTGCCTACCATAATTCAAGGGGCTTGAGATGCCCTTTAGGGCACATTGTTCTTCAGCTGACGGGGTGAGGCCGTATTGGCTACCCTCTTAAGGTTGGACATTTGATGAGGATGCAACGGGTCCACCCAGTACTCACCCATCTGTAATTCGCCTTTCTGGATTAGGCTTTCAATAGTATCTTTGAATAGATAACAATCCTCAATGTAATGCCCACTCTATTGGTGGTAAGGACAGAATTGAGGGTCATCTTTCCATCTTGCATCACTTGGCCTTTTGGGCTCCGGGAGGACAACCTTGTTGAACTCGTAGGCCCATTCGAACAACAGTTGGGTTTTGTCCTTCGGGAAGGAATAGGGTTTCTTTATCTTATATCTCAACGAGGGTTGTTGCTTGGCAGATGTGGCTAAAGAAGAACTAGCTACCTATTTCGCCCTCTACCTTTGCTTTTTGAAGATCTAGAAGTCAGTAGCTTGTATTTCTTTTTGCATCAGTCGCTCGTCAATTGGCTCATTCTTTTGACTTGAGGTGGTAGTGGCCGGGCAATATTTTGCCAAAAAGACCTCAATATCCACCACCATATCATTCAATCAATCGAAGGATTTGACTTCAATGCCAATTATTCTTGTTAAGATCTCTATCTTTAGGTTGAGTTTGCAAACAACAAGAAAATAGGGCTAACCCTTGATAAATCTCATAGATAATACTTCCAAGAGTCCATAGAAACAAACAGAAGCTTCTAAGGATCAATACTCAGAGAGAAAACATCAAATCAAGGACTCTAGTTCAACCACAGATGGAGAGAGGAAGCTCAGGCAGAGCAGGACTCTCTGTCTGCCCTAAGGGTCTTGTGATAGACCGCATGGCTTGGCAAACGGTCATACGATAGACCGCTAGGCCTGGTCGCTCACAAAGAGATAAGGCCAACGGGAGAAAAAACAAATCGAATAGGACTCTCTGTCACCTAGCGGTCGTGCGATGGGTCGCTAGCCACCTTTAACGGTCGTGTGATAGACCGCTAGGCAGATAGACATGGCAAATAGATAAAGGTCAGATAAATCTCTATGTTAATCTGCAAAATAACCCTTATTAGCCCTTACTCAGGCCCAACAAGCAAACTAACGAGAAATAGATGGAACTTAGGCTCAACCAAGGAGAAAACCCATAAAATAAGCCCAAAAATGACCAAAAATGGCTCAATAACCAGCGAATAACCTGGGACATCATAAAACAAGATAAGGAGATGACTTAACTCATTGATCATAAAATAGGTGTCAACAAATAGATGATTGTTTTATTTTGAAAAAAGATGATTTGAGGACATGCAGAAAAGCCACTGTCTAGAGAAGGTCAAACCAATTTCGAAACAAGAGGCCTTATTGTCATCACTGTAGGAGGACAGGCCATACAGTCAAGGACTGTTGGCATTTGAATAGAAATCACAACTTCCATGATAGAGTTAAAAGCTTCCCTACTCAACCATAGAAGTTTCATGTACGCCCTATGAATCAAAACATGAATGCCTTTAATCATTGTCACTACTGTGGAAGATTAGGACATGTCATGGATGTTTGTTATCTTTTTAAATCTGATAATCTTAATCCTGTAAGAATGTGGAAAGGACCTTTCAAAGGTGCAGTTAACTCTTCCGGACCCAAGAGATCTTGGGTACCACTGAATAGAAAATGAGAATCTTTATTTTGCAAGTGTCCCTTGAAGAAAGGAGGAAAAAAATAAAGGTGGTTGAAAAATAAACAAGGCACCTTGGTTTGGCAAACCCCACTCCTGCATTTTATTTCTTCAATAGTTAAATCTCAGTAATTTCCCTCTACTGTTTTCATAGTTTCAAATTGATGCTCCTAAATAAACTTTGAACCTTCACTGCAATACTCATGTTCAAAATTGTAAATCTACTTCACATGCCTTCTTTGGGACTGCTATGTTTTTTCTTAAAACTGTTGATCATGTTAATCTGAACTGCATTGATTGCTGCATTGTCATGCTTGACCCTATGGTATATCAAATTGCGATATGTGGAAAGTCAAGTTAGGTCTATCTGGAAACTATCCTCATGCGTGATGGTGGTCTTCAGACCTGTGTTCTCCGCCAAGTACCATCGGTCAAATTGCATTAAGTATATTAGACCTTCATGAATACATATTTGCTAAGTCATGCACCTCATTCCTGTCTGTACTCATACCCAACTAAAAAGAGCGAGGGGGAGCTTGGCTCTATTCATTGTATGACCTACTAGATTAATCAGTTCTTCAAGTGAGGGGGAGTTTGACTCTGGTCAGTTGATAAGAAGTAGATAAGCCATGTTTAAGGGGGAGTATTTCTGATTGCTGCGCATGTTGGTTTAGTAGTTATGTCAGTGGTTGATGTTTGGAATGTGCTAGAAAGATATAGCCTTGATAGGTCGATGAATTAGTTCAATGCCTCGACGCAGTTGGAGTTGGTCATTCAATTGATCCTAATAGGTCGACACATCCGTTCAAAGCCTCGATGCATCTGACTAGGCTGGTCATATTCTATTACTTATTTGAGCTTGGAAGGTCGAAGCGTTAAGGTTGAAAGTCTGAGCAGCACATTAAGTTGTCTATCTGACTGGCTGCTATCCTTGTGCCTCAATGCATTCATTCAATACCTCGAGTCTGTATCCTACTTCACTACTTGTCACACAATCCTAAGTCTATCACTCTCTGCCTGACTATCCTTCTACTCTCACTTGTGTGGTCAAGAGATGTTCTCAACTCCTTGAATCTGTTATATTTACTTCGTAGGGAAATCACTGAGTTATCCCTCTTCAAGGGGACGTTTGGCTATAACTATCCAATCTCTTACTCTATGATGGTTTATCGTTCATATAATTTAAATTCAAAGTAACTAATTCTGAACTAATCCTTGATGCATTTTTAACTGGTCAAAATATTCTAAAGGAGAATCTGCCTTAACTATCTTTGGATTTTGAAAATGATGTGTAAAGTAAACTTCCTTGGAAAAAAGATTTATTGCATATTGTGTCTATAAACCTTCTTAAGAAATTTCAATAAAAATCAGAGAATACGCGCCCTAGAATCTTCACACGTGGCAGCATCTTGCCATTCAGGCGATCCAGATGATAGGCGCTCCACCACTGGTGCTTGCATCTTTTTTGGTCCTAACCTTTTAGCATGGACTGCGAAGAAGCAACAAACTATTTCTCTCTCTAGGGCTGAAGCTGAATACAGGGCCCTAGCCACAGCCACAGCAGAACTTGGATGGTTTTGTTATTTGTTTTGTGAGTTGGGCATCCTCTCAAGTCACCCATATATTTATTCTGTGATAATATCTCAGCCATCCATATGATAGCAAATCCCATGTTTCATGCTCGGACATGGCATATTGAGATTGATTATCACTTCATTCGAGAATTAGTTGCCCGAGGTGCTTTTTGACTCCGCTATGTTACATCTGACGATCAACTAGCTGATATCTTTACTAAGGGCCTCACTCGAGATCGCTTCACTCGCCTCTCTGTTCCAAGCTCAAGATTCACTTTGTTCCATCTCGCTTGAAGAGAATCAATGACAGCTCTGTGGTTTCCCCCTTTAGATTTCATGTATATTTTAGTAAGCTTGAATTTTAGTAGCCCATGTTAATTGGAAGGTCTTGTACAGATCTAGAATGTTCTTCCCACTGGTATATAATGAAAGGAATATTGACCCTATTATGTTGCTCTCAATTCTTTTCTATTCCCTCATTTTTCTCCCATGAAGAGAGCCAATTGCTGTCCATTTGAATTCTCCATCGTCGTGCGGACTCCTTAGGGCTAACCATCCTTCCTAGAGACCCTTCCCCACTGGCTGCTCGATTTGCCTTTGTGGAAGACTTCCTCATTAGCACTCTCGACCCACGGCACCTCCTGCTCTGTTTTTGCGGCTTGGATGACTGCTTTAAGCTGTTGCTACGTGAAACCCTGTTTGTCCATGGCTGTCTGTTCAAGCTTTTTAAATGGACGATGGCTTTCTCGCTGGAGGCGGAGTCCTCCTTCATGCCAGTGTGGGTGGATCATCTGGCCAACTTATTCCACGAATCATACCTTTGCTCCATTGTTGGGAACTCGGGGCCTGCTTTGAAGATTGCCTGTCAACTGCGCCTCTCTCTAACACTGCCTCGCCGAGGGTTTTGCGTTGAACTTGACATTTTCTTAAGGCTTACTTGAGCGTATCTGGATTGCGTGTGGCGATATTGGTGGCTGGCAAGCAATCCTGTACCTAGAGTTCCCTAGGGTTTGTACTGGATGACTCATAGTGGGCCATGGAGTCAAGGATTGTAAGCGTAACAAGCGATGTGCTTCGGCGTTGAGTGCCCTTGCACCGGCTTCGGGTGGAGATGATTGAGGTGCAATTGCTCCTGCTCATGGACGTGTGCCACGTGGGTGCAGTGGCGTCGGCACTCTGGCTGTCGCCCGCCTGAGGGCTCTTCTGTTCCTCTGGCTGATGAGGGTGCTGTGTCTGCCCTGGTGCTGCTCACCGGCACTCTCGCTGCAGGGGGGTGGGCTTCAAAATCTCCCGTGTGGCATTCACTTCGTCCATGTGCGTTGGTGCATGGCACTCTGTTCACATGCCTGCCCCATCCCTGCATGCTCTAGCCGGCTAATCATGGGGACGTGTGCCTCTTGCGGAATCCTAGCTAGAGTCTAGTTCCACACCATCGATTGATTTCCCTTGCTTCCCTGTCTGCCTGTTGATGTCGGTGTGAGCGCTTGGTGGGGTGCTCGATGGTGATCATGTTCATACTCTGGGAGATCAGTCCAATGCTAGGGGTGATCACGCGGATGCATGCTTCTGTGCAACCGGTGCATGTAATTATTCTGACTTGTCAGGGTTCGCAGGATGGTACTCAGGTGGCGTCTCATTGATTACAATTCCTTCTTTCCCGGAGACTACACGACATTATTTTAGCCTCCTCTGTTGGTATTGTTGAGGCCCATAACAAGTTCTTTGGGGGGAGGAAATGGGACATTGGCCCATCACTTGCACACCAGATCCATGCATGCTCCGAAGGAGCTCTTCTTGGAAGCTGGTTTTCCCCCCTCCTAATTTTCTCTCATGAGCGACATCATTTGGAACAATAGAGGGGTTAACTATGATGCATCAATAGGCCGCTTGAAGTATTTTGCTTAAATCTCACAGGGTTGATCTTTTAGTTATAAGGGAAACCTTAATTGTCTCTGGGAGAGTTGATCGGTAGGTTGCAGATGGATTTCTGGGCTGCTAGTGACTCTAGGTCTTCTCAGCTGTGGGTTGTTTAGAGGAACATTGTGTAGTCTTATCTCGTTTTGTGCCACCTCTACTCATTTTTTGACTGTTCGATTATCTCCTAATGCACCTCTTGATGTTTTTCTCACTTTCATTCATGCCAGTTGCCCTGTGGCTGAGAGGAGGTCACTCTGGCAGGATCTTCTTCCTCTTTCGATCGACCTCATGTAATGACCTATGTTCTAATTGACACGACTGTTTAACTGTCATGTTTCAAGCAAACTTACACATTCTGTTGCTATCGGTTCAGGGCATGACATGCATAGTATAGTTTCAAATGTTTTCCATTAAGGGGTGGGAATTGAGTTTCCCCCGTATGGTTGACTACTGCATACGCACCTCCTTCGTAGACCTTTTGAACCACATAGGGCCCAAGTCAGTTTTCATTCAGTTTACCCTTGGGATTGGCAGCCATTACTTCATTTCTTTTAACCGTAACATGCTCACCTTTCTTGAATTCATGCCCTTTGACAAGCTTGTCAAAGGCATGGGTTATGTGGGCCTGATAGGCCTATATATTTTGCTGAGCCTAGAGTCACCTCCCTTCTAGGTCAGAGAGCTCTTCCAGCCTTTGCTCTACTTTTGTTCGACCATCTTCGACCAATTCATGGTAGATTGCAACCCGTAGTTAAGGTACCTCCAGTTAAATAGGAATGACTGCTTCCAAGTCGTACACCAAAGAGAAGGATGAATTGCCCGTTAGGGTTTTATAGATGGTACGGTACACCCATAGTGCCTCGTACATCTTATCTTCCCAATTCTTCTTGCTAGATCTGACAGTCTTAGCTAGGAGGGTGCAGAGAGTTTTATTGAAGGTTTCAGCCAACCCGTTCACTTGTGGGTTGTACGAAGTGGATGTCCTCCTGTTGATCTTTTATTTTTCATCCAACCTATAGACCTTTTGATTCCGGAAGTGGCTTCTGTTGTCTGATATGATGCAGTTGGGGATGCCGAATCAAAATATTATATTTCATCAGATAAATCGGGCCGCAATTTCTCCTATTACTTCTTTCAGGCCTATAGCTTCCACCCAACAAGAGAAATAATCTATCGCTGCCAATATATATTTACATCCTGAACAGGATGCGGGTAGTGGGCCCACGAAATCTATTCCCCATTGGGTAAATGGCCAACTGGATGCATTTGGATTCAAATGTGTTGGAGGTCTCCTAGGGACCATTGCATCCTTTTAGCAGTTTTGGCATGACTTAGCATACTTGCAGTAGTCATTGAACATTGTCGACTAATAACAGCCCAACTTCTTAATTTCGATCTTCATTTTCGACACAGCCTAGTGTGCCCCAACTGACCTAGCGTGAATTTCATTCATGACCCTCTAGGTCTCCTCCACGGAGAGGCATCGGAGTAGTATTTTCTTTCTGGCATCTGCAACAATTCAGAACAAAATTCAATTTTTGATTTCATAGAAATCTTTCATCTTAATTAGCTTGATCTTTTCTTCCCTTTACTTGGGCAATTGTTGGTGTTTAAACCATTGCATGAGGGGCTCTCGCTAGTCAGGCGAGCCGATCACTTCTATGGTCACTATTTCATGTTGGTTTTCACCTGGCTATTATTTTATCATGCAGGGGACCTACCACTAATTTATCACACATATGTTGAGTGATCCATCGGGCGGGATTACCAGTGAGCTTGTCAGCTTTGCTTATGCATCGGCTTGTGCATTTTGACCTCGACCGACGTGGTCTGTTTCAATAAAATAGAACTACCCCATGAGTTGCTTCGCCTTGGCATGGTAGGGCAGTAATTTGTGTTTTCAAACGTCAAACTCTCCCTGGATCTATTTGATGATCAACATTGAATCCCCTAATACATGCAGCATTTAGATCTCCATGCAGAGAGCCACATGGAGACCAATAATTAGAGCTTTATATTCTGCCTCATTATTCGTGCAGGCTTTGTTGATTCAACAAGAGGTATGTAGCCCTTCTCCCTCAGGGGATTTGAGGATGACACCCACCCCTGCTCTTATTCTCGTCTACCTTGACAAGGATGTTTCTGTTGTCAAAGGTCCATCGAAATATAGCTGCCAAGTGGCCTGCTAGACTTGGTCCGCTTCCAGGGTTTCATCTACAAGAAGCTTCATGATCAGCAGAGAATCTTCAGGCACTGGGTGTGCTGTAAAGAAATCTACAATGGCCTGGCCTTTGATTCCCTTTTGTGGCACAGAGGTAATGTCAAACTTCATGACGATGACGGCCCGTTTACCCAGTTGTCCTTTTAGGGCCTGCTGAGAAAGTATACATTTGACCAGGTTAGCCCTTGATATTAGCTTGACTTCATGCGATAGCATGTAATGCCTCATCTTCTTGGCTGCAAAGACTAGTGCTTAGCAAACCTTTTCAATAGCTGTGTATTTTGCTTCAACCCTGACCAATCTCTTGCTGAGGTAGTAGGGAGCTTGTTCTTGTCCTTCATCATTATTTTGGGCCAGCATTGCCGCAGAGAGTATTCAGTGGAGGATATATATAGAGTCAACGACTGCCCTTTAATAGGTGCCCCCAGTACTAGCGGGTTCTTCAAGTATTCTTTCAGCTGGTCGAAAGCTTTTTGACATTCTTCACCTGTAATTGGATAGCTAACTTTTAGTTGGCCATCAATTCACCCCTCCCCTCTTGATTGCCACATTCCGGGACTCAACAGACCCAATCTAGGAAAAGGCACATCTCATATTTGGCCACCCAAGGCCTCGCTGGCACATAGCTCTCGCCATTCCTGATCCACAAGAGCCAGCATCTTCTGTCTGTGAAAGACCATCCTCTAGTCACCAGATATGCGTCAACGGGAAACCTTCACTTGCTCAGCTTCTTCCTTCTTTCCTAATCCTTCACCAGATCCAACAAGCACATTCCAAACCACGACAGGCCATCCGCTGACCCTCCACAGACCATTACCGCATCTCAAGCCAAATCTTGCTTGGTCACCGCATACGATCTCAAACCTTACGCCAACTCTACCCTCTCAGGGGAGTACGACAAAACCACATGACAGGATCCCTCCTTGCTCCTCACGTCACTCGACTCAGACTTACAGGGAATCCTCCCTTGCTGGTCGCAGACCAATGATCACCATTCCAATGTCAACGTCTCATCAGAGACCTCCGCACATAGACACTGCTCGATTGCTATCCAATCACAACTTATCTCAACTACTCCTGATGGATGCCTGCCAACCTTGATTCCACTCTTACCACAGAGCCATGGGACAAAACCTCTTACAATCCACGACACACTCCTCTAGAACTGACAAGTACCGCCTACCACCGCAGTAAGTAGGTCGATGACACTGCAAACAATGTACACGGTTACCCAGACAATACACATCTTACCATGGTCGATCACTCGGCCAACCTTACCAGCTGCTCACGGCCACCAACCGGGACCCCTAATCTGCTAGAGATCACTTCGCCAAAACATGATCTTATCTGAGAATATAGCTTTCAACGCAAGAGCAAGGTACTCATGTGGCACACGTGCAAGCATATTTCCCCAACTCTCCACCTGTCAGTGCCTTAAACCAAAAATACCTCAAGCATCGGCACGACAACAACACGACTCACACAACTCGAGATAATCTCACACCGAGGAACCAATCCTCCGATGCCCTACACATTCTCTGCAACCCCGCAAGCTTAGATTCACGACACAGTGAAAAGCATAACACCAGTCGTAAATTCTCACGAACACTGCCCAACTGGCACTCATCCTTTCAGAGCAGCGCCAACACACCCTTATTCATTAGGGAAATGGGTAGCACTTCTCATTGGCAACCACACTGCCAAACACGGGACGCGTCTCGCATGGAACTCATGGCACACAAGAGGGGCCAACGCATCCAAACACGTAATGTAAGACGACGAACTTGGCAAAAGCATGATCCTCCCCAATCGAGGAGAACCCAATCATGCCTCCTACAAGGCAAGTGATTTTCACGCTTGGCCTGACCTCGAACCTCGCACATGCTGGGAACCACACCTTCCAGCACCAGGAAAATCATCACTTCCATCAGGTCAGCACCTCTGACACACTTACCAAGTGTTTCGTCGGACCACATTCACAGCACCTCCCGATGCACCACCATCGCAATTCCTCAAACTGCGACACACCACGCCAAGGGCCACAATACGAACCACGGTCGGCAACCGCCAACACTCATCCTCGAGTCCCAAACTCGCCACGGAACCTTTACATCTCAGCTGTCACCTCATACGGCGAATCCAAGAGCTATGCACAGTGGCCATAAATCTTACAATCTGGGCCACGTACCAAGCCACCACCACACAATTCTCAGACCAAATCCAAGACCAACACAGCCCATTCACACTTAGGAGCGCAAGACTTAAAACTCACTGGGACAACTCCACCCAAACCTGCCTCGAAATTCATGTAAAATAATCGGTACTGACACATCATCTCTGAAGCCACATAGCACGACTAGAAAATCAGGCTCGACAATCAACAGCTCACCAGGAGAGCCTTCGCTCTTCCAAGCATAATTCTTGACCAGAGCACCCGCTCCAACACCTCAAATCGCAATCTCGATGCCTCAGGGGCTGGATAAATCTCAAGCTAGAGTGGCCAACACCAATAATAACTCCCTCGAAGCACACTCACGGCCATTTAACCATAAGCAATCCTCACCAATCACCTAACCTCGCAGTAGATTCCTCGAACGTAGCATCGCGAACTCACGCCTGTCGGCAACCTCAGCTCAACTCAACATGACTAGGGCCACCACCAGCGAGAAGGAAACTCTCGATCCTCAGGCCCCACGCCGGCACTCCAACGACGACGCAACCACCTTCACAATGCCAACGTCGCACACTCAAACTCTCACGTGAGAAACCAAACGAAAATCAAACACAAAACCCTATGCCAGCTGCCGATTATACTAGACCTTATGGACTCTGATCACTGTAATATCTCAAATTTTCATGTAAGTTCACAACCACAGCTCTGATACCAACTATAACGACAACCTCGATAAAGAACCGCAACACTTGAAAACTAGGGGTGAGCCTCCTCGAATCTCAAGAAAGAACCGCAACACCTGAAAATCAGGGGTGAGCCTCCTCGAACCTCAAGAAAGAACCGCAACACTTGAAAATCAGGGGTGAGCCTCTTATCACTGGCTCAGTAGGGGTCCCGCGAAATCCCAACTAAAAACAACGGCGGCACGAAAAGCAACAACAACAAGAACAACAGCAACAACAAGAGTAGCTACAACAACAACGGTAGAAAACACGACCATATACGAATCCCTGAAACACGATAGCCGATGAAACCACGGCTCTACATCTACTCCTACCAGAAAGGAAACTGATACCCTGATCCCACAGTCGGGGGACCACCAAACTATGCACCACCCTAGCCATGCTACTAGGAAAACGTCATGACACCTCTGTCGCGAAGGCCTGTGCTCACACACGAAGGCCTACACCGAAACCACACGTAAAACTTCATCTCGCAGATTAGAAACGGGACCTCGAGTCACGACAAACTCACGTCACGTGACGGGAGTACCTGTCCACCAAAAGTAAGGCCGGAAGCGTCCACTGCCGTCTTAGTCAGTAGCCTCAGGTGTCTATCTACGATGCCCTAGGCGGAGACTGAGACACCGCACCAGTAATCACAGAACAAGGACTAGCTGGGGTCGCACTCGTTAGCGCGGGTCCAATGCCCCCAATCACGTGTACACACACAAATCATGCGCCCTAGGTCAGGCCCTCTAGCTGGTTCTTCCCCCGAAGCCAGGACTCAGGTTGCACGTAGGGGCCCTACGGTAACCAACCTAACAACCATCTCTCCGGGTCACGCTCTCCACCACTCCCAATTGGGTCCGCACATGCGTGCGCAGGAAAGCTACGACTAGTGGGGGCTCACTAAACATAGGCACTAAAAACCACGCACACACCCATCTCGAGTAACCCAAAGTGATAGGTGGCTCGCGGCCACCAGACTCTGGACAGCCCACTAGACTTAATAACCTAACAGTCCTTGAGTCACGAGACTCGGGTCAAGACCACGGCACGTGACGGCACAGCGCCGTCAATCTAGCCTAATCCCTAGGTCTGAAACTACGGTGACATGATTCTCAAGGCAGCTCATCAGCCGCTGAGTTGATCTCTCATCCACGGGACACACGAAAAATCTCCAGCCCTAGGCTGGTTAACTACACTTACAGTTCAAGGCCACACACATGGCCCACACGGAAAACGCTTCTCGGAGAAACCCACGACGTGCAGGGAGGGCCCACTGCACTCGTACCGACTCACGCCGACTCGATCTAATGCAACTACGAAAATTCAGAACACTCACGGGGTCACCCGGGCCCTCGAGACCTACGACACGCCAATCGAGATAACTGGATACCTTCGGACACCCAAAAATACAGTCACGGTACCCACGGGGTGTCCGGGACACACACGGGCCAAGGAAGGCATGCCAGGCTGCCTTCCCACCCTCTGTCCCGCAAGACTGATCGTCCACATGAACGCACACCTCGCTCTGGGTGCGTTCATGAACGAGACCCCCACCATGGGCGCGATCAGAGGAGAACGCGCCCATCACGAGGCGCGCGATCCTTATTAACGCGGTGGGTCCCCCCAAGCGCGACCTGATCGCAGTTGATCTCACCACCACGACCCCAACTGCCTTACTGTTCATCTTCCTCGATGAACGTGACCCCCCTGATACGACGCCTTCTTCGAAGAACGTGACCACCGTGATGGTCGCGTTCTCAGACTGCACCCGAAAACGGTAAAAATAACGGGAAAAACTCATTTCACGTCCCAATCACCCCCAGATGACGGGAAAATAAGAAAAAACTAATCCCCTACCTCTCTAGCATCGACATGACCTATTTAAATCCCAAAAACGTAATCAAATCACTAGATCCGGCTCACATCTCAAAACATGTTCTTTCTCCCAAGATGCTCAATTAAGTCATCTCCGGTCACCACGGCCTACCAAAACCACGGAAATGGAAGTACGCGGGCTAAGAATCTGTCCCCCTACCTCTGCCAAAGATTCCGGGCATCGAGGACGCCGATCCATCGTGAAAATGCCGCTAGAAATCCCGCTGGTGCCCCGAGCTTGCGAACCGTCTTCAGCACGCCACCACGCCTCGATCCTCGACCCGTCCTCACGTTCCTCGCCCTCACACCATCGCCGGCTCGCCCTTCTCCGCCACCGTCGGCCGCACGGAGGAGAGGGGGAGAGAAAGAGATGAGAGAGAGTGAGAAAGAGAGAATGGGGAGAGAGAGGAGGTTAAGGGGTTATATAGAAAATCTAAAAATTTTAAAAAATATATAAAAATTATCTCCGTGAACTTCGAAAAGAGCACAACGCGTTGGTAACGTCCCGGGGTCATAGAACGCAACGATTGTTGTAGTTGGAAGGTGGCATCGATCGCCTGTTCAATGACCTCGAGTGGTAGTTCCTGGTAAGCTAGGATGCTGAGGCTGGCGTCCGAGGATGTGGGCGCGGTTTGATACCTTAACCGCTGTGGCTATGTGAATTTATCACGAACCGGCTGACTTGTACTGGCATCCGAGGACGTGGGCGCGGTTTGATACCTTAACTGCTGTGGCTATGTGAATTTATCACGAACCGGCTGACTTGTACTGGCGTCCGAGGATATGTGCGCGGTTTGATGCCTTAGCCGCGGTGGCAAGGGAGACTTTTCCCATTGAGCTGATGTACTCGTACTGGAGTCCAATTACGTATGCACGATTTGATGCCTTAGCCGCGGTGGCTGTGGCTTCTGCTGAGGAGTGGCCCGAGGAGCATGACTAACATCCTGCCTCTTGGCCGGACCTCTGTGGTCTAACTGAGGGCAGGGTCGGGCGACACCCGATGAAGCCTTGGGGCCTGGCTACCCCTAGTGGCAGTCTTGATCTCGCACACATGATGGCCTTTGTGATGGCAGACCCGACTTGCGAACTGTTGGGGGGACCTGGTCTGGTCGAGCCGAAGCCTCGCCCAACTTCTATTTTCCCTTCCTATCCTCAAGCATCGGAGACAGAGGTGGAATAGGGAGAGGGTGAGAAGAGCTTGCGGAGCCCATCATAGCCTCACCCACCAGGACATCCTCTCGGCCGAGAAGGACTTGGAGGGGCCTGGCAGTGTCTTCTCTAGAAAAGGGCAGAGATTCTAACTCCTGCTAGGGTCGTCATTGCGCGGCTGGAGTGGCAAGGGCCGGTTGACTGGCTTGCGGTGTCGAGGAATCAGGAGAGGCTGGGGGAGCAGGAGGATGAATGATGTTGGCTGAGAAGCTACTCGGCCCCATCTCTTGGCTGACATCTTGCTCCCTGCGCCTCCGCAGCCGCTCGAGAGCTTCCCAATTATCAGTCCGGAACTCGAGCCATTCTGGAGTGTGCTGGTAAGGCAGCTCGTGCCCATTTTCTTGGGGAGGATCAGGTTGCTCTGGCGCATTTCTGGTGATGCTCAGAGTTTCTTCGACAGCTTGCCGCAGCCGAACGAGTGTCATAGAATTCCCCTCGACATCGATCTGCTCCCACTAGATCTGTTCCTGGATGAGGTACTGGACTTCCTCACAGGACTCAATCGCATGGCTGATTCGTGCATGGAAGGAATAGTACTGAGGGTGTCTGAAGTTCCACTGGGAGTAGTCCGCCGGCGGATCACGGGGCAAGATTTGCCCCCTCTCGACGAGGACGTCGAAAAGCCACCGCGTTCTCTCCCTGGGGAAGGAGAGAGGTCTCCGATCGTGCCAGGGCCGCCACCCTGGGTACCAGATCGATCGCTCTCTTCAACTAGTGCCAGGCTCCTCTGATTCGTCATCAAAGAGAGAGAATGCGGCCATCATGTGGATCACATTGACCGGATGGTGTACCACTCGCGCTGCCTTAGTTGGCCTAGACCATGCGTGTGGTTGCGGAGGATCGACGAGATCACTCTTCATTTGAATAAGGCCGTCTCGGATCATCTTCAGTGCCTGGGTCTTGAAGACGTAGCAATCTTCAAGGGGGTGACCCAGCATGCAGTGGTATAAGCAGTAGTTGGGATCGTCGATTTTCTGGGCTTCATCCGGCTTGTGGACTTCAGGTCGTTCGACGATCTTCTGGGTCATACAGAGGTCGAAGAGCATCTTCATATGCTCCCTCTTGAAAGAGAAGGGAGTCTTCATACGCTCTGAGAAGGAGAGAGCAGCCGGCTTATCAGCTAGCCTTTTGTCGGAACTACTTGTCCCGACTCCCTTCCTGGCCTTAGCGGCGGGGGTGAATTCGACGATGTTTACCTCCTTGCCGGACTGGTGTTCCCGCACTTGTTTACCCTTCGCTAAGGTGTAGCTCGGGTTATCGGCGAAGAACATTTCTATTTCAGCGACTGCCGAATTGAGTTGATCAAAGTCCTTGACGTTAGTGCTGAGAAACTTTTCGCTAACCTCGACCGCCAAGCCTCGGCGACAGATAGTGATGGCATCCTCCTAGACTGGCGGATTGACACACCTCATGCTGAGGTCTCGCCATTTCTTGATGAAGTCGAGAGTGCTCTCGCCTTTCTTCTGTCGGAGAGAGTAGAGCTCGGCTAAGGAGACCTTTCGCTCGGCCGTTTGAAAATGGTCGAGGAACTTCTTCTAGAGATCCGCCCAATCAATGACTGAGTTGGGCTTCAGGCGGCAATACCATTGGAAGGCCGTTCCCGTAAGTGAGGTGGTGAAATAGCAGAGGAGGTAAGACTCATCCAACGCGAGCTCGCCCATGGCCCTAATGTAGTAGGCCAAGTGTTTGTGCGGAGATCCCTAACCGTCGAATTTTTGTAGCTTCGACGGCTTGGCATACTCCGGAGGAAGCTTCTTAAGTTGGTGATGCAGCGGGTACGGGACACTGCAGAGGTCCACAGTTGCAATTCCTTCTCCAAACTGGGCAAGCTTGGTCTCAACGATCCGCTCAATCATCTGGCGTTGTGCCATGAGATTTTCTGGCACCGGCGTGTTGGATGGCCGTGGTTGAGCTTCGGCCAAGGGCATGCCAAACCCGATTACTGTAGGGGTTTGGACGGCTGTAGCTGAGGTGTTGGCGCCATTTTGCCCACCTGGCGAGGCCGGCGTCTCTGTCGAAGATCCGGTAGGCAGTTGAGGGTGGAGGTCATGCTCTTGCAACAGGTCTTGTAGGAGGGCCTTCAAGTGCTGATTCTCTTTCATAAGAGTCTCAAGAGTCACCTGTAATGACCCGAGAATCCGATTACCGGGAAGGCCCGATAACCCGAGACTCGTACCACCACCCACGAGCCCGAAGACTCGAAAGGGTTAAAAGGATGGTGTGGAGACTACACAAGTATCACAAATAATTACAGAAATTAAAGCAGTGATATAATTAAGCAGAAAATTAAATTAACATTTTACATGATACATGGTCCACAAGATAACAAATTAAACAACAGTAGTCCACAACTAGTACAAAGACAGAGAGAAAAGTACAGCTACATGGGACATACCCCGGTACTCACCACTGGCAACTAAAGCTGGGCACCAAAACCACGCTGAGCCTCAGGTGCACTCCTCTGAAGCCCCGCCTCGCCTGAAACACGGTGAAAACACGCAGGAAATGAGTCTTAAAACAAGACTCAGTAGGGATCACTCGAACCCCACCTCGCCAACACGGGAATACCGCTACGCTAGCAGCTAAGCGAGTACCACAAAGTAAAGCCTTGCTCCTACAACACCGGTCTCACGGCGTGAAAACCCACACACGCATGCCACGACGAAGCAATCGGAACCCACCGGTCAACACGACCAAAACTCAAGGTCAAGGTTACTGAAACTGACAGTCTGACACTCCCTGTCCAGAACAGAAGTACCTCCTACTAGAAGAACGACCAGATGCGTCCACTGACGCCTTATACCACGTCACAAGTGCCCAGCTACCACGTCCCGGGTGCGAGACTCAGACATGCTCAAGTAACCACAAAGCGAGTGACTAGCTAGGGTCACGCTCGTTAGCGTGCGTCCACCATTCCCAACCACGTATGCACACACAGACCACACGTCCTAGGTCTGGCCTCTAATTGGTTTTCCCTTTAGCCAGACTCTGGCCGCCGACGTGGGGCCCGACGGAAACCAGTCTAAAAACTATCCTCAGGATAGCCGTCCCATCACTCCCAGGTGGATACCAGCACACGCGTACTGGCAGACTACAACTAGTGGAGTGTCTCTGAAGGAGTAGGCTCTTAAGCTACGGAAAACAACATCAGAACCGACAGCACAAGGAACGCTCCTCGTACCAGCACCGTCGCACGGTGACACGAGCCAAAAACACACTTCCCGGGACTACACAGTAGCACAACACCTGGTCTCGACACGATGCCCAGCATCTGTCAGACCACGGGTCAACACGCGGATCGAGGCCCACGCACCCGGGACTCGAATCGGCCAAGATCAAACACTGGTCAAGCTGGTACCCTTGGACGGTCCACTCTGGGCCACTCAGGGACATGCGATCGAACAAGGACCGCACCAGGGGATATACGGTCATCCACCGACCGTCCTTCTCCTGGTCCAAACGGGGCATATACGGTCAACCTCTGGCCACACAAAGAAAAGACGACTGACTCTCAGCCGCACGTGGGGGATGGGCAGTCCAGCATAGCCGTCCATCTTCCAACGGTAAAAACACATGTGCGGTTGGACCTTGACCGCACAGGGGAAGGGCGACTAGGACCTCACCGCACAAGGCATGTGTGGTCCAACTCTGGCCGCACCACTGCCAACGGCACCAGGTGACGTGCGGCCTGCCCCTGGCCGCACGAAGGGTCATGCGGCCAGACCCTGGTCGCACACCCCAGTGCACTGTGCAACGGTCACAAGCAACGGTCAAAACTCACGAGAAGGGCGGTTGCCTTGGGGTTGCTCATAGGATGTGCGGTCCCACGACTGGCCGCACATACCCATTGCGCACCAAGCCATTGGGCGGTCAGGCCTTGGCCGCACAAGGGGTGCCCACTGCGCGCCAAGTAGAAGGGCGGTCGCGCAAGGGCCGCACAAGGGATAAACGGGCCCTGGTTCGACCGTTTATCTCTCGCCGGCATGAAAACGGTGAACCAGTCGGAAAACTTCATTTTCGGCCCCATACAAGCCCCACGGAGGGGGAAACACAGGGAAATCAACCCCCAAGCCCCCTAGAATGCTTCTACGCCCTTGAAACGTAGAATCGGGGCGTAAAACGACAGCTCGGGCAAACTCTCCACGCGACATGGTTTTCCCTTCTCGGCATGATATCACCCTCTCTCGGCCTCGCCTCGGCCTACAAACCACGGGAATGGAAAGACAATGAGTTAGGGATCATCACCCTACCTTCGAATAGCGTCGAGGTGGGCCGATCCAAGCTCGAACCCACGAAGATCACCGTTAGAATCTCGTTCCACCAAGCTTCCCACACTCGCCGCACGCCGCCGGGATCGTCCCGCCATCACCCACGTCCTCGTGCCGTCACCCCACGTCATCTGCAACCAGAGGGGATGCCGCCACGGTCGAACGGGAGAGAGAGAGGGAGAGGGCGGCCACAGTGGGGAGAGGAAGAAGAAAGGAAGAAGAAGAAGAAAAGAAAAGAAAATGGGAGATTTTATAGAAAAATTAATTTTTTTCTGATGAGATTTCTGTTCTGCCTGGGGTCTTGTTTAGTGATGCCCGACTGACAAGAGCTAAAGCTAAAGCTCTGGCCACTCCACCTCCTTCCCTTGCTCATGTTTAACTCTATTTTGATATGGAATGTTAGAGGGATTGGCAACAAGGCCACTATCAGAGGTGTTACTCAGCACATCAAAGCTAATAACATTGGTATGGTTGCAATTTCTGAACCACAAATTGAACTGAATCGAGCCCAGGATGTAGCAAGGTAGGTTAATCTGTAGTCAGTCATTGGTAACAATGGTGATTCATCCAAAATATGGCTACTACATAATCCTGATTTTTGTCTTGAGGTTACAGATTGTCACCCATAATGTTTGACTATTGCAATTATGGAAAGTAACTGTGCTACCATGTACTTCACAGCTGTATATGCCTCATGTTCTAAGAGTACCCTGTTGATCAGAAAAATGGTTGTTCCCTAGTGACGGTAGTTGAATGAAATCCCCTTATCCCTCTCTACTAAGAAAGCATGAGGAATAAACGATGCCGAAAGGGAGGGAGTAGAGATAGAACCTATGTGATCGCCACCCAAAGTACCGGACACGATGAACGTGTCGTACTTTGAGAAAGGGGAGAGACACTTGTCTTAGCACCAGCGCTGTAGGGATGGATGGCTCCTGGATAGCCGTTCTACATTAATGCGGTCTAGGGTAGGCCACATGCAGACGCCAGGGGGGTAACGCGGGATGAGGAATCGTGGACGACGGATGGCTGGAAGATGACCGCAGGATGAGTATGTGCGGCTTTAGGAAGGCCGCTCATATTGTAGGACGGTCACTCGTAAGCCGCCTAACCTGACCATGCCCCAAGTTGCAAGGATCGAACCTCCACTCTATCCGGCCAGCCAGAGGGAGTGGGCCTCGTGCCAAGTGATTGCTGACATGCAAAACAACGTGTAGTCAACAAAACAAAAAAAATAAACCCAGATTAGACTTATGAAGTGTAGTAAATGCCAGCAATAAGAGAAAATGACCTAATTAACATGGAATGGGGTTGACTTGGATGTTTTTAAACCCCTAGGGGGCGCTAAAAATGTGGGTGGGATGTAAAAAAAGGATGAATGAAGATAGAAAAATGTGGAGGGAATGACAAGAAATGATGTATGCAACGACGAAGTGACCAGTGAGACTGACAACAAACAACGCAATGACTAGACTACTCCCTTGAATCGGAGGCCTATGGAGACGTAGAAGGCCTCCCTTCCTGTGCTAGGATCGCTTAATAATTTGACAGAGCTTCACCGTCGATCCCCGATCGTCGCCCCTTCCAAGCTTGGCCTCTAGGGTCTATTTATAGAGCACCTAAAGTCCTAGATCAAAATTGGGATAATTTGGCAGTTTTAGGTCAAGATAATGACATAAACAATGGAGATAATTGAATTATCTCGAAGCTGGAAGAAACAGCATCAAAATCGGTGAAGAATCCACGGAGAAATCATCGGAGGAAGTTAAGCGGAAATACCACAGATGAGAGAGAAAAACCTTTAAATCTTCCAGTTTCGAAGGGATGTGTGGCCACGCGATAGACCACACATTATGTTATGCAGTCACTGGTGGGCCGTCCAAACCTGTCGGTGATAATTGAAATAAATGATAAAAATAACCAACTTATTCTCAGAACTGGCTGAAGACTTCGGCGTTGGACTCTCCGATATATGTGGTCCATAGTCAGCCGCTCATGTCTGTTGGTGATAGTTCAGAAATATGAAGATAATAGATAATTATCTGAACAGCTAACCGTCATTAGGACTCTGAGGGTTGGACGGCCCAGGGTACACCGCACAAGATTGTCATGCGGCTACGGAAAGGCCATATGTACGCTTGTCGGTTAGAATTCAGAAAATAGCTAAAATATCCAATAAAGCATGGGCGGCTGGGGAGGGGCCGCACACGTATTGGGCATTTGAAATTCATAAAAATAGGAAGAAAAAGTAAGCCCAAGGCCCATTAAGCCCTGCATTGAAATAGACCCAGCTAGGGAGGGAGGCTACCCATAAAATAAGCCCAAAACATTACTAGAAAATAGCCCGATGAGTCATGGGCAACTCGAGGCATCAACAAATGGGAGTAAGAGGGATGACCTAACTTATCGGCAAAAAATGGGTGTCAACAATATTGTGGATTTGATACTACACTTTGGGTTTCTAATTCCATTTTTGTTGGTTGTTGTCTTGGTTTCTTGCAAGGGTAATCAAATAAGAACTCCCTCCATCGGTCGGCTGGTTGAAAGGGAAGGAAGCCACCCATAATCCCCTGCACTCATTTGAGGTAACCCCTCTGGTGATCGCTGATGTGACACGACTCTCTTGGACCTAAGATTGCAAGCAACCAAACGAGTCGGCGACGTCACACTAACGAGCTCACAATGGCTTCCAAGCTCAAAGGGATAGGGAAATGATTAAAGTGTGCTCGAAGTAGAATCAAAGAAAGTTTCACAACAATAGATAATTTGTGACTTCACGGAAGGTGAATAAGAGACATAACTCTACTTGTAGGCTGAAAATGTGTGTCAACAACCATGAAGTGTGTTACACATGCTCGCATGCGGCGAGCGTCAGCACGGTCACTGGGGAGTTGTTGTCGCAGGAGGAAATCCAAGATTGGATCCATCCATGAAGGCTCATAATCGATAGCATTTACTTGCAGGCTTGGCTCCTTGATGTTTGGTGCCAGTAACTCCTCTATCAAGATAGCTCTTGAGTTAGAGGTGGTTGTTGATGAGGCTAGGCGAGAGAGAGCATCTGCTTGAACATTTTTCTCCCTCGGGATATGCACCATTTCGAAGCAGGAGAATGTTGATGTCGCTTCCTTAGCCTTTTCAAGGTACTTCACCATCATCAGTTCTCAGGCTTCGAACTCTCCCCTGACCTGGCTGGTGACGAGCAAGGAGTCATTGTAGACTTGTAGGTTGGTCGCCCCGAGGTTCTTTGCCATACGCAAGCCTGAAGGTAGTTCTTCATGCTCGGCCACATTATTAGTGGCCGAGAAATTGAAGCAAAGGGCATACTGCAGCTCCACCCCTTTTGGGCACAACAGGACTAGGCCTTCACTGCTACTAATGGTGCAGGACAAACCGTCCACGTAGAGCTCCCATGTCAGCCTCGAGGATTGCTCGGTTGCTTCCTCCTCTGGCAGTGTGCACTCGGTGATGAAGTCGGCAAGGGCCTGGGTTTTAATTGTGGTCCTCGGGTGGAACTTAATGCAGAACACCTGCAGCTCAATGGCCCACTTGATGAGTCTTCATGATGCATCTGGGTTTTGACGGATCTGGCGTAGAGGTTGGTTGGTGAGAATTGTGATCGGGTGTGAGAGGAAGTATGGTCGCAGCTTGCATGTGACCACAACTAGGGCCAGTGCGAACCGGAACTTCGGGCCTTGGAGTACTCGGCACACGTAGTACACCATCTTCATCACCCTGTCTTCTTCTCGAGCGAGCACAACACTCAGAGTGCTCAGGGTTACAACAAGTATAGGAGTAATTGCTCCCCCTTCTGGGATTTGGAAAGCATAGGGGGAGAGGTCAGATACCGTTTGAGCTCCTCAAATGCTTGCTCGCACTCCTGATCCCAATCAATCTCCCCCCTCATTTCTAGTGCTTTGTTCACTTGCTTTATCAACTGGAAGAAGGGCAGACATCTTTTCGCCGCACGGAATAGGAATCGGGTAAGGGCAGCGATGCAGCCGGTAAGGCATTACACGTCCCTTACCCTCCCCGGTCATTTCATCTCTAGCACCACCCGGATCTAGTCGGGGTTTGCTTCGATTCCCCTATGGGTGACAAGAAATCCAAGGAACTTACCCGACCTGACCCCGAAAGTGCACTTTCTAGGGTTGAGCTTCATGTTGTACTTTTGGAGCATCGCAAATGTTTCTGCCAGGTTTTCGAGTTGCTCAGTCATTCTGAAACTTTTGACGAGCATGTCGCCTATGTAAACCTCCATATTGCAGCCGATCTGAGCCTCAAACATGTGATTGACCAGGCATTGGTACGTGGCCCTAGCATTCTTTAGTCCAAAGGGCATTCATGTGTAGCAGTATAGCCCATGGTTGGTGACAAAGGCTATTTTGTCCTAGTCAGGCTCATGCATGTTGATGTGATGGTACCCAAAATAGGCATCCAAGAAGCTCAACATCTCATGCCTGGCTGTGGCATCAACTAGCTGGTCGATCCATGGCATGGAGAAGCTATCTTTGGTAGTGACTTTATTAAGGTCTGTGTAGTTGATCGGACATCCCCGACCACTCTACATTTTGTGAGCTCGCCAGCTATGCTTCATCTTGTTCGCCACTTTATTTCGAGTCATATGATGTATTTTTCATTTTCTTACCATACAATTTTCCTTTTATTTGAGTCAAGTACCTAGGATAGATTATTATTTACCTAAGTCTTGAGTCATTATGTTGGTTTGATAGGTTAATGGGCCCAATTATATGGGCTTGGCCCAGAGGCGCCCCCTTTCTCCCTTGGTTATTTGTTATTAGTCCAAAAGTCAAGGACTTATATTTAAATGTGGGATTCCTATAAATAGAACCCCATTCCCTCATTTGAGAATGAATGAAAAAATTGAATGATATCTTGAATTTAAGTTCCACAAAATTGTGTAACTTCCCTCTCTCTCTCTCTCTATTGGCGTGGATTCTCCTTCTCTCTCTTCTCTCTCTCTCTCTAAAAGGGACACCCCTTTTCTCTCTCTAGCCCTCTCTCTCTCCTCCCCCCTCTGTCTCTCTCTTGGGCGCACTTGCCCTTTCACCTCCCCCCTGCCACCTCATCCCCGAATAAAATTCAGATCTGAACCACTAAGGATCCGTTAAGGCTCGGGCCTTACATATAGTGTCTCAGTCACCATGTTCGAGGTGAGTTTGAGACGTTTGAGGGGCAGCGTAAGATGTCAGTGGACGCATCTGGCTTTACTTCTAGTGAGGAGGTGCTTTTGTCACATGACACGTGACTTGTGGTTTTGTGACCAGTTCTCTATCATTATTGACGTAGTGCTTCGGGTAGCCTGTGTTTGACTTTACCGTGGCTTGTGTAGCAGACACGATAGTGAGGTCGTGTGTGCACCGGTGTTTTGGTTAGTGTTATGTGCAGCCTACACGTCTGTTGTAGTAGGGCGTGTTCTGGCAATGTAATCAGCGCTTCTTAAGATTAGTCTAGCAACTCCCTACCAAGTGTGTGGGAAGTTGTGCCTTTCCCGATTAGGAGTAGTTTAGAGGGCTGAGGTCTTATCGATTGTCGTGATTTCTTCTGTACGGCTTTGTCTCTTTACTTCCATGTTGTTACTCCTACTCCTATTGTTCTTACTACTGTTACTCTTCTTGTTGTTACTACTATTACCACTTTGATTTCTTGGTGGGGTTCTATGGGACCCCTACTGAGCATGTGGCATGAGGCTCACCCCTGACTTTTCAGGTGTGGCTGCTCTTCTTCCTAGTGGTTTGGGGGTGTGGTTCGTGGTTCTTAGTTACCAGCTTTGCCAGTGGCGGCCTTCCCCCGACTTGAGGGTACATTCTCTTCTCTGTTAGACAGTACTTGTCTTTAGTTAGGCTAGACTCTGTTAGCTGTTATAGCTATTAGTTTTAATTTATTATAGAAAATGTAATTTTAATTCTGCTATTTTAGCAATCTTGATCAAATATAGTAATTGTTCACTGCCTTATCTGGAAGTTCAATGTATTCCTATGCACCTTCACACTCTTTTTATCTCTTCGGAGCTTTACCGCTCTTGGGAGGCCTCTCAGGATTAAGTGGTTTCGTGTTTACCCGAGCCCGGATGCTGGGTCATCACAGGCGTTATCAAAGCTATGCGTTGCAAAGGATGTGTAGTAGTGCATGGGAATTCGAGATATTGTAGTGCTCAGAGTCCGTAAGGTCTAGTACAGTTGGCAGCTAGCATAAGTTCTATATTTCTGTACCTTTTTACTTGTCGTGTGAGTGCTTGTCTGTGCTATGTTGGCACTGTGCGAGGTGATTTTTTTCCTCTCGTCAGGATGTGACGGAGAGTGTTCTTTTGTTATGATGTTGGTTCTCTGTTGTGTTGTGCTGGGTGAAACTTGCTAGTAGATGTGAATATGTGGTGCAGTGTTTACATTTTTTCGTGGTGTGTTCAGGTGGCTGATGGGCTCTGTGATGCCTGTGCATATTCTCCTGAGGAGATTATGTTGTTTTGATGGTTCCACTTGAGGTTTGGTCAGCCCCTAAGGTGTTAAGGTTATGATTTGAGGCGGTTGTTTGGATGCCTCGTTGAGAGAGTGCTCGGGCGAACCTAGGATTTTCCTTCCTGGTGAGCTATTGATAGACGTTCTTAATTCTTCTCATTCTGGTTGTGGCATCACTCTGAGGTAAGCTCTGGAAGTGTTGTCTCGGTAAGGCCTCTGTCTTGTGTCTACTTATGTGTGGACTGTGTTAATTCTGAATCTGATCTGCCCTTATTTCGATGGTGGCCTGGCTTTGGAGCTAGTTTGTGCGTTGGAGGCCATTATACACCGTGTTTGGCGTGCCGTGTTTGGCAGTTGTTGTGCTGTGAAGGTTCAGTAATCATTCTAGGATGTGAGGATGAGCTGAGATTGGTATTCTTTGTGGCTTGTGTTGTGGCTCTTAGCATGATAGTTTGCACTATGGCGACTTGTGATTGGCTGTTAGTAGGATCGCTACTCGAGGTGTGGTACATTACAATTTGTAAGTTACGATGGCGCCGAGAGGTGTGCTGAGATGCAGATGCCAAGTTATTTATTTTGCCTTTGTGCGTTGTGTAGAGTGTGCAGTGGAAGTGTGTGGGCTTATAACCCATTGGTCGAGGATCGTTGGTTGGAAGATTCTGACCAGTCGAGTGGATTGTTTCCTCAGTGTGTCTTCGTCTTGGCTGTATGAGCCTTGAGGTTGTTGGTTGTCATGTCATTGCTTGTGGCATTGTGGTTGTTGGCACTAGCAGTTTCGAGAATTAGGGAAATCTATTGGCAGATATGCTGATTGAGTGCCCTTTCTTTCTTTGCTTTTCTTGGAAGTTGTGCTCTCGGGACGTGATTGTGGTCCTAGAGATGCATTTTTCTGAGTGTTGTTGTGGGTCCCTATTGGTAAGCTATGCATGGCTAGTTCCTTTTTACCCGTGTTGTCAGATATAATTGTGCCTTGATATGACCCAACTTGTAGTTGTGTCCCGTGATTCTGTGTTGAGAATGGAGCCAGAATTCTCTTATTGACATTGAGTCTTGGAAACATCCATTGAACTTATTTACATGCATGGCCAACTTTATTGCTTGATACATGGAAGTAGCTTGATTTATACTTGAAGATGTAGTTCGAGCACTGATTGTGTTCAAGGGCTCTATGCTAGTCCCCGCGACTAATTGCCGGAAACATACTGTAAATCATGGGGTATGATGCTACTGGCGTCGCATTACGCTGGGAGTACTTTCTTTATAAATAAGTAAAAATCATGAGGCTATCTCATGATTAAATTGTTACATGCTTGTTACATGACATTCTAGCACATAACCTTTATGGTTATGAAAGTGAGCAGTAAAAAGTGAAAGTGTGTTCTCGTTACATGCAAGCATATTCTTGTTCATGAAAGACCGTACTTACATTTTTGTCATCCTGCTCATATATCTCATATTTTGATCTTATCTCGTTACTTGTGTTACTTTAGTTTACACCGTGTGTTCTATCACATTTTCTTTATTTAGAGTAAAAATATTAATTACTTAAATATTACCTTCATGTTGATGCGAAGATACCTACTTAATTAGGTAAATGTGCTCATTACCCTACTTTTCTAATCTTTCCAGGAAACTCAAGTAAATTGGATTCGAAATGTACAAATAGTGGGTCCGAGAGTAAATGAAGGTCAAAAGGATCGAGAGAAGCCTTAGTTGTCAAATGTCTAGTCCAGTCTTATTGTACTTTTTTATTTTCTTTAATTTATAATGTTAGGATGATAAAAGTCAAGGATCTTATGCACTTGTAATTATTAGTGTGATGAAATAAAGTGGAAGTTTTGAGAAATTACTTGTACAATTACTTTATGTGGTTGATTGTGTTTGGCTAAGGTTCGCTGTCTTGCATCGTGTGTCCAGATTGGTTGGCCTTTGTGTGCCATGAAGTTCGTGCGAGACGTGTTCCCTGTCTTGGCAAGGTGGTTGCCTATGAAAAGTTGTGCACGTTCCCTCATTGGGTAAGGGTGTGTTGGCGCTATTTTGAAAGGATGAGTGTCGATTGGGGGTGTTCGTGAGAAATTATGGTTGGTGTTGTGATCCCCAATGTGTCGAGGATCAGAGCCTGCGGAGTGCAGAGGATAGTCGGGATGGAGGATCCCAAGTTATCGTGTTGGCTGTGCACGTGAATCAGAGTGCACAGTGGAAGCATGGTGGGCCCATGACCCATAGGCCCAAGATCATAGCGTTGGCTACTACGAGTTAATTTTCGAGGTTGAGAAGAGCATTGGAGGATGGGTTCCTCTGTAAGCGTTGTCTCTGGCTATGAGAGGCATGTTGTTGCCGTGCTGTTACTTGAGGAATTGTGATTTGTGGCACTGGCAGGGTGGAGAATCAGAGAAATATGTTGGCAAGCGTGCCGCATGAGTACCATGTTTCTGTATAGGAGGTTGTGTTTTAGGATAAGATTGGTGGTTGTTGGAGAAGTGATCTCTGGCAAGATTATGAGTCCCAGCTAGTTGATGTGAGCGACTGGTGGGGCTAGCCGAGTGATCGGCCATGGTGGGATACGTATTGTCAGGGGACCCATTTGCTTTGGTCATGGCGTGGTCGACCAGGTTGCCATGATTTTGAATGGCACTTTCCTCCCATAGAGATGTGTGCCATGAGTTGTAAGAGGTTATATGTGTTTAACCTCTACTGTTTTGTTCCTACTATTTTGATGATGTCATACAGTAACTGTCAACTCTTTAATTGATCTGCCATCTAATAACACTTGTTTTATGTGCTTAATCTGAGGGTGATTTGCATTAAAATCTAATTATGTGTTCATCAGTGTGCATACTGTGTACTTGGTCTTTGCAATTGCTTTTATACTTGCTTGTATTGACAAGTCTTTTTCTATTGCGAAGTCCGTGCATATTCATGCATTCGCTGTGTCCATGCATACCTCGTGCATATTAAGTCAGCACAAGTTCAACCCCGTGCATCTTTTTATTTTCACTGCACAAAGCCCATGCACACTGTGCATCAGTTTAAGCTGAAGTCCGTGCAGACTTTGCCATCATTTATACTTGCATTTAGTTTAAGCTGAAGTCCGTGCAGACTTGGCCATCATGCATACTTGCATTTAGTTTAAGCTAAAGTCCGTGTAGACTTTGCCTTCATGCATACTTGCATTTAGCCTAAGCTAAAGTCCATACATCTTCTTTTGCAAGTCAGTGCAGATTTTTCTTAACAAAGTCCGTGCACATTATTCTTAACAAAGTCCGTTCACATTTTCTTCAACAAAGTCCGTGCACATTTTCTTCAACAAAGTCCGTGCACATTTCCTTCAACAAAGTCCGTGTAGTTTCTTCAGTAATGAAACCTGTGCATGTTTTTCAAAGAAGTCCATGCACTTGAAACCCCGAGCACTTCATGTCCGTGCACATGATATCCCGTAAAATGACCAAATAAACAAATGAATAATAATTAATCAAAATAAAAATATCATCCCCACAAAGCTAACACACCCGGTGGGACTAAGTCTCCCTTCATCGCTTCACCAAAGAAGAAGGCCTTGGGGCCTTTCCTAAAAATATTGATTGTTTATTTTTCCTATTCTGTAGAAATGACAATGGCTTGCAATTTTTTCGGTTTGACCTTCGGCCCTCAAGTGGTCACATCCCATGCTGCTCACGGGTACCTGGCAGTGCCCACAACCTTCGAGACTTTGCCCCCTTTGGTAGGGTTCCCGAACTTCCTTGGAGTGGCTTTCATCGGCTTGTTACCAGTCGAGAACGAAGAAGCTGTCACAGTCAAGGCTATGACCCCCGTGAAGACTGGCGCTCGGCACAGAGCTACTTCACCTTATGCTATTGCTGCTTGTCTTGTCCACCATATGGACCGCTGGGTTGTTCCTACCGGAAACAAGATAGTTGAAAAGAGAAAGAAGAAAAACTACAGAAGGGAAAGAATAGTTGTTCCCCAGGGCCGATTTTCCATCTCGGGGAAGTCCGTGCTAGTTGGCGGCATGCGGGTGTTCTTGAATGGTCGCACCGTCGAAGCTCTGTCGGACCGTATTATTTCAGCGGTTCCTACCCGAAACTCCTTTCAAGTATTAGCAACCCGAAGAGCAGATCCAAAATGGAACAATTAGAGGGGACTGGCCCCTAACCCAGCAAAGTTTAAGCAAGTTTGGGTTTCTAAAGGGACCCGAGGTTCGGGTTCAACCCTGGAAGACAGAAGAGTGATGGTTAATGGCCCCAGGAGGGGGGGTAAGAAGACTGTACCGAAAGAGGAGGAGGTTATGCCAAGGGCCCTACCACCTGCCCACCGAGCCTGTGCAAGATAGGCTGATGTTTTCAGATGTTCAAGAAAATTGAATGAAGTCGCCAACCTGTCACGGCTAGCCTATATGCTGTTGACACAAGAATGATTGCTACCCCGCACTCTGTCCCTGGGGCACAGTCAGGGAGAGAATGGCCAAGGTGGTCCAAGATTACTTCCACGCCCTAAGAAGCTCATCCTTAGGCCAGCAAAGATTACTCCGCGTCATGGATGCAGAAGGAAAAAGAGAAAGAGAATAAGAGATAGAGGAAGGGATCTCGTTTATAGATTCCAATGGCCATGAAGATGGCCGAGAAGATAGGTATTATGGAGATTCTCCGCTGCAAAGAGAAGAAAGAAGATTATCTATTTTCGATCGGTTGACCTTCCCCGGCCAAGCTAGAAGGCGGGTCTGGAAGTAGAAGGGCAAAATAAAAATCCTTTCCTGCAACATGGCGGGAGTAACTGACAGATATGGCACATTGCCTGAAGAATCTGAAGAACTTGCCAAGTTAGCCCACAGACCTGGGGCTGTAACAAGAAGAAGCCAAGCCGCCAAGGAGATCATTGGAATGACTGAAGACATGCCAGCGGTCGCCACTCTGACTGCCAATGTGATGACGTCAGAAGAAGAAGATGTTCCACTGCCAGTCCCATCAGAAGGAACGTCAGGCAAAGTGTTTGAAGATATGCCTATGGCCGCTAGGTTGGACCCAGCTATTTTAATGGTGTTACATCACTACCAATAAGAAATTGGATCCCTGAAGAGGCAGCTGAGTGAAAGGGCTGAACAGACTCCTGTCTCCAAGCACCAGGACGTGCATACTGAATCGTCCCACCGGACTTCTAACCCACTGGAGACCACATCACCTACTGTTCCTCAGTTGACAGTTCAGGAAAAGGCCCCCTTCTAGCAATTTTTACAATCGCCACTGGCACAACCACCAGTTCCCCAAATGTAGTAGTTACCGCCAGTAGCACAATCTATTCCGCACGCTACTGCTATGAAAACTCCTTTTACGAGCTAGCTTGCACATTTCTACCCAGAGCCGGTAGACCCTGCTATGGTGAACAAACTAATGGTAGAAAGAATGATTGAAATGAAGCTATCAGAAAGGGCTGATGGTGATTTCAGCACCTTTGATGCATATCGGGTGCCTTACCCACCACAGTATGTTTCCAAGAGGTTGCCGCTCAGTATTAATAAACCACCCAAATTTGAGAAATTCAACAGGCAGGGCTCCCCCAGGGAACACATAGCTTATTATATGACAATGATGGGTGATTTGGCAGCAAATGAAGCTTATTTGCTGAAAGTCTTTGGGTCATCTCTTACCGAATTGGCCTTTGAATGGTACTCAGGCCTGCTAGTTGGGTCAATCTTAGACTGGCCTGATATGCAGCAAAAGTTTCATGAAAGATTCCATATCATCAAAAGGGAGGTCACAGTGGCAGAATTATACTCCACTAGGCAAAAGCAAGAAGAAATCGCCCTAGAATACATCAAGAGGTGGAGGAATCTTAACATGAGATACAAGCGGCCGTTGTGTGACCCCGGGCAGGCCCCCCACCTGCTCACGGACCCGTCCGGGGTCGGGCGACCCCGTACCCCACCTGCTCGCGGACCCGTCTAGGGTCGGGCGACCCCGTACGGGTTGGCCTGACCCCGAACGGGGACCTTTTTCCCTGTTGGCCCATTCTCTGCTGCAGATTAAGTGAGAGAGGAGAGGTGAGAATTCTCTTAGGCTCACCAGAGGCCAGGGAGGTGACCGGAACCCCCGGGTGGGAGAAGAGTGGGGAGAAGAGTGGGGTGACCACACCCCATACCAACTTGCCTTTCCCTCCTCTCCACCCCAGGGAGGTCTTGCCGTGGCTGTTGCAGATTTCACCCCAGGGAGGTTCGCTGCCTTCTCCACCCCGGGGAGGTCTTGCTTGCAGATTTCACCCTGGGGAGGTTGGCCTACGCTGTGTTTGCCCCGAACGAGTGTGCCTTCACAGTTGCTGCTGCTCTTCACCCCTGGCAAGTGGTTTTCACCCCGGGGAGGTGTGCACTGACCTGCCCCAGGGAGGTTCGTTGCCTACAGGGTTTCCACCCCAGGCAAGGGGTCTTCTGCTGCTGGGCTGCTGTATGATCCCAGGGAGGTCATGGGCTGTTGCTACTGTGGGCTGTTGCACCCGCTGGGAGGTCTGGGCCCACCCCAGATGGGTGTCGGCGGGGGATTTTTTTTGGAGGCAAAATTTGCTTCCAACACTGTCCAAGAATGATCTGTAAAGAACTAACCTGCTTCCATAAGATAGCAGTCTAGTCTCATACCTCTGAATAATAGGAAGCTAATCAGAACACCGAAGAACACTTGGGGTCAGAGGGAGTCTCAAGTAGGAGATGGAGAAACCTCCTATCTAACATCCCAAAATGCATGCTGTCCTCTGGAGTGCCATGTCCTCCATGTTAAACCCCAACAAGCAAGCTCTTGTTGAAGTTAACCTTCAAACCAGTGATTTCCTCTAGCAATTCTAGCAAAATTCTAGCCACGTAAAGCTGCTGCTCATCTCTGTCCGGAACAGAATGGTATTATCAGCATATTGCAAGTGGGTGACTTGAAGACCATCTCTCCCAGCTTGGAAACTCTTGATCAGATCTGTAGTCTCTGCTTTATGCCACACTCTACTAAGCACATGAGTCATGAGCACAAAGAGGGGAGGAGACATAGGGTCTGCCTGTCAGAGCCCCTTGCCACTAAGGAAGAAAGAAGTCAGCTTCCCATTGACTAGAACAACAAATGAAGTAGAAGAAATACATGCCCAGATCCAGTCAATCCATATATACCCAAATCCCATCTTTTCCAACACGTCAAACAAGTAAATCCAGTTGACCTTATCATAAGTCTTCTCAAAGTCCAACTTCAGGACAACCCCTTTCTTCGTTTGGATCTTCATGGCAAACAAACACTCATAGGCCATGCAAAAATTATCTTAAATATTTCTCCCCTTGATGAAGGCTTCCTGGGAGCAATTCACCACCCTATCCATAATAGTCTCTTTGCCAACAACTTGATGTAGATCTTATAGGTGCCATTCAACAAATTGATGGACCTGAAGTTGCAAAAATCTTTGGGCTCTTATTTTGGGGGGATGGGGACAAGGGGGTCCTCCCCTCTTGAAACACCCTAACAATTGTCATAAGGTCGAATTTGATGACATCCCAACACTATTGGAAGAAGGCCAAAGAGAATCCTTCAAATATGGAGCTCTATCCGCTGTAAAAGAGAAGATTGCCTGACGACCCTTCTCCTTAGTGAAGCTGTAAGAGATGACATCCCTCTCTTCTGGAGAAAGTGGGGGAAGTAGATCATACACAATCTTCGGCCTAAAGTGATCCTCCTCAGAAAACAGTCTGGAGTAGTAGTCCCTCGCTAGACCCCTAATTTGCTCATCCGAAGAAATAGAGAGCTTACCCACCCTAATACAAATGATGGTATTCACTCTCCTCCTCCCTGAGACTAAGTGCTAGAAGTAAGCAGTATTCATGTCCTCCTCTTTGATCCATCTGTCTCTCGACCTCTACCTCCAGTAGACTTCCTGTCTAGAGAGGATCTTATCAAACTGACATCTCAATGAGTCCTTAAGACTCTTGTCCTCTGCATAAGTCTTGCCTCCTCCAAGCTATCTAAGTCTTCAATTTACTACAAAATTATGTCCTTAGCTACCCTCCTCGAGAGGGTTTTATCACCCCCTCAGGTCATGAGAACCTGAGCAGTATGCCTCAGTTTCAAAACCAGATTGGTAGTAGCAGATCTACCAGCAACCTGTGCATACCAAGCTCCCCTGACCATGTCTATGAAATCTGCCTCTTTGAACTAAAACTTCTCAAGCTTGAAGGTGAATCTCTTGTCCTACATCCGGCTAGTCTTCAAAAGGATAGGTTTATGATTCAACTCAGAATTAGCTAAAGGTTTCACTCTCACCTCTCTTCTCTTCTCCCTCCTTTCTTCACCCTACCCACACGGGAGCAGAGGGCACCCTTTCTTTTGCTTCTCTGATATTGTTTCTTCTAGGTGGATGCTCTCTTCGTTGGCTCTTCTCCATATCTGCCCCCCCCCTTTTTTGTCTTCTTCAGCGGCATATATATAGCGAGCAATGGAGAAGAACTCCTGTCACCTCCTCCTCATTTGCAGGGATGAGCGGAGTTAACCTGCTACACTAGCATCTATTGATTTGCGCAGTACAATGGCACCCATCCGAGGATAGGATGTCTGTGGATTGTCCAGGGGTTCTGCTGCTGCTGCCATTGTCTCCAGTTGCCGCTGCTGCTGCCACCATTACGTTGTCAACCTAGGGTGTAAATAGATCTGCGATCCTTAAATGGATATACGACGGGCATTGAATGCTCTGTTCTCCTTCTCTTTGTTGCTTTGCATGAGATTCATCAGGAAAAGAGAGCATCAGAATGTGGATGGGATAACACTTGTGGTTAAAATGGCATGGCTAAGTGCACGCTAGTTTAGGCCACGTCGATTTAGGTGGGCATGCAGATTCATTGCGAGCCAATTTAGGATGTCAAGGGGGAAGCAGGCCGCGCCAGTTTAGGCCAAGGAGGGGCCGTGCCAATTTAGAAGCAAAGGGGATGCGTCGGTTTAGAAGCAAAGGGGGCCGCGCAAGTTTAGAAGCCAGGGGTGTTTTGCCTTATTGACTTTAAACCTTCTCAGACAAGTTCTTGGCCTCCAGTACTGCCTTAGTTTTAATGCACCGCTCTCGGGGTGTCTATTTTGAAGCTTCTGGTCCTTGGTTTACAATTCCAAGTGATTTCTGAGATGTGTCGAACACATATTAGATTACTCAGGTTTATTCCTGATTCAGCCTTCGACATTGTGAGTCGTGCTGTTAACCCAGCTCCCTGCCTATGGAGAGTGTCTTCATCGAGTGGGCAACCACTCAAATCATTTTTGCCTTCATTGGGCAACTCTTTGGCCTTCTACAGACCCTTCTAGCATAATGTATGCCCCGACCGGGTTGCTCGTGTTTTATGCTAATTCGGCCTTTGACACTACGAATTGAGGAGCCAGGGCCATTTCTTCAGCTCGAGAATCTTCCTTATTAGGTAGCAGACTACCAGATGTGTTTGCATCCTGATCGAATGAAATATGTGGTTTATTCAGTCTCTCCATCCTTGACCTGCTCTCGGGTGCTGAGACGTACATGCTATATGATCATTTTTTGACATCCACAAATGCCCCCCACCCGCGGGTGGTGCAAGCGAGGGATGAATGTGTGTGGCCCGTGGGTGTAGAGCTCTTTAGCACAGTATTTTCTTTCTCGAGCTAGTAGATTGTTGGTTCGGTGTGAATTCGCGGGAAAGCGCTCACTCTTTCAGCGAAGGGATGAGGGGACAGCTTCACCGCGTAGGCATATAGATCTAGATGCCTAGCTCGAGTGGGGGGTTTAGTCATCGGTACGGGGTTAATACTGAAGCAAAGAGACAGGGTTATGCATCGACCTAGACAAAAGGCCTAAGCTGACTAGATGAGGCCAATCCCCTGCGGGGTGGTGACTCATGCTGGGTTAAGGAAAGTTGTTTATTCATCGACTCAGATGGGGAAGTCTGAGCTGAAGGCTTTGTAAGGGGCCCGAGGGGATGGGAGGAGTTTATGTACTAGTTGGTGTATTCGAGTGGAAAGTTTGAAACAAAGGGTTTATTCGCTAGTGCCGACAAGGTGCTGGGCACTGACGTGGTTTATTCATTGGCACGGGATGAGTGCCAAAGCAAAAGTGGTCTTTTGTTCATTGACTTGGATGGAAGGTAAGAGCCAAGCAATGGGTCCTTTAATTCATTAACTTGGACGGAAGGTTTGAGCCAAGCAAGGGGCCTTTTTATTCATTGACTTGGACGGAAGGTCCGAGCCAAGCAAGGGAGTCCTTTTATTACTTGACTTGGACGGAAGGTCCGAGCCAAGCAAGGGATCTTTTATTCATTGACTTGGATGGAAGGAAGCAAGGGATCTTTTATTCATTGACTTGGATGGAAGGTCCGATCCAAGCAAAGAGGGCCCTTTCATTCATCGACTCCAAGCGAAGGGTCTGGGCCGAGGCAGTAGGATTTTTCATTCTTTAATGCGTCGAGGATACTGGCTATATGAGAAGTCTTTTAATTCTTTAATGCATTGGGGGTACCGATTGTATGAGGGGTCTTTTAATTCCTTGATGCGCTGGGGGTACCGACCGTATGATGGGTCTTTTAATTCTCTAATCGAGGAAGGGTCTGATCCAGAGTGGAAGGGGTCTTTTTGTTCTGTATCTAGACTGAAGGTCTGATCTAGAGTGAAGGGGTCTTTTTATTCATGGATTTGGCCGAAAGGTGGGACAAAGATGTTGTAAACTTCATTTGGATAAAATAAAAGTATCATTTTCCTATTCATTTCTGTCCTAAGAAATTAAATTGTACATTCTCTGATCGACCCGAATGTTTACGACTCGCTCACACCCTCGATATTCCGCGTCGGGACGTGACAATTGGGACGTGGAATGGTATTTTTCCACAGATTTTACTGGTTCGCGGGTTCGACGTATTAACGCGGAGCTCCCAGGGGGCGTGTCTATTAATGAGCTATATCGTGCGACCGCGTTCATCTAAGAAGATGAACAGTAGGGTGATAAGGCAGTAAGGGACGCGGTCCTAGTGTTGGACGCGATCCTGAAGAACGCGACCGAGGTAGTGGTTGCGATCTTGTTTAACACACTAGAGGTCTCAACCACATTCTTGGCTTAATGTGATGGAGGTTATGACCGCGTCTATTAACACGACCCTAGCGTGTGCCGCGTCAACACGTTGACGCGCTTGAACTGTTGGACGCGTTCGCTTGGCATCGCGATGCGTCCTTTGGACGCGTTAACTATTGCGACGCAGGCGTGCACCGTATTCATGTCTTCGATTTTCAGGGTATTATGTGAAGTTGTCTCAGGCTCTGGTGAACCCAGTATTCAATTCCTTGTTGGAATTTGACTCGATGGATGCCTTGGGTATTCCGTGAGAGTCATATATGTGTAGCGAGAGATCCCGAAAGAGTAATCTCATCCCGAGCAGTGTTCGGTGTTTCTTCCGTGTTTATTGACTTGGCTTCGACCCTTGGTTAGCCTACTGTACGTGGATGTCGTGGACGTCCTATGAGGGTTGTGACCGTGTTATAGGGTGTTCGAATGTGCCATGATATCGAGTAGTATTTTGTGTGAATTCGAGGTCATTATGATTTCTGGTCAACCCAGTTGTGACCCAGTGGTTGACACGTAACCTCGTGAGTGTCTCGGTTATCCTGTATGGATCGAGACTCTGGTTTTAGACACTTGGAGGTATTAACTTACCTCAGTTTACGTGCCTATGTGGTCTGAGGGCTTTGATGTTTCCTCATGTTCCGTGATTTGTGTTATGCAGAATCGAGAGTCCTATGTGCAGCCTAGGGGCTAAGGACTTGTGGTTTATTGTGGTTTATCGTGTTTTGGCTTAGGGACTAGGCTGATTAACGATATGTTACCGTGATGTGCGACGATCTTGACCCGAGTTGTGTTACTCAAGGATCATTGTGTGTTGGTCTAGTTGTCTATCTTGAGTCTGGCGGCAGTTCTGTATACTGCTTTGTGTTTTGTAGTGCTTGCGACAGGTCAGTGGTTACCCTATCCACAGTTTGGAGTTTCTTTCGGAAAGTCTCTGTGTCTAGTGAGCCTCCACTAGTCGTAGCCTGACGACGGTTGGTGTCGGCCCACCTGGGAGTGGTGGTGGGGCAAGTTCTCGAGATATGGTTTTTAGGTTAGTTTCCGTGAGCTCCCTTACTTTGCAGTAGCGTCTTACTGGGGGGGAAAACTAGCTAGAGGCCTGGCTCAAGGCATTGGGCTTGTGTGTGCACATGTGGTCAGGGGCGTTTGGACGAGCGCCGACGGGCGTGACCCTGACTAGTCACTCGTTACTGTTGTTCCTTGCACTTGGTACAATGTCTCAGTCACCGTGTTCGAGATGAGTGTGAGACGCTTGAGGCGCAGTGTAATTCGTCAGTGGACGCATCTGGCTTTGCTTCTAGTGAGGAGGTGCTTCTGTCATATGACACGTGACTTGTGGTTTTGTGACCGATTCTCCGTCATGGTTGAGGAGGTGCTTCGAGTAGCCTGTGTTTGGCTTCTCCGTGGCTTGTGTAACGTACACGACGGTGAGGTCGTGTGTGCGCCGACATTTTGGGTAGTGTTTCCACATGTCCGAGAGGTCGTGATGTGTAGCCTACACGTATGTTGTTGCACGACGTGTTCTGGCAATGTAATCAGGTTTTCTTGAGATTAGTCTGGCAACTCCCTACCAGGTGTGTGGGCAGTTGTGCCTTTCCCGATTAGGAGTGGTTTAGAGGGCTGAGGTCTCATCGGTTGCCGTGTTTCTGTGCTATACGGCTTTCCTCTTTACTCTTGTTGTTCTTACTGTAGTTACTGCTTTGGTTTCTTGGTGGGGATCTGCGGGACCCCTACTGAGCCAGTGAGACGCGGCTCACTCCTGACTTTTTAGGTGTGGCTGCTCTTCTTCCTCGTGGTTTGGAGGTGCTATTCATGATTCTTAGTTGCCAGCTTTGCTAGTGTCGGGCTTCCCCCGATTTGAGGGTACGCTCCCTTTTCTGTTGGACTATACTTGTCTTTACTTGGACTGGACTCTGTTAACGGTTGTAGCTGTTAGTTTATTTTATTATAGAAAATGTAATTTTATTTCTACTATTTTAGCAATCCTGATCAAATATAGTAATTATTTACTTTTTATCTTTTTTTAAAAAAAGATGAATGATGATAAAATCATTCGGACAATAGTAATGCAAATTCACCCACGATGGGGTAGAGAATTGTATTATTCACTGAATGTAGGAATCGAAGCATGATACAATCTCAGGTGTCTACCATTAAGGGGCGGGAATTGAACTTCCCCCCGATGGTTGACAATTACATACGCCCCGCTCTCGTGGACTTTCTGGATTACATAGCATCCAAGCCAGTTTTCATTTAGCTTGCTCTTGGGGTTGGCGGCCATGACTTCTCTTTTTTTGACCATAATGAGGTTGCCCTTCTTGAATTCGCACTCCTTGACGAGCTTATTGAAGGCACGTGCTATCCGGGCATGATAAACCTGGATATTCTATTGGGCTTGAAGTCGCTTTCCCTCCAAGATGGAGAGCTCTTCGAGTCTTTGCTCAACATTTGTCTGCTATTCCCAGACCAGCCCTTGCTAGATTACGACCCTTAGAGAGGGTATCTCCAGCTCAATGGGGACAATTGCTTCCGAGCCGTACACCAAGGAAAAGGGTGAACAGCCCATTGGAGTTTTGTATACAGTTCGATACGCCCAAAGTACTTCGTACATCTTCTCTTCCCAGTCTCTTTTGTTGGAGTTAACAATTTTGGCTAGGAGAGTACAGAGAGTTTTATTGAAAACTTCAGCCAAGCCATTGGCCTGCAGGTTGTAAGGAGTCGACATCCTTCAGTCGATCTTGTATTTTTCTGCCAGCTGGTAGACCTTCTGATTACGGAAGTGGCAGCCGTTGTCTGAGATAATCTGGTTGTGGGCCCTAAACCAGAATATGAGGTTGCGACGAACAAGTCTAACCACGATCTCCCCGGTCACTTCCTTCAGGGCAATAGCTTCCACCCAGCGGAAGAAGTAGTCAGTTGCCGCCAAAATGTACTTGCATCCTGCGGATGATGCGGGTAGTGGACCCACGACGTCTGTTCCCCATTGGACAAACGGTAAACTGGGCACTATTAGATGCAGTGGCATGGGCGGTCTTCTAGGCACCGTCGCATGCTCCTGGCATTTTTGATAGGACTTAGCATACTTGCAGCAGTCATCAAACATGGTCGGCCAGTAGTAGCCAAGCTTCTTTATTTCAATCTTCATTTTCGGTCTCGCCTGGTGTGCACCAGTTGTTCCGGCATGAACCTCCTTCATGACTCTCCAACTCTCTTTGGTGGATAGGCATCCGAGGGGTACTTTTCACTTGGCATCAGCCATGATGCGGAATAAGATCCCGTTCTGGATCTCATAAGAATCCTTTGTTCTGATCAACTTGATCTTCTCTTCTCTTTGCTTGGGTAGTTACTAGTATTTGAACCACTACATGAGGGGGTCCCTCTAGTCGGGTTAGCTGATGGCCTCCACTATGGTGACCTCTAGTTCTTCCTCCTCTGATTCTTTTATCATGCTAGGCACCTGGCATTGGTTTATCACATGGATGTTGAGTGACCGATCTGGCGGCATCGCCAATGAACTTGCCAATTTCGCCAATGCGTCGGCTTGTGTATTTTCTCCTCTGGCGACGTGGCCTATTGTAACGATGTAGAACTGCTCCATGAGTCACTTCCCCTTAGCATGGTAAGGGAGTAGCTCAGGTTTTCAGACATCAAACTGTCCTTGGACCTGCTTGATGATCAATAGCAAATCGTCAAATACTTGTAGCATTTTGATCTCCATTTGCAAGGTGACTTGGAGGCCAATGATCAGCGCTTCATACTCCGCTTCATTATTCATGTAGGGCTTGCTGATGGAACAGGAAGTGTGCAACACCTCTCCATCTGGAGATTTGAGGACGATGTCAACCCCGGCCCGTACTTTCGTATGCCCAGACGGGGTTGTTTCTGTTCTCAAAGCCCTGTCAAAGTACAGTTGCCAGACGATCTGTTGGACTTGGTCTACCTCCAACATTTCATCTTCAGGCAGCTCTGGGGAGTCTTTGGCACGGGATGCGCCGTGAAGAAGTCTGCGATGACTTGGCCTTTAATGGCCTTCTGTGGCACGTAGGTGATGTCAAACTCCATTAGCAGCACGGCCCACTTCCCAAGATGCCCTTTCAGGACTGACTAGGAGAGAATGTACTTGACAGGGTCAGCCTTGGATATTTGGCTCACTTCATGCGATAGCATGTAATGCTTGAGCTTTTTGACTGTGAAGACTAAAGCGAGGTAAATTTTCTCAATTGGGACGTACTTTGCCTCCACCCCTACCAGCCTTCGGCTGAGATAGTAGAGAGCTTGCTCCTTCCCCTCATCATTGTTTTGGGTGAGCATTGCCCCCAGCGAACATTCTGTAGTAGCTATATATAGAATAAGCGGCCTTCCTTTGACAGGTGCCCCCAGCACAGGCGGGGTCTTCAAATAATCTTTTAACCGGTCGAAGGCGGCCACTGCCACAACTCAAATGGTCAACAGCACCCTGAGCAACTGATAAAGAGAATCGAATACTAGCAAATCCCGAACGGAAAGGGAAATGCCAACAGGAATAACATCAAGAAGTTCCTTTCATGGCACGAACAGCACAAAAGATGGCTGTCGAGCAATAACACCGAACAATCTACAAATCTAATCGATCGGATAAGATGAGGCGAATTGATGAAGGTCATGGATCGAGACGCACCTAGAGGCCCAACAAGCCCAACAGATGCTATCTAGATTATATGGTTATTTTATTATTATTTTATTATATTTTTGAGTGAGTTAGATGAAACTTGAATTTCATGAATTGTATGTAATTTTTATCATATTTGGGGACCTCAATGTAAATTTGTTGGGTGGAGAGGGGTAAAATCAGCGGCCCAAAAGACATGCGGCCCAGAGCGGCCCAACAAGGTCCAACTCGACCCAACTAGGCCGAGCTCCCCAAGTGATGGTCCCATTTAATGGTCCCAATTAGCCTGAAGCCCAAATTGCTCGGACCAATACTTCCTAGGCGGCCTCCAGGCTTGGAAGCCTGAGTAACAGTCGCTCGGAAGGATACCAAAAGGCACCTGAGCATCACCGACCGACGACGGCCCTGACGCTAGGGATAAGTCCGAACGCTCCCTAAATGGGTGCCCCCCCTCACTCAGACAACCAACCGAGTGCCTATCCATGCAGGTGTTACATTGCCGCCCAAGAGTAGGAAGCTCAAAGGGATAAGGGAGGGCAAGAGTCCTCAAGCAGTGAAGAACCCTAAATAAGGACGTAATGCCCCCTAGTCCCTCAAGCTTTCTTGACTCTAGTCTGGGGAGCGAGTGACTATATAAACTAAAGGAAACCTTCCAGAACAGTAAGCTAGTCTGAGCACTCAATGCCACACTTGTTGGTGGAGAGCGATCTCGTGCCCATTTCTACTCTTCTCTTGCTTTCCCCCTCATTTCTTCTAGCACCTCGCTCTACCATTTTGCTGACTCAAGCATCGGAGGGTTTATCCTGGGCTCATAACCCTGAGCTCCTCTAATCTGTTTCCGACCTTGCAGAATCTGAATAGGTGACAATGATAAGGATGTCTTCAGGATCATATGGCTCAGGCTTCATCATGAGATCACGCCTCTTCATCTGGCGCCGTCTATGGGAAACGAGCAAAGAGCTAATATGGTGCGAAGAAGTTCCAACAAGAGAAACGTCGACGATAAAGGGAAGGCACTGGCAACTGTGGAGGGGGAACCTATACCCTCCCTTTCTTCTATGGGCCCCCTCTCCAATGCCAGCAATCAAGCTAATGCCCTACCTCTGCTGGCCACGGGGGGACAACTGCATCCCGGGAACCCAGATGCCCTCCAAACCCTCAATGCCAAACTTGATATCATCGTCGACTTGATAAGGACCCATGCCGCTTAGGAGGAGAAGTCACGGCTTTCCCGGACAAGTCCCACCTGTGTGGAAGCCTCCCGATTTATGGCCAGAGGTCGCTTTACACTACAAGGTGGACGTCTCATCTGGAACAGACCCGACGGGCTCTCACAACCCCTGCCTGTGGAACAAGAGGCTTCCTCCAATCTGTGAGGGAAGAAATCTGGTTTACCTCAATAGCACATGGAGGTAGACGCCGCAGAGCAACGGGGCAACAGCCAGGAAAACACTCATAACCCCCCAGCGTCAACCCGGCGTCAGCCAGAGTTGTTCCTTCAGCTGCAAGATTTTGAGCGGCGGTTCGTCGAGAAGGAGCACACCCTCTGCGCGCTATAGCAGAGCTCCATAAAGGAAGACGAGGAGCGATCCCCGTTCTCCGACCATATTTTGGAGGCAGAAATCTCATCGAGAGTGTCTCTACCCACCTTCAAATCTTATGATGGCCAGGGCAACCCGGCCGACCATTACTACAGCTTCGACGCCCTGATGACCCTACACGGGGCATCCGACATCGTCAAGTGCCGAGCATTTGTGACCGCCCTAGTTCAAGGCACTCAGTCCTGGTTCCGAGCACTTGTCCCTTGAAGCATCCTCAACTTCTGACAATTCGGGCGATTGTTCAAGGAAAGCTTAGCCGGCAGCGCCCTTCCAAGGTCGATCGCAGGATTGTTGGCCCTTAAACAGGCAAAAGGGGAAAAGCTACAGGCTTACATCAACTGCTTTAAGTCGGAAGCACTGTGCATCCCCCGCCTAGATGTGGCCTCAGCCATCACCGCATTGACTGGAGGCACCCGAGATGAAAACCTCTAGCGAGAATTGGTGCTCCACCCTCCTTTCTCCCTCACCAATTTGGTGACCCTGGCTCTGCGTCATGCGGAGTGTGAAGAAGTCCTCAATGCCTGCCACGATCCGGTGAGCCCGGGGTGAGAAGGAGAAAAGAAGTGGTCGTCCGAGCAAACCTCGGGCCAGGGGAAACGGAGGAATCGGGAAAGAGACCATAGGGAACCTCCGCGCAAGTTTGAGTGGTACACTCCGTTATCCACCCCCGTCTATGAGATTTATCAAGAAATCAAGGACTCTGGCCTCCTTCACCGACTGAGCAAATGAAAGTCGATCCCATATACCGCAGTCGCTGAAAGCACTATCAGTTCCATGACGACCACGACCATCACACTAGGGATTGCTTGTAACTCAAGGATGAGATCGAGAGGCTCATCCGCCAAGGGCACCTCTCCTAGTACGTGGCCGAGGGACAAGAGGATCGCGGAATCCCCTCGGAAGAAATCGACAACTTCCCCCATGGAATTCACATCAACGTCATTTCAGGGGGATCCACCTCAGGAGAGGATAGCAGTCGAGGAAGGAAGCGTCACGCTGAGTGAGCCAACCGGTCTTCCGAGCCTCCCAAAGCCTCATCGGCAAATGACCAGTAGGCCCTGGTGTTCTCCGACCAAGACCTGGAAGGGGTAGCTACCCCGCATGACAAGTCCCTTGTTATCTCGGCTACTATAAACCATTATAACGTAGATAGAATTCTAGTAGACAATGGTATCACTCACGATGTTTTGTCATATGAATGTATTTTAAAGATGGGTGAAAACCCATAAAAGCTCTGCCTCATTCAAACCCCTCTCTATGGGTTCAATGGCCATGCAACTTATCCCAAGGGAGACCTAAGCCTGCCAGTCACTCTCGGTACCCCTCCAAAAATCGTCACATTTATGGCAAACTTCGTTGTGATTAAAGGGATGTCAACCTATAATGCCATCGTCGGTCGAGGTATTATCAGGCGAATAAAGATAGTGCCCTCCACTGATCACTAGAAAATGAAGTTTTCCACCAAGTACGGTACTGGGGAAGTCCGAGAGAACCAAGCAATAGCCAAAAGGTGCTATGTAATCTCGATTGAAGTTGTAGGACAGAAGAAAAAAATAAAGAGATAGGGGTAATTGAGGATAAAATGACGGTAGGCAAACCCGGTGGGGAGCTATTGTCAATCTTCCTCAAAGATGACTTGACTCTCGAAGTTAAAATTGAGGTTGATCTACCACCCGATGTACAAAAGCAATACAAAGACTTCCTTTCAAAGTACATTCAAGTCTTCGGATGGTCTGATGAAGATCTTCCCGAAATTCTCGGGGAGACTGTAATGCACAAACTCAACCTCACCCCGTCGATGAAACCAGTCCAACAACGAAGAAGAAGGCACGCCCCAGAAAAGCAGGCGGTCATCAAAGTGTAGATCAATAAGGGGAGGAAGACTGGGCTATTCCGCCCAGTCCTTTACCCAACTTGGCTCGCTAATGTTATCCTAGTACCGAAAGCTTCGGGTAAATGGCGGCTGTGTGTGGACTTCACCAACCTCAATAAGGCCAGTCCAAAGGACTACTATTCATTATCGAGCATCGACCAACTGGTCGATTCAACCTCGAGTAATGAACTCCACAGCTTTCTTGATGCCTACTTCGGGTACCATCAGATCCGAATGGACCCCGAAGATACTGAGAAAACCGCCTTCGTCACCAACTTTGGCGTATACTCTTACACCGGAATGCCCTTCGGGCTAAAGAATGCCAGAGCAACGTATCAGAGGCTGGTCAACTAGATCTTCGAGGACCAGATCGGGCAGAACCTCGAGGCCTATATTGATGACATGCTCGTGAAAACACCCAAGGTCGAGGACCATTTTGTCGACCTGGCCGAGACCTTCGACACACTCTAGAGGTACAGTATGAAGTTCAATCTGACTAAGTGGGCCTTCGAAGTTAGAACGAAAAAATTCTAAGGTTTTCTGGTGACCTAACGAGGGATCGAGGCCAACCCCGACAAGAACCAGGCCATCCTATATATGCAGTCACCTGCTTGTATTAAGGACGTACAACACCTGACAGGAAGAATTACTGCACTTAACTGTTTCCTGTCCCGAGCGACAGAACGATGCTTGCCCTTCTTTAAATTGCTAAGAGGGCCCAATCTAGCGTCATCTACCTTCAACTGGAACGACAAGTGCCAGAAGGCATTTTTCGAGCACAAAGAGTTTTTGGTCTCACCACCAGTATTATCGAAGCCTGTGCCCGGAGAGACACTATACCTCTATCTCTCGGTGACTCCCTCTACGGTAAGCTCGGTCTTAGTTTGAGAAGACCAAGGTGTGCAGAAGCCCGTCTACTACGTCAGGAAGGTTCTCTTTAAGGCTAAAAGAAGGTACTCCGCAATAGAGAAACTCGTGCTAGCGTTAGTAACCTCGGCTAAATGCCTTCGGCCTTATTTCTAAGGACACACCATTGTGGTACTGACTGGTGAACCTCTGAAGAAGATCTTGGCTCACCCCAAAGCTTCTGGTCATCTCGTCAGATGGGTAATACTGCTCAGGGCCTATGACATTTCTTATCGACCCCGCACAGCCGTCAAGGGGCAGGCTCTCACAAATTTCATCGCGGAGAGTGTTGCTCCACCCGAGGAAACGTCCCCGCCAGCGTCTGATCCAGGCTGGGACCTATTCGTGGATGGATCCTCGAGCTCGACCGGCTACAGCGCTGGCATTCTCCTCAGATCCCCAAAAGGAGTAGAGCTACAATACGCTCTGAAATTCAACTTCTCGGCGTCGAACAACGTCTTCGAGTACGAGGCCCTAATCTCGGGGGCCAGGATGGCAAGGCGTGTAACATCCATGGTTTAGCGGATTCTTAATGGTGCGGATGTAGGATTCGTCCGGTGCATTTTCACTATTTTAATGAATTTTTCAGGTATTTTTAGGTGATTATTTGAAAAAATATCAGCCACCTGATTCTGCGTCTTGACATATGGAAGACAGATTTGCCCTAAGTCCAATTTCTCCCAAATAAAGGGATGGTCAATTTTGATGTGCTTATGTCGAACTAGGTTGTTTGCAATGTTGATGGCTGCCTTGTTGTCACAATATAACTACATCAAAAGATGGACTTGTACTCCAAGATCATGTAACAGAAGTTTCAGCCATATCATTTTTGTGACACTATAAGTCATAGCCCTGTACACCGCCTCAGCATTAGATCTAGCACACGCTGTTTGCTTTTTGCTTCTCCAGGCCACTAAGTTTCTGTCCAGAAACAAACAATACCCTGTTGTATGATCATCAAGTGATCCAACCCGGCAGAGAAGGCTTAAATACTTAAGCGGTCAGTCTTAGAAAACAAAATGCCCAAGCAAGACTTGATGTACCTGAGAATCTGCTCAACTGCTCTCATATGAGGTGCTCACGGAAATTGGCTCACTACACTCACCGCATAACTTAGATCAGGAGATGTGGGGCCAACATAAAGCAGCCTGCCAACTAGCCATTGGTACTTCCCTTTCTCTGCCTCAGACAAAACATCGCCCTCTGAGTCACAAAGACCATGATTAACTTCAATTGGTGTATCAGCTGGTTTACACCCTAATTTTCCTGTCTCTTTCAACAGACAAGTTCATATTTCCTCTGACAAATGTATATATAATTTCGAGACCGAGCAACCGCAATCCCAAGAAAGTATTTTAATTCAAGTCTTTGATTTCAAATTCTTGGGCAAGACTGTGCTTAAGCTTGCTGATTTCTGTTTGTTGTCTCCTGTGATGATCATGTCATCAACATACACAAGAACCACCAGCACCTTACCATCCTACCATTTGGTGAAAAAGGTGCGATCAGAATTGGCCTGAGTATAAGGAACCGGCGCATGGCCATCTGGAATCTATCAAACCAGGCTCTTGGAGATTGCTTCAAGCCATAAAGAGTCTTTTTCAGCTTGCATACTCTCTCCCTTACATTAAGTCCTGCAGGGGGCGTCATGTAAACTTCTTCCTGCAAGCCATCATTCAAGAATGCAATTTTAACATCAAACTGATATACATCCCATGAGAACTGAATCGCAAGGGCCAAGACAACCCGCAAAGATTTGAACCGTGCTATAGGAGCAAAGGTTTCAGAGTAATCAATGCCATAGGTTTGCGTAAAACCCTTGGCAACAAGGGGCGCCTGTAGTACTCAATGGTAGCATCAGCCTTGTATTTGATAGTGTAGACCCATTTGCATCCCACCATGCTTTGACCAACAGGAGGTTCCATCAAGTCCCATGTGCCATGTTTTCTGTAAAACTGCCATTTCATCATTCATTGCCCTTACCCACTTGGGATCTATCACAGCCTCAGGAAAAGAAGAGGGAACATAGTATGAAGAGATAGCAGACAAGAAAGAAAAAAATAAGAGGGGGAAACACGAGAATAGCATACATGGTTCAAGATGGGGTGTTTAGTGCAATTGCGAACACCCTTCCTAAGAGCAATAGGAAGGTCAAGAGAAGAGGAAGAATCACCTAAAGAAAAATCCTAGGCGGGACCAGGAGATGCAATAATGTCCTAGGATAGTGGAACAACATAGGGCTTTGACCGATGCCACGTCCCCTTGGAGTAAGTAATAGGAACCTGCACAGTCACATCATCAATAGGACCGACCAGCTAAGGAGAAGAAAACACTGAGAGGGGAATAACATGGCATAGAGGTGTGAGAGTACCTAAGAAGGAAGGACTAGTAGAAGGTGGCTCCCTCTGAGAAGAAACAAGGGAAGGAAAATAGGACTGAGACTCAAAGACTGTGACATTCGTTTGGGCATACCTATGCCAAGTTTGAGGGTCAACACACTTGTAACCCTTCTAAGGTGGATGTAGCCTAAGAAGATGCCACAAACAGCATGGGGATAAAGCTTCATATGGTCAAGAGTAAGACAACAGATAAAACAAAGACAACTAAACACATAGGCGTAAGGAAATAAAGGCTCAGAAGGGCGCAACACAAGAGGAGGAATACAATTGCCCAAGGTCCAAGATGGCATCCGGTTGATAAGTTAGGAAGCGGTAAGAACAACAGCACCCAAAAATTTCTTAGGAAGGTCATTATGCAAGAGAAGAGCTCGAGAGATATCCAATAGGTGCCAGTTTTTGTGCTTAGTAACACCGTTTTGTTAAGGTGAATAAGTACATGAAGACCCACGGATGATGCCAGCATCTTCCATGAACAGATTGAGACTCTTCTCAAAATGAGTATTATCAGACCTGAAAAGTTTAACCCTGCTATCAAATTGATTTTCAACCATCTTGTAGAAAACTTGTCCAAGACGCAGGGCCCCCTCCCGTGAGCGATAAGATAAATCTAACAAAAATAGAAATCTTTCGGGTTTTCATCAGCACTGGCCCCCTCTTGATTTTACCCACACGTCCTTTCGGGTTTTCATGTGGAGGGGTACTTGATTTTGCCTGTAGCGCTATTTCAAGTTTTTGCCACATCCGAATTATTGCCATTTTTGCCCTTGCCCTAGTGTAGGGACAAGTCTGGCGTGGCACATCTATTTTAAGCCCCCTTTTTTTTAATCAAAGGGTAAGAGAATGATGATGGATCGATATGCGACGCTCGACCATGGATGATAGTGTGTGGCTGTTGGCTAGGGCACGGGGCCTTGCGCCAATAGAATGGGTTTATTCGTTGGCAAAAGGGGTCAATACCAACGCAAAGGAAGAATTTCTGTTGATCCAGACGCAGGGTCCATAATGGCGATATTGTGTAGATTCTGGCTGGGGCATGAAGCCTAGTGTCGAGAAGATAGTTTATTCGTTAGCAAGAAGGCAATGCTAACGTGAAGGAGGAGTTTTTACGTTGATTCAGACGTAGGGTCCGCAATGGCGATATTATGTAAAAGTTGGCTAGGGCATGAATCCTTGCGCCAAGGGAATGGTTTATTCATTGACAAGGGATTAATGTCAATGCAAAGGAAGAATTTCTACATCGAATCGGGCGTAGGGTCCGTAATGGCAATATTGTGTAAAAGTTGGCTAAGGCACTAAGCCTTGCGCCAAGAGAAGGGTTTATTCATTGACAAGGGATTAATGCCAATGCAAAGGAAGGGCTTCTGTGTCGATTCGGACGTAGGGTCCGTAATGACGATATTGTGTGATTCTGGCTAGGGCACGAAGCCTTGTGCCGAGAAAGTGATTTATTCGTTAGTAAGAAGGTAATGGTAATGCAAAGGAAGAGCTTCTGTGCCGATTCGGACGTAGGGTCTGCAATGGAGATATTGTGTAGAAGTTGGCTATGGCATGAAGCCTTGCGCTGGGAAAGTGGTTTATTCATTAGTAAGAGGGTAATGCTAATGCAAAGGAAGAGCTTCTGCGCCGATTCAGACGTAGGGTCCGCAATGGCGATATTGTGTAGAAGTTGGCTGGGGCACGAAACCTTGCGCCAAGAGAATGGTTTATTCGTTGACAAGGGATTAATGTCAACGCAAAGGAAGAATTTCTGCGTCGATTCAGACGTAGGGTCCGTAATGACAATATTTTGTAAAAGTTGGCTAGGGCATGAAGCCTTGCGTCAAGAGAAGGGTTTATTCATTGAAAAGGGATTAATGCCAACGCAAAGGAAGAATTTTTACGTCGATTCAGATGTAGGATCTGTATTGGTGATATTGTGTAATTCTGGCTAGGGCACGAAGCCTTGCGCAGAGAAAGTGGTTTATTCGTTAGCAAGAAGCTAACACAAAGGAAGAGTTTTTGCGCCAATTCAGACGTAGGGTCTACAATGACGATATTGTGTGATTCTGGCTAGGGCACGAAGTCGTGAGCCGAGAAAGTGGTTTATTCGTTAGCAAGAAGGTAATGCTAACGCAAAGGAAGAGCTTCTGCGCCGATTCGAATGTAGGGTCCGCAATGGCGATATTGTGTAGAAGTTGGCTAGGGAACGAAGCCTTGCACCAAGAGAAGGATTTATTCGTTGACAAAGGATTAATGCTAAGGCAAATGAAGAGCTTTTGCATCGATTTGGACGTAGGGTCCACAATGGCAATATTGTGTAGATTTCGGCTGGGGCTCAAAGCCTTGCGTCGAGAATGTGCTCGCGGACATGGGGGTTGATGCCCGTGCAAGGGAAAGATTTTGTTTGTCCCTACGAACGTAAGGTCCGTCGAGAGCATTGTTGAATGGTATTCGGCTAAGGCATAAAGCCCATCACCGTGGGGATGTTTTCACGGGCGTGGGGTTAATGTCCATGCAAGGAGAAGATTTTCTTCACCCGTACGGACGTAAGGTCCATCAGGGGCATTGTTGCATGGTGGGACTGTGTTTGGGCTTAAGAATCTCTTTTGAGTTTTGTTCATTCTTCAGGTGCCAGTGCAGCTACCCGATATAACTTCATGTGCTTCCCATTGAGGGGGGAAAACTGAATTGCGCCCTTGTGATCCACCAGGATGTAAGCACCTCCTTCGTAGACCCGATGTACAACATACGGCCCTACCCAATTTTCGATCAACTTCTCTTTGGGGTTAGATGCCATTACTTCTCTTCTTTTGACTATAACAAGGTCACCTTTCTTGAATTCTCTCTCTTTGACCAGCTTATCAAAAGCACGGGCTATGCGAGCCTGATATAATTAGATATTCTGTTGTGCCCGGAGTCGCCTACCTTCTAGCTCAGCAAGCTCCTCCAGTCTTCTTTCTATGTTAGTTTGTTCGCTGCTAGCCAACCCATGCTGAATGGCGACCCGCAGTGATGGAACCTCCAACTCAATTGGCACCACAGCCTCTGACCCATAACCTAGTTAGGCTAATCTCTAGAATGGACCTGATCCGTTATCTCCTAGAAAAGTCTGTCCTTTCTAGTAGGTTAGCTTGCTGGCAGATCTTCCTCTCTTAGTTTGATATCACATTCGTCGTTCAGAAGGTAATCAAAGGATATGCCATCACTGAGCATCTAGCCCATCTTCCTATCCCCTACACGGATTCTATTCAAGATGATTTTCCAGATGAGCATTTCTTTGCCCTTACTCATCATCCCTTTTGGTCTTTGCACTTCGATGGTGCACTCAATTCCCAAGGCCGAGGGATAGGTGTTGTTCTCCTCACGTCGGAAGGGGTGACAATTCTTTTTGCTTATCAGCTCAGCTTTCCTGTTACCAATAACATCACCGAGTATGAAGCTCTCCTGGCTAGATTGAAGCATGCCTACCTCTTGGGCACATACCACTTAAATATTGTAGGAGACTCTCAGCTCATTTTGCGGCAAGTCCTATCCACTTACCACACTCGTGACCTAAAGCTCAAGCCATATCAAGATTTGGTCACTCTCTTGGCTAGGCAATTTCGTAAGCTAATCTACATCCATAGTCCTCGATCCCAGAATATCCTTACTGATGTGCTAGCATCACTCGCTTCCTCCTTATCTTTTCCTCTCAGTTGGAGCACTGAGACCATCGTCGTCCAGAGACTGGACACCCCCTCTCTTCAGGATCCTTGGTACAAAATCTTAGGAAAGCTGTAGAGGCAATGGCTAAGAAGAAGGATTTGAAGGAAGTATCTTTGACAGAATTAGAAGAGATCCTAGAAGAAGAAGAATGGCCCTGGTATCATGAGATCGAGCTGTGTTGCAAGGATGGATCATTCCCATAAGGGACAAGTGCTGAGCAGTGTAAGGCTATTAGAAGACCTGTCTCGAAGTACACTCTCATCGCTGGAGAATTATACATGCGCACTCTCAACAGAATGCTCATGAGATGTTTAGACGATGATAAAGCTTGGAAGGTGGCCGAAGTCGCTCATTCAAGTGAGTGCAGAGGTCATGTCAATGGCCAGACGTTAGCGAAGAAGATCCTTAGGCAGGGTTATTATTGGCCCACTCTAGAGGAAGATTACTCCCTCTATGTCCGGAGGTGCCTTAAATGCCAACTCCACGCTGACAAAATTCTTGCTCCCGCTTTATCTCTTCATCCTTTCTCTACTCCTTGGCCATTCTCCATGTGGGCTTTCGACATTGTTGGCCCACTCGGTGATTCCAACTCTCAAGTCAAGCAGAAATCCTTTATCCTTACCGCCACTGAGTACTTCACCAAGTGGGCTAAAGCGGAAGCCTATACAAAAATCAAAGCTACCACGGTGTGCCGCTTCATCATGAAGAATATCATCTCGCGATTCAGAGTGCCAAGCAGCATCGTCACCGATGATGGACCCCAGTTCGTCTCTCAAGAGCTCCAGGACCTTTGTAAGAAGTTTAATATTTCATTGTATCATTCATCTCCGTATTGCCCTCAAGGTAACGACCAAGCCGAAGCCACTAATAAAACCCTTCTTAAAATTATAAAGAAAATATGTGAATCTCACAAATTCTCTGATTGGCCTGAACGGTAAGTAGAGGCTCTATGGGCTTACCGCACCTCCATCCGTACTCCTACGGGGTAAACCCCCTATGCTCTTACTTATGGGATGGAGGTGGTGCTCCCATATGAGATCTTGATCCCTTCCTTAAGGGTACAGCTCGATAAGAAACTTAATCTCGATGAATGTTGAGAGGCATTGCTCATCTAGTTGGAACTCTTGGATGAGAAGAGGCTTAATGTGGCTGTTCACGTGTCTGTTTATCAAAAGAGAGTTTCACGTTATTTTCAAAAGAAGGTAATTGAGCGTAAATTTCAAATAGGAGATATGATTTTGAAATGTAAATTTATTAGGTCTGTAGGTCCTAGATCTAAATTGCAATCAAACTGGGAAGGGTCGTTCATCGTTAGAGAGGCCTATCTCGAGAATGCATATAGTCTTGTTAACGCAGAAGGTGAGGAGTTGTCTCACGCTTGGAATGGGTTATATCTTAAGCATTGTTTCCCTTAGAGTCCAGACTGGTGCCAACTCGGCAACAATGTGTCTCTTATCTTGACCATCAAGGCGGATCTCGAGTGCGGCAATCACACACTACACGGCAACTTTGGTGAGGTGTTTCCTCTACTAGGTGACATCGTCTCTCCTTCGGCCATGCCTAGGGGAAGTAAAAGTCCCTACTTTTCAATTTTCGACCAAGCATAGGTCCAAGGAGTGGATAATGGGGAGATGACTAATCTAGACACCTTAACGAGAGGAGATCTCAAATAGGGGCAGTTTGTTATGACCTAATTCCACAAGTAAAAGAAAAGAAAAATCAAGTCAAAAGCAAAGAGCATCAATCAAGGCAAAAGCCACCTTGACTTGTTGGGTCATGCCACTCCTTGTGGGCGTGTACTCCTTTCACCCCCCCAGCTCTTGAGTCAAGGGGAGATGCTGTCAAATTTTCGTCAGAATAATGCACATGTTAGAAGATAAAAGGAAGCAACAAACAAATAAAAGAAATAATAACAAGACACTCCCATGAATCAAAAGAACCGTGGAAGGCACGAAGAGAATTACACTTGAACACCGTTGCGACGGATCGACGAATACGAACATGAGCATCAACTGCATAATAAAGAAGGGACTTAACTAACATCGTTCACGTGCATTGCATGAATGAAAGAAGAGATTAACAAAAGTGGGAAAATTCCTCACATGCATTCCATGAATAAAAAAAGAAATTCCTCACATGCATTCCATGAATGAAAGAGACTCCTCACATGCATCCCATGAATAAAGGAACCTCTCTCACAAACATCCAAGCATTGCACTGCGCTTCGTTCATGCATGCCTGCATTGACCTTCCCCTCAGGACCCACCTGCCGCACATGCCATAGCTGCACCGACCTCGGGTCCTCCCTGCGTCGACCTCCCCCCTAGTCCAACTGCAGCCTGCACCAACCCAGGATCCTCCCTGCGTCGACCTCCCCCCAGTCTAGTCGTAGCCTGCACCGACTTAGGGTCCTCCCTGCGTCGACCTCCTCTTAGCCCAGTCGCAGCCTGCACTGACCTCGGGTCCTCCCTGCGTCGACCTCCCCCCAATCCAGTTGCAGCCTGCACCGACCCAGGATCCTCCCTGCGTCGACCTCAGTTCCCCCTACGTCGACCTCTCCCAACACCACCGTTGCATGTGTTGACTTCAGGCCTTCTTGCATTACTACCCAAACAAAGGAGCATTAAAGAATTTACAAAGGAGAATAAAACCCACATTCGAGTAGCATTGAGAATTAATAAAAAAAGTGATAAATAAATGAATAAGAATTTGCACGTATTGGTGAAGATCTCGGAGGTCCCGTCTCCCCTGGACCCTAGATTTGGCAATACTAACGACGCCCTTGTAGGTTGGGCTTTCGCCCTGGGGGGTCATCCCCGTCATGGTTACTGCTCGTCCTTACTTTGGGTAAATATCTCACCAAGGTCGCTCCCTTGCCACTGGGATCTGATCCCATCTTCTTATCAAAATTGTCGTCTCCTGGTAGGCATCTGTACGGGTTTATCTCCATTTTCGTCGTGCTTTCAATACGGACCTTTGTCCGAACATGGAATGGTCCATGAGCGATCGACATAATTCGACCTTATACAAAAGGGAAACTAAAGTTGCCCTACGATGTGAGCGCGGATCCCCGAGATTCCTCCCATCATTGCCATGTTCATGTGCCGCTCTAGGCCGATAATCCATTCAAGCGAATTCGCCCGTATAAAGGGATTAATCCATGTCCCTCGGGAAATTGAGCTTTAATCACACCAAATGCATGGCGCACATTGGCCCGTATCCTGGGCCCATTCCACGTGTTTTGAACCGGGTTATCACCCGAACATTGAAAGGTCGATGTGCGGCCAACAGTGAACCAATCGTTTCCGATGATTTAATAAATGAATGAATACATGCATCAGCCTAAGTTTCCAATGCTTTCCATGCTTGAATTGCTAATATTAATTTTTCGGCCATGAGGCCCTTATTCCTGGCGACTAATCAAGGGTGTTCCCCTCTCCGAGGGGATGTAAATAACCTCGTAACCTTTATGACATGGCAGATTTTGGTCCCGACATGAACTACACAATTATCTGACTGAGTCAGATTGAGCGTACCAAGGGCTTCCTTGAAGCCCGAATAAATTGTCACTTTGTGACTGGCACACCCATGCACTTAATAAACCAATAAACAAATAAACCAATGATTTAACAAAAGTGCGTCCACAAGTATGGCACGTTCGGTGGGACCAAAATCACCCTTCATCTCTTCGCTGAGATTAACGGCCTCATAGCCCCCTAATAAACGATGTTTGTCTGCTTTGATGAATTGCAGGTGCTGTCTTCGTCGGCCCTATGAGGAGAAAAATCAGACTAGGCGAAATTGTCCTTGTGACCTTGAAGATGTTACTCCGAGGCACCTGCAGCTTCCAGGGATCATGAAGGCTGCTAAAAAAAAAGAAAGAAAGATGAAGGGAGGGGAAATCAACCCCTCATCCCTAAGAAGAAGAAGAAGAAACGAAAGAAAAGAAAAGAAAAAGAAACAAACAAAAAAGAAGAGAAAGAATTGATGAGAGAGGATTGTACGGCCATATCCATCGAGACCCGTGCTGAACAAAGACTACCACTGTGGGATTGATGCGGTGGAGTGAGCCACTCATACCCTCCCTGAGGGGGTGAGCATATCCCGTGCCGAGAACCCTTTTGTGCCGAGAACCTATCCCGTGCCGAGAACTCTCTCGATATCCTCCCTCGAGAGAAGAGATCGCAGGAGGAGAAGAAAATGGGATGCAGAGGAAGAACAAAACAATCGGACCCCCTTAACCCATTGATATATGTATTCATTCCATGGGAGAGAAATATACAAAGTTCATTCCGGTGCTGGCGTTGTCGCGCGGTCGCCATTAAAACAAATAAGAAGCAAACATAGAAGCAATAGATAGAGGTGATGGGAGGGGGGAGGTCAGGCTTATATCATCGCCCTTCCCCCCTTCTCATTTGCATTACAACGGGAGAAATAGGAAGCAGATGGAGGAGGATCGATGATGACCGCCACGGCGATCCACCTAAGTAGATAGAGGGAGCAAAGGCCCTTCTTCTCCGGCGCCGGAGGATAGAGTGGAGTGGAGGCTGGCGACGGCAAAGGAGGGAGGGAAACCCTCGGAGAGAGCCTTCTTTCCCAAGAAATCCCACAGACTTTCTGATTGGTGGTAGCACTCACGGCGCCGAGAACTACCCGCTCCCCCAATTCCTCCCTGGCTCTCACTCTGCGTCTTCACCCCTTTGCCCCTGTTCTTCTTCTTCTAGCCTTTTTCTTACTTCTTCTTCTTCTTAGTTGGTTGAACCAAGTAGAGGAGATATATCTATATATAACTAATGTTAAAACGACGCCATCAGGAGAGCGCCATGGAGAATGGCGCTGTCTAATGGGCTTCTTTAGATTGGATTTTGCGTGCCGCTTTAGATGGCACCGCTTTAGGGGGCACCGATGAAGCGGGGGCACCGTATTAGCCTAATTCGATTGTTCGGGGCTGATCGACGAGTCCAGGGATGATTCTGGAGGTCACCGTCAGTCAAAAGACTTGGTGGGAGGTTGACGAAGCTCTCGGTAGGACATGCGACCTTTGTCGGAGCTCCGCGTTTATTTGGCTTGAGGGCACGGGTCTTCAGCTGACACGACCTTTGGCACTATGATTTGTGCTTCCGGCTCGGCCTGACTCATGCTCGAAGCTTCCTCACGGGGTGATATGACACCCGGGATAACTCTGCCTTGACTGGTGATCAGTCGGCCATTAACGGACCCGATAAAGTAAGAAGCCGAACTCATGTCAGGTGATCGGGATCTTCCTGCTGACAGAGCCTTCGATTCCCTATTATGAAGAGTCGATGGCGTTCTTCCTCCTCAGGTGAGTCTTCATTCAGGTGGCGAGCCACTGGGTAGACCATCGTCCTTAGTTGAGCAATAGGTGTTGGGTATGCGGCATGACAGAGTCAATGTCGGATCATTAGGCAGGCTTGGTCGCACTGCCGGTTGGTTGTAGATTCATCTCGACTTTCCTGAGGTGAAGTCCCTAGCATTCATTCTAGGTGACTCGAGGCTCTGGCAGCTTGAGAAGCCTTTGGTAGGTTGATCTTCATTGGCTTCTGTGCTTCAGTGGGTCGTATCATTCATCTTTGCGGCTTGGTCACCGACGATCATATTTTGAGTACCAACAAATGCCCCCCAGACATGGGTATTGCGAGTGAGGCACGAGTGCAGCAGGACCGATGGATGAGCTTCGTCTGGATTGATCTCCTCTGATGACGGAAGCTCGGAACGGCTTTGAATCCCACGTGGATGCTAATCTGGCGCGATCGTTGTCGTCGGAGCTTAATCTGACGCCATCTAATCCGGCGCGACCTTGACTTGGGGTTAATACGACACCACCGAAAATGGCGTGCCTTCTTACTTGGAGGTTAATACGGTGCCGGTTAGAACGGCACACCATTTTGCCTGAGGGGGTCTTAAAATGGCACGCTCATTTGTGCGCCTGATTAACAGGGGGAGCCCCCCTTATATAAGACCCTCATCTTGATTTTTTACTTCACTACTATTCATTTCGATAGAAACTTTCTCTCACTTCCCTTCTCTTCATCCCGTGGCGCCGTTGAGTGAGGTTGAGAGTGCTCACGTCGAGTCCTCGAGCGGGTGAGTGAGGGTGCGTTTATTTAGGCTTTTAAACCCATTTTATGGGCCCCGGGACGCTCCTAGTAGGACTTGTCCTCGGAGCTAAATCCCTCGGGTGTCCCGTTCGGCCTTGGCTTAATCCCTATGGCTGCTTTTAGGGGCCGCTCCCTTGGTGGATGGCTTTCGCTTCTCTTTTGGCAAACTCCCGGGCTGGGGAGACTCTGTCGAAATTTTATCAAAAATCTTGCTTCAATCAGCTGACTTCTGGCTTTGCTCGTTCTTTTCTGGATGTTATTTTACAGATAACATGGCATCCGGTTCTTCTTCCTTTGCGTCCCGCATCGCCGTGACATGGGAGACTGTTCATTCTCTTGACCGAGGATTCAGGCAGATAGTCGTGGTTGCAGAATCCTCAGATTCAGAAACTGATATGATGGGGGCATCACTTACCCCTCCACATTTTGCGAAGCTCTGATGGATAGTCAGTTTGCGCCATGTTATCTTTTTCAGCATGGGCATGATCTTTATCTTGTCATCCTTCTTAAACCCTTTCAAACCAAGTAGGAGCTCCGATCCTCAAGGAAGATAGTTGCTTCAAAGGTCAGAAAAATGAAAGTGTGAGTTTGAGGGTGCCAAACTTCTATCAATTCACCCATAGCCGCCCAGTCCATGTGAATCCTATCACAATGCCTGGCATGAATCACGAGTCCTTGGAGATGCCATTTCGAGATAATAGCCCTCATGTTGATGGTGATGTTGGACGTATGTTTCGAAAGCTAGGATAGCTTAGAAAATCTCCCTCAGGTCTGGAAAAAGAGGGCATGGCTAAGGAAAAGAACAAATAATGGGGAAGTAAGGGAGAATTCACAAAGAAGAAGTGAAAGAAGGTGTCAACTTACCATTTATGATTGGATCCTCTTGCTCAGGTGACCCTCGATGATGGTGAGCCTCTTAAAGTCGTTGCTAAGCCTACTCCTCTTCGCGGGATGAGAAGACTCACCCTCCATCTCAAGATTGTTGGAACTGATGGACACAATCTAGAGGGGGGTGAATAGATCTACCCCAAAAATCTACAGCAATTAATGACAATGTGAAATAAAACTAACAACTGTAAATCAATCAAGAGATATAAGCTTTAGAACAAATTAGCACGCCAACAAATACACAGAAAGGGCAATTCACAATAACAGCTAGAAAATTACTGTAAAATGTCTGACCATAAGAATAGAATCTCCAAGTGCAGTAAGAGATGGATGAATTTCAGCAATATCAAGAGAAATCATATAATTACAGTTAACAATTAGACAAACATCAAGGTACGATACGATGGCGGAGGCTAGCCTCACGCAAGGGGTGGAATTCCAGATAGGCGTAACTTATCCTTCCAACCACGCCTTTTGATATACCTACTGGATGAAGGACTTAAGCAAGTATCTCAGATAGCAGAGTTAACAATTGAAAATATGCTTCTCTTAAACGCTCCTAAGCATTCATCTAAGCGATAAGCAGACTGAAGCTATTAACACACTGGAGCACAAATCAATCACACAAGAGAAGAGAATTTTTAGGTGGTTCGATCTCTATCCAGAGATCTACGTCCACCCCTTACTCAATTGAGTAAGGCTTACTGCTGCCACACAGCTTGAGAATGCTGATCCACAGCTTCGGGGATATAATCCCTACAACTGCTGATCTACAGCTTCAAGGAATTGATCCCAGATCGCTGAGCCTCACAACTTGCTCTACTGAGCCTCACAGATTGCTTCCAAGGAATGCTTCCTTGCCGCTAATACACAGATTACAAGAGATATAGAATAAAAAGCATGAGATGAAGAAGAACAAGAACTGAAATAAAAATATAGCTCTTCAATCGAGCAAACTGACTCTGAATATGATCCAGATGTCAGTACAAAAGATTCACCCTCAGCCTCTCTTCTAACTCTAACCAACTCTCCAATCTATGGTACTCTGTTTTCCTCTCTGACCTTCACCACAAGCTCTATCTCTCAATCCTCTCTCTGACTCTTTTCTCTCTCGGGCTCTGGCTCTACTCTTTTTCTCTTGATTTTTTCATTCTTCTGATTTGAGCAATCTGGCCTCTTATGTATAGACTCGTAGAACGATTGGGTGCGTGGAAAGCTCGTTCCCGCCCAGGGAATCTGAAAAAGAGAAGTCTCTCTGGAAGTCCACGTGTTAGGTTATAAAAGTGTTTTGTCCATGTGGCAGAATCTCCAAACAAGATCCCTATCTTGGATCATGTGCCTGAGCCACGTGACCGTGCTAAGTGAGAAACGTGTTGCTTCTTCATTCGTTTGATTCTGGGTCCCTGTGTGACTTAAGTTCCTGCCAATTAGAACAAAGACATTTTATCAAACACTTTATGCGCTTAAGTTCAATCTTGGAAAATGATCAGTAAATGCATATGCTCAGACTTCTTTCATGAATGCTTTGAAAAGTCTTAGCCCATGGATTATGATGCTTAGACTTAGTGACGTGAAAAACCAGATCTGCATTGACCTAGTTGTGTAAGTGCAGAGATAGCAATGTGCTTAGACTCTAAATGCTGTAAGTGCTTAGACTTTGAATGCAATTGTGAAAATGTGCACCGACCTTAGTATGTGCACTCGACCATGTGCATCGACTTTACTTGCCATTAATAACATGTGCGTAGACTTCGGTCTATATATGTGCATCGACCTTGATGCAACATGTGCACATACTTAAAACATGCATCGACCTTCTATATGCCCAAGGACAATGTGCACCGACCTTATTGACATCATGCATGAATGTGCACTGACTTTATTATGCATGATGATGCAGAATGTACTCTGACCTTAGAAAGCATGACACATAAAGTGCTTCGACTTCTACAGTAAAGGTGCTCCGACCTTTTATTGCACACTGATTTCCTATTCTTCATATCCTATCTGGATTTAGGATTTAACTTATTTCTTACTCGATTCACTTTAATCACAGTATCTTTTAGCAGTTTTATAGTCAAAAGTAACAGTGTACAGAGATTAACCAGAAGTCAGGTGTGGGACTCACTTGGTAGCCAGCCCAAGGTCCCATGCTCAGCTCCCACTACCACTTGTCAAGGTGGGAAGGTAACCCCCACCCTTCCTACATGGGGTTTACCAGGTAACCAGGTTCCTTGTCATTAAAGAAGAAAATGGTAAAAAGAAAAAAAAAGGACAGCACAAAAGTTATGGACGAATTATGGGTCATCATTCTGTGGAAACTGAACTAGAAGGAGAAAATGTAATTGCTAGGGGAAATTCATTAAAAATGAGACCCATTTTATCTTGATGTCAGAGGAGAACATTGCAACAGTGGCACTCCAACATCATCCTTTCTTTTCCTTAACCAATTAGGAGATGTAGTGACAATGCAAAAAGAATCCTCTCAGAATTAAGTTGGAGCTACTTGAATCTAAGCATGTGTGTAACCGCAATTTCATTAAACTTCAAAAGAAATGGGGATGTACATGTGTAGTATCAATACACTCTCAGCAACTCTCAGTGAATACAAAAAAGTCGGTCATCACCAATAAGGTTAAGACCTTATCAACTCCCACAGCCCAAAATGAAAAAATGTCAACCCTCCTCTCCACAAAAACATCCTGGCCCACTCTCTGATTCTATCAAATATGAAGATGATCACCCTATCAACTTTGACCATGCCCCTTGAATATTGAGCCATTACCTTCCCTCAAATGGTCCACAATGATATGTGCAAAATCATCTCTCAAAACTCAGGATCCTCCTTGACTGCCCACTCCCGTTCTAAGAAGCCATCAAGGTCTCAATATTACCTGGGAGGCATTAGATCGCTCCAACTGCAGAAGAGTTGTGGCCAAACATCACAGATGAAGGAGTAACACAGCAAAAGATGATCCAGAGGTTGTTGTCCCCTGGTTTTGATGATAACAAACCATGATTTATTATTAAATCTTTATGGTATGACTAACAACTTTGTTTGAATTCTGGTTTGGACAAGTACAAGAGAAGTTCACCCACAGTGTCGACCTGTTATCTGGACGTGTCGACACGCCAAGAAGAAACTCGGCTTTGAGCCACTTCTGTTTGAGCTCTGGCTTGAGCAGAGTGTCGACACCTTGTGTAAAAAGTGTCGACACTTTGATTCTACGTAGTGATTTACATCTCTGTCTGGCACGCTGCCTCGACACTTCTAGTTGATGCCCTGACATGGAGGCTCGAGCCGCACGCGGGTGTGGCACCCGTGTCGAACTGCGACCATTGGTGTGTCAACCTATCGAAAGAAGGCAGCCAATTTCTTCTAGCATACAAAGGAACGTGTCGACATTTTGTCTGAAGGTGTCGACACCATCAAGTGCGTCCGGGACGGATCTGAATATGTTAAAGTCTGCTTTTCAAGATCTACAACCGATCGTGGAGGATCTGATCGCACTTGAAAATCCTTCTAGAAGCCCACTTTTTTAGAGGAAGTGATTGGATGGCAGAGGAATCTTCCAATAATGGGTCTTTTTCCTATTTTGGTTCTCTACTTACCCACGTACTGGCGCGCACGGTAGATAAGACCAGAAGGCTGAAGCAAATGTTGTATGTGGCATGCGACATCCTGCACGTGGTATTCTGCAGAGGATAAGGAGGGAGATATCTTGATGCAGAAGAAAAGGTCAGAGTCTCTCTCCAGGCAAGTACAGCTAAGAAACAAGCAGGGGTTCCAGTTCTCAATGAAACAAGCAGAGAAGAAGAAGAGGAATAGGAGAATGAGAGAAAGGGGAGCGAAGAAGTTTTATTTTGGGGAGATCTTGCCTTCCTCTTGCGACTGGCATGACTGCAATGCAGTAGATCATCTTCTTCACCTTATGGAACTCTCACGGCAAGGGAGATAGCATCATCAGGTCCCTGTGAAAGCTGTGAAGCTCGTCAACCATTCCTGTTGTGATCATGGTGCACACCCAGAAAGAAGAAGAAGATAAGCCAGGCGTCGTCCAGTTCTCTCCCGGACTGGAGTTTTCTTCTCCCATAGAACTCCACAGTCATACCTTGTCTGGTTACTTGTTTTTCTAGTTTTGTTTCTCTCAAAACTCATACTCTTATATTATTCCCTACCTGCGTGCAGGAAGACGGACAGTGTGTTTACTGGTCCATGGGTTTTGTGTTGTGTACCCTCAAGCTGTTTGGCAGTGGTTTGGAGAGTATTTTTCTCTCAGTTGGAAGCTATGAATCAGTGTTAGTGCCTTTGCACTAGTGAACCCTCACTCAGCTGAGTGAGGGGTGAATGTAGGTCTCTGGATAGAGACCGAACCACCTTAAAATCTTGCGTCACGGGATTCCCCCCCACAATGCGTTTTCCGGTTTATTTATTTTTCTCTCATCCTCAGTTCGCACCCTCGTGACCCCACTCCCCACGTAACTCCCCTCTCGCCCTCCCTTCCTCGTTCCCTCCCAACCTTCGAAAGATTTTCTTCCCTCCCCTTCCTGCGGAGCAGAGCTCGCGACTTCCCCATCGCCGACAGCAGCCAAGACGACGAGTCCCGCCGCCTCCAGCGCCCCCCCACCCTCTGGGTCCCCTCCCGCGAGCAACAGGCCGCAGCCGCCGCCTCGACCGCTGTCCCAGCCTGCAACTTGGCAGTGGCCGCCCACGCCACCAACCCCCGCCACCCCCGTCGTCTGCCTTCCCGTGGAAGGTAGCAGCGGCGACGGCAGCGACGGCAGCGACGGACGGCGCCACCTCTCCGCTGCCCACCTGGGAGGTCGACCGCCACCCTCAACCACCGTCACCACCTCCCGCTCGCGTGACCATCGTCCTCCGCGGCCCCCCCTATCCTGCGAGCCACCCACCACGCCGAGGAAGCCACCGCCACCTGCGGCTTCTTCGTCGTCTTTCGCAGCCCCGGTCCCTCCCCTGCTGCGCCGGGAGGAGTCCACCGTCACTACCGCCGCTGTCGGGCCATCGTCACCGTCGACCCCATTCGCCCGCGTGCAGCCTCCCCTGCCGCCCTCTTCGCTCGTCTGTCACCGTGGGGGAGGCAGCTGCACCGCCACCGGAGATCCTCCCAGCAGTCATCCCTGCCACCTGGGGCGGGCTGTCCCCCTGCGCCCCGCCTTCCTCGTCGTCCTCTCCTCTGCGGGCCCAAAGTTGTAGCAGCGATGCGGTCACCTACGCCTCCGACCGTGCTCCCTGCTAACGAGAGTGTTCGGGCGTCGACCCCACCCTGTTCCATATTTCCCAAGGTCCAGCGGGTGCACCCGCTGTCGCAGACGTCGACCCGCTAACCGCTGACCGTCAACTACTATCCCCCTCTCGTCCCGACCTACGCGTACTCAGTTGGGACCTCGCTCTTCAGCGAGTCGGTTAGTCTGGAACTTTCGCTTATTTCATTTGCTTATTTAGTATCTATGTCATTTCTGCCGCTGTTCGTGAGTTAGGACGTCTAGCTCGTATATTATTATCCTGTCGGTTGTGAGCTTGTGAGTGTTATCCTATCCTGAGGTGTACCGATTTGAATATGTTAATTGTGCATGATTGATACCCTAGACCGTGGTAGTTCTACCTACCGATCAGTTCGATGTTTCTCGCTGCGAGGGACGGTTTCTTAGCGCGTAGCTTCTGTTATTTGGCTTAACTTATCTCCTGGCGTTCAAATACACGTCGGAATATTTGTCGGCCCATCATAGGGAGTTTGCTGATCTCAATAGTCACGTAGTCGGACTCGTTTGGGTCCACCGTCCCGCGTCACCCTAATATTCTTTAATCCCACACCCCTACTCCCTTGCTTGCCGCCACTCTTTCCCACTTGATATCATGTCATCCCCTGCATCTTCCTTCACTCCCGTGCCAAAAGAATCTTCCCTAAATGGATTCCACCTTCCTCATCACTGTTTTTGGGATCTAGAACATGGATAGCAAATAAATGGGTATACTGTCCAACATTGATTTGCATAATACCAACTTTCCCCCATTGATAACAATCTAACCTTCCAACCTGCCAATCTAGTCTCATATCTTTGTACTAAACGTTGTCAATCTGCACAATGTAGAGCACTAGGGGATAGCGAGAGACCAAGATAAAAAAATAGGGAAAGTTCCTATCTCACATCCCAAGATGCAAGTCGCCCTCTGAAGAGGCCTATCCTCTATATTCACCTCTACAAGAAGAGTTTTGTCAAAGTTAACCTTTAGACCACTGACCTCCTCCAATAGTTCTAATAATAGTTTGGCCATATAAAGTTGATGCTCATCCTATGCAAAAAATAGAATATTATCTTTTGCATACTGTGAGTAACAGAAGGACCGTCTCTCCCAACATGAAAACCCCTGATCACACTTGCAACCTCCACTCTCAGCCAGACCTTGCTCAAGATATGAGCTACTAACACAAAGAAAAGAGGGGACAAAGGATCTCCCTGGCGAAGCCACCTACCACTGTGGAAAAGAGGAATCGGCTTTCCATTGATGAGAACAACAAAGGAGACTGAAGAGATACAAGCACGAACCCAAGCTATCCATCTCTCTTCAAAGCCCATCTTATGCAGCACATCAAGTAAACACTATCAATTGACCCTGTCATAGACCTTTTCAAAGTCTAGGTTCAAGACCATCCCTTTCTTTTTTTGAGACTTTATATCAAAGAGGCACTCATAGGATACCAAGAAGTTGTCTTGAATGTGTCTCCCCTTGATTAAAGCACCCTTGAAACTACTAACCAAACTATCCAACACTCTATCTAACCGCCAACCTAGTCTTGGAACCTCTGAATAAACTTCTCCTTCACAACCTTAAAACTTTTAGCATCTTCTAATGGCAAAGTATAGAACCACTCCAATGCAACTCCATCTAGTGATTGGCAAAACAAATACGCCATGAGGCGATCATCATATTGGAACTATGTCGAGTCGTACATAAAATCCCTCACATGAATTAAAGGATTGTTGTTCTCGTTATACTTGCAGTATGTGGGGAGCTCGGATTGAGGAGGGAACCAGATGTTGTGGAAGCTGGGGACTGGAACGTCTGCCAAGGATTGTGGGCCAACCAACTTTTGAAAGAAGTCGAGTTATTGTTGCATGGTGGTCCATTTATCGAGGAGTTCCTACTCCCGGGATGGAGTAGGTGGAGTGAATGGAGTAAGCTCAAGGCGAGGAGCTGAAGGATAGGCAGAAGGAGGGGGAGGCCTATAGGAAGGATATTGGGTCGGGGGATGACCCAAATTAGAGTGGACGTGGGCCGCACCTTGCTGAGGGCGAGTGAAATTGGCCAGGCCAACAAGGACTTACGGCACTGAAGGGCTGGCCCTGTAGGAATCAGTCTAGGTAGATGAGGGAAGAATGATCTTCCCCTTATCAAGAACTTGATGGGCCAAGCCAAAGGACTAGCCCGCCTCTAGACTGGAGAAACGAAGGATCCTGGGCTGGACCGGGGTGAGGTCAATAGGAATGGGTGAAGCCCCAGGCCCATCAATTCTAGATTGTGAGATGGAGGTAGTGGACAGATCTTGTGCAATCATAGGAGATGGGGCACCTGACCCCTGCAAGGTCTGATAAATGGCTTGGAGTTGGGCCAGATCCAACTGGGCCATCATCTGCAAGATTTGATTAGCAAGATTATTGGTGGAAAGGGAGGGTTGAGCACCCTCCATGGAAGCAGAGGATGGTGAAGGGGCAGACCCTTCTCCAGATTGAAGAGGCATGACCTTGGGCGGCTCCTCTAGGAGTCCACGAGGGAGAGATTCCTCGTGGGAACGGGGAAGATCATAGGAAGACATGTCGGACTCAAACAAGGGATTGAAGTAGGAAGTGAAAGAGGAATTGCCCCTAGGAGATGAACCTATGGATCGGAAGCAACTCTACATGCACTGTGGCACCTAGCAATGATGCAAACCACACAAACAAGCACAAATAAGCAACGAGCCAAAATGATTCTTATGTAAATAAGAAAGGGATGAGAGGCAACCAAAGTCAACCAAGTTAAGATGATATACAAATTTTACTTGTTTCTCCTTTAGAACCTTACTGATTTTAATGTAAATGTTCTCTCTAACAATAGGTTCTTAATAGGAAAAGATATGGGGAACTTGGTTAGCTCTAGGTGTAAACTCTCCCTTAATTATGAAACCTAGACACAGGGTGGCAAAGGTACAATCGGCTCGGCGTCCGTGTGGGAATCCATGGCTCATGGGGACTTATGGAGGTCCCTGATGTGGTCACCTAGTCGACCCCAAGGAATATGGAGGCGAGAGGATCACACACCAAGGTGGGAATACAACTATGATATGAAAAATGAATGACCCTATGTGCACCGGAGTGCATGCAATTTCTAGCCTAAAAACTAACAAGCAATATGCAAACAATGATATATGTATATGTCACAACAAGAGGAGGAGATCAGATAGCACCCAGAAATAAAGAACATAGCAAAAACTACAGAAATAATAGTAACCTCAGGATGCATACCTATAACTGGAGAAACGATCTAATGGAGGACCGCTAGAGAGATAAGACGGTCTATCGCTAGACTGCTTTTAGGCCAGAAACGGCCAAAAAGTAGACCGCCAAGGAGTCGAGAGTAAAAAATAACAGGAAATAAAATGAAAAATCTGAGGAAAACACAAGGGCAACTAGGGTGAATAAAGAGCGGCAGGTCAAACAGAGGCTCAGCATGATTGGCACTAGATGTCCCATCGTGATGGCCAAAAAATAGGGGTTGTAGATATTTTTCTTTATGTGTATGTATGGGAATATGGAGAGTATGATGAAGTGAATATAAGTGAGATATGAAAGTAAGATGTGCAAAGCAAGTAGTGCACCAACTCAAGCGATCAACAACATAGAACATGTGGGCATGTCATCATGGCAGAGAGAAAGCAAGGAATAAAGAAAAGCACACGCCGGGGCGTGGAACAAAGGAATAAAAATAAAAGCACACACCGTAGGTGTGGAGCAACTAAAGTAAAGAAATAGAAGGAAAGATGGTGAAAGATGAAGACTAATGACCAAACAAAGGAAGTGTGATCGCCACCAAGGTAAATAAAGTAACAAAACTACAATAAATACCTTGGAAAGAGTCAGATGAAGCCACCCACCCATGGGAGAGAAAATCAGGCGTTGCAGATGGAAAACGGCCTTCTATAAGACCGCCAGAAGACTCCAAATGGTCTAACGATAGACCGCCTGAGATCCGCAAATGGCCTTCCAATAGACTGCAAGAGCACCCAGAACAACAACGTGGAACTTGATATCTCCACCCCTCCTGGCCGGCCAGAAGAGCTGGGCCTCGTGCAATGAACCCTGTAAACCTGCAGAAAGATGTAGACACAAAGAAAATAACCCAAATAAGCCCTTGGACTAGTGTAGAATCTATAATGCAATTAAACTAAAGTGCATAAAAGGAAGGGTGGATACCTGGGGGTTGATGGTTTTTTAACCCCTATGGGGTGTGGAAAGGGATGGAAGGATGTTTAAAGATGATAAAAATGCAGCAGAATATGGAAGAGGAAGTGGGAAGATGCTATGGATGGAAGAGGGAAGAGGGAAGAACTAAGAGAAGAAAAGACTTAAACTAAACAATCAAAACCAAATACTCCCTAAACCAGAAGCCTTATGGACGTCGAAATGACTTCTCCCTGGATGGTACTCGCTCTAAGAAGTAGCATCACTTTGACGTAAGATCTAGAAATCTCCTCCTCAAGCCATGAAGTCAAGGGTTCTATTTATAGACCTCCAAACCCTCTGGACGAGTTGGAGATAAACTAGCTAGAAAATAGGCCAGCGCTTAGCAAACTCTTGGAGATAATACTCCCAAGAGTCCACAGAAACAAACGGAAGCTTCTGAGGATCTCTACAGGGAGAGAAATCATCAAACAAGGACTCTAATCCCATCATGGCATAGCAGAGAAAGAATAGTCCGAGTAGGACTCTCTGTCTATACTAATAGTCTTGCGATAGATCGCAAGGCGCAATAAACCGTCGACCGATAGACTGCAAGGCAAGATCGTCCAATAGAAGATAAGACCAACGGGCAATGAAGTTGCAATAAGGATTCTCTGCATCCCAAACGGTCTAGAAATGAACCGCCAGAGCATACCTAATGGTCGTGCGAAGACCGCATGGGCTGATCATCCAGTAAAAGATAAGAACGGAGTTAAAATAGGACTCTGCCACCCATAAACGGTCTAGAATTAGACTGCGAACCATGGCTAAAGGCCGTGATATAGACCTCTAGTGGCAAGGTCATGGCAAAAGGATACGAAAGCCTACTAAGCTCCGATCGATAGAAAAGACAAGGAGCGAGATCCAACCAGGGAGAGTGACGCATAAAATAAGCCCCAAGAGTGACCAATATGGCCCAATAAGCGGTGAATAGCTTGGGACATCATAAAAATGAATAAGAAAATGACCCAACTCATTGGTCATGAAACGGGTGTTAACAGATGTCCCTCCTTAATGTCCTCTTTGCAAGGGAATGAGCGGAGGTGAAGTGATGTGACACCACAAGGGGGGGATATGCAGCAAATAGATTATGGGTCCTCGGACCTATCATGTAAATAAATTCAATAAGCAAGTCCTCGATAATGACCGAATCCACCGTTGCACACACACGAACCTGGGGTGACTCGGTGATGCTGAGTGGAGGTGGTGGATCAGATCCCTAGCTGGTAGAGTGCCAGCAGGGCTTAGGTGTCCCTCCCAAGGGTACGAAGCCCACGATTCAAGGGCTGGCCGGGTGCCAATTGGGGCACTAGGTCCCTCTCGCTCACTCACAACCCACGGTGACCACGCGAAGCTAGGGGCTCCGGGATCGGGCACTCTCTCTCCACCAGCGGAGCAATCCAACGGATATGAAATGAACAAGCACAGAAATGAGAGTGAGGGTTTCAAGCTTACCTGGCCGGTTTGAAGAAACCGACCCCCATTCGGAGACGTGGGCGAGCGGGGAAGTGTGGGTTCCCCGCACACTGCGTCGGTGATGCTTCCCCCTGTTCAAGAATACATGCACTACTCCCCGCACAGAGGGGTTGGACTAGGGGAGGGGACTTAATATTACATCAAAATACTACCTCCACGTAGGGAGGGGCGTTAAGCCGGCCAGGCGGGGTGAGGGAGAAGAACACTAGGCTATCAAAAGGCCGCTTGACCGGTTCTGTCGGCTTCTGGAACAGCTGACCGACAGGTGCTGTTGACACCGCCACGGGCGGTAAAGAACTCGGATGATGCTGAAACCAATGCCAATCTTCCGCTGACAGGTCCAGGACAGCTCCAAAATTTTTGGGGAACAATCCGTTGTCGTGGCTGGTCGTGGATGGCTCTGGAACTGGGGTGTTCTATTCTGGCTGGGACTGCTCTTAGGTTACAGCAGCAGGAAGACAATGCCATCACGAGCACTCCTGGAGTTGAAATGGTGTGGGATCAAAGCGGACGCGTCCGTCTATGAGTCTTCTTCAATCTCCAACCGGGAAGGACACCAGAGGAGGTCGGGGTCGAGAGATATGTCCAGAATAGTGGTGGGGGGTCTGGACGGATTCAGACTGACCTGATTTGCTACCTTGGGCTAGAAAAATCAGAACGGGCTGCTCCGGGCTTCAATCGACGCCCCGCTTGTTGCGTTGGACAGAAGACTAGTGGTACTCCACTCCAGCTAAGTGGCGTGCCAAGGGGAGCAGTGGTGTGGTCGCTGGAGCTTCTGTATGCCATCTCTGGTTGCTTGCCAGACTGGTTCTGCACAGTCTATGGCGGATGACTCTCAAGAAGGCGGCACCGTCACGATCACTCCCGTCGTCAAAATGATGCGGGACCAAAACAGGTGCATTCGTAACTGAGTCCTCCTCGATCTCGAACCAGGAAGGCTGCCAGGGGAGGTCAGAGTAGGGAGATAGAGGCTGAATAGTGGCGGGGTGTCAGTGCTAGCTCTGAGTGGACTGACCTGCGCACCTGGGGGAGAAAATTCAGAACGGACAAAGGACTCTGAGGAATTTTCCTGACTTTACACCGAATGCGTACTTACTTTGGTTGAGCTTCATATTGTATCTTCTGAGCATTGCGAATGTCTCCGCCATGTCTTCCAGGTGCTCGGTTGCTCAGAGGCTCTTGACGAGCATGTCATCGATGTAGACCTCCATGTTGCGGCTGATCTATGCATTGAATATGTTATTGACAAGACATTAATAGGTTGCTCCCGCGTTCTTTAATCAGATTGGCATGCGTGTGTAGCAGTACAGGCTGTTGTCGGTGACGAATGTTGTCTTATCTTGGTCAGGTTTATGCATGCTGATCTGATGATACCCAGAGTAGCCATCTAAGAAGCTTAGCAATTTGTGCCCTGCCGTATAATTGACCAGTTGGTCGATCCGTGGCATGGGGAAGCTATCCTTTGGCGTAACTTTGTTGAGGTTGGTGTAGTCTACACACATTCACCACTTCCCATTGCTCTTAGGGATGAAGACTACGTTTGCCACCTAGTTTGGGTAGCAGGTGTGCCTAAGCAGCCCCGAGCATAATTTCTCACTCACCTGTTCCCTGATGATGGCCTGTCGCTTGAGGTTGCAGCGCCTTCGACGCTGCTGGATCAGGCGGTAGCTTGGATCCAACTTAAGTTGGTGCGTGATAATTTCTAGTGGGATCCCATGGAGTTCATCCTCAGACCAAGCGAACACATCCTAGTTGGCTATGAGGAAGTTGGTGTAGGCTTCCTTATCTTGTTCTGACAGGGTGGCTCCGATCCTTAGCGTTCTACTTGGGTCTTCTCCCACCTGGATGAGGTACAGGTCCTCCACTGGGGTGCTTGCACTTGGACCTGGGTCTTCCATTCTTGCCTTCTTCTCAGGCGGCATTTCCTCAGGCTATCAATCACACGTCAAAATATGTTAACACCTCCTTGACTCCCATTGATCTCCATGGACTTCCCCCACTCCATGAGACGTGGGGAACTTGAGCTTTTGATGATACGAGGAGGAGACGCCTCGAAGGGTGCCGAGGATTCCTCGACCTATGATGGCATTGTACTTGGTCATCATGCGGACGATTGTGAAATCTGCCAAGAAGGTTACGTCCCTAGGCGCAGTCCCGAATGTGATAGACAGAGGTATGCATCCCTCCGGTCGAACAGTGGTACCGGAGAAGCCATACAAAGGTGTGTTCAATGGCGTAATTTAGGACAAGTCGACACCCATGAGCACAAGATAGTCATACGAAATAACATCAGGACCACTTCCATTATCAACCAAAATGCGGCGTACGGTAAATTGATTGATGGTGGCAGAGACCACAAACGCATCGGAATGGGGAGTGGTTAAACCATTTAAGCGATCATCGGATAAGACAATGGGGTCTTTTAGGTGTTCCCGAGCGATAGCGTCCCATTAGGCATTGTCGCCTTGCTCTACAGTGTTGATAGCCAATGCGTACCATCGTCGCCTACTGGTACTGTCTCCGGCCGAGGCCGGCCCTCTAGAGATCATCATGATCTCCTTTCCATTGGGTCCGTTGTTGATGGATGGAGGGATCCACTGTCGCTTCTCCATGGCCTTGGCAATGAACTTCTCGAGGAGTCCTCATCGAACGAGGTCCTCGATGGTGCCTTTCAAGTTGATGCAGTCGGCCGTGTTGTGGCCGTGGTCGCAATGGAAGTGGAAGTACCCTTTATTGCTCCTCGTGCTTGGATCTAACTTCATCCGAGGAGGCCACTTGAGGAATGGTTCCTCGTAGATCTCCATCAAGATTTGGTCAGGGGGAGCCGTCAGGGGCGTGTAGTTGCGGTAATTGCCCCTTTCCTTTTCTGGCCACCTACGGTGATCTCAGTCTCATTGCTCCTGCTTGTTTCGCCCTTCACGTGGCAAGTTGGCGGATCTCTTCGGGTCAGATCAATCGGTTTCAATAGTGCGGCCCAGGGCCGCAGTGTTCTCCTCACACTATGCATGCCTCTACGCCAAGGTGAGGAGGTCGGTGAGAGTCACTGAGGCTTTGACTCCGAGTGCTCGTCGAAGGATGTGGTCCCGCGTCCCCTAAGTGAGTGTGGTGGTGGCGATGCTGACGTCGAGGTGTGGGATCCAGAGCACCTCCGCTCGGAAGTGGGAGATGAAGTCCCAAAGCATCTCTTCTTGCCCCTGCTTGAGGGCGAGCAGGGTCACCGCAGACTTGCCTACCTTTCAGCAGCCAATGAAGTTCTCCTTAAAATACTTTTTTAGCTACTGAAAGGAGGAGATAGTCCTGAAGGGTAGGGACTCGAACCATGCCCGGGCGTTCCCCCCGAGAGTTGTGTTCAACGCTAGGCATTTCACAACGTTTGAGGCCCTGTTGAAGACTAGGTGGGGCTTGAAGCTATGCATGTGGTCAGCCGGGTCGGTAGTGCCATCATACGGGGCGAAGGACAAACCATAGTGATAATTGACTAAAGCACCGAGCCATTGAGTAGTGCATTTTTACACGATCATGGGGAGCAAATTTCCTAATTTTTGGTATTTATAAAATTATCTATATAAACACTCCCACCTGATGTGGATCTAGAGGGGGTGAATAGATAAATCACTTATTTAAAATTTCTACAACAGCTAAACTATTGTGGAATTAAAAGGAACTACTATATGACAGTCAAGAAGATCTAATAGATAGACAGAATTGAGCGATTAAAGCAAATCGATTCTCAATCGATCCTATGCATCCATCTAGGCGATCAAACAAGAGTAAATCAATCAACCACGAGACAATGGGTTTTTAGGTGGTTCGATCTCTATCCAGAGATCTACGCCCACCCCACACTTAAGTAAGTGTGGCTTCACTGCAGATACACAGCTTCAACTCTACTGATCTATAGCTTCAGGAAACTTCCCTACAACCGCTGATCCACAGTTTTGGGGAATACAATCCTAGTCTGCTGAGCCTTACAGCTTTGCTACCAGAGGAATCCTCCTCTGTCGCTGACACACAGCTTGAATAATGAGGTTTCAAAACAATACGAAGGAAAACACAAAATCTAAACTCGAAACGAGAATGTAGCTCTTAACAAGGAGCAGATTGGCTCTGGTTCTGAACCAAGAGACCGAGACAACAATCACAGATGCTTCTCCTCTTAAAGCTCTCTCTCTCTGCTCTCTCTAATATGCTCTCATGATCTTTCTAGCACTAGCTCTACTGAATCGTGCTTGCTCTCTCTTTCTCGATCACCCTCACTCTCTGTGAGCCTTTTTATATTTATAGGGAGTAGAGAGATGGGCATGTGGAAACCACGTTTCCCACCCAAACTTTTGTCCAAATCTGAAATTGCCAAGGCCACGTGGCAGCATTTGAACTTGATGGCTTTCCACATGTCATGAACACTGCCATGCTTTCAGCCTTGGATCACGTGCCCTCCTTAAAGTTCACGAACAATTGTCGTATCAATATGTCAAACATCTAGTCATCATAAGACAGTCAGACAAATATAAGAATTGCACAGACTTGATAGAGCTTTAGAACAAATGTGCACGGACTTAAACTATCCACAAGGCAAACTTGGTCAGACCCTATAGTGTTTTATGGCAAGTATGCTCAGACGTGAAAAACATGCACATACTTTATGTGGCTGTGGGGCTGAGAGGTGCACTAACTTCGTGTGTTCATAATGCAAAATATGCACCGACCTTATGTGCCATCAACCTAGTGTGCACAGACCTTGCATGTGCAAGGAAGAAAACGTGCATCAACTTTTATTATAATGCAGCCATTAAGTGCACGAACTTGACCATGCATAAGGCAAAACATGCATTGACATTGTATGCAACAAACGTTAGCATGCACTGACCTTAGTCGAGTGTGCTACAGTGTATGCACAGACTTGTACACACAGGGAGACGGAGATGCACTGACTTTATTATGCCTCAAGCACTACATGCACCAACTTGGAACCTCTAACTCCTTAATCTGCATAGACATTATTCTATCATAGACAAGGCATGCACCGACTATGAGTGTGATTTTCACATTAACACGCACAGACCTAACTTGCAACAAATGATGTGCACAGACTTTGCTAGAAACAAGACAAAACTTGCACCAACTCTAAGTGTGTGAGACAAAGGTCTGCGCCGACTTCTATATATAACCTACATAGACATGCACTGACATGAGCATGTGCAAGTGACATTATGCACTGACTATATGTATAGTTCCACGGGAACTTGCACTGACCTTGGAATCAACAAAGGCTAAAACATGCACAAACTTTATGAGACGCTGAACGGAAATATGCACTGACCTTGTGAGCATATGCACAGACTTATATGCAATTAAGTAAAATGTACACTGACCATGACTAAAACTTGCACCGACTAGTTGCAAGCCCAATGCAGATGTGCACCGACATGATTCTGTCCGAATGACAATATGCACCAACTACATGACTAAGATGAACATGAAGACTCATGAGTATAAACTGTTTGATGAAATACTGTATTTCAATATGAAGGTGCAAACGTGATCTAAGTGATGATCTGACATATAAAAAATCATCAAAAAACATAATATTATCATGGTTAAGATGAAATCACCAAAGTCGGCTCTATAGTTGACCTGGTCAACTTTGCTGTTGCCAATCAGTCAAAACACATTCAGCTCACAACAATCTACATACTGTTGAACAACTCCAGAGGAGACCCAACATTCTCCCCCTTTTTGATGATGACAACACCTAAAAAGTATGATGTATTTTGATGAGACCTTAAACTCAGTCAAATGCAATGCAGCAACTGAATGTACTTATGTAGACCTTAACTCTCCCCCTGTGTGAATTATGCAACTCCTCCCCGAAGGGGTCCTGAACCACCTAAAAAATCCGTCTCGCATCTGCTTGCTTGTGGTTTGTTTGAAGCTTATTTTCATATACCTGACAATAAAAAGGGGAAATCTCGATTTTGCAATCGAGAATTGGACCACACTAACACTAGGCCTACCGAGGAAACACCCACGGCAACCCTACCGCAGAAGCCAGCCCACACAGGCAAGACCAACTGGGACCGCACTATCCCACACTGGCATGGCCAGGCCTCGGTAATTCCTACCAGCACCTCTAGCCGCCACCTTGGGAAAACACGCTGGAACGGTCTAGAAGTCACGTCTCTCAGACGGGAAGTAGAACTCAAAATAGGAGAATCACATCTCACGTGAGAGGAGTACCTGCCCACTAGAAGCACAGCCAGATGCGTCCCCTGATGACTTACACCATGCCGCAGTGTCTCCCTACTCGCCCCAAGTGAAAACTGAGACACACACAAAAGTAACACTGACAAGGGTCTAGTCGGGGTCATGCTCGTTAGAACGCGTCCAAAGTCCCCGACCACGTGTGCACACACTGACTGACTGCGCTACGTCAGGCCCTCTTGCTGGTTCTTCCTCCCGGCCCAGTCTCGAGCCGCCACATTAGGAGGCCCACGGCAACCAGCCTAAAGCCGTCTCTCTCAGGTAGCCTCGCCACCACTCCTTGGTAAAACTCAGAAGGCTACGACTAGTGGGGAGTCACTGATGTGACCACTCTCTGAGGAGAAACTCAGAGAACCACACACGCAATCAGCGTGAAAGTCACGAAGAACCAAGCAGCGCTAAGCCACGGGACTCTGCACAGTCCTCTAGACTCACTAAATCCAATGGTCCTTGAGTCACAAGACTCGGGGTTAAGACTGTTGCATCGAATGGCGCCATGCCATCAATCTACACTAACCCTAGGGTCAGAAACCTCGGTACGATGACTCATAGGCAGTTCATAACTGCTGAGACCATTCCCTCAAAAAGGGAACCAACAGACCTCTGGCCCCAGGGTGGGTGGCTAGACTCACAGTCCCAGGGCATTACACATGGCCCGTTCGGAAACCACCTTCTGAAGAAACTCATGACGTGTGGGGGAAACCTCACGCACTCACATCGATACACTGTGACTCGATCAAGCGTAACACGAAAGTCTGGAACACATGGAGTCACCTGGACTCCCAAACTCATGGGCACACTAATCAAGGTAACACGGTACCTCTAGACACCCCAAAATATAGACACGAAACCCACGGAGTGTTCAGAACACTTACGAGACTGAAGGTCGACCACTGGGTCACAACCGGGTCGACCGGGATTTGACACCACGCTCAAATAGCACAACGAACACAGAACCCAAGAGACGATCCTCCCTGGGCCATCCAAGAGCTAGGCGGTCTGGCTAGGACCACAAGCCAGAAACTAAATGGTCCACTCTGGGCCGCAAGACAGCTAAAACGGCCTCAAAATGACTGCTACTATCCGGAAAGCACGGATGAGAGAGACGGTCACCTCCTAAATCGTCCCAAAGCTAGGTGGTCTGGATAGGACCGCATACCCAAGCATGGTGGTCTAGCCAGGACTGCATAGCCCCAGACCCAACTAGAAACCAGGCGGTCCCTCCAAGACTGCCCCAGAGATATGGTTGTCCATTGCCTGACCACTTATGGTTACCTAGTGGTCAGTCACATGGCCGTGACACCTCACGAGCTCACGTAATCCAAAACAGGAAAACGATCACACCCTGACTGCTTGCCACAACCTGGCGGCCTCTTATAGACCGCATAGATGGGTAACGGTCTATCGAACGACCGCTAGGATCGAATCGACATAAGGGAGACCCAAGCGGTCATCCCCAGGCCGCAAGGTAAACTGGCGATCTAATCTAGGGCCGCTAGGCCCAAAAATGTTCAGACGATAAAACCTCTAAAACGGTCATGCCCTGACCGCAAAGCCCTGCCCAGCGGTCTCCTCAAGACCGTTAGGCACCTTAGCGGTCTATCGCGGGACCGCAAGGCCTACCGACACTCCCTGGTCGGAAAGCGATCACCATGAGGGCCGCTTCACTTAGAAACAGCTCCTGTTAGGACTGTTTTCGTTCTGGAAAATCGAGAACGACGGGAACGCCCTAAAAATGCTATTCCACACCCAGCTCACCCCCAGGTGAAGGGGAAACTCATCCCCATGGCCCAGAGCATCATTTGATGCCATCAAACTCCAAAACCACGCATTAAAATGCTAGATCCGGCTCACTCCCCAAAATCGAGCATTTTTACCCTAGCATGGAAATAAACCCACTCGGCTCACCTCGGGCTATCAAATCCATAGAAATAGAAGTACACGAGCTGGGCATCCATCTCCCTACCTCCACCGAAGATTTCAGACATCGTGGACGCCGATCCGTGAAGAAAATCCTGGCGTAGCGCACACTAGTGCCCGTAGGCGAACCAGCGATGGCGGGGAGGGTCCGAAGTGGGACCTTGCTGTTCCAGGGGTATGGCTAGCTTGGGACGGATGATTGGGGCATCTCTCGCCCTTCAATGACCCTAGGTAGACCTTCCTCAGTGCCCAACTAACTATGGAAGAACAGAAGCTATATGTCCAGCTGCTACGAGAATATCGGGACTATTTCACCTGGACCTACAAGGAAATGCCAGGACTTAGCCCTGTAATTTCACAGCATGAGCTGACTATACATCCTAAGGTCGAGCCGGTGAAGTAGCCGCCATGACGCATGAGGCCAGAGCTCATCACTCAGATATGCAAAGAAGTGGACAAACTCATTAATGTGGATTTTGTCGAAGAAAACCAATACACTATGTGGCTGGCTAATATCGTGCCCGTAAAGAAGATGAATGGGCAGATTCGAATATGTGTCAATTTTTGAGATCTGAACAAAGCCTATCCCAAGGATGACTTTCCGGTACCAATAATGGAAGTCATGATTGATGTCACAACCGGTCACGAGGCTCTGTCATTCATGGACTGGTCTTCCTGATATAACCAAATATGGATCGCGGAGCATGATCGGGTCCATACTACCTTTTGAACCCCTAAGGGCATTTATCACTAGAAGAGGATGCCGTTCGGATTGAAGAATGTTGGTGCAACTTATCAGCATGCGATAACTAGAATATTTGATGAGCTGCTATACTGCACGGTCGATTGCTACATAGATGACCTGGTAGTCAAGACCAGAAGAAAAGAAGACCATCTTCAAGACCTCCGAGTTGTGTTTCAGAGGCTCAAACAGCACGAATTAAAGATGAACCCATTGAAGTGTGCCTTCGAGGTGTCCAGTGGCAAATTCCTGGGCTTCATTGTCAGATACTGGGGAATTGAAATAGACACCGCAAAGATCAAGGTGATCCAGGAGTTACCCTCCCCAAGGAACCACTCTGAGCTGAGATCTCTACAAGACTACCTGGCATACATCTGATGGTTTATATCCAACTTGTCAGGGCGATGCCACCCCTTTCATAAGTTGATGATAAAGGATGCCCTTTCTACTGGGATGAAGAATGTCAAATAGCCTTTGACAAGCTGAAGGACTATTTGAAAACTCCTCCAGTGCCAGGTGCACCGGTGAGAGGACGGCCGCTAATCCTGTATATAGCAGCCACACATTACTCCCTGGGGGCAATACTGGCCCAGAATAATGAAGAAGAAAAGGAACAAGCCCTCTACTACCTCAGTTAGAGACTGGTCAGAACTGAGTAGAAATACACTTTCATTGAGAAAGTCTACTTGGCGCTGTTCTTCACAGTCAAGAAGCTCCGGCTCAACATGTTGTCGCATGAAATCAAGCTGATTTCTAAGGTGGATCTGCTGACATATATCATGTCCCAATCGGCACTCAAAGGTCGCTTAGGCAAATGGGCGATGATCCTTATGGAGTTTGATATTTCCTATGTGCCACAAAAAGCTGTCAAAGGCCAGGCTATCGTGGACTTCTTTGTTGCACACCTAGTGCCATAAGGCTATCCACTAGAAACAGAACTCCCTGAAGATGAGACCCTAGAAGCCGATCAAGTGTAGCCTACCTTGTGATAGTTATACTTTGATGGCACGTATAGAATTGACACCCCAGTAACTGGATCAGCCAGAGTTAGAGCAGGGGTTGGTATAGTCCTGAAATCCCTGGAGGGAGAAGTCATATATACATCCTTCTCCATAAACAAACCCTCGACAAATAATGAAGCAGAATATGAAGCCTTGATAATCAGTTTACAGATTGCCCTATCCATGGAAATTTAGATGCTGGAAGTGTTCGGGGATTCCATGCTGGTTATAAAATAGTTGGAAGGAGAGTTTGATGTGCGGAAGCAAGAACTCCTCCTTTACTACCAATTGGTACTTCGCTTGATGGCAAGATTCTATTTCATCAAAGTCAAGCATATCAACCGGGGACAAAATGCTCAGGCAGATGCCCTCGTAAAGTTGGCCAGTTCCTCTGCTGTTTCGCTAGATACAAGCCTGAACATAATAGTAATTAACCAACGACAGGTCCCCAGTATGATAGAGGTCTTGGCTAATGAAGAAGAAAATGAAGTGACAACTGTGGAAGAAATCCAACAGCCCGATTGGCGGGAGTATCTACTATGTTAGTTCCGACACCAACAGCTCCCGAAGGAGAAAGAATAGAGAATGAAGCTCCTAAGGGTCAAGGACTCTTATAAGATGAGGAACGGAACCTTGTTCCAAATAATGGCAGATGGCCAAAAGAAAGTCTTACTCCGTTGCTTATCTCTAGTAGAAACTTGGCAACTAATGCAAGAAGTCCATGCCGGGTCAGCCGGGGCACATCAGGCCGGTCCGAAAATGAAGGAAAGGGTGTGTTGGAGAAGGGAAGGGGTGCTTGGGGAGGGGTCTTCTGACTTGGGAGAGTGAAAGGGTGTATGGGGAGTGCCAATTGTCACCTAGGAAGGGGGAGAGAATTGATGGGAATTGATGGGGTGTAATGAATATTCATAGGGAGATGAAAGGGTGGGTGATGTGGCATATGAGGTGGCTAACTAGGGCTGTGGTGGAGGATGATGTGGATAGTGGGTAGGAGAGAGAAAGTGATAGCCAAGAGAGAGGAGGGAGAGGGGAAGACACCCTAGAGAGAGAGGGGGAGAGAGAGAGAGAGAAGGATAGGGGGGAGCTTCTCACTCCACTCTAATGGCTTCTCACCAAAGGAATGGTTTAAACTAGATTGTGAAATTTCAAATATTCATTCTTGATTAGTTTAAAATGGAGAAAATGGGGTTCTATTTATAGGCATCCCACAATTTTCATTAAGTCCCTGACTTTTAGACTAATGACAAGAAACCAAGGGAGAAGGGGGCGCCCCTGGGCCTAGCCCACTGAATTGGGCCCATTAAACCACCTAATTAACCTAATAACACTCAACTTAGGTAAATGACTGCCTAACCTAGGTACTGGATTGAAATAAAAGAAAAATTACATGATTATAACTCAAAAAAAATTATGAAAATTACATGACTCGACTCAGAAAAATGTGACAGACACAATGGAGCCATGCTGGCGAGCAATCGGAGCTTTAAAAAATAAGAAGGGTGAGAGATGCCCCCATCATACACCCGGGGTGCGAAGAACTCGACTCCGTTGAGTATGGGTCCGCTGGGGAAGTGGTCCTCCAGTGTAGCTCTGGGCGAGCCATGACCTCCAAACTCAACCTCGCGTCCTAAGCCGGGGAATGGCTCTTCAGTCTCTCAAGGTGGCTCGGGCACACCTTCTTGCTAGCAATGGTACTCTGCTTGCCTAGTATTGCCTCCATGTGCACATGTCAGACTCTGAGGCTGATATGTGGAGGCTCTCCAAGGGTGTCTCTCACAAAGGTGGGGGTAGGCTCAAGGTGCTCACTGGGTTCCACCACGGTGCCCTTAGAGGGTGCCGGGTCCACCACGCAGAAAGTGGGGTGTATCCCAAAATCCATCGGAAAGTCCACCCTATAAGCTGGGTTGCCAAAGCCACTCAAAACTTGGGAAGGTCTAAGTCCTCGTGCCCTCGATTTGGAGATAACCCTAGGATAGAGCCACTCCAATCTCACCATCGCTAGATTACCTACTTAGAATCGCAAGTGACACTCGCGAGCTTTTGCCCGCTCATTATGAACCTCATCACACGTCGCTAGATGCTTGCTTGAATGAGTATGTCAGGAGCTATGGTGCGGTGTGGGTGGGAAGTGTGTCGTATGCAAAGGGGGACCAGGGAAACCATAAGTGGACCTATTATGCAATGCAGCTATGTAAACCTTGATGGACCTAGGTGGGCCGGGGCATCTGTAGGTGAACCTATCATGCAAAGTGGTAATGAATGCCAGGGGACCTGGACATCCATAGATGCTCCTAACATGTGTATGACTAATGTCAAATGGGGGAGGGCTGTTACACCTGAATATTGACCAATCATGCATCCTACTTGACATGTGGGTGACATGAATGAGTGGACCTGACGTACTAATCATGCCAAGCGCTGTAATGTGCCAAGACACATGAGTTCCTTTCCCAGAGATGACTTCCTTGTGTGGGGTGGTGGAGTGGCCTTTAAGCTTTCACTCAAAAGGGTCAAAGGGATCTAGGAAGGTGGATAGCATAGAGTGGGGCACTACCTCATTACCTAGTGATATGTGGCTCAAGGTCATGGCTCCCAGGGTGTGACCTAAGTCAAGAACTTGGTGGATTGGGTCAAACATGGTGGGCTGGGGTAGAAAAAGGTGGGTGGTGGGTAAGGCGGTTGGGTCACATGGGTTCCTTGACTTTCATTGGAAGGGATCAAAGGGTTCATGGAATGGGTTACCAAGGGAGAGGAGCTTCATGTCCTGAAGGTCCTCAAAAGGCGCTAAGTCATCTTTCTCCATAAGAGTTAGGACTGTGTCTTGGGTGGGCTGGTCAGCCATGAGGGAATGGCTTGGCTTCCTACCCGAGATAAGAAGCTTCAATTTGAGGATGGAGTTGGGTTCATCGGGTGTGGGGAGGAGTAAAAGGAGGTCGCTAGTGTAGCAACCAATGGTGCAAACTGAGGTGATAGACCCGATGCATAGGTGTAGGAGGTCAAGGCTCCTAGGTTGTTCGACCATTGGGGTCAACATGTCAGTCAACTCTAATTGCCAAGCTAAGCCCTTGAGGAGATCCCCTAAGATTTCCACTTTGTAGGACGATTGGATTGTGGTGTGATAGGAGGTGAAGGGTACTATGGGGAGGTCTACCTCCATGGGAGGGCAAACATGGGCATCGACGAGACACCAAGCAGGAAAAGACCTACAAGACAATGGTTAAAAGCCCTAGACTTGAAAGATAGATCCTAAAGCATACACGACTCGATTGTTGTGTATGCTCTTCTAGACACGACCACACACACACACAACTAGGAAGTCATGCACATGACACAACACTGACCATGGCCAAAGTCGAGAGAAGGCTAACCCGAAAAGGTCACGACGCGCTAGAAACGCAAGAGTCACGTGTCACGTGACAGAAGTACCCCCTCACTAGAAGAACGGCCAGCTGCGTCCACTAACGTCTTATGCTGTGCCACAAGTACCTCTCTACGGATGCCCGGAATGACGTAGATTGAGGTACACGCTGAACCAGAACAGGAACTATAGTCGCAAGTGACTAGATAGGGTGACGCCCGTTGGCATTAGTCCAAGCCCCTGACCACGTGTGCACACACTTGCTCACTGCCTAAGCCAGGCCTCTAGCTAGTATTCCCCCTCTGCAGGATGCTACAGTTGAACCAGGGGCCCACGAAATAAGCTTAAAAATTGTACAATAGGAACTGCCCCGCCACAAGGGCCGACACGTCGTAACGTGTCGTAAGGCTACGACTAGTGGAGGCTCACTAGACATAAAGACTTAAAACACATACAGACAGGCAAGGAAGCACTGTCACACGTACTATGAAGCACTAATGGCAGCACAGGAAACTGCCGATAGACTCAGGACAAGGTAACTAGACCTGAAGCTACAATGATCCTTGAGTCTCACTACTCAGAGTCAAGATCACCGTACAAAGTGGAACAAGCTGCCAATCAGTCTAATCCTAAGCCAGAGAAATCGACTCACCGTAGGAAATGACTCACGGAGACCTGAGGGAACACCGAGGACCCTCAACAGCTCTGGATACATAGAACGAGGTAAGACGACACCTCATGACATCCAGTATCATGTCTCGAACTGGACAGAACCACCGAGACACACAAGGTCGCCTGTCAACCACTAGGTCGCACCGGGTTGACCAGAACCAGACGACGACACCATACACAAGCACTCCTAGCCATCTTATTATGGTCCTGGCCCTCATAGGATGCCGACAGACATCCATAGTGACGAGCAGACAATAAGGTCAAGCCAAGACAAATAGAAACTGAAACATCGAGAAACGACACTCTGGGCATAAACAATCCAACACTCAGCCGCTAGGGGAAACCAAGCAGTCAAGGAGGAAGCCGCTACATACATAGAGACAAGGATATTGGCAGATAGGGGTAGGGCCATGAAGCGACTGTGGCGATCAAGGATATGACCACTAGGATCAGTCAACTCTGGCTAACCTGCCCGACAAACCACCAAGCGGTCTAGAGAAGACCCACAACATGGACTGACTAACCATCCTAAGACACAGACCTAAGACAAACGAACAATGGTTGAACCACCAGGGTCAACCAACAATACTACGGACACATCCCATAGCGCGGTCACAAAGGGGCCGCTCAGGGAGATGAACAGTCTATGAAAGGCCACTCACAGGGGACTGGATGGTCCATGGGAAGCCGCCCAGGGACACTGAACGGTCTGAACCAGGCTACTCAGGGGAACCGACCTACTACAGTAATGGTCAGAATGGTTTTGACCAAACCGCTCAAGGGAATAGAATGGTCAGGGGAAAACTGACCCATGAACTGCCACAAACTTTTCACCCAAGGTCAACCATGCTAAGCGGTCACTAGTTGGCCGCTCAACACAAGGGGAAAACTGGCATGACTAGAAACCAGCCACCCAAGGAGACGAAACGGCTCCCAACAGGCCGCTCAAGCCATAGCGCAGTCTATCGAGTGACCGCTCGAACCCCAAACTTTCTCACATTGAATGGTCGGAAACCAGTCGCTCTATACCCTAAGCGGCTACTGTGAAGCCGTTTAGGCATCACGGCGAGCAAACCTTGGGATCGGCCCGATCGTGGCCTTTCCACTCCCCGTTCATTTCGAAACGAAGGGGATACATCCACAATCACACTGGCAATCACATGGACTCCGACGGGAGTCGAATCGGCTAAGAAACATCGAGAATCGGGCGATTCTACAGAATTGACCCAAATGGAACCACCAGACTTCCCGGGCTCCTACCGGTCCTGAATGACTGCCAATTGACACGAAATTAGCGACTATGGAACGCTGATGTTCCACGGAGTCATTTGACACCAACTGATCGCAAAATCGTCGCCATTTTTCGATAAACTTTACGAACTCTCAAAAATAACAATGAGCCCAACTCACTCGTTCTAGCACCGTTCGACGTGAAACTGGCGAGAGAACGTGCAGAAGAAGTAGGTGATCAGTCTCCCTACCTCCACCGAAGAAATCGTGTGCCGAAGCGACTAGTCCACGGTGAAAATGCCAAAACATGAACCGCGCCGATCTCATAAAAAAGAAATAAATAAATATTTCTTATTTTAACCCTTTCTCCTCTCCCTCCCGTAACTCACCTATCTCCCTCCCACTCTCGTTCTCTCCCTCTCACTCTCATGTCTCTCCCTCTCTCTCCCCTTCTTCTTCGACGACTGACGAGGCGGACTTGCGGGCGAGGTGCAGGGTGGCGCGAGTGACGAGCGGTGAGGACCAGCGTGCAGAATAGGAGGCGGCGTCGTGGAGGGAAGAGTTCGAGGTTTCGTGAAGAACTAGATGTGGAATGAGCGATTTCGACGTAGATCAGCCGTAAACTTGTGTCGTTTCTTCGAAAAATGTAGGGGGATAGATCCCTAATGCTTTTACTTTGGTTCCCTTCGATTTTGTGCCGATTAAAGTGAGTTTGAGTGGATTTCCCATTTGTTTTTGCTAAAATGCATAATTCGGGGTGAGAGACAATTCTGTCGATTCGGGTGGTGTTCTTTGATTCAATCATAAGCTTTTAAGTTAATGGAATGTCGGGATTTGTTTCCCCTTGATTTTGTCATATTTACCTTGCGATTCGAGGTCAGGATGAGGCCGAATGCAATTTTTGGGACGGTATGAGTGTGTGGGGGGCAATGGATGAAATCACCTATTCCTTTGGTCCTTTTTGTGGTTTTTGAGTCCTTCCAGTGTGTGGAAGGCAAATGAGTCTTTTTCATGTGTTTTCCCCTTCGTACTAGATGAATGGGGCATGGAACAGATGAATTCACACTGGTTCACAAAAGTCCAGATCAAAAATGAGAACATGTCGGCTCCCCAACCGTGTTCAGCTTGTGGATAATGAACGCCTAAACAGACTCCATTTTCATTTGAAAGGCCTTGAGAGGTGATCATAGACACGCCTAGACGGCCAACCGCTACTTGGGCTGATCGTGGTCCTCAGGTACACCGTGATCACCTTAACCTGGCCGAGCCCCCAACTGCGTTCTTGGCCAGTCAACAGACCCATCCCTGGCTGGTAGATAGACTCTTACTTGGCAAGTCGACTGACCTGTGGCCCAAGTCGACCGACCAGTGGTCCAGATCGATCGGGATGAGGGATTTTCAGCCCGTTTGAGTCCCGTGAATGGGTTTTCACTCTGGAACATAGAAATTAATATTTTATTCACATAACCTATGGAAATTGGGCCATTTCAGCCTTGTGAGGGTGGTGGTCACCCGAGAATGGATTCATATAATGTGAGGTTTATAGATTTCCTATGGTGGGTTTGGTCGTATTCACTTAACTTAGTTTCCAGGTGACTTGCACGCCCATATTGGGTTGTATACTGCGTGAGTCCTGTGACCACGGAAGGTCATATATCTGCCTGAGTTTTATGATCGTAGTGAGTAGTCCTTGCATGAGTTAGTTGGTTGGTACCCACTAGTTTTCATCGTCTGGTCATGGGTAGTTTTCTTAGTACCTCGTAGTGTTATACGATGGTTTACAGTGGTTTGTATGCGTGTGTATGCCTTTCTTGAGATTCCCACGAGACCGCGGATGATAGTGTCATGTGGTAGATTCCTGCGAGACCACGGATGATAGAGTTTCAGCGGGTTTTTGCGAGAACGTAGAAGATCCTAGTGGCTGACCATGGTTTGACCAGGTGAGACTGTGTAGTGTGTATGACACTCCTTGTGTAGAGGCGAGACTGCCTAAGCATCTGTACTTTGGTTAGGACAAGCATATGTCACTGACGGGTGAAGTGGCACGTACCCTATGTCAGGAAGTAGGACACGGCCGTGCTGTTGGGCACAGAGGCACAGAACCTAGCCAGTCCCAGGGTGTGGGGTGTGTGTGTGTCTCCTTTGCTCCTCCCAAGATCGAGTGTGGGCAATTCGCATATGAATCCTTGGCGTAGTATAAGATGTTAGTGGATGCATCTGGCCTTGCTATGTATATTTGAGTAGTAGACCCTATGCCGGTGAAGGTTAAGTTATGGACAGCATTATCGTGGCCCTTCTGGCAGACGGGCTGGTGTCACCCTGTGTGTATGGCATGGTTCTCTCATTGGTCTTAACTCGAGACCGAGTTTTACCAGTGTATGAATGTCCTCCTGAGGGTGGCGGTTGTGTGTGTGTGGCTGGTGGCCTTGTCGGTGGTACCGTTAGCAGGGATGGATTGTTACGACCGTATCATCGTGGGGTTTTCTCTTGGTACTAGGATCGTGGTTTTACCGTGAGTCGACGATCCCGACTAGTGGTCGCGGTTTTCTTATTGAGAGTTTGATGTGACACGACCTTGGGCTTAGGCAAACAAGCACAATTGGCAATCGAACGGGCCGATATCGGTGGCCAACTCACTTGGCACTCAACCCAAAACCTGGGGTGACTCGGCGATGCCGAGTGGAGGATGTGAGGGCTGGTCCCTTACTGGTAGAGGGCCAGCAAGGCCAGAGGGTGGATAGGTGTGGTGTACATAGAAATAAGAAATAAAGCAGGATAATTCAACAATTAACAGAAATAAATAATCTAACTACAACAGAGTCCAATCAACAGAAGTACAGTCTAAAACAGGAAAGTGTACCAAATGCCAAGTGAACACTCGGCCCGGCGAACTGAAAACTAAGAATCGCCACGCAACGCCCCCGAACCTTGAGGAAGAACCGCAACACCTGAAAACCAGGGGTGAGTCTCCTATCAATGGCTCAATAAGGGTCCCGCGGAACCCCAACCGTAAACAACAGCGGTACGAAAAGCAGCAACTGCAAGAACAACAACAATAACAGGAGTAGCTACAACAACAACGGTAGAAAATATGATTGTACACGAATACCCAAAATACGACAGTCGATAAAATCATGGCTCTGCAACTACTCCTACCGAAAAGGAAACCAACACCCCGATCCTACTGTCAGGGGACCACAAGACTATGAATCGCCCTAGCCATGTGACTAGAAAAACATCAAGACACCTCTGTTGTGGAGGCCTGTGCTCACATACGAAGGTCGACACCGAAACCACACGTAAAATCTCATCTCGCAGATGAGAAACTAGACCTCGAGTCATGACAAACTCACGTCACGTGACGGGAGTACATGCCCACCAGAAGCAAGGCCGGATGCGTCCACTGACGACTTAGTCCGCAGTCTCAAGTGTATGTCTACGACGCCCCAGGCGGAGACTGAGACACCGTATAGTAACCAGGAACACAAAATAAGGACTAACTAGAGTCGCGCTCGTCAGCATGGGTCCAACGCCCCCAGCCACGTGTGCACACACAGATCATGCACCCTAAGTCAGGCCCTCTAGCTGGTTCTTCCCTCGAAGCCCAGACTCGGGTTGCACGTGGGGGCCCTACGGTAACCAGCCTAACAATCGTCTCACTCGGATCACGCTCTCCACCACTCCCAAGTGGGTCCGCACACGCGTGCGTAGGAAAGCTATGACTAGTGGGGGTACACTAAACGTGGACATTGAAAAATATGCACTCGCCCATCGTGAGTAACACGGAGTAATCGGTGGCCCGGAGTTACCCAACTCTGGGCAGCCCACTAAACCAAATAACCCAACGGTCCTTGATTCACGAGACTCGAGTCAAGACCGTCGCACGTGACGACACAACGTCATCAATCTAGCTTAATCTATGGGTCTGAAATCACGATGACATGATTTCCGAGGTAGCTCACCAGTCACCAAGTTGATCCCTTATCTAAGAGACACACGGGAAACCTCCAACCCGAGGCTGGTTAACTGGACTCACAGTCCAAGGTCAACCCCATGGCTCACGCGAAAAGTACTTTTCAAAGAAACCCACGTCGTGTGGGGAAGACCCACCGCACTCAGACTGACTCATGGTGACTCAATTTAGCGAAAGCACGAAAGTCTGGAACACGTGGGGTCACCCAGACCCCCAAGACTCGCGGGTACGCTAATCGAGATAACTCGGTACCTCCGAACATCTCAAAAATACGAACACAGAACTCACAGTGTCTGGAACATCCACGAGGCCGAAGGTCAACCACTGGGTCACAACCGGGTCGATCGGAAGCCAACACAACACGAAACGGTCATAAGTAGCACGAAAAACGTGTGGCGGCCCTCCCTGGACCGTCAAGGAACCTAGCAGCCTCCTCCGGACCGCAAGGCCTAGCCTGGCGGTCCAACCAGGACCTCAAGGCCTGGCCTGGCGGTCCAACCAGGACCGCTAAGTCCCGGAGACGCCCAAATTGCAGGTGGTCGTCTCCAGACCGCCAAGCAGGGTGGCAGTCTTCAGCTTGACCGCTAGCCGTCGGCTGGCGGTTAGTCACAAGGCCGCCACCCAACCTGACCCTGAACGACCACGAAAATAGAATACGGTCATGCCTTGACTGCTAGCCACACCCTGGTGGCCTCTTAGAGACCGCAACGATTGATAGCGGTCCATCGTGTCACCGCAAGGCTCAAACCGACATAGGGGGACCCTGGCAGTCGCCCGGGGACCGCCTCACCCCCAAGCAGTTCCTGGAAGGACCGCTAGGTTATCCTGAGCCTAAAAATAGCGAATCACATAGAAAATCTCATTCCACACCCCGTTCACACCCATGTGAATGGGAAACAAGGGAAAACTAGTCCACAATCTCTCTAGCACCGAGAGGACCCATTTAAATCTCAAAAATCGCATCGAAACGCGGGATCCGGCTCACACCCCAAAATATGTACTTTTTCCCAAAATGAAAAAATAACCCCGCTCGGCTCTCCACGGCCTACAAGACTCGCGGGAAATGAAGCACAGAGGTTAAGTGTCATGCCCCGAATAAGGCGAAATTATCAAGACATGAACAGTTATACAAACGGGTCGATCAAGAGACTCAGATGATGAGTACGAACAACCCAGGGTGTCAAGCTGATGAAGAATTCTTTCCTTCTCCTGCCTGCTAGGAAGTTTCCTGCTACCACCCCATCTAGTGAGTACAAGGGCAAGATGCCTGAGTTTCCTAATCAAGGTGGCCATAGGAGAAACATGGGGCCTATACCCCTCCCGCACCCTCCTCACAATATGCAAGAAATCTACCTCTCTAAGTCAAAACCTCTCAAATCTGAAAGTCTGGCTCCTCTCCTGACCTTGGCTAGTCTTCAAGAGGATAGGCTTATGATCGAAGGTCGGCCTTGGCAAATAGGAAGACTGCAAAAGAAAGAAATGGTCTTCCCAGTCCGAGGACACCAAGAACCTGTCGAGTCTGGAACAAGAAGGGGCCACCCTCAATTTGGACCAGGTGAACTGACCATTCACTAACCCAATATCAATGAGGGCCGCCTGCTGGATGAAGTCAGAGAAATCCTCAGTCTCCCCCGAGTGAGAATGAGCTCCAGTCCTCTCCGTAGCCAACGATATGGCATTGAAGTCTCCACCCACGCACCAGGGCAACCCAGAAGATAGGTGAAAAGCAAGTAGCTCCTGCCAAAGAAATCCCTTCCCTTCCCTAGTTTGAGGGTTGTAGACTCCAAAGAAGTCTCAGGAGAAATCATCCCTGAGACAAAAAAAATAGAGAGAAATAGCTCATCGCCCAACCTACCTCCACCTCCTCCACCTCAAGGGGTTCCATAGCACCATGATCCCACCAGCCCTCCCCACCGCCAGAGAGGCCACCCCCTTCGAAAGTCTAGTACCTCCAATCTCCCTCATCAACCCCTCGCCATCCCCTTCACACTTGATCTCCTACAAACAAAGGATATCAACCTTACACCTCCTCACCATTCTCCTCTTCTCACCCCCCTAAATCTCTCACATTCCATGAGATCCTCATGGTAACTGAACTATGCTCCCCTCTCCTCCCTCTTGCTCCTCACCCTCCACCTCTACCTCTTCACCACCCCTTCAAGCCTTCATCTGGGACTTACCTTTCTTAGCCTCCCTCGCCCGAGCTACTAGCCATCTCTTCTGGATGAGAAGAAGAGACCCCTTGATGCCCTTCTCCACCCCCTCATACGAGACTCCCAACTTCCCCGCCAAATCTTTGAAGTGGTCCTCCATAACCCTCTCCACCTCACCCATCAATTATTTTCCCTCTTCCTTCCCTGGAAAGTCACCCTCCTCTTGCTCCCCGCATCTCTCCTCCACTGAGTACCCTACCCCCGAAGGAGTGGCAGGGATAACTTCGTCAAACATCTACCGAAGGAGGCTAGTCACTTCGACAGGGTGGAAGCTACCGTTCATGTCCGCAAACCCAGCGTCCACGTCTGCTGGATGATCCAGAGCCAGAAGCCTAGGGATCCTATTATCCTCGATGGCTCCCAGATCCAGCGCGTTGAGGACCGGAGACAGTAGCTGGGGGAGCCAAAGCTTTGACAAGGGGGCAAACTCCCTAAACTCCTTATCTTAGCTTCCGAAGCTTGCCCGCGACATCTGCAGAATGGACAGAGCCGCCCTACCTCTCACTATGGAGCACACGGCCCTACTCCGCCACAGCACCAGAGACCAACATAGTGGTCTGCACCACCACCTGTAGGTTACCACCATCATCTGCAGACGACATCCCAGAAGGAGGGCTAGCCGGGGGGGGGGGTGCTTCTCTCCCGTTCTAACCGAGGAAGGGCGCTAGCCGACGAGGAAGCGTCGTTGCAGAGCAAGCGAACGGTTGTTGGGCAGCAAGGAAAAATCTGCATAGGCCTCTCTTGTAGTGGAATCGGGCGGGGGAGACGGCAGTTACCGGGTCATGGGGACCAAGGTGGACTACCGGGTAAGTCACGAGTATAGTTTCCCAACTTGCCTACCCGATCCACCACACCACCCAACCCATAAACTGCCACAGCTGATGGGCCGCCCCAGCCTGCCATGAACAGGCCCTGCTGAGGGAGAGGTGGGCAGTCGATTTGAAAGCCCACCGAAGCCGGTCACCCCTAACCTCTCGCCCAGCCCACTGTAGCCCTAACAAAGCCGCCAATGCTGTCACTTCCACCTCCAACAACCACAAGCGGATGTCGAACAAAGCCCCGTCAAGGAGGACAGAAAGCACTGCCAGGATGTTTGACGGATTGGCCATCTGAACAACGGCCAAGACCGTCATACGAAAGCTCATGGCATGGAAGCGCACAGTGCCTGCCTCCACTTGACCAAATCCCTTGGCCTAAAATCCCAAGCCCCTGTAGTCAGCACAGATACATGGGGACCCCTTCAAAGACAATGTGGCACCTTCTGATCGGCAAGGTCTGCAATATCGGTACCGGTCAGGGGCGGTACTGGTACCGGTATGGCACTGCCAGATGGTTGACCCGCCTTTATTAATGTGTATTTATATAATTAAACTACTGCCCATATCATCACATGCTGGGTCACCCAATTGAAGATTGCTATGTCTTCAAGACTCAGGCGTAGAAGCTAATTCGAGACGGTCTCATCCAAATGAAGAGTGGTCTCGTTGATCCCCCGCAGCCACATACGTGGTCCAGGCCAGCTAAGGCAACACATGTGGTTCACTACTCAGCTAATGTGATCTGCATGATGACCGTGTTCTCTCTCTCTAACGTCGAAGCAGAGGAGCCTAGTACTAGTCAGGGCGAGCAGTCGCTCTGGTATCTGGGGTGGAGGCCCTAGCACGATCGTAGACCTCTCTCCTTTCCCAAGGAGAGGACCCAGTGGCTCTTCGATGTCCTTGTCAAGAGGGGGAAATTTCTGCCCCGTGATCCGCCGACAGATTACACTCACTGGGACTTCAGTCACCCTCAGTACTACCCTTTCCACACCAGAATCTGCCACGCGATCGAGTCCTGCGAAGAAGTTCAGTACCTCATCTAGGAACAGATCTAGTGGGAGCAGATTGATGCTGAGGGAAACTCTATGGCACTTGTGAGACTTCGACAAGCTGTCGAAGAAACCCTGAGCATCGACAGAGATGCACCAGAGCAGCCGGATCCTCCTCAAGAAAATGGGCATGGGCTGCCTTACCAGCATACTCCAGATTGGCTCGAGTTTCAGACCGATAACTGAGAAGCTCTCGAGCGGTTGCGAAGGCACAGGAATAGGATGCCAGTCAAGAGACGGGTCGAGTGACTTCTTGGTCAACGTCATCCATCCTCCTGCCACCCCAGCCTCTCCCGACCGCTCGACGTCACCAGCCAGCCAGCCGGCCCCTGCCACTTCAACCGTGCAATGGCGGCCCTGGCAAGAGCTAGAGTCTCTTCCTTTCTCCAGAGAAGACACCGCCAGGCTTCTCCAAGTTCTTCTCAGCCGAGAAAATGTCCTGGTGGGTGAGACGATGATGGGCTCCTCAAGTCCCCTTCGTTCTCCTCTGGCCCTACTTCCATCTCTAGCATCCGGGGATAGGAAGGGAAAGCAGAAGCAGAGCGAGGTCCTGGCCCGACCACACACCATGTTCCCTTAACGGGCAAGCCACTGGGTCTTCCTTGCCTATCTTGCAACCCAGCCCAGATGACCGGAAAGACATCTTTGGAGTCTTCAGCTATGCCGGTTCACAAGTCAGGGCCACCGCCACAAGGCCCACCTGACACTCGGGACCAGGGCAGCTACTGAGGGCAACAAGATCCCAGGATGCCATCAGTTGTCACCTGACCTTGCTCCCATCCAGACCATAAAGGCAAGGCCGAGGAGCAGGATGTTAGACGCGCTCCCCAGGCCGCTTCTCAACAAAAGGCCCTGCCACTGCAGGTATGGCATCAAACCGTGCACACATCCTTGGATGCTGGCCCTAGTATACCAGCTCAGTGGGAGATACCTCCCTCACCACCGCAGTTAAGGCATCAAACTGCACACACATCCTTAGGCGCCAGCACCAGTCTACTAGCTCCTTGCAGACCTCCTTCGCCACCATGGCTAAGGCATCAAACTGTGCCCATGGCTTCGGATGCTAGTCCTAGCATTCCAGCCTACTAGGAGCTACCACTCGAGATCATCAAGCAGGCGATCAACTCCACCTTCCAGATACAACAAGCAGAAGGTGCTTGGATTGAGATCCAGGCAAAGAAATGCCATCGGCGTCACCCTATGAAGGCATCAGCTTGAAGATATCCCCATGAGGATTTATCAACTCCAGCTCCAGTAACTTCTCCTCCTACTTCCCTGGAGGCAACCATCGCCAAGAAACAAGCGAGGAATAAGAGGAAGAACCTCAAGAGGTAGCTCAAGTAGCAAGCCGAGCAGGCGACTGCCTTGTCATCCCAAGCAGAGATAACACCTCTCTAGAGGCTACAGCGGCTCATGGACAGCCTGGAGGAATACATCCCTCCTCATCCTACTGGTCTTATCCCGCTTGATAGCTACATCCGGTGGGAAGAAATGCAGAAACGAGCTTGCCTCAAGAATTGGGTTCAGGAGATGATCCAGAAAGTCAAGAACGGCGAAATGCTCCTCATACCAGAAGACCTCTCCTTGTTCTACAAGGACAAAGAGATCACAGTGGAGAAGTTGGAGGAAATGCTTCGTGGATGCACCAGTAATATGGTGGCTATTCCACCCCCAAACAACATCAACGCCTCCCGACGAGATGAACTAGTGGCGTCCTGAACCAGACAAAGGACTACCACCCCGCTTGGGCTACATCCAACTCCAGAACACACTGGCCGCGGTCGAGATCATGGCCGTGGGTGCGGTAGAGGCCACGGGAGGATCCTCGAGTTGCCTCTTCACTCCTCCACCTTCGACTCAGAGCGAGTCATCCTCCTTCGAGGAGAGGAGCCCGCCCCTGTCCCGCAGGTGGGCCGAACCCGTGTTTGAACTCTCAGGTTTTCTCTTGATTTGGGCTTCGACATAGCCGGTTGGAGAGCCGTGGCCACGCCTTTTGCTTGAGGGGCTTCCTTATCGGGTAGCGGGCCACCAAGTGAGTTCTCGTCCTGGTCGGGCGAGGTATGGGGTTTATTCGGCAGTTTCATCTTCGACTTGCTCTCTTGAATGCCAAGACGTACGCACCGCATATCAAATTTTGTCGTCCACACCGACTGATGCAACGTCAACACTGCCGACCGGGTACTCAGTATCCACTTAGTCCGTGGCCCTGCATCTGCCACCCCCTGACCGGGGTGGGCGCTGGTCGCCCCTCCACCTATAGCCCCCAGGAAAAGGCCGGAGTCCCTTGCGACACTGTCAAAAGGCAGTCCATCCTCACCCCGGGCAGGCAGGTAGCAAAAGGCTCTCCTAGCCCCCTCTAGCTGTGCCTTTGCATCCCCATCGGGCTGTCGAGTGAAGCTAAACAAAAGCGGTGCCATCGGGTTCGCCACAGTCCCTCACGTCACCAGTCCTGGAAACAGCAGCCCGGCCCACACACTAAGGTAGTGGGTCGGCAAAAGTATACTCCTCTCTCTCGACACCAGGTGCACCGCTAGAACTCCCAGCCCCTGATATATGTTGGCCAAGGTAGCAGGAGCCTGGGCCAACTGTCGCCCCTCCGCCAACAAACAAGCTGGCCACAGCAACTCAGCCCTCAGTATTCCATCCTCTCAATGCAGGACCACAAACGCCGCCAACCAGTACGCTAAGTAGGCAGTGAGGTGTGTCACGTCTGGCAAGCCGTGGGGATTCCACCCCTCCCATGGTGCATAGATGTATCTGGTGTAAGTTCGAAAACGAAGCTCCACCTTAGTATACTCCTCCCACGGAGTCTGGTCCCTGGCGAACTCCTGGCAGAAGCAGAACGGCCCATTGTAGAAATGACAGACCCACACATTCAGTGGCACCCTCAGAGTCTGTGAAGCTCTCTCTCTCCCTGCCAGGGCCAAGTCCCTCTAGGTCTTCATGAGATACCGATAGTAGTAAGTTACTCGGTATCGCCCTTGTCCATCACTGTGGCTACGGTGGAGGTCATCTAGTACCACCTCATCGTACCCCTTGCCGCTGATCAACAATCCAAAAATCTGGGATAGAGACCACAAGTCAAGTGAGGTCTCTCACTTTGCTATCGCCACTGTATTCCACTAGCGGTTGAAGTGCTCCAGCAATCCCTATAGCAACCCGATGTAGCACGGGTACGCGTACAAAGTGGCAGTCACCGCGTACCTGATCCTAGCCCGATCCAGTAATACCCGGTAGTGGTGAACAATCCCCATCAGTCACTTAGTGGCACCCTGACGGTAGTAGTGTGATGGGATCACTGCCCAGCGATCGTACCAGCTGATGACGGTCTGTCGCATAACTCCATCTAAGATGTTGTGGTCATCGTAGCCCTCTCCAGCATACTACAAGCCTGCGGGCTCCAGCACCAACCCAGCGGTCCCCTCTGACTCTATGCGGTGGTGACCGTGCAAGTCCCAGGAAGCAGGGCCTAGCGGCCCAACTCTGACTCCAGACTACTCTGCCAGGCCGAAGAACCCCAAGCACTCAACATTGGGAAACTTCCACTGCCTCCAGTAGTCTTCCGAAAAGTTCGGATAACAGCAGAATGCTACACCATGCAGGCTGTCCCTGCCAATCAAGATAGCCCGCTCAAGTCGATGATGGGCTCCTGGAATCTGCGAGTCATCCTCCTCCATGCCAAGAGGCACATAGCTCCTGACAAACTCGAACAAGTGACGATCCAGGGGGAACTCCAACGGGTAGCCCTCGCTTCAGTCATAGGTGTACAAGCCATCTGCCTCCAAAATCCTAGCCACCTCCACGGTCCCAACTCCAGCTGCTCTCTCACCGAGGGGACCCTCAGCCACTGCCGTATGACCCTGGTCCAGCCGCTCCATAATAGCCACAGTAATTATTGGCGGGCCCAAAGGGGGCAATTGTCGCTCAGTCCGCCACACCCAGTGGTCCTCCTCCCGAGCCATACGTCTCGGGACCCGACCATCTCTGCCGAATTGCACCATAGTTGCAAGACAAGGCACACAAAAATGGTCAGAACACCAGCAAATCAACATGTACAACATAGCAAAATAAAGGCACATGAAGTGTCAAAATAGAACTACAAAATCCCGGAACAGAGTCTCACGGGCCGTACGCCCTCGTCTCCACCTCCGACGCATGCCCCGTAGGGGGCATTTGTTGTACCCAGACTATTTCCTAGCAAAATGACAAGAATTAAGGGCTCGGTCATTTCCCCGAACACCTTCCAGGCGTGGGCTACCTAGCCCTTTCTACAACCCTGTGGGTCCCTACAAGGGCCCTGACCAGCTTGCCGTGACATGCGGGACGATCGCCTCATGGCGTATCTTTTTCGCCGATCATTGGACGGGGTGGCGCTTGAGTTGTTTTACACCTTGCCTTTGGAGGAGGCAGAAAGTTTCAAGATTGTAAAAGAAAAGTTTATTCAGAGATTCTAGAACTGGGTAGGTCCGGAATATTCATTTACAGACTTGGTAGCAGAGAAGATGAAGGCAGACAAAGATTTGCCACGTATGCAGACCGATGCAGGCAGATGGCCTCACGTGTGCCCGGGCAGATCTCAGAGGAATAGAAAGTGAAGTTGATGATTTCTAATGCTACTCCGAAGTTACGGAACATCCTGGCGATGAACGACATTTCAAATATGCACCAGTTGTATAGCTGAGCCCGGTTCATCCAAACACAGTTTAAAGACTCCCCAATCCATTCCTTATTTGAGGCCCAAAATCCAAAGTTTGTTAGAAAGACCCAGGGCCCAGTCACCGAGGGAGTACAGACTAACGAGAAGGTGCAGGCTGTTAACCAGTCCGCACCACCCCGTTTCCAGCAACCACAACGTACCACCCAATTCTTCGGTCCACCACCTCCTCGACCTTCATTTCCAGCTTCCCAGCAACCACAACAACCACCACCACTACAACAGCCGTAGCAGCCACCTCAATACCATAATGTTCCACCTCCTGCTGGCTACGCACTTGCTTGACCGGGTCCAAAGAGAGCCAATTATTCTCCACTTCTAAAAACTCTTCCTGATAACTTTTCAGCTCTAATATACACTGGTGACATACAGCTCTTGTCAGAATGTTAGAACTAGAATCCGATCGCCAATCAGTCAAGGTATTACGTCTGTCATCGGTAGCCCAGGCACACGATCGAAAGATGCTACCAATTTAGAGATTTGGTGTACGATTTGCATGAGGGCTAGAGAATTGATTGGGCCCAGATGCACAAGCTCATTGAAGATATTAAAGAGAGAAGAAGACAAGCAAGGCCGCAGCAGGCGGCACCTCAGCAGTAGCAGTTCCAGCAACCTCAACAACCTCCACAGCAGTAGCAGTAACAACATGAACTTGGGATTCATCAAAATCCCATGCCAGAACACCAACCCGCTCCTCCACCACAGCAACCGCCGGCACCGGCCCAAGTTAACATTGTTCACCGCCCAGCCCCTAATGCTGGGTGGTCTTTCGATGATGAGACCCCCGCACACCTCTTGGCCTTCCACCACACATACACCAACTCCCCCGCACCTTCCGTTCCATCCATCCTCCGGCCCACTACCTTGACCACCATGCCACCCTCCATTCCCTTCAGTCCCCTCATTACGCCCGCACATTACATGCCATTCTGCCAAACCTCACACCATCACCCGCCATACCCTCCGTCATCACCCCTCCTTCTAACCCTTCCCCCTTCATCTTGCGACCAGGGCCTCTCAAGCCTACCCTCATCATTATCACTCACATTGCCACTCCTTCCACTTACCCCACTGGGCCAGTTGGGAGTCCGTCAATCACCGTGTCGGCGTAAAATCTTGCCTTGAGGAGCAGGCGCCTCTTTCAGAGAATCTTCCCTTCTACCGGTGCACCTGCACCTATCCCTCCAATTCCCTCTACAATAGTTGAAGCAAAAGAAACTAACCCCTTACCTCGCACCAGATATGATTTGTTGCAATATCTCGATCGATTGCCAGCCAAAATTTCAGTTCTGGAGTTGATAAAAAGGTCCACGCTCCATCAGGATGCCCTAAGGGCATTTCTACAGAAGGTAATGCTGAGCGAGGACGTGGCAGTGGATAGCTTGCCGTCAATGTTGGCTATAATTACCAGGGGGCCCTCTATTTCATTCTCTGAGTCAGAATTGGCACCCCAAGAGGCACGACAAATGCCATTGTGTATTACTATTTCATTAAACAAAGTGGCTGTTGAGTCAGCTCTTGTGGACACCAGAGCTTCTATAAATGTCTATCCCTTGAGCACGTTACGTGCTTGCAACATTCTCAAGGATATGCTACGGCCAACACCGACAACGATTGTAGCCTACGATAACTCCAGGAGAGCTTGCCATGGGGTTGTAATAGTTCAGGCCGAGTTAGGGCCTTTGAAGATGGATGTGGAGTTTTATGTATTGGACATAGACCCAATGTTCAAGGTAATTCTGGGTCATCCATGGATTGACAGTTTGAATGCAGTGCCCTCGACTGCCCATCAATGCCTTAAGTTCCCCTTTCAAGGCTGAGAATGTTGTGCCCCTTGTGCTTTGATGATGGTGTGGTGTATGTTTGGATGATGGCAACACAATGACAATGAGACACCACATAAGAAAGCAAGGATTGATCTATGATTGAGTGTCATTGATCAGACTAATGTGGGGGTGTGTCTTGATGATGTGATGATATCTTGTGCTTTTAACTACTGCTCTAGATTGGTGAATTGTCTTTTGAATGCAATGCAATGTATCATGTTATGAAATGACTGACTCTATGTTTTACATGTGTGCAGGGGAAGAGATGCGCTCGGATCTCTTGGTTGCAAGTTTGGGCTATATACCAGGCTTTACCAGATTATCAGAGGGAGAGATTGACAGCCATGGGCTTCGGGGAGCTATTGAGCATTGAGGTGATGAGGATCGATACAGCTCGGCTCTATGCTCTTCACAAGAGATAGGATCTAGTCAGTAGTGCATTCATTTTCCCGTGGGGCCACATGATCCCCACACTCGAAGACAGTGAGGATAACTGGATTGCGGATCCACGGAGTGCTAGTGACATGCTGGACTTACGCAGATTACCAGGAGATGGCGCAGGAGCTGCTTGGATTAGACCTGATGAGGCCGGGGCACCATTCCTCGATGCTGGGACGAGCCACACTCCAGGAGAGCCTGGGGCTGAGGGGAGTAGTAGTATCTGTGGCGGAGCTTCTAGAGGAGCACATCGGGAGAGTGATAGACCAGGCCCGACAGAGAGTGGTGGCAGAGCCGGGGCCAGAGGGAGACATGATCCTACGACGCTTCCTGATGCTGATGTTTGGGAAGCTACTCTTCACGACCAGGGTGGATGGAGTGAGCTACAGGCTCCTCCCACTGCTGAGGGACCTGGACGGGGTTGGAGGATATGCCTGGGGAGTAGTAGTCCTGGCATTCCTCTTCGACTCTCTGAGCACGACCGACCGATAGACCATGCTGGGTGGCTACTGGCCATTACTACAGGCAAACACTCTAAACTCTAAATGCTTATCTATATACCTATGATTACTACATGCTTGCTATATGCTGATGCTTGACTTATGTAGGTATGGAGCTACCTGTACCTCCCTGGCATTGGGCGAGGGAAGGAGGTATACCCTGAGCAGATCCCCATCGCGAGATGGTGGGTGGTGGCTTGGGACATGGGATCGACCCGGCGCCTAGTGCGGGCGATCCAGGATGACATGGACACATTCCCCAATGACTTAGTAAGCTTCTAAACTTGGACTTCCTATATCCATTTAAATGCTTCACTAACTGCTGATATTGACTCGATTGCCCTTTCAAGTACGCTGGACACCCTATCGTGACGAGGGTCACAAGGGGAAGCCTTGGGTAGAGGTGGCCTAGGCGTACATCAGACGAGAGATCCAACTACACTACTTAAACATCATCGAGCCTCTGCATCATCGACTGATCATGAGGATGAGGGGAGTTCACCAGCCAGATGTGGAGTTCCCCGCTCGAGACGATGAGCGCTTCGGTCGGTCTTCGAAGGTACTCAGCAATGACATCGACTGGACCACTAGGGTGCTTGACCAAGTTCAAGACTGGACCGGGAGAGGTCGGGTGGTAAAGTCCCAAGCGACCAGTGACGAGGCCTACTTGAAGGCCTATGTCCAGAGGTACAGCGAATAGGTGTTACGTGGCGTCCGATGACCGGTATGTATTCTAAACTCATACACTTTCAATTAAATTATCTCTATGTGTGCTAACATCATGATTTTCTACATGTAGCTAGACCCCCAGGGCAGGATAGCGGAGCTCCAGGGACTCCTCCACGCCACTGTACAGCAGAGGGATGACCTCCAGCGTGTGTCAGACCTTCTGGTGAGCTTCCCTGAACCTTGAACATAATTTACGCTTATGCTATGCAACTGACCTTGACTCTCTAAAATGTAGCGAGCTGAGGGGGTACAGTGATAGGCACCGGACACACCGTCTTCCTCGTTACAGCCCGCAAGAGGCAGAGCTGAGCGAGACACTGACTTCACTCGGGCGGTTGCTAGGGCTGAAGAGGCCGAGGCTACTCTTGCGGAGAGGGTAAGCAAAACCAAATCGAGTTCCATAGACTAGAATGCTTTATGATGATGCCTAATTATGCTGAATGCTTACGCAGGCGAGAGAGTTGACCACAGCACTAGCCGAGGTGGAGCGGTGGCGAGCAGAGGCGGCAGAGGTGACCCATCTTTGAGTAGAGCTAGAGCAGGCACGAGCCTATACGAAGCGGTTCCAAGCAGAGGCGATGTGACTGAGCGTAGGAGCAGCCCGCCGTCGTGCTGAGGAGGAGGAGATGGAGTGACTCAGGGCAGATGCTGCCCGACTGAGGAATGAGCGAGATCAGTCCCGAGTGCGGGCCATTGAGATGAGAGGAGTGATAGCAGGTTTGAAGGATGCCCTCCGACTTCTGGGCAAGAGGTTGTTGGGTCTCCTCTAAGATGGAATGTTGGGAGAGAATGTTGGGTCACCTCTGATTGATAAGCAGTATGTGTACTGCTTTGTGCTGAAATGTTTTGATGATTGGTAATAGTGTTGTTTGACTTGATTGACTGCATAGTTGACTCTGTCAACATTATATTGACATAGTGATGGGTGTATTTTGCACTGCGCCACTAGTATCTCGCTGCGGATGCCAAAGATGGCGGAGATTGAGATACTCACTGAACGGAACCAGGAACTACAGTAACAAGTGACTAGTCAGGGTCACACCCATCGGCGTTCGTCCAAACTCCCTTGACCACGTGTGCACACACAAGCTCATTGTCTTGAGCCAGGCCTCTAGCTAGTTTTCTCCCCGAGTAGCGCGCTATTGCCAAGTAAGGGAGTCCACGGAAACTAGCCTAAAAACTATCTGAGTCGGGAACTGCCCCGCCACCACTCCCAAGTGGGCCAGCACTCGAGGTCGTCGGGCTACGACTAGTGGAGGCTCACTAGACATAGAGACTCTGAAACATGACTACTAGAGTATAGACAGGCTAGCACGCACTGTCCCACGTACTACGAAGCACCAAGCACAAGGCAGCACGCAAGGCTGCCACTAGACTCAGGATAGACAACTAGACCTGCTGACACAACGATCCTTGAGCCTCACGACTTGGGGTCAAGATCGTCGCACATAAGCTGTAACAAGCCTCCAATCAAACCTAATCCTTAAGGCAAAGACACGAGAAAATATAAGTCCTCAGCCCCTCAGGCTGCACCAAGGACTCTCGACTCCGTATAATACAAATCACGAAACATGAGGGAAAACCAAGACCCTCAAAACACCTGGACACACAAACTGAGGTAAAACAGCACCTCAAGACATCCACAACCATGTCTCGCTCTATCTAGAATAGTCGAGACACTCACGAGGTCACGTGTCAACCACTGGATCTCACCGGATAGACCAAACACCCATAACGACATGAAAATAGTACAGAAGACCGCTCGATTGAAAGGCACTCCTGGCTACCTTATAACATGGTCATAGCCCTCATAGGATATCAAAAGACATCCACGTGACATCGGGTAAACCACAAGGTCAAGCCAAGATGATTGGAAAGCCAAAACAACGGGAAAAATATGCTTCGGGGATAAGCAGTTGATCGCTTCACCACTAGATAAGCCAAACAGTCAGCAAAAGAGCCGCTCCTCCACACGGAGACACAGACTCTGGCGGTCATAGACAGGGCCGCGAGGAGACTGTAGCGGTCATAGAATGGATCGCGAGATGACTGTAGCGGTTGCATAATAGGCTGCTAGAGCCAGTCAACCCTCAATCCGACATACCCAGTCAGACCACCAAATGGTCTATAATAGACCCACGACATGGATTTAGCGGTCTACATATGGGCCGCGAGAGACATCGACCCTAACCGACTTAAACTATTGACTTCGGTCAAATAGGAATTAGCGGTCTAGAGATGGGCCGCTAAAGATTATAGATGGCCTAAGCTTAGGCCGCTACCTTAACCGACTTAGAATTGTTGACTAGAGTCAACGATGCTTAGCGGTCGAACATAGGGCCGCCAAAGCAAGCTTCACGATCTATCGTAAGACCGCTTAGCCAAACTGTTCTATCACTAAGGTCAAGCGGTCCACTAATGGGCTGCTGGACAGAGCTTAGCGGTCCACTAATGGGCTGCTGGACAGAGCTTAGCGGTCCAATAATGGGCCGCTAGCTAAGAGAAATGATCTATCGCGAGATCGCGAAGACCCGAACCGACTTAACACTTAACTGACAACCTCAATGCTTAGCGGTCGACTAATGGACTGTGAGAGGTAAGAAACGATCTCTGAAATGACCGCGAGCACGATACGGTGAAAAAACTAGGGATCGACCGGATCTCGACCTTTCCACGCCCCATTTGCTCTAAAACGAAGGGGAAACAACCCTAAGCATGAAAATAACCTTCCACAGTCTAGAAGGGGTCAAATCGACACCTAGGTCATAAGAAACGGGCGATTCCACCGAATCGACCCTAATTGAGTCACATGGGTTCCCGGGCTCCTACCGGTCCCAAATGATGACCAATCGTGATGAACTAGCGGGAATAGAATGCAGACATTCCACGGGTTCGAATGATACCAATTTAGTTGAAAACCATTGCCGTTTTTCGGCGAACCTGTCGCACACCCCCGAAGCATGCTTTGCCCAAAACGAAGTAAAATCCACTCATTCTCGCACCGCTCGGCTCCAAATCGCGAGGAAACATAGTAGAGAAGTAGGTGGTCCATCTCCCTACCTCCACTGAAGTTCTCACGCGCCGAAGCAACTAAACCGCTCCGAAAACCATCGCACGAACCCGAACACATAGGCTTTGAATCCACCGAGGGATAGTGCCAGCGCCACGCTCCGTCCTCCATGCCATCACGCTCCACGATCACTCCGTCACGTTTTCGCCTCGCCCAGCTCGCCACGGTCGCACGCCCCGCAGAGAGAGGAGAGAGAATGAGAGGGAGAGAATGACGTGAGGAATGAGAGAGAGGAGAGAGGAAGAAGAAATAAAAAGAAAAGAAATTAGGAATTTGGGACGCAGTGCCCTGGGAGATCCGGTGGTTCCAGGGGGAGAAGACGGAAAAGGGCACGATGCCCTAGAAGAAAGTGAAAATTCGGAGGGACGCGATGCCCTGGGGAAAGTGGATTAGAAGAGGAAGAAGGGTCCGGAGGTTCCGGAGGAATGAAATAAAAAGGGACGCGGTGCCCAGGAAGGAAATTCGGAGGGTCCGAGAATGGAGGTGAGGAGGGACGCGATGCCCTAGAATGGAGATCCGAAGGTTCCGAAGGAATGGGACACCATGGGGCGTGATGCCCCAGGAAAACAAGAGAAAAATCCGGGGACTCTGGAGGTAGGAGTTGGAAAGGGGCGCGATGCCCTGAGAGAAGATTGGAGGGGGCGGAATGCCCAGGAAGTGTAAGAGGACCCGGAGATCCTGAGGATGAAGATGAATAAGATGGGAAATGCGAAAGATCCGGAGGTTCCGAAAGACAGGGAAGATACAGGTCTGGAAATCCGGGAAAGAAGGAATGCAAATGCATGTGGATGCAACAGAATAGATGCAATGAATGCATGGAATGCATGAGATGCAAAGAACATGAGGGGTGAGAGGATAAGATCCTCCTCCTTGCCCGATGGATGGCCCATGTGGAGGAATCAGTGATAGACAAGAGTGTGGATGAAGTAGGATGGAAAATAGAGAGGGTAGCGGAAGGCCCCTTAGCAGAAGCATGCCCGCCCCTCCACAGCATCGAAAGTATATAGCCATTCGGCACAATGGATAAAATCAAAGCCCATGACGAAGCTTCAATAATAAATGTCAACTTCCTTGGAGGGTGATGAGCAATAATGTGAGGGAATTGGAAAGTTGGAATGCGAAGCATCGTGCTATCCAGGGATTGTGGCGTATGGAGAATTCTGAACAAAATAGGCATTTGCCCCTTGCACGGAAGAATGGGTTCAAGATTGGAAATTTGAAACAAGGGGTGCCCTGCCCAGCCCTGGGACATGGACTCGTATAGCATCAAATTTTGACATTCTCTTCTGGAGAGCAGCGGCGGGGACTTGGCCTCTTCAACCATGCTCGGCACAAAAATGTAGATCGGCATCTGGCAAATGAGCATAGCCGCAGCCAAATCTTTCTTGCCCGACTCTTGATTACCTTTAGCACATATGCTTGAAGAAAAACACCCCTTCCGAGTGGTACAGGAAGGTGAAGCGGAGGCGAAAGGCTCCATGGCCGGTGGCGTAATGGAAGGTGTTGGAGAAAACACATTGAGCTTCTCCCCTTGCTCGGGGGTAGTCAGGGTTAGCTCGAGTGCAAAAAGGGATAGATCCTGCTCACGATTAGCCATGGTTAAAGGTGAAGGGTTAAATGGTGGAGTAGGCAAAGTGGGTTTTGGGGTTGAAGGGATAATGGATGGCCGAAGTGGCGGTAGCGGGAGATTAACCGAGGAAGGCTCAGTGGAGGATGATGGCATGGGGGTTTATGAAAGTATAATGGATGGAGGTTTAGTGGAACGTCCGGCGGGGATCGATGGTGTAGAGGTTGATGGCATAGCTGGTGGAGGTGTAAAATTGGAAGGTTTGGTATGGAGGAAACGCCGAACGGGGCGAGTGGTGTTAGGGGTAGAAGGAGACTCATGATGTGCCAGCGTGGGTGATTGGAGTATCGACCCATCGTCTTAACACCAAAGCGTCTCAAAAATGGGGGTTGGATTGGGGACAGTGGCTTCATCCTGAGCAAGAGGTTCATCAAGTGGTAGTGAAGGTAGTAGGGATCGAAGGAAACTCGGAAGGGGTGCTTGCAGAGCTTCATTATGTGCCATCTTGAATTCTTCAATCGCCGATTCTTCATTGTCAAACTTAAGTGGACGCCTTTGTGGAGGAGTATATGTGGGTGATGGAATGTAATGGTATTGCATATGTGGAGGCGGAGGGCCATATTGATGAATGGGGTGAATGGGTGGAGGATGGACGGTGTCCACTTGAGCATTGCAATTCGCTGGCTCTTACTTGTCAAAGCTGCCGATGCCGTAGTCGTCTCTCTTGTCATTCCAATCTCTCTCCATATTTGTAATGTCGTTTAGAGTGGCGTGGAGGGGATTGACTGGAGAACGAGAAGGAGGAGCGGGTCGCGGGCTTGTGACCATCTTTAACTATTCTTCCAACGAGGCGACTTTGTCAAGAAGAGTTTGTTGGAGGGGCGTAACTCGAGCGGCAGAGGGTTGACAGGGCCTTGAAGGAGGGGCCACATAAGCTAGATGTGGAGGGGGCACAGCGGGCTGACCCGAATAAGGAACCGGTTGGGCTGGGTTGCAAGGAACGACTGGGCCTTGGGGCCGTGAATAAGGAGGAATAGAAGAAGGCGGGTGATGGGCCACCTGAATAGAAGTATGTGTGGAAGAAGGAGGTGGGTGATGGGCCACCCGAATGAGGGTAGCACACCCTCACACCATCCTTTCTTCCCTTCTGAGTCTTCGGGCTCGTGGGAGGCGGGCCGAGATTCGAGTCGCGGCGGTTCCTTTCCGGTACTCGGATCCCGGGTCGTCACATGACATGGGCAGACGTAGCACTATAGGGTGCCCAACATGGGTGGGTGGTCACTTGGGGGGGAATCGACGGACTCTTATAGGTACGTGGAGCTGTGTGGATATGGTGGTTTCAAGGGGTCGCAGTGGTAACCCCACAGACCGGCCCTCACATATGTGGTCACTTAGGAAGGGAAGAAGAGATAGCAAGTCGGCACCATGGGCCGCGTGGAAGGGCCAATGGTCCCCTTCATGGGGGTGGGACGCGTCGGAGGCCACATGTGGGTGTGGTACGTTAAGGCCACATGTAGACATGGCGCAGCCAGCATTTGAAGGCAGGCGCATATGGCACCACCAGCGCCTCACGTGGTCAAGGTAGGCGCAGATTTAAGGCCCTGTGGGGCTCTGTTGCGTTACGGACAGGGAATGGGGTTCCATGGGTGCGCAAGTGGTGCTTTTGCGGGCTGAGATGAGGAGGAGAAGAAGCACAAGATAAGAAGAAGAAGAAGAAGGCAAAGGAGTAAGATAGGAGGAAGCAGACAAAGGGAGGAAGACGGTGGGGAGCGGGAAGAAAGAGAGATCAAAGAAGAAGAGAGGAGAGATGGGTGAGACGAGGAGGATGGCAGTGGGGAATGCCCCTTGCGGGCCCCTCTCTCAAGGCAAAAAGTAATTGGAACTCTAGTTTTTTTCTTATTCTTCCCTCTATGCCTTCCATCCATGGGTCCTTTTTATATCCCAAGGGGCTGGAAAGAGGAAACTAACTTACTAACAATAAAAGACAACCATGCGTACTAAATAATAAAATCACAAATCCTTTTCAAGAAGACAACCTAACAGACTAAACAATGATAACACATCCTCCTATAGCAACCAATGTAGAGCCACGGGGTTGGGGTAGTGTGGGGTCGATGGTGCTAAACACCAGCCAAATCGAACCAGCGGTTCGAACCGACATCCTTAGCAATCCTCCCAAGGTGGGACTAACTCGACCCTGTCGAGTAAGGGTCCAAACCACTCTGATATCGACCATTAAGTATGGATCTATACGCGACAGCTCCTCCCTCAAAATCCATGAGTCATCGGACGGCAGACATCCCTTCCAACGTTACAAGGTGTCGTTGATATCCTCCATTCCTGGTAAGATGATCTGGTCATCTAGTATACCATCGATCTGCTCGTGCCATGTAGGAATTATGGCTGCTGGACACTCGAGTTCAGATTCACTCTCAAGGGGTGAAGGCTCAAAAGGATCACTAAGAATAGCTATTGGCTCCTGATACACAACTAGATTTGAGACACTGAAAATGGACCTAATTCCCAATTAGGTGGCAGATCAATAACATATGAATTCAGTCCAACTCTTTTCAAAACTCGGAAAGGAGCAGCACTACGGCCTTTGTGCTTACAATTTCTTTACAGTTCCCAAATGTATCCCTCTCATCGGACTCGAATCATGGCATACTCACCCTCATGAAATTCATGAAACTGCCTATAGAAATAAACAAGACATTTGTAAGACTCATTAGTGAAACTGAAGTGCTTGCTATTCTCTTCATGCAAACTCCTAATGTGTTGTGCGAAAGACTCGGGCGGATTCTAACACTCCATCAAGCATAGACATGGAAATAAGATCAATAGGTTTCCTCAGACTGTAACCATACACAATCTTAAGAGGACTCATCCCCATGGACCTATTAATTGAACTATTATAAGCAAACTCGGCGTATAGGAGAATCAAGCCCCACATCCTAAAGTGTTCACCAACTAGGCAATGCAAAAGATTTCCTAAACTCCTACCAACAACCTCGATCTCCCCGTCAGTATGAGGGTAAAAGGCCGTGAAAATTTTCAATTTGTGCCCATCATGTGCCACAGAGTTTTTCAAAAATAACTCAGGAACCTCACATCTCTGTCAGACGCTATGGCTTTGGGAGGTCCATATAGCTTGACAACCTCATCAAAATACAGTCTAACAACCCTGAAGGCATCTAAGGCCTTGAAGCAAGGGTAAAAATAAGCCATCTTAAAGAATCTATCCACCACTACGAGAATGGAATCATGCATCTTTTGGGTCCAAGGCAAGCCCAAGACGAAGTCCACACTAGCATATTCCCATGGACCACTAGGGACAGGTAGAGGGGTGCAAAGGCTGGTGTTTTGCTTCCCCTGCTTGGCCAAAGCACATGGGCAACATTGAGCAACAATCCATGTGACATCCCTCTTAAGACTAGGTCAATAGAATTGGACCTCTCTTGCCTCAATGGTCTTGTTCCTCCCAAAATGCCCAGCCAATTCTCTAGCATGCATCTCTCACACCAAAAGGTCGCAGACAGAGGTACGGGTAATATACAGAGGATGATCCCAAAACAAATACCCATCCTACAACACATAGTCACTATAGTCTCTTGAGGATCCCTATCTAAGTGTGATGAACATCTCCGCTAAGTCTAGACAACCCTTATATGCCTCCATTAGCCTATGAAACCTAGTAAGCTCAATGCTCACTATAGGGAGAAGGGCCACCCTACGGCTAAGTGCATCTACCGCCATGTTCTCAACTCCCAACTTGTGTTTTAGCATGAAAGTGTAAGCCTGGAGGAACTCAACCCACCAACCATGTCTAAGGTTAAGTTTCTTTAGGAAGTTAAGATAACAAAGTGCCTCGTGTTCCAAGTAAAGGACGAACTCATGCGGTAGTAAATACTGCCTCCAACAAAGTAATGCTTGAACTATCGCATAAAACTATCTATCGTGTGTAGAATACCTCAACTTGAGATCACTAAGCTTCTCACTGAAACATACTACATGGTGACTCTCTTGGCTCCGCACACTCCTAGTTCCCATGCCAGAGGCATCACAAGGTACTTCGAACATCTTAGAGAACTGTGGAAGTCTAAGCATTGGTGCTTGGATCATTCTCTCCTTAATCTCCGATTTGGCAATAGCCTTCACTTAAAAGCTCCTTTCTTCAAACAATCAGTGATAGGAATCATAGTCGTGCTAAATCCCCGAATGAAACAACAGTAGAATGTAGCCAAGTCATGGAAACTTCTAACATCGTGAAGGTTACTAGGGTCAGGCCACTCTATAATTGCTTTGACCTTTTTGGGGTCAACTGACAAACCCTCTACAGAGACTACAAACCCTAAGAAAATGGCACGACCAATCATGAAAGCACATTTCTTAAGGTTGATAAACAAGCTCTCTCTCCTTAGGGTCTCACACACCTATCGAAGGTGATCTAAGTGGTCATTCCTAGTGTTGTTGTAAATGAGGATGTCATCCAAGTATATAGGCAACAAATTTGCCAATGTCAGGCCGTAATACCTGAGTCATTAATCTCATAAAGGTGTTATGGGTATGGTATAGACCAAAGAGCGTGACTAACCATTCATACAATCCCTCCTTGGTCATAAAAGCCATTTTCCACTCATCACCTGACTTAATGCGAACCTAATAGTATCTACTCCTAAGATCAATTTTAGGGAACACTATGGATCCTACCATCATATCTAACATGTCATTTAGTCTGAGAATGGAGAAATGGTATTTCACTGTGATCTTATTAATCGCGACTGTCAACGCACATTCTCCAAGATCCATCTTCAATTGGTGTCAACAAGATAGGCACGACACACTGACCCAAGCTCTCCCTAATAAACCCTTTCTTTAAGAGCTCCATGACTTGCCTTTTCTATTCCTCATGCTCAGTGAAGCTAAGCCAATAATGTGACAAGTTTGGCAAAATAGGCCCTGAATCCAAGTCGATCCAATGCTGAACGTCACTCATAGGTGGTAGGTAGTCCAGAAGTCCTTAAGAAAGATATTCTAGAACTCTTTGGGAAAAGTAGTCACCTCTTATAGCTGCCTATCAATGGAATCATCCCCAACTCTCCTCACAACTATCTCCCAAGGAGAAGCACCTGACACAATCTCTCTCTCGAACTCTTGAGCATTAACCAAGTGGAGTTCCTTCACAGGGGTTGACTCCATTTGCTTTACAATTTCCTTCCCATCGGCATGCTTGAGTTGAAAAGGGTGCAAGGTGATCCTTCTCTCATTAGGCACAAAGGTACATATGTTGGATCAACTGTACTACACGAAATCTCAATCGTACAACTAAGGTCTGCCCAAGAGAATGCTACTCACCTCTATAGAGAGTACATAACACTACACCTGATCCTCATAGGAGTTTATTTGAAGAGGAACTAAGCACCTCTTCTGAACAAGCATGGATGTGGAGTCCACTCACAGCACTTTGTAGGGGTTGGGGTGATCAGTTGTTACCAATCCAAGGTGGGAAATAGTGCCAGTGAAGATGGCATTAATGCAACTTCCACTATCTATGATGATCTCGCACACTTTCCCCCCAATCTTCAAAAAGGTGTAAAAGATGGACGTCTTGCTCCAGACGTCCCCACCCTTTAGTTGGGTCAAGGTACACCTCACAGCCCCCAATATTGTGCCATCGAGAAGGTCATCTATATGCTCTACTGGGATGTAATCCTACTTGACATACCCTACAAATCCTTCGACTTCATCGAACTCTTGGGAGAGCTCATACTTGGCATTATACTCCTCTTCCTCTAGAAGGGTTGGTTGAATATCTGGTGTAGGTAGGGAAGCCTCTAATGAGCTAGCTAGTGGAGCTTTGATCTGCTGCTCCTCTATGTGAAAAGATCTAGTAGGACATTGGTATGCTCGATGACAGTGACCATGGCACCTAAAGCAAACATCTCAAAAGCTATTACCCAAGGGTGACTCTGAAATGGCTTCTTGCTTTCCCTAGTTGTCTCTCCTCATGGGTGAGGTAGTGGTAGGGGCACTAGCTGTGGAGAATTATGAGTCGCCCAGCCTCTCACTCACTTGGGTAGACCTGTTTAGGGCAATCTAGGTAACCTACCTCTCACTTGTAGGGGCATGATATCCGGTGGTCATAGATCCTCCTGCAAACTCGTGGGAGTCTACTCGAGGTAGGATGAGAACCCTCTAGAATCGAGGCTTATAGAGCCCTCCACATCCTGAGCTAGATGATAGGCCTGCTCTAATGCAGTGACATCGCAAAGGAACAACTCTCTCTAGATATCCTCCCTCAGACCGGCCCTAAACCGAGAAAGGGTTACATCGGTGTCCGGTGGAACAAGTAATCCTGAGATAAACCAGAATAACAACCTATCCCATAGAATACCCTGTATGAGCAATCAAAGAGATTAGGTTAACTTTTAATGATTTATCCTAATTTATACAACCTTATCCCCCAAACAAACATGGCCCATGTGAACACCCCAAGCCCACTTTCTATTTGTCTGCCATTCGACATATGAAGGGACCCCGCGTGAATAGAAGACTAGCCGCAAATTGTGAAGCACGACACCGCTGTCGCTGACCCGCGTGGGTTGACTGCCTGCGAAGCATCCCTAGCCGATGTCCGCATGCGAAGTCGCCCGCCTCCTGGCCTCTCGTCTACCTGCCTCTCTCCTATCTCTTTTTCCCTCTTTCTTCTTCTTTTTCTCCCACGTGTGAAGGTCGGCGCCTACCTTCGCGGGCTGACCGCCCGCCTATGTTGCAATGCTGGCCACCCGAAGTCGGCCACGCCCACCGCGTGAGAAGCCGCCTCCTGTGCTCACTGCTGATCTTATGGCATTTGCCCGAGCCCGCCTCGCCAGTCAACTTCACGTGCTCACGCCCGAAGGCCTCTCGCTCGTCGTCCGCTACTGGTTGCCCGCGTGCACGTGTTCACGTGGACCCGCCTTGCCTGCCGACCTCCTGCGCGTGAAGCATGCGCCATCGTTGGCGTTGACTGATGCCCGCGAGAACCACGCTACACCACGTCGCCAGCTGGTCGCCCTGCCTTCGTTGAAGCTGCCTCGTCGTGCTGAACTGCGAAGAAGCCCGCCTTGCTGTGCTGACCCTCTAGCTAGCCCTCCATTGGAGACCTATCGAAGCCACGCCACCAACCGCCCTCGCGTTGAAGCCTCCTCCGTGGTTTGGCCACGTCGGTTGCATGCGTTAGTACCAAAATAGTATCAAAATTTAATTAAATCTAGCAATTAAATATTTTAATATGAAATTAAGATTAAGTGCGATAAGTGCTATTGATGAATATTAAAGTTCATAAAAAGTGTGTATAACATAAATTAACATGTAAGAATGCACACTCATCACTAAGCAAATCCAACCTCATGTGAAGATAACTTTCCGGTCAAGGGTGTCAGACGAGAAACTCACCAGTAGGGGTACCCCCTTCGAAAATCCCCTCGGTATCGACGATCTCCTTGTTGCATCCAGTCGAAGCTCTGGCAGTGGGCTCGTCCCCTGCTATCCCGGTTATGTCGTGGGGAAGCTCATCCTCCTCCAGAGGAGAAGAAGTACCTACAACCAATACCAAAGGGAGCTTAGCATTAACGGGCAAACCAGAAAATCCCACCACAAATGGCTAAGTACTTAGTCACGTACCTAAGGGTCCCACACTAGAGGACTCGACCAATCCCACGGTGTAGGCTAACACTACAATGGGCATAGGCAGGAGAGGCACCTTCGTTAGTAGCTGTGGTAGTACGCCCAGTGCATTGCCAGCAACAGATGGAGGCAAGGGGGCCACCTGTCCAGACTCGCCCTCAAAGGATGAGAGAGCCACTAACGGGCTAGCGCTGGCCAACTCCTGGATCATATCCAGAGTGGCAGCCGCGTCCTCACCTGGCAAACAAACAACATAAACCCAGTCAACAATTCCAGCCTATCAAAAAGTACAACAAAGATAGGGTGATTCCCTTCACAGCAATTCGATGCTTACTCGAGCTATCTCGGACCACTACTGGTGCTTGCTCTCCCACCTGTCCGAGTACTCCACCCTACGCCAGTTCCCAGTGGGGCTACAAGAAATAAATCGAGCAAGATAGGGTTAGTCAGTCGTCATGGCTAAACCATCAAGAAGCAAAGAGGTGAATGAGATGCTTACTTAAAGCCAGCACTGCCTCAACCTGCTCCCCAGCCTCAAGTCCCCTAGAGGACTCGCCAACTCCAGCCACCTCAGCATCCACTCGAGGGTGCTTCCGCCTAGGCTGTAGGCCCCCGTCTCTGCTCCCTAAGGATGTCTCCATGGAGGGGTGATCGCCCTCTTCAGCAGAGCCTGTCAACAAGCATAGCAATACACACCACCTCAGTTACATACCCCAGAAAATAATGATGCTGAGACAACCCACTAAGCAAGGGATCTTACCTGAGGCCCCGAAAGGGATCAACGGAAGAGGAACTAGCTACTTTGGCTTCAGCCCCAACACCCGGGCAACCTTCGTGACTACCTCTCAAACGTCCCTCAGAGTGTGGGCACGCTTAATATGGGACACAAACTCTACAGGCCCGGCCGACCCAATCATGTGGTCGATATGTTGCCTCCAGTCATCGACCGCTGTATCAGCAAAGCTCCCCATACGGGGAGCACCCGGTCCAACAAGCCCTTCTTCTCGAAGCCGCAATCAGCTAGGAATTGGGCCCACCAAGTCTTCGGCGCCCTCGGTCGAGACGCCCCAGCTGCAGCACCTACGGGTTTGCTCGTCGTGACGCTTGAACGGCCACACCAGAGACCATTCATGTGTGTGGGCGGCTGTCTTCGGACCGCTTATCTTGTGTTGGTTTGAGGTTGAGTGGTCGCTTGATAGACCGCTCATCCCCCTTGAGTGGTCCATCTCGGACCGTTCATCTTCCCCATTGGGTTGAGCGGCCAGGTCCTGCCCGCTTATCCCAGTTGACTTTTGGTCAACAATTTTGTGTCAGTTCAGATAGGCGGTTTGGTCAAAACAGTTCCGACCAACACTATAGTAGGTCGGTTGGCTTGAGCGACTAGTCCTTAACCGCTCATGCCTTTGGGCGGCCCAGCCCTAACCGCCCATCTGTTTTAGTGTGTAGGGATCTGTTCTCTTGAGCAGTTGGCCCCCAACCGTTCATCCCTTTTGAATGGTCCATTCTAGACCATTCATCCCCCTTGAGTGGTCCATTGTGGACTGTTCTTCTTCCCTTGAGTGGTCTGATCCAGACCGCTCATCCCCATGAGCGGCCCAGTGTTGACCGCCCATGTTGTTGTGTTCGTTGAGTTGTCAGTTGGCCGTGATGGCCTATGCTGTGTCCATCTATCTTAGGTTTGTGTCCTAGGGTGGTGTCTGTGTGTCGGTGGTGCACTGGATTGGTCAGTTGAAGGTTGCCTAAGTGTGGTCTATTCTTGGACTGCCGCAGTTTTCCTAACGACCCAGTCTAGGACTAGCATTATGCGGAATGTCATTTCCCGACGTCTTGGTTTCCGTATATCTCGGCTTGACCTTGTGGTTTGCCCGTTGTCCCGTGGATGTCTCCCGATGTCCTATGAGGGCTAAAACTATGATGTGAGGTAGCCATGAGTGTTCGTACGGTGAGCAATATTCCGTACTACTTTTATTGTCATTGCCTGGTTCTGGTCAACTCGGTATGACCCAGTGGTTGACAGGTGACCTTATGTGTGTCTCGATGGTTCTGTCCAGTTCGAGACAGTGTTCTGGATGTCGTGAGGTATCATCTTACCTCGGTGTGCGTGTCCAACTGTGTTGAGGGTTCTCGGTGTTCTCTCAGGTCTCAGCGTGTCATTTCCTTTGATCGTGTCGTTTCTTCTGGCTTAGGATTAGACCGATTGGCGGTTTATTCCGCTTTATATGACGATCTTGACTCTGAGTCATGAGACTCAAGGATCGTTGCAGTTTCAGGTCTAGTTATCTTGTCCTGAGTCTATCGGTAATTTCTTGTGCTGTCATTGGTGCTTCGTAGTATGTGCGACAGTGTTTCATTACATGTCTGTACTCCAGCACTCGCGTTTTAGAGTCTATGTCTCGTGATCCTCCACTAGTCATAGCCTTACGACACGTTACGGCGTGTCGGCTCTTGTAGCGGGGCACTTATCGATTTATGGTTCTTAGGCTAGTTCCGTGGGCCCCCGGTTATGTACTGCAACATCCGCAAGGGATGAATACTAGCTAGAGGCCCAGCTCTAGGCACGAGCTGGTGTGTGCACACGTGGTCAGGAGCTTTGGACTGACGTCGATGGGCGTTACCCTGTCTAGTCACTCGCGGCGGTACTTCTGTTCTGGTTCTCAGAGTGTCTTAGTCTCTGTCGTGCCTCTACATGCGGCATCGTAGATGAGATACTTGTAGGCGCAGCATAAGACGTCAAGGGACGTAGCTGGCTATACTTCTAGTGGTGGGTACTCCAGTCACGTGACCAGTTACTCTTCCGTGACTCTCGTGTTTCTCGAGCATTGTAACCTTCTTTACCCGTGGTCAGTATAGTGGTGTGCCCTGTGCACAATGTTCTAGTCGTGTACGTGGTCGTGTCTGGATGGGCGTGCACGACTTTCGAGCCATGTGTGCTTATCGCCCATCTGGTCTGTCTAGGTTTTCCTAGGCTCTTGTCTTTTCTCCTTGCAGGCCTTTGCTTGCTTGGTTTTTCGTCGACAGATCGGTGACCCCTGACCTCATCAGTTCAGAGTCTACCTTTCTGTTGCCGTGTTGAGTAGCGTAGGGGCCGAGGTCCCCTCGGCAGTCATGTTTCATCGGTGCGGCTTCTTCCCTCTTCCCTTACCTGTTCCCTACTCCTGCTTCCTCTTCTTTACAGCTTTCTAGTGTAGTTTTCCTACTTTGCTACACCTGCTATTTTCTGTTTTCGTGTTACTGCGTATTTTTCAGTGGGGATCCGCGTGACCCCTACTGAGCCAGTGACACGAGACTCACCCCTACTTTTCAGGTGGGTTGTCGTTTGTTTTGCTTCTACGGGTCCTGGTGTGGCGTGTCGTAGTGGCCAGCTGGTACCTTCGTCGGGCTTCCCCTGACTTCCTAGTACGTCTTTCTTTTCTGTTGACTATACTTGGTAGACTGTTGTCTTTCCTTTGGACTTGACTCTGGTGGTATATAATTATTAAATTTAAACTGTTAATTCCTCAGAGGGGCTTCATGCTGTTGAGGAGGGTCCACCTTGTACTCTCCCAACTCTATTCCATCTTTCTTCACCATCCCTTTGATGATGTCCTTAAAAACATAGCAGTCCTCGATCGGATGCCCCAGCATCTGGTGATAGAGGCAGAATCTTGGACTATCTTTTCTTTTCAGGTCCTCTGGCCTCATCGGCTCTGGTAGGGTGACCATGCCATATTCTGTTACCCAGTCGAACAGAATTCTGGTCTTGTCTCTCGGAAAGGAGTAGGCCTTCTTCATTTTATCCTGCAATGAGGGACCTTCTTTGCCGTCTGTGGCTTTTGCGGGCTATGGGGCAACTGCCTTCTTGCCTCTATCTTTCTTCTGCTGTTCAAATGCCTTGACATCAAGAGCGTTCGCTTCTTTAGGCACCTGGCACCGCTCCACTGCCTTGCCCTTCTGGGTTGTGCTGGCAGTTGATGTAGGGGCAGGTCTGGCCAGGAAGGCTTCTACCTCGGCCACAACATTGTTTAGTTGGTCAAATGACCGTATTTCCATTCCAATCATCTTTTCCAGAACTTCCCTCCTGAGGTTCTGTTTGCAAATTTGTACAGCTTCCTCCTGATGTGGAGGACACTTGCATCTCATCCCGAGGTTCCTCCACCTCTTGATATAATCGAGGGCTGTCTCGTCTGCCCTCTGCTTTGTTGAGTAGAGTTCGGCCACTGTGACCTCCCTCTCTATAACATGGAATCTTTCTCTGAACTTCCTCTGCATGTCCGACCAATCACTGATTGACCCGGCCGGGAGGCTGGAGTACCATTCACATGCGAGCCCTGTCAGCGAGGACCCGAAAAACTTTAGCAGATATGACTCGTCCGAGGCCAGGTCACCCATGACGGTCATGTAGTATGCGACATGCTCCTTCGGGGATCCCTTCTCGTTGAACTTGTCAAACTTCGACGGCTTGCTGATCCCAAGGGGAAGCCGCTTGGCAGCATGGTGCGGCGGGTATGGTACCCAATAGGCATTAAATGCGACATAGTCGCCTTCACTTCTTTCTGTGAGCTTCAGCTCTATCATTCTCTCCACCATCATCTGGTTCATGACCGTGGGATCAACTGGCTCCAGGTAGAAGTGCGTCGGCTGCAAGTAAGGGGTGACCAAGGTGGTCGCCAGTGGAGGACGCAGCAGCGGATGTGTCTGGTGCACCTAAGGGAGCATCGGCGGCATCAGCGGCTGTGGTGGCCGATGTTGATTTATCGCCAATCTTGGCTCTGATGGCTGAGACAGAGTATAGAGTGGTGGAGGGCCAGCTTGATGGATGGCTCCCCGAGATGATTCACCCTGAACTTCGGGAGGCTTGGAAGCTGATGATTGTTAAATTTTCTCCATCAACTACTTCTTTAGCAGGTCTACCTCCTGCCAGTATCTTTAGAGTAGCATTAGGATCGACGGGTCCATGGTTGTAGTGCTGGGGATGGCCTCTGTTGCTTCCCCGGGAGTACCTTCGGGCAGGATGTCGAGGCGAACATCGTCATCTTCTTCCGCCGTCACCACATTGGCTGATAGAAGGGTGGCTTCATCATCCTGCTTGTGGTAGGTCAGGGGTTGCTTGCCCTTAGCTGTCGCCAGTAGACCTCTTGCAGCCTCGGTTCTCTGAGTGTTCGGCCCCGACCTTGCGGCCAATCGAGCCAACTCATGAGGGTCTTTAGGCAGCCCTCCATATTGCCTGAATGTGCCGGACATATTGCAGGTGAAAACCTTCATCCTTCTTCTTTGTCGATGGACCTTCCTCCTGGCTTGATCTGGAAAGGTCAGCCTCTCGAACATAGAAATTCTTTCTTTCTCTTCCTGCCGAGGGGCGGTTTCATCGACTTCGATCTCAAAGCTGTCTTCATAACAGTTGTTGTCAACCGATGACGCCATCCTTCTTTCCATTTCTTCTTCTTCAACTACCATTGGTGGGTAGTAGCCTTCATTAGCCACGGCTGCCTGCGTCAGTCGCTGCAGTCTAAGTGAGGGGTTGCCTAGCCCTTAGAAATAGTTCTTGACCATGGGGGTCATCTCTTCTCGACCCCGCTCTTGATGTAGTACGGGGGAGAGTTGTTGGCCTCTCGCAGGAGGGATATAAGCAAGCCAAACCCGATTGGTGGGTTGCTAGAATCTTCGTCCCACAGTAGGGACATTAGCTTGTCGGGCGTAGGCCCGGAAGCTTCCACGGCGTGGAGGGTCCACAACCACTTTTTCTACTTTCAGGGGCAGGCCCATTTCTTTCCTTTCTTCAACTCCGTCACGAGCAGGATGGCGGCGTACTAGTGTAGCTTGGTGGACAGGCTGGACACTCTTGGGGACCCACACCTATTTGAACCTCCTTGGCCTTGGGGCCAACTTCTACTGGCCATAGTGGTTGGCTTCTTCTCTTTCCGCCCTCAGAAGGCAATCAAGGGATACGCCATTGCTGAGCATCTCGCTCATTCTCCAATCCCTTACACTGATTCGATCCAGGATGAGTTCCCCGCCATCTGTGGGAACTCATGAAATTCATCAAGAAATACGAAGTTGCCTCCGGCCAACTCGTCAACATTGCTAAGAGCTCTTTTGTTGTTGCCCACAATGCTCCAGCTTCCCTTGCCCGATCCATCCATCTAGTAATGGGCTTCAAGAAGACCAACTTTCCTTTTACTTACCTGGGTATCCCACTTCATGTAGGACGCCCCAAGTCGGCATACTTCTCTTATATTCTATCTAAGGCCGCGACCAAGCTACAAGCATGGAAATCTAGCTTCCTATCTACGGGCAGGCATTTGATCCTCATCCGGCATGTCCTTTGTGCTGTTCCCATCTATACTTTATCATGCACTGCAATCCCATTGTCCATCTTCAAAGGGCTCCACAAGCTTCTCGCCAACTTCTTCTGGGGCTCCTATGAGGTATCTCCCAAAAAACATTGGAAGTCTTGGGACATTATCTCGTGCCCTACTGAGTGTGGTGGTCTTGGCGTGCTTCATCTTCCCTCCGTGCAAATTACGCTTAGGACAAAGTTGTTGTGGAAGGCCATTACATCCCAATCATTGTGGGCTAACTTCTTCCATGCCAAGCACTTGCATTGCCACCATTACTCTGCCGCCTCTTTCTCCCTCCCCCTCATGGCAGATAGGAAGCTTTGGTAGTTAGTAACTGGCATCATCCACTCAAATCATCGGGTGTTCGCCTCTATGGAGAGCTCCCGTGTGTCATTCTGATTGGACGTCTGGGTGGGGGCAATTCCTCTCAAAGACCATTTGCCCATCCATATTTGGTCTGCCTTACCTGATAAAGGTTCCTCTATTCATGAAGCCCTCCTCGATAGTGCCCAAGGAAGTGTGGCAATTGCTCAGAGGTTCTACCCATCGGGTCTACTAGACGTGGTCTTTTGCTCACCCTCTGTAGTGGACCTATGGTGCTGGACAATAAACCCAGATGGCCTCTTCTCCTCCCGGTCTGTGCACAACATCTTGTCCGCCAGGACTTCCCCTCTATGGTCTTTAATTTGGCACCAACATCTGCCCACCAAATGGTCCGTGCTTTCATGGCGACTCCTACGTGGCTGCCTTCCTGTCGATGAAGCCATCTCTACTTGTGGTGTTCCACTATGCTCCAAATGTAGTTGCTGCCCTTCCCCTCATGCAGAGAACTGGCTTCACCTTTTCTTTCATAGCATTATTGCTAGATAGGTGTGGTCAGCCCTCTACTCCTTCCTATGGTTTCACAGCTCCATGGCATCCTCCACTGGCTCGGCCATCTTTGAGTACCTCAGTAGTCTCCACTTCAACTCCATGGCTGGCAGCCTTTGCAGGTGTTTCTTCTTGGCTGCTATCTGGGAAATCTGGTGCAACAGGAACAAGGAGCGATTTGAGGGCCAGCCTATGAATGCTCACCACATCCTCAGCCGGGTCTTCCTGTATGTCTGCTCCATCTCGCAGGCACACAAGTTCAAAGGTAGATGCATCTCCCTGGCTCAGCGTCCGACCCTGGCCTCTTGGGGCATCTCCCTCCCGGTGCCTCAGGCCGCACCCCCTAGGCTCATCCGTTCGCTCCCACCTCCCACTGGACACTACAAGCTTAATGTATACGGTGCCTTTAAACGTGGGATGGGGCTCGCGGGGGGCTGAGGCGCCCTCCGTGACTCTAATGGCCACCTACTCCTTGACTTTACTGCTGCATACCCAGACATTTCCTCAAGTCTGGAAGCTGAAGCGCTCGCCCTCCATGATGGCCTGGCTTGCTGCTCGGCCCGTGGCTTCCGCTATTTTACAATCGAGGCGAACTCCCTTCTACTGGTGCAGATTGCCAACCGCAAGTCATCTTGCCCCTGGTGCCTCACCATTATCATGTATCAAGTGGCGGTCTTAATTACATCTTTACATGTCTCCATTGCCCATGTATTTTGGGAGGCCAACCAACTCACAAACATCTTAGCTGGCCTGGGTTGCTTTCTACCATTTATTTCCTTTTGGTCATCTTGGGAGGAGTTGCCCACTGCTGTAAAAGGGCCCTATCGCCTGGACAAGATAGGATGCCCCTCACTCTGTCATTAGCATCTTTTTGTAACCTCTTTTTACTTATGAATGAAGTTTCTCCTGTCCGGCAGTCAGGGGTGGAGTGCGCCTTCCCTCTCCCGTAGGGTTGATCACTCCCCCCTTGTCTTGTCATTCAAGTATTGATTGGAGTTAAAAAAAAAGTGTGCTCATACCTACTTTCTCAATTTTTCAGGAAGTACAGGTGAATCGGATTTGGAATATACAAGTAGCGGTTCCGAGAGTGAATGAAGGTTAAAAGGATCGATAGCAGCCTTAGTTATCGAGAAGAAGCCAATTCCACCAGAAGTCCACACATTGGACTTTCAAGCTTTTGAGAAGCAGAAGGAAAAGGCCAAAGCGGCTACGAACCCTCCACGGCCCAGATCCACGGAATGGCGGGAAGGCCCCTCGCTGAGGGAGAAAATGAGGAACAACTTATATTCCTTTTCTCGAGACAAGTCCCAGCTCTTGTTCGAATGGGCAACTAGCTACAACAAAATCACGTTGCCAGAACCGAAGAGGCCCGGTGATCTAAAGAAGAAAGATGACCCTCACTTCTGCCATTACCATCAGATGCTGGGGCATATCGTCGAGGACTGTTATGTTTTCAAGGACGTCATTGAGTCCTTAATCAAAAAGGGGGAGCACAAGGTGGATCCTCCACAGCCGCATGAAATGCCCAACATGACTTCCGGCGTCAACATGATATCCATGTATCAGGAACTGCCTGAAGAATGGGCGGAGGCTAGTACCCGCGCTACTTATAAAGCTTTTGTGGTAGCGCCGGCCTAGGATCAAGGGGGTTGGCAGTCTGCACCAAAGAATAACAGGAGAAGACGGGCTCCCGGGCCTGCCCCAGAGGTTCATGTGAGGGGTGTCACTCCCTGGCCAGCACCGCCACCGGTGAACCCTGTACGGCATGATACGGCCCCTCGGCTGGTCATGAGGCAGCCTACCTACAACAAGAAAGAGCATATCCCAGTGCGGATGCACAAAGAAGTTAGTCTGGCAGCTGAGAGACTCCAGGCCATCATTGATAGGCTTGAAGATTATGAACAGCCCGAGATCCGGCCTGTTGAGCTGAATGAATATGTCCCCTGGGAGGAGTTCGAGTCCCTCGAACTTGTTCCCGAAGTAGAAGCCCAAGAAGAATGAGAGCCTCCCTTGTGGGGTGAATTCCCTCAAGAGCAGCCACCGACTACTGCAGAAAAGAAGAAGAAAAAGAGAAGATCGACAAGTAAGAAGAAGAAGGAGGTCATCATCACCTGCAACACCCTCCCAGCGTTGTTCGACACCGCCCTCTCTCTGGAGGAAGCAGAAGAAGGGGCATCCTGTGACCCACCGGAAGTGAATCAAGCTGAAGGATCCACCTCCCAGCATGCCACCCGGTCGGGGAAGAACTGGGGGGGCGCTCCTTAGGACAACTGCAACATCATGCTAAGGGGCGAGCAGTCATACCGAGTCCCCGAACCCAAGGTTTAAGGTACGGAGATCCCCCCACTGTCGGGCCTTTATCCCGAGGAGCCGAAGAGTCAGGGAGCTCCCTCATTTGCTGAGTTCCTTTGGGTCCACACAGAAAAGCAGGTGCGCCCGCAAGGACCCTGGCCAGCCAAGGGAGCCAGCAGCCTCCCGGCTTCGCCCGCAAGTAATCCTTCGACTCTACCGGTGGTAGTCCCGTCCCAGCCGGTGGAAGAATTTGACGGCATCCCTAACCTTACCGAATTCATGAAGGAGAAAGAGGAGGCCCAGCAGGCCCCGCAGGCTCAGGTAGCTGTATCAGACCCAGCGGAGGAGACGCCTTCTGACCCAGCGCCCCAGGCCCAGGCTGGGGGCAGACGTGGGAAGGCCGAAGAGATGAAGCTGCTCAAGGTTTGAGCTGTCGACTGAATAGTCAGGCATCTCAAGAAGATCCCGGACCAGTTCACCGTCTGGGAGATGCTATCCCTGGATGAAGAGACACGGCAAGCCATCATTGCCGCACTCCAGACGCTAGCACACCTTGAAGCCTGTTTGGCGGATATGGCCCCGGAGGTGGCCATAGTCTTCACAGAAGACGACATGCTCTTGCCCACCTGCAGTCATAACAAGCTACTCTACATGAAAGGGCAGCTGAATGGACAGCCTATCAATAGGGTCCTGATTGACCCAGGAGTGGCGGTCAACATACTCCGCTACCTGGTGTACCAGAAGCACTACTTTGATGTGCACCTGGTCAAAGTATAGAACGTCAAGATCGCTGGTTTTAACCAGAAACGCGAGGTGCCCATGGGGGTTGCAGAATTTGATCGAGCCTCGGTGACTTCATCACCAAGGTCCAGTTCCATGTATTCAACTCCAACACTTCCTACAAGGCATTGCTTGGCCGGCCTTGGCTGCACCAGAACAGAGTGGTGCCGTTTGTTGAATTCCTACTATTTTGATGATGTCATACACTATCTGTCAACCTTTTCTTGTTTTATATGCCATATAATAACTCTTACTTAATATTCTTAACTTGAGGGTGATTTGCATTAAAATCCAATGCTTTGTTCATCAGTGTGCATAACATCTGTATTTGGTTTTTGCATTTGTTCTTATACTTGCTTACATTTCCAAGCCTTCTTCTGTTGCAAAGCCCGTGCATATTCATTCTTTTATGCATTCGTTGTGTCCATGCATACACTAATCCCGTGCATGCTGAGTCAGTGCATGCAGATGGGAGTGTACCGGTGAGGAGGAAGAGATGGTAGGAGAGACGGTGGAGGGGAGTGTGCCGGCAAAGGGGACAAGGCGATGTTGATGCGTCAACGCACTGTGACAGTGCGTTGACGCAGTGAGAGAAACGGAGGGGAAGAGGGTGCCGGCGAAGGAGACAAGGCGATGCTGATGCGTCAACACACTGTGACAGTGCGTTGACATAGTGAGAGAGACAGAGGGGAAGAGATGGTGGGTGAGACGAAGAGTGAGTGCATCTACACAAGGGGAAGTCAGTGTACACTGACTTAAGGTCAGTGCGTGTGCTGAAAATCGAGGGAGAAAGTCCACACAGAAGCCCAAATCTAGGGATGAGGTTCATGCGGGATATATTCTGGGTCCATGCATCTATAGGCCAAGTCAGTGCATATGCAAATCAGGTCAGTGCATGAGCAAGGGAGAGTCAGTGTACACTGACTTAAGGTCAGCACACACACGCAGCAAAGCCAGTGTACACTGACTTGAAGTCAGTGCATACCCAAGGTGAAGTCAGTGTACACTGACTTAAGGTCGGTGCACACACGCAGCAAAGCCAGTGTACACTGACTTGAAGTCAGTGCATACCCAAGGTGAAGTCAGTGTACACTAACTTAAGGTCGGTGCACACATGCAGCAAGGTCGGTGTACACTGACTTGAAGTCAGTGCACACCCAAGGTGAAGTCAGTGTATACAGACTTCAGGTCAATGCACACCCAAGGTGAAATCAGTGTACACTGACTTAAGGTCAGTGCACACCCAAGGTGAAATCAGTGTACACTGACTTAAGGTACACTGACTTAAGGTCAGTGCACACAAGCAGCAAGGTCAGTGTATACTGATTGGAAGTCAGTGCACGTGCAATACGGAGTCCATGCACAGGCAAAAGGCTAAACTAGTTGGAGCGGAGTCCTACACTGATTAGGACAGAGCTCAAGCAAGGTTAATATGGGTTATGCCAGTTGAGGATTGGGTCAAGGGTATTTTTAGCGATGGAGGCTGAGCGTGTTGATGGGGGGGGCATGCAGAGCCCATTCTTTTTGATGGCCTTAAGGCCTTTCTTTTCTTCTGTCTCTTAGTTGGATGTAATTTTATATCAATTAGTTTTTTGTAATTACCCTGTTTGGGGGTGTCCGTTAATTGTTATTCCGTTTGTTTGTCGCTCCCTTTTTTTGGTCCTTGTTGTATTATCATTCTCATAAAATTTCGATAGTATCTCCCCTTGACCCCGGGCGTAAGGGAGATACGGGGAACGCGCCCACATGGAGTGGCGGAATCCAACAAGTAGAGGTGGGCGTCCAGGGATGGCAACACCTTGAACGAAACATCAGAAAACTTGAGGAAACCGACAGAGGGAAGACCTCCCTTAAGGCTGGCCAGGGGTGCACCGATCAAGAGACTGGCATGCCGGCCAGGGAGTCTAAAGGGAGACTGGAGAGGTGTGCCAGCCAGGTAGGCCAGGGGGTGTGAAGACCTCCAGGAAAGAGGGAGGAGAAGCCACCATACGCACGTAAGGCCCAAACACATGGGGGCCGTAGGAAACCCAAAGGAAGGGGAGTTTTATTCACGAAGGAGGGAGGTTACGGGCGGCCATGCACATCCGGACGACCGGGAAGAAGATACAATGGTAGAGGGGGGGAACGAAGAGAAAGAGAGATTAAAAGAAGAGAAGATTGGGGAATGGGATGCGATAGGGAAGGGGGGAACGGAGCATGATTTCCTCCCCCCTTTCTTCTCTCCTCTCTCTTCTCTTTTCTCTTCTTCTCTTCGCACGGATGGTGGTGGTTGAGCAGCAGCGGGGAGGGCCGCAGGCTCCCCGCTTCTCTTCTTCTTCTTCGCTGGTCTGGCCCTCCGCCTGTGCCTGCGTGCCTTCTTCCTTTTTCCTCTTCTTCTTTTTTTTCTTTTTATTCTCTTCCCTCTCCCTTTTTTTATTCTTTCTTGGGGAACAAAAGTCTTCCACATGTCCCCTCCGCAGCAGGCTGGGTTGAGTGGTGGGAAACATCTCCATTAAATGGGATTTGACTTCTCGTAGGGTAATAGCCGGCGTGGCATCTTCTGGGGATGACAGCTCAGCTGCGACCACTGCGCGCCAAAAATCTTCATAGGGTGCCGTGAGATTTGGTCTACACTGTCGGTCAGACCGTGCCGCTGGAGGTTTGGGCTGTGCCGCTGGAGGGCGCCTGGAGGTTGTGTCGTTGAAGACACCCCTGAGGGTGTGCCGCTGAAGGGCACAAGGCTGTGACGTTGAAGGCCCCTTAAGGGTGTGTCGTTGAAGGCAATTTGAGTGTGCCGTTGAAGGCTATTGGCAGCGTATCGTTGAAGGCCATTGTAGCGTGCCGCTGAAGGGCAGCAAGGCTGTGCCGCTGAGGGGCTTGAGGGTGTGCCGCTGAATACAAGCGTTATTCACAAAACAACGCCCCCATGAAGGGCGTTGATTCAAGACATTATCCAGATAATTTTCATAAAATCAAGAAATATCAGAAAATGACGCCTCTTCTGAAAGGCGTTACTCCATGAAATGACGACCCTAAGAGTGCCGTTATTAAAACAAATGACGCCCTTGACAAGGGCGTTAATTATAAAAATACATAAAAACTCCATATTATGCAAATATTGAAGTCCAATTTGACTGTCACAAAGTAACATGAGATTTAGCCAACTTAGCATCAAATTTGACGTGTCTACACCCACAAGCCCCTTCAAGAAAGCCTGGCGTAGCCTTCAACGGCACGCCCCAATAGGCCCTCCAGCGGCACACACCAAGTGCCTTCTACGACACACCTAGCCCTCAACGGCACATCATCAGAAGCCCTCAACGGCACACTCTGTGCCTTCAACGGCACACCCGAAGGGCCTTTAATGGCACACCATTAAGTGCCTTCAGCGGCACACCCTCAGTAGTGTCTTCAACGGCACACTCCATGTGCCCTTCAACGGCACACCCCATGTGCCCTTCAGCGGCACACCCTCAGTAGTGTCTTCAACGGCACGCCCCAAATGGCCTTCAACGGCACAATATCAGAAGCCTTCAACGGCACACCTAACCTGCCCTTCAGCGGCACAATCCAAGTAGGCTTCAACGGCACGCCCTGTGCCTTCAACGGCATGCCACAAGTGCCCCTTCAATGGCACACTTCAAATCCCTTGAATGTCACACTCTTAAGTGCCTTCAACAGCACACCTTGTGCCTTTCAACGGCACGATACTAACCCCCCTCAACGGCACGGCTGCCTGGGCCTCTTCATTGGCACAACCTTACTCTCCAGTGGCACAGCCTCCACGCCCGTCCGGCACGGGAGATCTCACGCCATGCCCCTACGGGGATCCTTGGCGCGCAGCGGGCACGATGAGGTGTCACCCCAAGAAGAAGCCACACTGGCTACCACCCTACAGGAGGTCAAATCCCATTTAAGGGGGGGTTTCTCGCCACTCGACCGCCAGCTACAGGTGAAGGGAGTATAAAAACCCCTTCCTCCGCGACAGACAACACACACACAGACAGAGAGAGGGATGCGAACAGAGGCACAGGCAGGCACACCAGGAAGGGAATAAGAAAAAGAAGGAAGGAGAGCTCCGCCAGCTTCCCCCTTCCACGACCGTCCCCAAAGAAAGAGTAAGAGAGAGAGAGAGAGAAATAGAGAGAGAGATGTAGCAGAAAGGGTGGGGAAGAGTAGGGCCCCGTTACCTCTATTCAACCCCAACCCCTTCTTTCCCTTCTCCCTCGTTCCTCTCACCTTCTTTCTTCCTTTGCTGTAACCCCCACTTCATATTTTGCATGAATAAAGGTCTTGGCCTCTTTGCTACTTCTGTGCTCTCCGTTCATCGTGTTTACGCGTGTTTGGTGGTTTCTCCCCGATCCCCGATGACATCTTTATCTTCCTCGTCAGCGGCCCCCCTTTGCCTTGGGCGAGGGCTTCTTCACCTTCACCCAGCAGTGCCCCCTCAACCTCCAGGATGCCTAGCCCCTGCCTTCGTTCCCTTACTGAAACTCCCCTCTAGCCGGGCCAAGATCAGAAACCCCCATGGCTTTCCCCCTCACTTGTTTCAGTTTATCCTGTTTGGCCAATGTCTGATCTTTAACCCTTGAGCCAGCTTTTGGCGGTGCACCCCTCTGGCGGTACACCTTCGACTCATTCCCCTTGGTGGCACACCGTGGCCCGTCTTCACCGGTATAGTCCCTGGCCGATACACCCCCAGCTCGTCAGCACCGTCATTAGCATAACCGCCCTGCTCGGCACACTCCCTACCTCCTTACCCAGCACACTTGTGCCACCCCCCTTCGCCGGTGCACCTCATAGCCCTTCAGTTCCTTCGCCAGCACGGCCCTTGGCCAGCACACCCTCCACACCCTAAAGACTTTTCACCGGCACAGTCCTTCGCCGGTACAGCCCCCCAACCAGCTTAGCCCGGTACACCCTTGGGTCTCCTGACCGGCACACCAGCCCTTGCCCCTTAACCCCAGTGCCCACGGCTAGTCTTGCAGCCCTCCCTCCACTGCTTCCTTTGAGTTTCCCGAGGTCTGTCCAAGGTGTTACTATCTTCGGACGCCCACCTCTAATTGTTGGGTTCTGCCACTCCATGTGGGCGCGTTCCCCGCTTCTCCCTTACGCCCGGGTCAAGGGGAGATGCTACCGAATTTTTATCAGGAAAGAGGGGGAATAATGGTAACAACGACGTAGCACGGACTGAGGGGAATTAACGGACAGATGGCACAGTAATTAACGAACTACTTTAATTAAGATAAATGAACCATCAGCATCACGGGGAAATTCGAACCGAACTAACAACCAAATACCCCGAACACTACCCCTTGGACCGTCACCTCTACCGTTTCCTCCAGAGTTTTGCACCGATCGGCATGGAGGCCGATGATCCCTTGCTTCTTGAGGAGAGGCGTCACCTTGAGAGGGCGATATTGGCAGGGAGAGACTGCATGCAGGGGCTGTGCTCTTTGACTTATCCGAGTTACCCAGAGCGTTTTTCCCGACAGAGGCAGTACCCAGATCAGTAGAGTCTGGGCTCTTTTCAGCGGCACGAAAGCCTTACTGTTCGGACTGCACCACTATCTCCAGCAGCTTGGCACATGCATGGGCAGCACAAGACCAAGAATCAGGTCGTAGATGATCTTTTCTTGACACCCACCGGGACGAGCTTCGCACAGGAAGAGTACGTCCATGACTGCATGATTGAGAGGATTTTGACATTGAAGACTCCCAGCTGGTACGGGAAATGGTCTGTTGTCCCATCCCATAGCTATCACCGGGGTGCGACAGAGTGGCTCTGGGGCGTTCTGACTGTCTACCGGTCGATGTTGGACAGGGTAGGGATCCGTCACGCAGTGACGGCCACCTTATATTCCTACCCCTGTCACACAGGCGTGCTGCAGGTTTTAATAGAGAGGTTCAATCGCCTGTGGAACACTTTTGTCACAGTTGGAGGGGAGACTTCTCTAGACCTCTGGGCTTTCTAGAGGATTTCGGGTCTTCCGATCTGCGGGAGGCCATATGAGGAGCTATCACTGGACGATCTGCACCTTAGCTCCACCGACAGCATCGGGCGGTACACCCTGTCGTACTGCTTCAGATTCTTGATGAAGACCTGGAGAGACTTGGCCCGAGTTGGCACGGACCGGACCCCTCGCACACCGAGGGTGACTTTGAATGCGTGGGTGAGCCATTTTTATAGGGGCCCTTTCTGCTTCCACGAGGAGTTTGCACAGTCCGGCACCACTTGGGAGGAGTGCAGGGAGGTCAGAGAAGACGTTACCCCTCATCCTCGCCACTTGCCTGCACCGACACAGGGATGGAACTCACGGAAGCTACCACCTGTTACATATCTGGCAGCTTATTTGGACTACTGGTTGGCCAGTTTTGTGGTTCCCCATGGGGAGGAGGGACTTCTGTGGCTGGAGGTGATATACTCAGCCTGTTTGCTTGCTTGTGGACAGAGACTTACTATCGCACCAGCAGCCCTAGCGAATATTTTTCATTCGCTCGGGGCTTTGTCTTCCCACTCGTCACCATGGGAGAAGAGCATTCAGCTGCCCACTCATTATTTAAGTGCCTAGGCAGGGATGTTATTTCCAGAGTTATCCCAGAGGGCTCCAGTTGAAAACCCGACGGCGCCGCTGATTTTCTAGTTTATAGGGCAGCCATCACAGGACTCAGTGACTCAGCTTGTAGGGGCTCGGCGAGCCTTGTCTTTTGTTCCCGTGAGGAGAGGAGAGGGCTTAGCCCTCGACTACTTCTCCTACCTTCACCGCCCTTATGTTGGGCAAGAGGGGGATGTTGTTAGCAGAGTTTCTACACATGCATTACTCTCCCCTCAGGGTTTGGCAGAGTGGGTTGTCAGCATTCGCCCCCGTGTTCTTGTGTACCGACGCTCCAGCACAGCGATACTTGAGCCCTATTACCCGCACCGATTCGCCAGGAACTTCGGGTACGATCAGGGCATCCCTTCAGGTGCAGAGTTTTCTTTGGCTCTCTGGTTGTACAGGCACAGAGACGTACATTTGGTAGCAGCAGCTTGGCAGGACTTCCTCTGTCGCGAGGTGGCAGAGGGGTACCCGGTCCCAGAGGCTATTTTGATATCCACTTTGCACGCTGGTGGTTCAAAGCCAGCAATGTCTTCCGGGAGCATCGCGACCCATCCGAGTAGTTGAGGAGCAGCGTTTGACGAGGGAGGATCTGCCTCCTTTGTTTGTTGACCCAGCCTTCATTAGGTCTCACTTCTCAGGAGCCGCCCGGGTCGTGAGCGACATTGAGGAGCAGTGGCGAGAGAAAGGCTGGACGGCCACAGTAGACAGGAGCCAATATAATGGGGCTTTGAAGCCCTTGAAGAGCAAGCCAGCGGCAGCTTCTAGAGCTACTTCTTCCTCAACCTCAGGCGCAACCTTAGGCCCCTCAAAGGCCTATTCTTGGGGGTAGGATTTGCAGGTATCTTGTGGGGTGAGGAGGAAATTCCAATTGTCCCAGCCGATACCCTATGGAGCGCTCGGGGGCAGCACCTTTGCAGGGTGGAGGGTCCACGTAATTAATGTTGTGGCCTGTGCAGGTCCACTGGAGTACCTTTCTGGCCTTGAGGTGGCGACAACTCCTCTTGCCATTTTTGACATTGTAAAGGAGGCCGCACATGTCCTCCAAGTGAAGCCGGAGCAGATAATATTAAAACCCGTAAAGCCAATAGAGGCTACAGGTAATTATCTCCTTTGCAGTATACTCCCTCAACAACCCTACTAACCCTTCGGTGGCCTCATCAGCCTCCTGGGTGGCGACCCCGGTTCATGGTAGTGGTAGTTCGATACCTAGTATCGGGTTATCGGTATCATGGACTCTCAGCTCATAGTGGTTGTAATTCGACACTGAGTGGCGAATTATTGGCATTATGGACTCTGGGACGTTACACCTGGGGTCAGCCATTGGGATAGGGGGCTGGTAATCGATGCCACGCCACGTGGGCATGCAAGACTCTAAGGGACAAGGGTGAACTCTAAGGGGTCTAGACACGAGACTAAACGGCAATGCAAAGGGAAGAATGTGGACTCAAATGCACCCTAGACAAACCTAAAATGCCCTAGATAAACCTACAGCTCTGATACCAAATTTGATGCGGGAGGCTATGAGAACTAGGACTCTATGTGATGACACGACTAAACGGACAACTAAACCAGCAACAACACAATATATCAAGTAACGTGGCTCGAACACCTATGACTGCAAAGAGAGGGACAACGCCTAAAACAAGTAACATAAGCTCGCAGACATCCCCAAGTGAGGGAAGTGTGTCTATCCACACAGTTGAAGAACTGGCAGAGTCTAGGATAGGAAATTTCACACTCGTACTCCGATCGAAGCACGGGATGGTCACACTCTCTCACCGTGGTAGTGATATATATATAGAACAAGCTAGGGACCTAAGTTGCACACAAGCAGCAGCTCAAGAGTGTATATGAGACGAGCAAGCTAACCAAGAAAGGAAGTACACGCATACCGCCACGCTCAGGCGTAGGGAAGACTCACAACCAAATTATACAATCCCCAGTACAAAGAGCTAAATAAGTACAATCCAAACACTGTCCATTCCTCGTGGGGAGGTAAAAGGCTACACAGTGAATCTGGGGTCGTGAGACGTGGGGTGACAGGCCGTGAGTGGATGAAGCATGGCAACCACGTAACGCTGTGAATCGGCATGGTCTGGACTGCAACACCAGTCGGCCTGGGTCCAGCAGCAAGGATGACACATCACGGAGGCTGAGGAAGGTGCAAATGTCCCTGACGGTGGGCAGCAGTAGATGACGAGCCTCCTAGAAGAAGATGGAAGCTGACATCACTGACGTGGACCTCCGTCGCTGTCACGAACGACTGGGCAGACTGCAGGCTGGCCTGCACAAAAGCAGGTGATCAGTGGTCGAGGAAGCCTGGAATGCAGCCCTTTGGTCATCCTCTGATCATGAAACTCGGTGTGGACGTGGCCAAAAAGGTCCCTAAAATGCCCGTGGAAGATGGACTGCAATTGACGACCGTGGGAGCCGGGTGGCTCTAGAAGTGTCTCCCTGTGCAATCTGGTCTGTCTATAGGCAACAGGATAGACAGAGAGAGAATGATGTGGCAACGGGGCTTCCAGGTGGATTCTAGGGCTGGGTTTTCTTTGGAGGATAGGGTATGGATGTGGGAAGATGGAGGATGGGTGGCGGGGTCATACGTGGTGGAGGTTGTGGGCGTGGGGAGGGGTGGACGGTGGGACTCAGATCTGTAGGACTGTGCAGACATGCTAGGTAGCAGAGATGGTGAATGGGATGAGGCAGGGCAAATGGGCTTAGAATGGCGTGAAATTTTTATGGTGGATGGGTTATGATGTGGGAAAGATGTGTACCAATTTTTAGGGCTTTTGGAGAAGGTTTGGGGGCAAGAAGGTCTCTGTGGATGGGTTCTGTCCCTGCAGGCCTGCACAGGTGAAGTCTGCATGGAAAATAGACTCTAAAGGGAACTTCGGCCATAGATGAAATTTGATGTGGGGTGAGGAGAGTTGTGGGGGAAGACACAGTAGAAATTTTAGGGTCAACTGAGATGGGGAAGGGGGCGGACCAAGCTATATGTCACATTTCTATCCTGCAGGTAGACACACAGGGTGCACCCAGGACAGCAAGGTACCAAGAAGCCTCCACACTGCAACACCACCACAACGAGAACTCCGGGCTCTGTTGGACGTCAAGGAGGTCACCCCCTAGCAGCACATGCAGCAGCAGCTCCAGGGGAGATGTCTTGGGCATCGCACCCAAGGAGAAGTGAAGGGAGAGAGGGGGTGGGAGTCACACCCACTATAGGAGGGAGCAAGGGAAGGAGCAGCCTTCTCAAGCAATTTTCACAATTTTGTTCATTATTTTTTTCCCAAAAGAATACAAAGTGTATATATATGGGGAGAGGAAAATCCCTAATTAATTACAAAAAAATCCTAATAAGAATCCTATTTCAACACAATTATAACCATATCTAGAGTCCTACAGAAAGGGGGTGAGAGGATAAGGTGATAAGGTGAGGGGAAAAGGGGCCTAGTCCAAGACGGAGTGGGAAGGGAGGGGGGTGCCCTCCTCCCCAGCCCAAGTGGGCCTAGGAAAAAGAGGGGTGCTGGCCAGGGCGTCGGCAATGGTTCCCTCCAGAGACACAGGCATTGGCGCGAGATCTGCAAGGCCCCATCATCGGACGAAGTACTAGATTGCTCTGACGACATCTCGCAAAGACTCCCTCTTCGTGGCCCAACAAACTAGAGATGCCCTGATGATTCAACAGGGTCCGCTATTTATAGGGGAGGGACAAAGTTCCCCGAAGGGGGGAGGAATCTTACCACCTCTCCACATCCTTAGAAACCGAAGTGACGGGTCCCAAAGGATGCACCCTCTTAGGGTAACTCCTGAGGCGCCGCTCCGTATCCCCAGGAAATCTTAGTGCAAGTAGAGGAATCAAGATACGTGGCAGATCCTATAGATTCCAGAGTTTGCAAAAAAGGAAAAAGTCTTCCATTCAAAAGGTGCGAAGGTTACAAAAAGAGGCAACTGCCTTAGCAAATTGAGAAAGGAAAAATTACACAACAGAAAAAGCAAAGTAATAGATATCCCCTCTGGCAATCACCCTGGTAGTGTTATCACGTGATCCCTCACCCTCGGGCTCACGTGCGATAGCAGTTGACAGGTCATCCGTCAAGTCAACTAGATGCTTCTCTATCGACAGGGCATCCTCGACTACTCGCCCACTGGTGCTCGACTCTGGCGCCAGCTCCTCGGCCCCAGCCTCCTCGTCACCAAGCTCCTCCTCACCGCCACTGGCCTCAGCACCATAAGGCGTCGACGGGGGAGGAAGGGAAGGGACCGAGGCCCCTAGATCCTCGACTGTAGCCTGAAGGGCAGCCTTCCAGCCTTCCTGGAAGCCACGATCACGCGCGGGATTGAAGACCTCCAAGGCTGCCGAGGTCAGCTCAGCCTGGGAAGTCAGGGACGAGCAGAAGTTCTCCACCGCCTCCTCACAGGCAGTCGACATCGAGGAGCAGTCTAGCCAATTCTGCCTCTACCTCCCCGGCTCGGAGTTCGATAACCTTGACCTGCGTCCCCAGCCTAGACGCATGGGCTTCGGCCATCTCAGCTCAAACCCTAAAAAAGTCACGGTCTCACTCCATCCCTGCGAGGGCTAACCCCACCTCCTCGAACTGCTCTCAGAGCCCAGTAGCCTCCGCCTCAGACTCCTCTAGGCGTCCCTCCAACTCAGCGCACTTGGCTGTCAACCTTGCTTGCTCGGCCCGACTGGTCTCCAAGTCCTGTGCAACGCCACCCAAGTGGTACTGCCATAAGCTAAACACCCTGGCAAGCGCGACGAAATTCTTCGCCGTCAAGTCCACCAACTCACCCTGGGCCCTAAGGCCGAACTCCCCTGTCTAGTTTCGGGGGTGCATAGTCTTGTTGATGAAGGCCTTCGCCTCCACCCAAAGGTGGGACTTGAGGATGGGCACCTCTTTTGACAAGAAGTTGGGGGCCGAAGGAACGTCGAGCGACAGTTGGCGAGCCCTCACCTCCTCCCGATCGAGCGATTCGTCATCAAGAGCGGGAGCCTTACCCTTGTTTGGCTCTTCCCTCGTGGGGCTAGGCACATGGGGAGCGATCACAGGCTTTGCGACTGGCAGCGGCGGAGATAGAACTGTGGGTGGAGGAGGAGGATCTTTGGACAGTGACGATGACAAGGTCCAGCTATAGACTGGAGCAAAAGCCCTGCTCCTCTTCTTCGGATGACACTGGCTATCCAGCACTGCCAACTCATCCACGTCAAGCGAGATGCGACCACCGCCGGGCATGGCAGACTCCGCTTCAGCAACGGTGGTGGTTTCCTCGGAGATTCCCCTCCGAGCACTCGACCCGCCACTGACCACGGGTGCCGCAGAGGAGCTCGCTACTGGGACAACTACAGGAACCAGATGCTGGAGGCGTCCTGGAGCAAAAGCGACCACGGCTTGGGGGTCAGCGACAGTCACCTAGCCGGCTCCTGGCTCGACGTGGTCCATGGGGCAGGGGGCATGCTACGGCAACCACACTACCTCGTAGTGCCACTCCGGTAATTCTGGTGCCCCTACAAACAAGCCCAAAATGGTTAGCTCAGTTCACCACCAATGAAGCCTGACGAGAAATCAAGGTTAGTACCCTGAGGTAATGGGGGGCACAACCCCAGTTCCCAGAGTACCACCAGAGTTAGTGCGAAGTTAGCATCAAAAAGGTGGAATTTGAGGAGGACTTTTATCTTCTTGGTCTCCTCCACTATAGTCGAAGGCCGCCTGCCCGACTAGATAGGACGGATGCCCGTGAACCTCCAATTGCCAGAGTGGTCGTAGACACTCGACTTGGTGATATACACGTAACGTTGTGCCTGATAAGCACAAAACCCATCATTTAAAAGTCGTGCCACAATTTAAAAATTTATCAAACTCACTCACTTAAAAAGGTTTTAAAATTAAGTAAAGTGGTGAATACGGGTCGATCCCACGGAGAAGAAATATTAGAAGATAAAAAATAATGCAACCTGAGGTGGTCTAGTCCCCACCCATCAGCATATTTAAAAGAAAGAAGAAGAGGCTAGCCCAGAATGGCTTCGCTCGGGCCACCTACTGAAAGCCCATGAGAGCGAAGCAATGCAAACAACCATGGGGTATTGTTGTAGAGTCCATCTCGCCGATCTTCCCCTCTAATGAAGGTCCGGTAAGGATAGAGGCTGTCGGTCTCAGGATGCCACTCGGCTATAAAAGCGATAGGCTCCTCCACTGGCAAGGGAAGCTACTGGAGAACTACCCATTCACTGCTCACATGGCATAACCCTTGAAGCGTCTTCATGAAGACATCCTTGCTGATCTCGGGCAATTTTGGCTCCGCCCTAGGTGAGCACCACTTCGTGGCTTTCTGAGCCTCTAAATAAGCCATCACTTCTGTATTGGTCCAAGATTTCAGCTTCTTCAAGTAAGCAGGATCAATGTCTAAAGCTGGCTCGGGCTGAGAATCTAGGAACTTACGCTCTACAAAGGCCCAGCATTCCCGGCGGAAGTTTCTATAAAATCCCATTTGCGTATTCCACCATTTGATATATGCCGAGGTAACGTGAGGGAAACAAGCAAGGGCCAGAACCCTAAATGAAGCCTCCTCTCGACGGTGAAAGAAATCCCACCATGCATGAGCCTCGTCATTGGCCACCTGGCTGACTCTATGCCTATTTGGCAGTGCGAACTGCGTGGAAGAGGGAGGAATGTGCTGATCATAGCCAAAATTTCAACTGAATCGGAATGGATAGTATGGCTCCAGCCACAAGATGCCACTCTTTCAGAAAACTAGGACGCTCGATCTGATCGCCAGCGCCCAATCAACCAACTCCGGTTCTAGAATAGGCCTCGTACACCTAGCACTAGAAATGGGTTGAACATATTCTTCTGTCTCAGACAGACGGCATCCTCGCATCTTGTTCATGAGCGGGCTGGAGTGGGCTGCCAAGCTCCAGAAGTGTAGAACTCCAGGCACGTCGATCAAAACCTTGGTCAGCTTTCCCCTGATGGCAAAGAGCTACTCTGCTAGCTGCGATGACCCGGCACTAGCAAATTCTATCATCCTCAAGATGAGCCGTGATGGTTGTAGCCCCCGAGGAGCAGCTCCCGAGAATAATGTGCATACCCAGGCATTGAAGAAATGTAGTGGACCAACCATCCGCAAATTCCTGGAGAGACGGGTTCGGTGCAGGTCTCCCAACATTTTGTAGATGAGGCATAAAGCCACTGGGCAAAGAGAGAGCTTCGTACCCCAAGCCATCAGGCAAGCGGGATAGATGGCTTCAGCTCTGATCACACTCTCGTCGCCTTACGAGAGAGCGAAGGAACAAATCCAATAAGTCAAGTACGTAGCGCAGTGCATGACTGCACACCAGTGGGGTTCGGGCCTCCTTGCTGCCCTTCCTTCAGAACAGGCGGGAAAGTAGCTTGTCTTTGGACTCTCTTCTTCCGCTTCAGGGCAGTTGGTGCTATCATGGGAAAGTCCTCGTACTTTTGCTCCCCACTGAAGAAATATTGAAGCCAAGTGCCCATTCGCACGCGCCTCTTTTCCCCAGGCTTGCGTGATTCCCTGGTATCATACGATGAGCGACAGAGTGTACGATATGCCTTCATCAGGTAGCGATAAGCGAAGCCTGCTAGATATCGGCCCTTGCCGTCGGTCTGATCCTTCAGCCAATCCGGCCAACAAACTTCCTCATATGGCTCACTGTCCATTGGCAAGCCACTAAGCTGTGAAAGACTCCAGAGATCTAAAGAAGTCTCCCCCTCTAAAGTGTAGAAGGTGTTGTACTCTGGGCAGAAGACGTCAATCATACCATAGCATAAACCCCAGGAGATAGGGTAGCGATACCTCGAGGCGTACACGCTGTGATATGCGCCGGCCTTGACCAAGATGGGAGCATAATGTTGCAGGACATAGTCCATGAACTCTACTGCCCCGAGTCTGAATGCATGGGCATTGGTGGCCTTCAGCTCGACAAACCACCCTACAGAGATCTGATACTTGAATCGGACTGCCAAGCAGTCCAGCAAGAAGGATTCTTCTCTATATCCCCATTTCAGTGGGGCAAGAAATAGACTGAATATGAGCTTCTCCCGGTCAACACGACCCACAGTTTCAGTCTAGCGAGCGGGTACAAACTCGGGCGCTCTGGTCAATAGCCCATCCTCAGGAGCCAACTCCTGGAGCCCTAGCACATCACTCCATTTCTGGGGTTCACCGGCAAATAGATAGGCCTTCCCCGCACTACAAAGTCTATCAGGCTGTCTCTCTCGACAAGCAGCGCCTGCTCAGCTCTCCGGACAAGGAACAAATCCCTCTTCCCTTGAAGGTTGAATCACCTGAGGAAGGACATCAAATGTTTATCCTTGGGATGGTCAGGAAAGTGCCCCGCTACAAGAGTCGTCACGCCGAAGCGTGCCGTAAGGCTACGACTAGTGGAGGCTCACAAGACACGGAGACTCAAAACATGAGTGCGGAAGTACAGACAGGCAAGAGAACACTGTCGCACGTACTCCGAAGCACCAATGGTAGCACAAGAAACTGCCGGCAACTCAGGACAAGACAACTAGACCTACTCATGTAACGATCCTTGAGTCAAATGACTCGGAGGTAAGATCGTCACAGACAGTAGAATAAGCCGCCAATCGGTCAACTCCTAAGACAGAGGAAACCACGCTCCGCCGGAAATGACTCACGGAGATCCGAGGGGACACCAAGAACCCTCAGCATACCTGGACACGCAACCGAGGTAGGACAGTACCCCGAGGCATCCAGAACACGGTCTCGAATTGGACAAAGCCACTGAGACATACACAAGGTCACATGTCAACCCCTGGTCTCACCGAGTTGACCAAAACCTGACGCGATGCATACACACAGACACACACACTGCATGCACAAACATTCTTGGCCGTCCCATCATGGTCACTACCCTCATAGGATGTCAGCAGACACCCACGGGTCATGGGCAAACCACGAGATCAAGCCAAGACAAGCAGAAACCGAAGTGGTGGACAACAACTACACTCTGGGCAGAGCAAACTATCATTCAACCGCTAGGCGAACCCGGTAGTCAAGGAAAGCCGCTGCAAGACTAGAGACAAAGACACTGGCAGTTCCAGATGGAGTCATTAGGGAACTGTCACAGTCAAGGAAAAGATCACACCCAGTGATGTGACACCATTTATAAGTATGTAGTAACTATGCGGAAGACCCTTGGACCTACTTCGCAAACACAATGCACAAGAGTGGAGAAACACGTAAATTGTCAGACCACCGTTGCACACACGATTCGTCGGGTGACTCGGTGATGCCGAGTGGAGGTAGTAGAACAAGCCCCTTGCTGGGAGAGGGCTAGCAGGGCTAGGGTTGCCCTCCCAAGGGTATGGTGCCCACACTCAAGGGGCTGGCTATGTGCCAATTGGGGCACTAGGCCGCTCTCTCTCACAATTCCATGGTGACCGCACGAAAGCTGGGTGCTCCAGGGTCGGGCGCTCTCTCACCGCCAGCGGAGTAATTCTACAGATATTAGATGAACAAGAACTGAAATGAGAGCAAGGAGTTAGAGCTTACCCGGTCAGTTTGAAGAAATCGACCTCGTTCGAAGACGAGGGCGAGCAGGGAAGTGTGGGTTCCCCGCACACCGCGTTGATGAAGCTTCTCCCTGTTTAATAACTTACATGCACTACTCCTCACGCATGAGGGTTGGACAAGGGTGGGGATTGTCAATTACAACAAACACTACCTCCACGCAGGGAGGGGTGCTAAGCAAGCCAGGTGTGGAAGGGGAAGGCTTAAATAAACAAACCGGTGAGTGACGTCGGTTCTGCCCGCCTTCTAGAATGGGGGACAGGTTGTCAGAGATGTAGCAGCTGCGGCCACTCCTAAATTTTGCCAGTGACGAGATCAGTTGGATTCTCTTCGGGATTGCCTCTGGATGATGCCTGAATTTTACTGAATCCCCTGGACGTCGATGCTGGTCGCGGATGGGTCGCCAACAGGGCCCCAGGTTCCTGGTTCTGACAGTGGGGGTACTTCAGCAACAGGAAGGAGCGGTCACCACGAATGGCCCCGGACTCAGAATCAAACGTGACTAGTGTCGTTGGAGCCGTCTTCAAGTCCTCTTCGAAACGGAGCCTGCGGGGACGTCGGTGGAAGTCAGAACAGTCCAGAGCAGTCTGAGAGGTGAATAGGTGCCTGTTCAGTCCAGGAATGGACAGAATGGAGCACCTGAGGGAGAAAATGTAGAAAATGCTCCTCCGGATGCCGATCAGGACGTCACTTTTTGATGATGGAGGATGACTGATGGATGCAGCTCTCAGTCGAAGGGCACCACCAGAAGCCAAGGGGAGCAGTCAGGGAAGCTCATGGAACTCTCCTCAGGTTACTGGTTGGACTGGATCTGTGCAGTCGGGGGAGAACGGCTCTCCCAGACGGTGCTGACGTCAAAATCCAACGAGACCACCTCTCCTGCGAAGCTATCTGGATGACCTTTCCAGAGGTGTAGGGATTGCCACTAGACTTCTTGTAGAGATGACAAGGGAGGGCCTGCAACCAGGACCTCTTCTGCTGCCAGCAAATAGGGAACTGTAGGTGGAAGATGATAGGTGGGAAACAGGATTGATGAGAGGGGGAATGGGGTTGATGGGTGAGGGGGTGTCCCCAGGCTGTGAGGGGGTCTGGGAGGGGGTGTTCCAAGATGTGGGAGGGTCAGAACGGGGGCTGGAAGGGGGTCTAGTAGGTGGAGGGAGGGGAAGCTACTAATTTGGGAGTGGAAGGGAGAGGGAGCGAGGTTCTGTCCCGGACCCTCACTACCATCGCCGGATTGCCTACGGGTACAAGAGTGTACTTAGCGGGTAAGTCCACTTGAGTGAAGTCACCGGTCCGCGCATTGCTTGCTTGCTAGGTCCGAGGGTCTTCGATCTTGTGGCTATCACCCTCAAGGTGGTGTCACATCACCCGCACCAGGAGGACATTGTACAAATTTGTAAACAGAACCTCGGGAGAGAGGTGCTGGAATAGATGATTGGTATGGAAATCCAGTCATTTGACCGCTTGAACAATATTGTGGCCGAGGTAGAAGCTTTCCTGGCCAGGCCTGCCCTACATCGACCGCTGCCCCTACACAAAAGGCAAAGGCAGTAGAGCGACGTTCAACGCCCAAAGAAGCAAACACTCTTGATATCAAGGCGTTTGAATAGTAGAAAGATAAAGGCAAGAAGGCAGTTGCCCCTCAGCCTGCTAAAGCCGGAGATAGTAAAGAGGGCCCCTCACTCTAGGTCAAAATGAAGAAGGCCTACTCTTTTCCCAAGGAGAAGACCAGGGTCCTGTTTGACTGAGTCACATAGTATAACAAGGTCACCCTGCCTGAGCCAAAAAGACCGGAGGATCTGAAAAGGGGAGACATCTCAAGATTCTGCCCTTATCACTAGATGCTAGGGCACCCAATTGAAGACTGCTCTGTGTTCAAGGATATCATTGAAGAGATGGTGAAGAAAGAAGAAATATAGTTGGGAGAGTACAAGGTTGACCCTCCACAACCTCATGAAGTGCCTTTGAGAAGAGCTGCGGCCAATATGGTCTCCTTGTATCAGGCACTGCCCGAAGAAATAGCAGAAGCCAGCACTCGGAGCACATATGAAGCCTATTTTCTGGCACCAATAAGAGAGCAACAGGGATGGCGGTAGGTCCCTATAAAACTAAGAAGAAAGTCATACCTCGCCTGAAGGTGGGGGCACATGTTCGTGGCATTACACCACGACCCATCGCTCCAGTGGCAGCACTAGCATGGAACAGCCCACCTGCGGTCATCCGAATACCTATACACAACCAGAGGAGACAGACCCCACTGCCGGTGGTTAAAGAAATTAGTCCAGAAGCCCGACGGCTGCAGGACTACATAGATGGGATAGAAGAATATGAACAGCCCAAATTGAAGCCCTTCCTGATGCGAGACCATGTCCCGTGGCAAGAACTAGAGCAGCTCTCACTAAAACACGAAGGAGAGGCTGACAGAATGCCAGAAAAGGATGACAGCTTGTTTTGGGGACAAGCACCAACTGGAGGCAAGAAGGAAAAATAAAAGAAGAAAAGAAGGGCCGACAGGGTCAAGATGGAGACATTGCCCTCCTGCAACACCCTTTCTACTATCTTCAATCTGCCCGGTGAGGAAGATGAGGAGGAAATATGCTTTACACCCACTGTCGGGGCAAGCCAGGCCGAAGCTGCAACTGCTACACATGCAACTCGGTCGGGTCGAAGATGGGGGTGTCAGTCGCCCTCCAACCACAATATTATCTCCAGGGGAGAGCAGCCTATAAAATACCTCCTCCTGAGGCCAAGGGAGTCTAAATTCCTCCTCCTTCAGGTCTGTACAATCGGAGTGGGGGCAACTCTGTCACCCCTTCCTTCTTGGAATTCCTGAAAATGACAAAGGGGAAGCAGCTATGCTAAGATGCCTGCCCTGCAATCGGGGGTACTCACCCACAGCCTCAACAGCCTTCTGGTAATCTAGATAAAGACAAAGCCCACCCGACGATGGGCAATGAGGGATAGCAAGAGTATGACACTAAGCAGAAAGGTGCAGACTCGGAGTCTGATGAAGCAGGCCTGTCAGAGGCCATAGTTCAAGGCTTTTCCAAACCCAAGTGGGCAGAAGAAATGAAGTTGTCTAATGTCTGAGCTGGAAGCAGGATAATGAAGCTACTCGAAAAGCTCCCAGCGATGTTCACCATCTGGGAGATTGTCTCCTTGAGTGAAGAGACCCGACATGCGATCATTACTGCTTTGCAGACGCCTGCTCAATATGAAACATGTCTGGCTGAAGCACTACTAGAGGCCAATGTGACCTTCACTCAGGAGGATATGTTACTCCCCACTATCAGCCACAACAGGCCACTGTACATGAAGGGGCAGCTAAATAGTCGAGAGCTAAACAGAATCCTTTTTTTGTGGAAAGCCCTACCGAGGGATAGGAGGTGGAGTGTTACAAATCACCAACCTATCACTAGGGCGTGTATTTTATTGCTAAAGGAGGATAATTACACTTACATCAATCGGATGTAAGGCATACGTAGCTTATCTAAGCAAGCAGCTCCCTTTATATGAGAGGGAAGCTCATCATAAGAATAGAAAGAATTACATTATAAGGTGCATGCTAAAGTAGCCAAAGAATCCACCACTGTGTTGCCTTCTCTGCCAAGGCTTCGAGCGGGCTCCCTACAACGAGCCAAGGAGAATTGTGTGTGTGTGACTTGTCAGTCGGCCTGGCACGCTGAGGGTACATCTTTTGCACTTCCCTTACATGTTAGCTAGCCATGGCACACAAGTCCACACCCACCTCATGTGAGACGCTACGACAAGGGTAGATGCCCCCTCATGCCGGGGTCACCCCTCACGTGCCCGTTGGCCACGACCATGCGCGCATCATGATGTCTTGCCCCCTCTCAGTAACGAGGCCACGCCGATTGCTCGACTCGAGCCATGATCGACCCTTATCCAGATACTGGACCGATGTGTCCCCTCAGTCGCCCAGTCAGTCGCAAGCCCTCGTTCGACATCGCGGCCACGGCCTACGTCACTGGAGGAACTCTCTGTGAAACACACATGTACTTATACGTCACGCATCGACCCGAGGACTGACTAGCGCATCAGAATTGTCCCGAGGCATGCCCCTGTTGTACCCTGGCCGTCACGGTCCGCCTGTAAAAATATATACATCTCAGTGTTACACCGCTAGTGGACGTATGCTCTCGTATCCACGTTCGGGCCTCCAGCTACCCTCTGTGTCACCTAGTGTGAACCCCCAGCACCGTTCACCCCCAGCCAACATGACCCAGTTTGTGACGAACCTACAGCTGCAAAGCACTCTCGGGTCTTCATCCCGGGCTTCAGGAATACGGACTTGGCTTCGGCATGGAACGAAGGTCTTCAGATTCAATCTGATGTAAATAAACACCGACTACTTGCGATCGGTGGGGAAAGACATCCTGTACACGACTTCCCACAGTCGCCTGCGCACTCACACCCACGGAACCATTCTTCCCTCCATGTGTCACTCATCCCCCGAGTCCACGTGCCGCGCCCTGGCAGCACATCCCCTGTTAAACGTTCGGTTCCAAGGGTGATTGTCGAGAAATCGACTGGCACGCCCGCATCCCAGTCACGTTTCCCCTTAACCCAGAAAACCTCTCATGTCACTCAGTCTCCCATCGACTCTTCGTAAAAGATGAGTGCACGGTGCCGCCTTGAGGCAGATATGGTCATGAGAGGGGGTGCCCAAGGCCCATTAAACTCTGGCATCTCTCCTGTGGCGGTATCCTACCCCTCACTCCAGTCACCACCCACACCGGCCCTGGTGGAACCCTCCTGGGGTGGAACAAAAAGGATGACACACCCGGTGGGACGTCTCCCACCTTCCTTCTTTTTGCTGATGTGAAAGTCCATGCCATCCCTGAAGTCCGGGTGCCCTTTTCCTGTCCTTGCAGGAGGGGTAGCAAAAGAGCACCTGTTCGTACGTCCCAACAGCTTCTAATTCATCTCCCAGTTGTCAGACCACGTTCGACGACCGCGCCTGACCGTCACCTCTGCTCATCCAAGACTTCAGCAACTATGGCGGCCCTCACCTACGGTCCCATCGCCATCGCCACCCTTGCAAGGGTGGGCTACTTGGCAGTGCCTATTGCTTTCGGCAGCTTCACCCCAGTCGTCAGATCACCCTACTTCTTGGGTGTGGTCCCCGTGGCGGTTCCACTGCCACCTCCAGCTCCTGTTTCCTCCGGTGCCACCAGGGCGCCACGCCAGCTACCAGTCCCGACAACCAGGCCTAGCATCGGGCTCGGCTCTCCCGCCACCGGTTCCCGTGGGGTCCCGGACCAGTCCCAACCCGGGCAAGTATTTGCCCCCAGGCCCAGTCTCGACCGGCTTCCGACGCAAGCCTTGCGTCCCAGGTCTCGGTCTCCAGTCCTGCAGTTCGCTCGGGCCTCCAGCCCCGAGCCCCAGCCAAGCCGACTTCCCATGTGGATCTCCACCCTGGGGTGTTCGGATCCCCAGCACTTGGCTCGGGCCGTCAATCTCGAGCTCCCACTGAGCCAGCTCCCCACATGGGCCTCCTAGCCCAGGGGCAGGGCTCCCCAGCACCCCATTCGGGCCTCCCGACCCGAACCGTAGAAGAGCGACTGCCTCACCCGGGTCCCCAACCCCTGGCAGGAGGCATCCTAGCATCCAGACCAGATGTACAACTCTGGCGTTTCCCGTGGATGACGTCTGTTACTAGTGGTCTGCATTAGGCCTCGGATCTTTCGCCTCTACCTTGGGGGCATTCCTCCTGCAATCTGACAACGACGATCCCCAGCACGGGTCAGCCTTTGTGGGACGCAGTGACCTCGGTACGGACTGATTGCCCTCTGTTGCGCCTTCCGGTCCTGCCAGCTCCCAGTTCAGGCTCAAGGCCTTGGGTCACCGGCATCTCAGTACCCCCTGCAGTGACAACCTCGGGTGCGGACACGTCACGGTGAGCATCCGCAACACTACTGTCAGCTCGGGCGAAAGCCTACACTCGAGCCACCCAACTGCCCGCCTTCACTACAGGCTTCGCGTCTCGGGGGCCTAGGGATTAGGCCAGATTGACGGCTCAGTGCTGTCACGTGCAACGGTCTCGACCTCGAGTCTCGTGACTCAAGGATCATTTAGTTTAGTAGGTCTAGTGGGCTGCCCAAAGTTTGGTGGCCTCGGATCACCTATTACTTCACGTTACTCGAGATGAGAGTAGCGTACCCGAGACAGAAGGTGAGTAGGCTGGTTACCGTAGGGCCCCCACGTACAGCTGAGTCCAAGCTTAGGGGGAATTACTAACTAGAGGATAGGCCTAGGGAGTATGGTCTGAGTGTGCACATGGGGTTGAGGGTGTCAGACCCGTGCTGACGAGCGTGACCTCAGCTAGTCCTTATTTTGTACTCCTTGTTACTTGGTGTGTCTTTGTCTCTGCCTGGGACATGGTAGCTAGACACTTGTGACGCGGTGTAAGATGTTAGGGGACGCATTCGGTCGTTCTTCTGGTAGGCGGTGCTCCCGTCACGTGACGTGAGTCATCGTGTCTCGATTTTCATGTCTCATTAGCGAGACGGGATTTCGGCTGTTGCTTTCGGGAGTGTTCCCGGAGTCGAGATCTGGGGTCTCCGGTGAGCGTCACCGAGGGTTTTCCCTAGACAGTGTTGAGTTCATGACGGCGAGGTCGTGACTGTGTACTAGATCGCCAGGTTTTGGCTCGGACCCTTCATGGAGGGCAGGCCTCTGCGACCGAGGCGTCGTGTCATTTTCCTAGTAGTGTTACTAGGGTGGTTCGTATCTGGTTGTCCCCCGACCGTGGGATCAGGATGTCGGGTGTGTGACTTGGTTGTCCCCCGACGGGAGACTAGGTCATGTTTTTCGGTATGGTAGGAGTAGCTGTAGTGCCGAGTTTTGACCGGCCACCTGTCTACTGTTCCTTCTGTGGCTAGCGTAGTTTTCCTTTCCACCGTTGTTTTCTCAGTTGGGGTTCCGCGGGATCCCTACTGAGCTATTGATAGGAGGCTCACCCTTGGTTTTCAGGTGTGGTAGTTCTTCCTCGAGATTTGAGGATGTTGCGTGGAGGTTCTCAGTCGCCAGCTTGCCGGGCTGAGTGTTCACTTGGCATGTGGTACGTTTTACTGCTTTAGACTGTACTTTTGTTGGACTGGACTCTGTTGTAGTTAGTTATTTATATCTGTTGTCCTACTTTATTTTCTATTTCTATGTACACCACACCTATCCTTTAGCCCTTCCGAGTCTTCGGGCTCGTGGGTGATGGGCCGAGGTTCGAGTTGCATCAGTTCCTTTCTGGTACTCGGATCCCGGATCGCTACAGCTAGTATCAGAACTATGGTTGTGGAAGTACATGGAAATTCAGGATATTGTAGTGATCAGAGTCCTTAAGGTCCAGTACAGTCGGCAGCTGGCATAGGATTTTGTGTTTGATTTTCGCTTGATTTCTTGCATGAGAGTGTGGGTGCGCGACGTTGGTGCTGTGAAGGTGGTTGCTATCATCGTCGGAGTGGCGACGTGGGGTCTAAGGATCGAGATCGAGAGTCTTCTCCCTTATTGGTGGTGGCCCCGATTGTACTGCGTCGGGCAGAGGTTACCGGCAGGTGTGCTGCTGCGGTGCTGTGTTCGAAGAATCTACAGCGTGGTCAGGCGGTTGGCGAGGACTGCTCGTGGTTAGGTGGCCGTGAGTGTGCTCTGAGGGAGTTGTTATTGGTGTTGGCCACTCCAGCTGAGGATTTATACAGCCCCTGAGGCATTGAGATCGTGGTTCGAGGTGGCAGAGCAGGCGCTCTAGTCGAGATGTGCTCGGATGAGTGGAGGATCTTCTTGGATTGGGCTGTGGTTGTCTTGGATCTTGTTCGAGATGTGAAGGCTCAGTGGCGAGCTCGCAGCATGAGGATGGATGTTGGCGGGTGCCGACTATGGCTCGTGTTATGGCTCGAGGCATGGTGTGTTGCGGTTCAAGGAGTCGCAGTGATGGTGCATTAAGAGGTGTTGTGATCGTGGTCCGACAAGACACTTGGTGAGTGTGTCAGAGGTGCTGACCTGATGGGAGTAATGGTTTTTTCAGTGCTAGAAGGTGTTATTCCCAGTGTGTGTAAGGTTCGAGGTCAGGTCGAGCATGGGGACCTTCTGTTGGTTGGAGGAGTATCGAGTTTTCCCCTGGTGGGAGGAGATCGCGTTGGGTTAAGGTTCGTCATCTTGCATCGTGTGTCCAGATTTGTTGGCCTCTCTCGTGTGCCATGAAGTCCGTGCGAGATGAATCCTGTGTTGGCAAGGTGGTTGCCAGTGAGAAGCATTGCCCATTCCCCAATGTGTAAGGGTGTGTTGGCACTGCTCCAGAAGAATGATTACCAGTTGGGCGGTGTTTGTAAGAATTTGCAGTTAGTGTTGTGATTTTCGATGTGTTGAGGATCGGAGCCTGCGGAGTTGCAGAGGATTGTCGGGATGGAGGATCCGCTATCATATTTAGACATTCACTCAAGGAGGGGGTTCAACAATCTCCCCCTTTTTGATGATGACAAAATACTATATGCCTTGCATAAACATATGACTTCAAAATGTTTTAGGATTCAACCTTCAACCTCCATATTAAGAATAAGACTTTCATACATTGCTCAACCTTTCATCCATCACTATGAACCATTCAAGAAGCATTATGTCAATGAAACATATCGATCCAAACATGTAAGATTGACCACAAAATGCATACTCCAAGCATTTCTGCCGACAGCATAGTTTAAAGGTGAACAAAGTCTAAGTTCAAAAGGAAATTACAGGCTGTAATGCATGAGACGCAACTAAAGTGCAACACAACTGAAATGCAACATAAAACATGTGAATATGATGAAAGTCACACATGCATGCAAGCATACACCACAGAATAATGTATAAGTAGCCGAATAGACGAGGCACACATATATGGCCAAAATTTCTCCCCCTTTGGCATCATCAAAAAGGAGGGGGTGAAAAGGGGAGAAGTGTGCCACTCTGCAAGAGCATAACCATCTAATCATCACTCGGAGGTGTCGGATTTGGCGGATGCCTAATATACTCCAAGATTTCTCCAAACATCATGGCTAGATGGGCCAAAGTGTCAGTAAGAGACTGAGACAGCTCTTGATAAGAAAGCTTCAGATTAGACAGTTCTTGTTGCATAGCCTTCATTGTCTCCCCATACGTGTCTAAACGATCATCAACGGTATCCAATCGATCCATGAGTAGTTGGACCACCTCGGAGGGCATCTCAGATGTAGGAATATGTGGTTGTTGTTCGTCGGCCTGCTCGGCATTATCATCTTCATCGTCTTCAGAGCTTACGGCTTGTGCACCCCATTTCAAGTGACGTACCAACACTCCATCCCTCATTTCATACCCCATGTGGTGACAGATGAAAAAGATGGTGTAGATATCAGAATCACGAATTGTCTGGGATGCCTCTCTTGCAAGATTAAGCCCCACATATTGAAAAATAGCAGTTAAAGCTGCAACATATGGTAATGTGCGATGTTTGTGCCTCATGCTTGAACAGATATGATCTAAGATAAGCGCTGGAAACTTGATAGGAATGCCACCCAAAAAACCAGAGAATAAAAACATGTATTTTTCAGTGACCTTGTCATGGCCTCCCCCTCTCGGTAATAAAATAGTGGTGATCATTCTATGCAATATTCGTTGCATGGGAGGAAAATGATTTGCATTTAGTCCAGTGATCGATCTATCACCCATTTCCTCGGATGTCATGTAACAATACACGGTGGCTTCCAAAATTTTAAGATCCCTAAAAGCATAGCCTTCATTTGGTAAATTAAAGGCTTCGCCTAACATTTGCGGTGAGAGGATAATCTGCTGCCCATTTACTGTAGTAATCAAAACATCACCCGAAATGGACAAATTGCTATAAAATTGATGTACCAGGTTCGGATAGATGTGACGATGTGCTGATATAAACATGTCTAGATTTGGTTGACTGCAAATGATATCAGAAAGACTTGGGAGATGGCGGCTAAGATTACCGAAGTCGACCGCCCTTGGATGAAGTACGGTCCTATCCAACACCGTGCTGGAGAGCGTATGGGTGGCCTGTTTGGATAGACCCCCCCTTGCCGAGCTCGATCCCTCTCCACTGCGAGAAGAATGCCTCTTTAGGGCCATCTATAACATAAATCGAAGGAACCGATTAACGAGGTTGTAGATCGAGATGGTTCAACCAAAATAGGAAGGCTATAACCGTGGATAAATGATCCTCCAACACATTAAGAGCATACCTCAGAGGGATTTGAGCTCAAGGAAGGCGCTTGGAAACCGATCGGAAGGAGTTGTGCGCGGGATGCCACCGGGAGAACCGCGGCTATGGCTGGAAGGATTGGGTGCCAAGAAGGGATTTAGGGCTTGCAAGAGATGGTGACTAGGGTTAGAAGGGGGCTTGAGGGGTTTATATGGGGTGTGGAGGGGGAAACATAGGGTTTCCACCCTATTTAGGACGGTTCGGACGTGGCTAAACTCGCTCGACCAGAATGGGTTGACCCATTGGGTCGACCCCTGTAACCCCGTCCCCAGATAGAACCCGATTAACCGAGGGTCAACCCTTAGGGTCGACCCTTCCCCTATTTTTCGTCAAAAAAGTTTTAAATGAAATGGAGGGTCAACAAGGTTTAGCTCTAATCCCCAATGTTAATGTCATGTTGGAATCAAGTAATTGGAGTTATTTAATGGGTAAATTCATTGGGGAACATATTTCAATGAGATCTAAGATCATATTAAACATTCATTATCCAACGTTTCTGAAATTCAGATTTTGAGGGGTTTTGCTCTCTTTTTGGTAGGTAAATGAACTCAAGGAATATCGGCCATAGAAATTACAATGACTCTCTGTCGCGCGAGTTGCACGTGACGCAGTGTAAGCCGTCAGTGGACGCATCTGGTCCTATCTTCTGGTGTGTTCTCCGTCTCTCGCTTCACTTGGCTAAGTTGAAGATTATCCCACTAGTAGATGTAGTTTTTGCAGTAAATGTAGCTTCTGTCGCTATTTAATTATATTAAATTGGCATTTAGCTAGTTGGTTTAACTACTTAGTTTGACTTCATAGCTTTACAGTCCATGTGCTTTCAATTATGCCAATGCGTGTTAATTGCATAAATGTATGCTATAATTACTTTATTATTTACATGCTCGCTTGTTAGAGGCGTGGTGGAGATCCGCGTGACCCCTACTGAGTCTGGCTGTGACTCACCCTTCTTCTTTTTAGGTGAGCCGCCGTAGCCATCAACCGCCCTGCCACGAGCTTTCCCCGATTGAGTCTAGTTTGCCAGCAGGGTTAGCGCGCCATCTTCTTGTACTTTTGGCCAGGGTATGCCCCGAGTAGTAGTACATTTGGACTTTGTTTATAGTGGACTTGTTATTTTGGCTATTCTGGACTAGCGTACAGCTTATATCACTCTGATATAATATTATTTTAATTGCTTCCGCACTATAGTTTTTAATAACTATTTTAATTCTATTGCACATAGTATAATTTCAGTTCGTTATATTTCCCCCTCAACAAACCCTTCCACCCCTTCAGGGGCCTCATTACCCTCTTGGGTGGCATCCCCAGTTCTTGGTAGCGGTAATTTGGTACTTGTATCGGGTTATCGGTACCCTGAGCTCTAGGATGTTACAATTTTTACCCCCCAGATGTCTTGTATGGTCGTTTGGCTTTGTTTCCCCAGCGCTTCGGCGTGAATGGGGCGTGGAACGTGCTGATTCGGCCGTTCTACTATTTTGCTTGCCGGTTCAGTGTAACGGTCATTCCAGTGACCGTCACACGTGTAACGGTCACGTGATAGACCGTTACGTTCGTGGGTCATTTTGTGTCTTTCGAGGTTGGGGCCGTGTGACAAACCAGTACTGGACCGTCACATGAGTGTAACGCCTCTGTGTTGGTGCGTTACGCTCTGGTCATTTTTCAAGGCTGCCAGTCCCTTGAAGATCGTGGTCTCCCTCGAAGATAGTGTCAGTCAGTTCGATCTAACAGACTTCTCCCTGTCCATTATGGCTAGGTAATGCGCCTGTGTGAGTCCGCTACGTTTCGTTTGACTGGGTATGGTGGTTGGTGTAACAGACCAAGCCCCATGTGCCAGGTTGCTGTGACAGACTCATTCTGGTCCGTTACATGCTGTTTGTCCGTGTTAGTGGTTTTGGGTCTGTTGGCCCTGGCGCACCTGTCCTGGTGCGTTAGGCTGGTGTAACGCACCTATAGAGGTCTGTTACGTGCTCTTTCATCCGAGCTGTGGTCTGGTCGCCCAGACGCCCCTACCCTGGTGCGTCAGAGCAGGTAACGTGCCTATCGTGGTGCGTTACAGTCTTGTTATTGGCTGTGATGGCCGTTGTTCTGTTCTGTGTCTGTGTGTGTGTCGTGTCTGGTTCTGGTCAACCCGGTGTGAACCAGTGGTTGACAGGTGACCTTGTGTGTGTCTCGACAGTTCTGTCCAGCTCGAGACATGGTTCTGGATGCAGGGAGGTGTCATCTTACCTCGTTCTGCGCATCTAGGTGTGCTGAGGGTCTCAGTGTTTCCCTCAAGTCTTCGTGAGTCATTTTCTACGGTGAGTCATTTTCTCTGGCTTAGGATTAGACCGATTGGCGGTTGCTACGTTGTGAGCAATGATCTTGACCTAGAGTCCGGTGACTCGAGGATCGTTGAGCTAGCAGGTCTAGTTGCCTTGTCCTGAGTCTATCGACAGTTTCTAGTGCTGTCATGGTGCTTGGTAGTACGGGTGACAGTGCATGATTAAGCCTGTCTATACTCCAGCACTTGCGTTTTAGAGTCTGTGTCTCGTGATCCTCCACTAGTCGTAGCCCGACGACCTCAAGTGTCCACCCACTTAGGAGTGGTGGCAGGACAGTTCCCGACTCAGATGGTTTTTAAGCTAGTTTTCGTGGGCCTCCTCGCTTGGCGATAGCGTCCTACTGGGGGGGAAACTAGCTGGAGGCCTAGCTCAGGGCAATGAGTCAGTGTGTGCACACGTGGTCAGGGGCTTGGACTGACGCCGATGGGTGCCACCCTGTCTAGTTACTCGTGACTGTAGTTCAATTCTGGTTTTCACGATGTCTTAGTCTCTGTCGTACCCTGGTATGCGATAGTGTAGATGAGACACTTGTAGGCGTAGCATAATACGTCAGTGGATGTAGCTGGCTGTTCTTCTAGTGAGGGGAGTACTTCAGACGTGCGACACATGATTTTTGCGTGACTCTCATGTTTCTCGAGTATCGTGACCTGTTCGGGTCAGCCCTCTCATGAGCCGGGGCGAGATCATCGACCGCGCGGTCGACCTGTACGCCAGCGGCCCGTTCGAGGCGTTCGGGCGCACGCACGAGCTGGTACTCGGCTATGGCGGTTCGCGCACGTCCAACACCGGCAGCGAGTTCAACGCCACCGACGTGCTGCCCGCCACCGGCAACTTCTTCGAGTGGGACGGCTCCTATCCGAAGCCCGACTTCCCGGCGCAAGGCACGCCGCTGAACGACATCGACACCACGCAGCACGGCGTCTACGCCGCGGCGCGCTGGTCGCTCGCCGATCCGCTGAAGCTGATCACCGGCGCGCGCCATGCGACCTGGAAGGTGGATTCGTTCTACATCTACGACACGCCGTTCGACTCGAAGTACGACTTCAGCAAGACCATTCCCTACGCCGGCCTCGTCTACGACTTCAGCCCGGCCTACTCGGCGTTCGCCAGCTACACCGGCATCTTCAAGCCGCAGAACGCCCGCAACATCGATGGCCACTATCTCGACCCGATCAACGGCCGCAGCGTCGAGCTCGGCCTCAAGGGCGAGCATTTCGGCGGCCGCCTGACGACCTCGCTGACTTTGTTCAGGACCCGCCAGGACAACGTCGCCGCCCCGGTCTACGACCCGCAGACCGGCGAAGCCCTGCTGCTGCCGGACGGCTCGCAGGTTTCCCGGCCGCTGGATGGCACCGTGTCGCGCGGTTTCGAGGCGGAAGTGGCCGGCCGGATCGGCGACGAGTGGCAGACCTCGTTCGGCCTCTCGAGCACGCTGATGCACGACGCCACCGGCGCCAATGTGAGCACCTACATCCCCGGCACCCTGCTGCGCACGTTCACCACCTGGACGCCGAAGCGGTGGATCGACGGCCTCACCCTCGGCGCGGGCGTTGACTGGCAATCGGCCAGCCGCACCGTGGTCGGCACGCCGGCCGGCAGCGCCGTCCTGCACCAGCCCGGCGTGCCGCTGGTTTCGCTGATGGCGAAGTACGACATCTCGGCGCATGCCTCGGTCCAGGTCAACGCCAACAACGTGCTGGACCGCAAGTACTACGTGCTGGACGAGTACGACAACACGTATTACGGCGCGCCCGCCAGCGCCTACGTGAGCCTGCGGCTCACCTTCTGAGCCTCTGTTCGATCCCGCGCCCCGCTGTCCGGGGCGCATGGGCAGCCGGTAAGATGGGCCGCTGCGAGCCGCAGGATTCGATCAGGGAAATCGCGACGATGAAACGATGGCATGGATGGCTGGCCCTGGCGCTGATGCCGGTCTTCGGATCGATGCCGGTGGCGCATGCAGGGGCGATCTACAAGTGCACGATCAAGGGATCCACGGTCTACCAGGATCAGCCCTGTTCGGCCGACAAACCCGATGCGGGCCGGTTGTCCGGCTCCGCGGCGCAGCCAGCTGACCCGGTGGCCGGTAACGATCCGGCTGCGTTGATCGCAGGCATCCGCGCCCTCGCCGACCGCGATCGCCAGCTGCAGGCGCAGCACGATCGCGAGCTGGACGCATTGAAGGTGCGCATGGCCGGCGTGCGCGACGAGCAGGTGCAGCGCAGTGAAGTCGGTCAGTTCAACCGCGGCTGGCAGCAGCGCTTCGCGGAGAACCGGCAAAAGCGGGAAGCCTTGGTCGACCGTCTGCGCGCGTTGTGCCCGGGCGGTGCTTCCGGCGGGCCTGGCGGAACGAGCTGCCATCGCAAGAGCGGCCTTCCGGGCGGCGGCGCGGGACGCTGATGGGGTGCGGCCCGCTTCCCTGGCCGAACCGGTGAGCGGCACCGGCGGCTTGTCGCGCAAGCTGCTGCTCGGCTACCTGCCGTTCACGGCAGGGGCCGTCGTCGTCGCCTGGATGTTGCTGGCGATGTCGCGAAGCTGGAGCGCGGTGCTTGCGGGCGGGGTGGTGCTGGTCTTCTGGGTGGTCGCGATCGCGCTGTCGCAGTTGCTGATCCTGTGCGTGCGGCGTGATGCCCACTTCGTGCTGAAGTGCATCGGGATCACCGCGTTCAGCCTGTTCGTGGCGCCGTTCGTGCTCGCCTTTGCGTACACGGCGGGCAACCGGCTGATCAAGGGCAAGCCGAACCTGGCGTCGATGAACCGGGACCTCGTAATGGACGCGCCGGATTGCCGTATCCGCCAGGTCACCCGGGAGAAGCGCATGGGCGGCACGACGTACTACGTCGAAGCGGACATGGCCTGCAGCCGGCCACGCAAGCAGTCGTCGTGCGTGTGGTGGTACAGCTACAACGACGGGAAATGGTCGCGCGCTCACCGGAAGGACCGGCCATGTCCGCGGTGATCATCGACATCCTCGCGGCGCTGGCCTTGCCGGTGGTGCTGCTCGGCATCCATGGCTGGTTCCATTCGCGGCGCAGCAAGCCGCCCGGCCGGGTCGAGCGGTTTCTGGCGGCGTCGTGGTTGCTGATCCGGCGCGTCGCGTGCTTTGGCGCGGCCGGGCTTTGCGTGTTCGGCGCGGTCTTCGTCATCCGTGGCGCGGTGCTCGGAGGCGCCAGCCTGATGACCCCGGTTGGCGTGCTGTTGCTGCTGTCGCTTGCGGGCCTGTTCTTCCATTGGGGCAGGTATGGCGCGGGCTATCGTCGCAGCGATTTCAGCGAGGACCTCTTGGGAAAGGACCGAACCACCTAAAAATATCGTCTTGTGGTCTGCATGTGGTTGCTTGCTGTTTTGATTGCTCAGATTAATTGTGCTATAGCCTAGATCCTCAAAGTCATCATTTAGGTAGCAGCATCGTTATCATTCTAATTTATCATAATTTTTCAAGTAGGGGATAGATCTATTCACCCCCCCCTCTAGATCTACTCAGCCCATACACAACATATATCTGCCCCCAGAATGGGGTATCATCTGCATCCCCAACATTCTGTTGATGTGGGTCTACCCCCTTAATGAGGTATCATTTACATCTTTCAAGGGACTTGAAATGTCCTCTAGAGCAGATTGCTCTTTGGCTGACGTGGTGAGGCTGTATTAGCCGCCTTTTTAAAACCAGGCATCTGATGGGGACGCGGTAGATTCACCCTATATTTCCCTATCTGCAGCTCACCTTTCTGTATCAAGCTTTTAATGACATCTTTGAAGACATAACAGTCCTTAACGGGGTGCCCAAGCAACTGATGATATGGGCAGAAGCGAGGATCATCTTTTCTTGCAGCATCACTAGGCTTCTTTGGGTCTGGGAGTGTAATCTTATTATAGTGGATGACCCATTCAAACAGGACCCGAGTCTTCACCTTAGGAAAGGAATAGGGTTTAGTCATCTTATTCCTTAGTGAATGTCCTAGCTTGCCAGGCTTAGTTGACGAAGAGCTGGCTATATCCTTCTCCTTCCTTCTTTGCCTCTCAAAGGCTTGAAGATCAACAGTGTGAATATCTTTATGCATTGGTTGCTCACCGGTGGGCTTGTTCTTTTGATTTAGGGTGGCAGTGGCCGGGCAATATTTTGCCAAAAAGACCTCGATATCAGCTACAATATCATTCAAGAGATCAAAGGACTTGACTTCAATGCCAATCATCCTTGTCAAGACTTCTATCTTCAGGTTACGCTTGCATATCCAAATAGCCTCTTCATGATTTGGCGGGTGCCAACATCTGGCACAGAGGTCTCTCCATCGACGGATATAATTTAAAGAGGATTCATCAGCCCTTTGTTTAATCTCGTACAATTCTGCCTTAGTAATTTCTTCCTCGACAGGCTTTGCTTCCATCATCTGTTCCATCTTGGGCCTACCTGTTGCTGCCAGAGCTGGTGGATCTAAGCGCAGACCAGGCATATGCCAACCCATCTAATTCAGCTTGCTTTACAGCACTTCAACTTCTTGTAATTTTTGAGATAGTTCTATCATTATAGCAAAGTCGGGAGCGCTGCCCCCTGTCCTAATCTCAAGCGGGACTAGCAGTGTCCTATTACAGATGCCTGACGTGTCTAGGCTTTCAAAAATTGACATCTTTGCCCTCACGCCCCCACATGGAGGAGGACTGCGGTAGCATACTTCCTCATCTGGCAACGGAAGGTGCCCACAATTTTCCCTAGACTTACCATCATAATGGGAGGCTAAAGCTTTGGCTTGATCTGACCTCCTCAGTGCGAAGCATATCTCTTTGCCATCTTCTTCGGACTCCTGGTCATTTTTGGGCAAGACTGACAACATGTTGCAAGAGAGGACTATGTCTCTTCTTGTATTTTTTGGCTTTTGCTTCTCCTTCCCCTTGGTGGTCGGCATCTGCCCCCATAGCGGGTCATCTAGCGCATTTGGCGCTTTTGAATTCTTTTTCATTCATTGTATCAAGTCCGGGGATCTGAAGTGATCCCACGGGATGAGTCCATCAGTGTCTACTATACAGACTTTCGACACCTCTTCAGGCAATTGTTAGTGTAGAGATATCATATTGACTGTCCTTTGTAGCTCGGGCAGCTCATGCGGGCAGGGAGGGTCCACCATGTATTCATCCAGTTGGAGTTCCCCCTTCTTAATCAGCCTTTCAATAACATCCTTAAATACATAACAATCTTCAATGGGATGACCCAGCGCCTGATGATATGGGCAGAAGCGGGGGTCATCTTTCTTCTTGACATCATTGGGTCTCTTCGGCTCCGGGAGGGTGATCTTGTTATATTGAGTGACCCACTCAAACAGGGCCCGAGTTTTCTCTTTAGGAAATGAATAAGGCTTATTCATTCTGGCTCGCAAGGAGGAGCCATCCTTCTGATCAGTCGGCCTCGCGGGAGGAGGGCGGGCAACCCTTTTTTCTTTATCCTTTTGTTTCTCAAATACCTTGAAGTCTACTGTACCAACTTTTGCAGGCACGGGCCGTTTCTCAGTCGACCTAGCCTTGTGGCATACGACAGTAGGAGCCGAAGGGCCACTGGAGAGGAAGGCCTCGACCTCCTCCATGGCATTATTTAGTCGGTCAAATGACCATATCTCCATTCTAATCATTCTTTCGAGAATCTTCCGTCGAAGATTCTATTTACAAATTTGGACAATATCTTCTTGATGTGGGGGACGCTTGCTACACATACACTAGTTGAAATGGAGATTCACCAGTGGTAGTTCTCGGAGTAGTTTTGTATGACCATAGTACGCTAGGTAGTTCCTCGCACTAGTTACCCTTGGCCTTCCTGAGCCTGGTCTTGATGCCTTTAAGGATAATCTTGTTGGCATTCTTGACCAGCCCGTTGGCCTGAGGGTGGGCTACAAAAGTGAAGTGGTTGCTGATATGGAGGTCGGCTCACTTATTCTTAAAATAAGTGGAGTCAAATTGCCATCCGTTATCACTCACAATCACTCGGAGGATACCAAAGCAGCAGATGATTGACTTCCCAACAAAACTCCAAGCCACTATCTCGGTTATTCTGGCGGTGGCTTCTGCCTCGATCCATTTGGAGAAATAGTTGATGGCGACGATGATGAACTTCTTTTGAGCTTGTGCCATGGGAAAGGGGCCTAGGATGTCGATGCCCCACCGAGTGAATGGATAAGGCTCGGTCAGGGTTATGAGTTCCGAGGCTGGCTAGTGTATTAGGTGGTTGAATCGCTGGCATCAATCGCATCTCCAAATATACGTCGAGCAATCACGCTGGAGAGTGGGCCACAAGTAGCCTTGTCGTAGCAATATCCTTGCGATAGATCTCCCCCCTTGGTGCACGCCGCAGATGCCCTCGTGAATGTCTTTACTCGCTCGGTAGGCTTTCGGGATGTCAAGGCATTTGAGGAGGGGACTGACAAAGGATCTTTGGTATAGGGTTTCATCGAGGCGGATGAAACGTCGAGCTTGGTACTTCTGTTTTCGAGCCTCCCGAGGGTCGAGGGGCTCTTGGGAATCTCAAAGCCAGGATATGTATGGGGCTCGCCAGATGCCAGGATATGTTCACAAGCTCGATTTCGGTGCTCGGTCATTCTAACTCCTCAAGGAGGATCGATCGGGTACCTTCTAGGCTGATGGAGGAGGCCAGACGAGAGAGGGCATCCGATCGAGAATTTTCTTCCCAAGCTATCTGGATTACCTGGAAACTCTCGATTAGTCGGGCTATCTCCTTTACTAGCCATAGGTACTTGATCATCTGTGCCTCTCGAGCTTTGTAGTCCCCGTTGACTTGGCTGGCGACCAGTTGGGAGTTGATATGAATTCGGACTCGCTCAGCTCCCACGTGTCGTGCCATCCTGGCCTTGGAGATGAGAGCCTCATACTCGGAGACATTGTTGGATGCTGAGAAGTCATATTTCAAGGCGTATTGTAGTTCTGCTCCTTAAGGGGATCGAAGGAGGACACCGGCTCTGCATCCGATCGAGTTGGAGGATCCATCGATGAAGATGTCCTAGGCAGGGCCCGTCTTCGACAGGGGTACCTCTTCGGCAGTGGCAGTGCTCTCTGCGATAAAGTCCGCAAGGGCCTGTCCCTTGATGGCAGTGCGGGGTCGGTAGGAGATGTCGTAGGCCCTGAGGAGTATGGCCCACTTGACGAGGTGACCTGAAGCTTCGGGATGAGCTTGGAACTTCTTTAGGGGCTTACTTGTCAGCACCACGATGGAGTGTCCTTGGAAGTAGGGTCAGAGGCGCTTGGCTGAGGTTACCAACGCTAGCACGAGATTCTCAGTTGAGGGGTACCTTCTGTCGGCCTCTAGAAGCACCTTGCTGACATAGTATACCGGCCTTTGGGTGCCTCCATCATCTCAAACAAACATCGAGCTTGTGGTGGTGGAGGTTGCCGAGAAATATAGATAAAGCGGCTCTTCGAGAATTGGTTTCGATAGTACATGGTGTGACTCCAGGAACTCTTTCAGCTTGTCAAATGCTTGTTGGCACTCGCTGGCCAAGGCGAACGTGGCAGATGCCAGCTTTGGCCCTCTTAGTAGTTTGAAGAAGGACAGGCACCGTTTCACCGCTTGGGATAGGAAGCGGTTGAGCGTGACAATCCTCCCAGTTAGGCACTGGATGTCCATGACGCAGGTAGGTGGCCGCATATCTAGGATGGCTTGGATCTTGTCTGGGTTGGCTTCGATCCCGCGGTGAGTCACCAAGAAGCCCAGGAACTTCCCGGACTTAACCCCAAAGGCACACTTAGCAGGATTGAGCTTCATCTGGTACCACTAAAGGGTGTTGAAAATGATGTGACACAACCTAAGACGTAGGCAAGCAAGCACTCACACAACCCGAGCGAGCCGAAGATGACGGCCCACTCACACGGCACTCACCCGAACCCGTGGATGACTCGGCGATGCCGAGGGGAGCATGTGGGGGCTGGTCCCTTGCTGGTAGAGGGCCAGCAAGGCCAGAGGGTCTCCCAAGGGGGTGGAGCTAAACCAAGTCTAGGGCCGACCCGGTGCCGAGGGCACGGGTGCTCACTACTCCCACGATGGCCTCACGGAAGCAAACGGGAGGCGGGGCCGAGCTCTCTCTCACCGACCAGCAAGCAATGAGCGGGCTTTGCGCTTGTTTTGGTTGGGATTCCCTTGCTGTTACGGCAGGAAACAGGTCAGGATTTGGCTTGTATAAGGTGCGATAAGAATAAAGGTGATGCCGCGCTCTCCTGTTTTACCCGTATGGTCCTGGCTGGCCTTTGTTTTGCTGGCCCTGGGCGGGGTATTCCTGGCAGCCGAACCCGTGCTGGCGCAGGAACAGTTCATGACCCAGAGCGGCGGCCGTGGTTTGCAGAACGCCAAAACCAATGCCCGCCTCAGCAAAACCGAGAAGGACGTGGGCGACCTCCAGGTTGAGGTGGCGAAGGTAAAAGAGCACGCCAAGGTGGAAATTCCGCAGTGTGTGGACACGGGCGCGAAAATCCGCTGGGACGGCACGCGCTGGACCTGCGACCAGGAAACCGACCCGACCGTGCAGCAATGGGCCAAGCAAGCCCTGCCAAGTTGTGCCCCGGGCACCCTGCTGAGTGTGGTGGGCGGGGCTTTTTCCTGTAATTCCAGCGGTTTTGTGAGTGCCGAAGAAGACCCGACGGTGCAGGGTTTTGCCAAATCGCCCCTTCCTATGTGTGGCAGCGAAGAATTTTTGAGCGTGGGCGCTGACGGGAATCTGAACTGCCGGGTGGACGGCAAGGGGCTGCAATCCGAAGAAGACCCGTATGTGCATGATTTTGCCCGCACGGACAAGGCCACGTTGATCCAGAACTGCGGCCTGGGCGAAGTATTGAAGATGGTGAACAGCCGCCTGGTATGTGTGACCGACGAAAAAGGTATCACGGCGGAAATGGACCCGCTGGTGCAGGACTTTGCGCGCAATGACATCCCCAGTTACAGCCTTACCGCCTGTGCGACGGGACAGATTTTGACCAGTGTTTCCAGCGGCGGGAAGATCATCCTGGAATGTACGGCGGCCGGTGGTGCGCTGGCCGGCGCCCTGGACCTGGATGACCTGGGCGATGTGGTGGTTGCCAGCCCGGTTACCGACCAGGTGCTGCGGTATGACGGTGCCACCTGGGTGAATGACGATGACAAGATCGGTGCCCTGACGGCGGGGGGGACGTGTACCAGTGACGGGACGGAAATCATCTGTTCGGCTTCCTCCACCCCGCAGCAGTGTAATGCGGGGGAAATCCTGGTGTGGGACGCATCTGACCAGGAGTGGGAATGTGCCCGCGCCGGTGACCAGCTGGGTGACGGCATCAACCTTGCGGATCTGGGTGATGTGACCATTGCCAGTTCCACTTTGGCGACGGGGCACGTCGTCTCCTGGAACGGGACGAAGTGGGTGAACGGCGAGAAATATAACATTACGCTGGGGAACAGCGAGGTCCGGGTTATCGACAGCGTGCCGGGCGGGACCGGGATCATCCAGCTGATTCCGGACGGCGTGGCGATTTTGACGGCGACGGACGGGAAGGTGGGCATCCGCACCAACTCCCCCACCTATGACCTGGACGTGAACGGGGCGGCGCGCATCCAGAGCAATACCATCATTGTGGGCAACCTGACCGTGGGGGGTAACGTGAGTTTTACCGGCGACCTGAACATTGGAGGGGTGACCTTTGCCGATGGCGGCCTGGTGGTCAGCGGGACCCTGGGCGGGCGCCGCATCGAGGCGGACGAAGGGGTGATCGTGAGTCTGACGGCGCAGGATGTGAGCGTGACCCGTAACCAGACGGTGGGTGGGGATCTGAAGGTGCAGGGAAACCTGTTTGTGAGCGGGACGCAGACGTTCGATGGCGTGACCTTTGCCAATGGCGGCATCCAGGTAAGCGGGACGGTAACCGGCAATGACATCCGGGCCGACGAGGCGACCATTGTGAGCCTGACGGCGCAGGACGTGAGTGTGACCCGTAACCTGACGGTGGCCGGCGGCATCTCCGCCGCCGCGATGGGGGTGACCAACCTGCAGGCGGGGACGGTGACGACCAGTATCCTCCACAACACCGGCGACCTGTTCGTGGGAGGCAGCCTGTACGTGAGCGGCAGCCAGAGCATTGACGGGGTGTTGTTTGCCAACGGCGGCATTACGCTTTCCGGCACCATTGCGGGGAACAAGATCGAGGCCAACGAAGCAACCATTGTGAGCTTGACGGCGCAGGACGTGAGCGTGACGCGCAACCAGACGGTGGCAGGCGACCTGGCGATGGGCAGCGGCAGCGTGACGGGTGACTTTACGGTGTACGGCAACCTCAACGTAAGTGGCAGCCAGACGCTGGGGGGTGTGATGTTTGCCAATGGCGGGGTGAGCGCCACGGGTTCGGTGACGGCGACCAGTTTTGCCGGGGATGGTTCCCTCCTTACCAACCTGAACACGGGCGGATTCGACGACGACCAGATTGTGAGCGGCACCAGCAACGTGCGCGTGGCGAACAATACCAGCGTGACCATTGCCACGGCGGGGACGGATAGGGTGACCTTCTGCTTCGACCCCATCCTGGAGAGGGAAGTATTAGCTTCATTTTCCATACTCAAGGGCATTCTATCTCTCTTTCTCCTCTTAGTTCTCATATTCCTCTTTTCCAAAATCATCATAATCTGCATTACCTGCACTCTGCATGCATTTTTCTCTATTTTGCATCTTCATTTCCCGCAGTTGTGCTGCGTGATTTTTCAATCTATTTGTTGCATTATCATCACAACATACACACACCTACTGTTATGTCCCTTCCATAGGGGTTAAAAACATCCCCCGGTGTGTTCTCCCGTAATTTCTCACCCTATTTTATCACTATGGGATTTGATACTACATGCATAGTTTCTAATGGGTTTCCCTTGTTGTTTGGCTTTGTTTTGCTGGAGAGCAAGAGAATGTGAGGCCCCCTTCTTCTAGCCGACTGGAAGGAGAGGAGGTCTGATCCACATCGTTCCCCGCACCTAATTTGTCAAGTGCGATCACGTTGTAGCGGCCTCCTTTGATCGTGCTTTTTTTCATCATTTTCCAAGGTACGCGGCGCTGTTACATCCTTTCCTTAATCTCTTTGGCATTTTCAACCCTTAATGGCGATCACGGTTAGTTCTTCCATCTCTTATCGCCCCTTTCTTTGGTCATACTTTCAAGTTCGTGCATATTATATTTGCTAGTTTGGGGGTGGGGTAGAACAATCATCAACACTAATCATGCCAAACAAAGGAATGCTTCCTAAGGGACATTCGATTCATCGTCCACCATACTTTGACGAGAAAATTACCCACACTGGAAGAATAGGATGACTATGTTCTTAAGAACACAGGAGTTTGATGTTTGGAGAGTGGTCAGCAAAGGACCACATCAGTTGCCTCTGGATGAGGATAAATAGAATGAAGAACAAATTAAAAAATCTTCTCTGAATGAGAAGGCTATGAATATTATTCAGTGCGTAATAGATGCTAACGAGTACTCACGTATATCAATGTGTTCATCTGCACAGGAGATGTGGGAGAAGCTAAGGTTGATATATGAAGGCACCTCAGAAGTTCGTGAGACAAAGGCAAACTTGCTAGTCTGAGAATATGAACTGTTCACAATGAAGCCTGAGGAGAGTATAAGGGATATGTATGTAAGGCTAAGTGAGATTACAAATAGATTGAAAGCCTTAGGGAAGGAGTACTCAAATCAAGATCTGGTCAGAAAGGTGTTACGATCACTTTCACGGGCATGGCACACAAAGGCTACTACTATCGAGGATTCGAAGGATCTCACCACACTCACGGTGGATCAATTGATTGGGTCGCTGATGACGTACAAGATCAATATCATGAAGCCAGCTGAGGAGGAAAGCAAGAAGAAGAAGACGATTGCACTGAAATCATATCTAGGATCGTCTGAAGAGAGTGATGCAAGGTCTAGCATCGATAGCGAAGAAGAAGAGTTGATGGCTCTCGTCACAAGGAGAGCTAGAAAATACTTCAGAAGAGTAAGAAGAGAAGGAAACTTTTCCAGAAAATTCTTGAGAAGAAATGCCAACAAGAAAGGGGAGACGAGCAATAAAGAAGAGATTATCTGCTATGAGTGTAAGAAGGCTGGCCACATGAGGGGTCAATACCCCGAGCTCTAGCAAAAGTCTAAGAAAAATAAAGGAAAGAAGTCGAAAGTGATGAAAGCAACCTGGAGTGACGAGGACACGGATAGCTCAAAATTTGAAAGCGAGAAGGATGAACTGGACGAGTTGATGGTGGATGAAGAAATTTCTTAGGTATGTTTTGACACTGAGAACCTCACTACTAAACATTGGAAGTTAGCTTATGCTTCTTATATCAGAAGTATAAGAGGTCTAAAATGATGTCAAGAATCTGAAAAAAAAATTCATGATTTGATTAGCTCTCTTAATCCATGTGATAGATGCACCTTATTTGAAATACGAATTGAAAATTTTAATGAAGAAAAAGAGGACTTTCAATCTAGAATAACTTTGTATGAGGATGAACTAGGATGTCTTGAAGCTGAAAAATAAAATGTCTATGAGAATGTTGAAAATTTGAAAAGTGAAAATGAAAAATTGGTCATGGAGTTGGATAAGCTTAAATCAAGACTGTATGAATGTGAGAAATCTAAGAAAGAAATTAAAACCAACTTCAATATCATACATGATGAGTTAAGGAAGTTGAAAAGTGTTGTTGAAAATGAATTAAATGGAAAACAGAAAATAATTGAATCTAGCAAAGGAAATGGTAGGAATGAAAAGAGTGGTATGGGACACACACTCACAGAGAAAAACACATTTGTGAATAGACAATTTCAGAGATCTTATGATTCATGGTATCATTCTCCTGTTGGCACATGCATAAATTTATTTGTTAATAGATCATACATGCATGGGAGTCATTTTAGAAAATCAAATGTCACTTGCAAAAAAAGCCAAAATAATCCTCACGAAGAGTACATCGTAACTGTATCATCCACCAGTCGATGAATTGAGGAATAAACTCACCATAGGGTTCCGTAGGTTCCCCCCGTTCGTCGCTGGGCAATGCGTAAGCCTAGCCTTGTGTTTTCCTTCTCATATGGTCGATCTTAAAGAGGACAACAATGGCATAGAGGAAGGCATAGAAGACATTGATGGCGTAAAGGAATGTCCTAGTTGGTGACGACGCCCCCCACTCGGTGTCATACAGGAAGGCGCTCGAAGCTCCTAACTAACCACAGCGTGAGTTCTCCACTTGCAAGTCGTGACTTCTCCTTTAAAAGAAAAAACATACCTCAAGACGTATTTTTATTTTGAAAAAAGTTACAATAGAATGAGATTTCATCCTAAAAAATTAGAGAGTTCTCACCGAGCATGTTTAAGTAACATTTTTTTCTTAAATTTTATTTTACAAAAAAAGAGAGAGGTACAAAACCGCAACCAAACACCCTATTACGCAATTTCTGCCCCACATCAGCAATGGAAGAGTATCCTCCAATCATGAGTTTCATGCCCAAACAACTGCATGCTCGTCTTGAGTGAGATATGCGAGGTGAGAACTGGGGATGCCATGGCCTTGGAATCAGGCCTCCGTCGCAGGCTTGAATCCCTGGACTAGAAAGAAAGGACTCAATTTGGCCGGCCTCAATCCATTCCGTCTCTGTTCAGGGGCAAAAGATGGAAGTTTTCGCTTTAGAGTGTGTGCAGATCACTTCCCCACGAAGGATCGGTGCAACGGATATAGACTATTTAATTTCAGTGGTAGGCATAACCCATCGGGTATTTAGAAATCACAGTTACAGCCCATCATCACAAAAGACAATTTCTACTGTTTGTAAGATATAATCATACTTGTTAATAAGAGTTTAGACTAATCACAAGAATAAGAATTCTCAACTCTGTGCAACCAAAAAAAAAATAATACTTAACAGCAATAACCCGCAGGCCACTGCAGATGGGGGAAGCGATAGATAATCGTGTGGGTAAACGCAACCTTTTATGAAGGTTTACTCAATTAGAAGGAAAAACAAAACAAAACCATACGCACGATGTCACAATCGCATAATTGTAAAGTTTCCAGCATGAATTTTCGAGCAACTCTACCGTATGTCCTGGGCATTACATTATGAAATACAAGTGTTTCCGTCTCATTTGCTCCTGAATGCCAACACTCCTTGTGACCTTTAAATCAAAATATCCGTACATCCCCATATTATTTACGAGAGCTGATCTGAACCTTCAAGCTCATGGTGTCAGAGGGAAAGACCGAAAGATGGACATCATTTACTTCAAAGTTCGGTATTCTGTCATACAGCAAATCTACAGGCTACTGTGATCTAATGTATGCGTCAGGGAACCACTTTGAGAAAAGTGAATTTTTTGCTTTTACAACCAAAGTGTAGAAGGCATAGCAAGGAACGTGAACTAACGCCATGCAGAAGTACCTGCAAATTGAACATCAGTCAAGCTTCGGAAGGTAAACATGAACAGCAAAACAAAAGAGGAGCAAAAACAGAGCGCATTGTTACCATAGGGGCGCCCAAGGTGTGTTAAGCTCAAGAAAAGGGTAAGGCCACCTACAATAAACATCAATAAGAAAGTAAACAAGCATTTAAACCAAACACTGAACCACATATGGACTTGCTAGATATTTATATGTGCTCTGTGGACCCAGAGGTTCCACTTCTGCCAAGCAGTGAAGCATCTTGACAAAAAGGATGTAAATATTTCCTATAAAAAGGCTGCATAAGATGCACTCACCATGAAAAACCACAAGCATGTAAGATCCACTGAAAAGTTACATAGATACAGGTCCATAAAACAAAAAATGCCATCCCGAACCAAGGAAAGGGCTGAACACAAAAACAAATATCAAATAAGAATCCCAACAAGGAACTATTAGTTGCTTAGAGGCGTTATACACACCAGGCTGTTGAGAGCAGTGTCAAGGAGGAGAAACAGAAGATTGAGAGAATGCATGGAGCCCATTAACTGCAGAACAAAAACAGATGAATCATACTCGAGAGTAATGTATGAATCGCAACACAAGTAAGAGCACAGCTAATGACCTTTTGATGTAGCATGATGACATAGGAATTGTTAACAAACAAATCAATGAAAGTATATCTGAAGCTTTCCAAGCCTCTGCTATAACCCTCTGAGTTCTAACAGATGACTCCAACAGCAATGATAATGGCAAACTCTGTATGTGAATAATCCGGATATGTAAAGGGAGTGCGGAGTTGTCCATTCCTAGGTTCCTTATGGGTTAACGAATGTAAAATTGTGCATTTTGAAAAAAAGTGAACACAATATTGTGATTATTTTGCTATTCAAAGTGATTCATCAGTTATGGTTCGCACGACCTCTTCGGCGATGGCCGTCCGTGGATCACCATCGAAGACCCGGCCTGCTGCGGCAAAACCTTCCCGGACTTCTTCGAGGTGCTCGCGCGGATCCGGGCGGAAGCGTAGCGCAGGTCTCCGGCTTGCGGGACGGAGCGATAAAAACGTCACCGGATTCCGGTGACGTTTTGTTTTCCTCGTGCGGGACGGAGCCCTGCGCCACGGCGATCAGTCCAACAGCTCCGGTTTCCGGAAAAAAATGAAGGTCGGCAGTTGGCCGAGAGCGCCGAAGAGCATGATGCTCTGGATGACGGGCGGTTTCGCTTTCAGTCCGATGTCTTTCGCGAGGTAGTTCAGCGCCATCACTTCGGTGATGAGCATGAACGCGTAGGCGACGCACAGGCCGGCGAGCAGTCCGAGGAATTTTTTCCAGTGCGGCCCGGCGGCGATTTTTTTCCACGGCAGCAACAGCGTCGCGCCGAAAATCGCATGGATGAACGGCTCGAAGTGCGCGAAGTGGTCCCACCAGCCGTGGCGCTCGTAAAGCGGCCGCCGGCCGGCGACCGACCACACGAGCAGGAACACGCCGAAGGCGATGCTCGTGTAGCGCGCGTAACGTGTGCCGTCCAGGGCCTCTTTGCTCACGGTGCTCATGGCGTCAGGGGCGGAAGAGGGCGACGTCGCTCCATTCGCCCATGATTCGACCGTCGGTTTTTACGGAACCCCACGCGGTTTTTGCGCGGTCCTCGAAGACGAGTCGAACATTGTCCTGCTCTTTGGCGAGGATGCCGGAGAGCGCGAGAACGCCTCCGGGTTTCACGGCGGCGAGCAGGTTGTCGGCATAGATGCAGAGGACGTCGCTGATGATGTTCGCGAGCACGACATCCGACGGGCCGGCGAGAGGCAGCCCTTCTTCGAGTCCGGCGTGCGCGAACGCAACGGCTTCCGGTTTCAGTCCGTTGGCCGCCCGGTTTTCCTCGGAAACCTTCACGGCCTCCGGATCGCGGTCGAAACCGAACACCTTGCCGCAACCGAGTTGTGCGGCGGATACGGCGAGAATCCCGGAGCCGCAACCGGCGTCGATGACACTCACGGACTTGGCCGGCCGGTTTTCCAAAAAGTCGAGCAGCCGGATCGCGCACAGACGCGTCGTCGGGTGGTCGCCCGTGCCGAACGCCAGCCCGGCGTCGAAATACACCACCGACGCGCCTTTCGGCACGTCGTACTCGGCGCGCCGCCATTCCGGCACCCAATGCAGCGGGCCGTGCGCCCACGGGTGGAGATGCTGTTTGTAGGCCTCCTTCCAGTCGCGGTCCTCGAGCGTACCGTATTCCGGGTTTTCCGGGAGCTTCCTGAAGGTCTTCCGCAGATCGCTCCAGGCGTCGCGCGCCTCCGGCTCGGTGTCGAAGTAACCCATGAGGAAGTGCGGCGTGCGCACGTTCTCGTTGAAAATCATCCACGGCGAACGGGTCAGCTCGCAGAAGTGGTCTTCGAGCGGTTGGGCCCAATCGGCGGGGATTTCGCAGCGGAGTTCGATCATGACTGTGCGTGGACGCGTTCATCCCGTTTCAAATCCCGTTTCAGGCAAATGAAAAAGCCCCGCGGAAGGCGGGGCGGAGGAGTGGTTCGATCGGTTTAGAACTTCCATTGGAAGCCGACATGAACGACGTGCATGCTCAGGTCATTGATCTGCGACGTCGCTCCCACGCCGTGCCCGAAATCATGGGTAAACTCCGGTGATCCGAGACGACGGAAATCGTAGCCGACATCGATGCCGGCATTTTTCGTGAACATGTAACGGAAACCGAGACCGACGCCGACGACATAGGTCGTATCGACATCCGAACTTTTGTTCAGGGTCGGGTTATTGTCCACGGTCACCGACTGACTCAGCACCATGGCGCCTGCGCGCGGGCCGAGATAAACCAACGCGTTGTCGTTCACTTTGAGGTTATAATTGTAGGCGAAAATCAGCGGAACGGCGAGATGGTCGAACGTCGTTTTGGCGGTGGCGAGCGAACCGATGATGTCGACGCTCTGAGACGAGCCCGACAGCCCCGTCGTGAATTCGATCTGATGGACGCCCGCATCGGATTCCTGAAAGTAATAGCCGGAAGAAATCTCACCACCGAAGAAATTGGCGCCGCCGGTGCCCTGATAATTGCCGTTCATCAACGCCGTGCCGCTGATGGTGATATTGTTGGTGCCGGTGGCGCGCGCATATGCGGCGGAGCCGGTAATATACGGCCCGGAACCGATTCCGAACGGATCTCCGGCCGCATGTGCGGTGGCGAGAAGTGAGGCGGTGAACGCGATAACGGGGAGGAGGGTTTTGATCTTCATGGTGTTTTGCTCTGAAAGCGGAGCAATTCATTCCCGATGAAAAGGCAAAGTAAAGCTCCGAAATCGGAGCAAAATGTCTGATGGGATATGGGTCATCATAGACCGTTTGACCAAGTCAGCACATTTCTTACCAATTAAGAGTTGATGGTCAGTTGATGTTCTTACTGCTTTATACATCAAGGAAATAGTCAGATTACATGGAGTACCTGTTTCAATTATGTCTGACCGAGACCCGCGTTTTACTTCTCACTTTTGGAAGGGTCTACAACATTTGTTAGGGACATGACTCAACTTTAGTATAGCCTTTCATCTTCAAACGGATGGTCAGACCGAAAGAACCAATCAAGTAGTAGAAGACATGCTCAGAGCTTGTATCATCGATTTTGGTGGAAGTTAGCATGATCACTTACCTTTGGTCGAGTTTGCATACAACAACAGTTACCAGGCAATTATATAGATGGCACCTTTTGAATCCTTATACAGAAGAAGTTGCGGATCACCTTTGAGCTGGGACGAAGTTGGCGAGAAACAATTATTAGTCCCAGACATGATTAGGAAAACTTCCGAAAAGATTCAATTGATTAGAGAAAGACTACAAACAGCTCAATCTAGATAAAAGGTTTATGCTGATACCAGTAGAAGGGATCTCAAATTCCAAGTTAGAGATCACGTCTTTCTTAAGATTTCTCCAGGGTGAGGAATTAGAAGATTTGGTGTTAAAGGCAAGCTTACACCAAGGTACATCAGACCTTTTGAGGAACTAGGAAGAATTGGCGAGGTTGCTTACCGCGTCGTTTTACCTCCTCAATTGTCCGAAGTCCATAATGTGTTCCACATATCCATGTTGAAGAAGTATGTCCACGATCCCTCACATGTCATAGATCATGGTGACCTAGTGATACAAAAGGATCTCACATATGAACAAAAGCCCATGAAGATCCTTGATCGTGAGGTACATACACTAAGGAACAAGACAATTCCCATGGTCAAGGTGCAATGGAGTAGATGCTCAGAATAAGAAGCCACATGGGAGACAGAGGAATCCATGAAGAAAAGATTCCCAGACCTATTTTGAAAGGTATGTACTCTGCACCCCCCACGTCAAAATACAATTAAAATTGGGGACCAAATTCTTTTAAGTGGGAGCGGGTGTAGTAACCCTGATAAATTATGGAAATGAAAGTTCTTAAATAACATTAAAATAAATAAATTAACCAGAGCCCAGATCATATACATAACACTACATACAAAAATGGGCCTTACACCTAAACAAGAAAAGGGTGCCCATACCCAGGGTGCTAATTCAAGAAATAAAGACACTCAGAATGGGCGCTATTTTCATGCACTTGTAAACAACATTCGTATCGTATTGTGGTAAAGGTGAACGGTGGCCCCTGTTAGGGCACTATTCTATGAAATGAAGACCCTTGCTTGGGTGCCATTTCACTGAGGGTGAAATATGGAAATTGCCGACCGTGGTTCGTTCTAAGTAGGACACTAGTTGATGTTCGAGAAGGTCATGATCTGGAAGGAGTAATATGTAGGAAATTATGGATACAATAGGATTCTTACGTGGGGAATATTAATCCTGATCGAACTCTAATTCTCCAATAGGATTGCTTCTCTATAAATACCATGCCCCATCGATCGAACACTGGCTATTGCTTCATCTACCTCCAGTGTTCTTCCTCTTTGCTCTTGTTTCTTCTTCTTTCGGAAGCAGAGTGGAGGTTCCTATTCCCTACTGCTTCTTTCCGTGAAGAGAAGCCTGCTGCTACTCTTCTTCCTCTTAATACCGCAGACCCTACCACTCTTCTTCCTGCGACTGCACGTGGAGGAAAGGCCTTTGTTCCCCGAAGCTGCATCTTTCTTCTATTACTGTAAACGGAAGGAAGAACATCCGTTAGAAGCTACAGCGGATTATCCTCTTAACTGCTGCATCTTCATCTTCCTGAATCAAGGAAGCGGCCGTCATCTTGTTACTGTGAAGCTACAATTGCCTTCTTCCCCTGTTCCTGCCAGATTGGAGTTCTACTACTGCATATTTTGCATATTATCTTCTCTATTCGTCAATCCAAATCAACTCAAAAAAGTAGGTGTTCTCAAGTATAAGCCCAATCTAATGAATTCCAAAGCATGTGCATGCATATAGTTCTTTCAGTATGGTTTCAGTAGTTTCTGTTTGTTTTTTTGAGTTCCAGTAAAAGGGCGCCCCTCTATAGGGCTCTACTTCATCAAAACGACTATATAAACAGTTGTTATTCTTCCAGTAATTAAATAACTACATCATGTTTAAAATTTAAAAACCATGAATCATGATGTCTAATCTAATGCACGAGTACACTGCTAGAACCATTCTATTTTTCTCTACCTGTCCATGTATCTATTCCTATGAAGTTATTTTTATTGGAAAAATACTACTGTTCATGACCAAATGAAAGCACGGCTGTCACCTTGCCATTGTTCAATATAGCGCCCCTGACCTAGGCGATTTCTAGGCCGATGGGAGGCCGAGAGAGGGTTATTTTACACCGAAAAGGGAAAACCATGCTTTGGGGATCGAGCGCCAGATCTAGCATTTTATCGCATTATTTCATGGTTTGTTGGCATTAAACGATGCTCTGGGGCATGGGGACGAGTTTCTCCCTTGTTTCCCCTTCACCTGGGGGTGAATGGGGCGTGGAATGGCGTTTTGGGGCCGTTCCCGTCGTTCTCGATTTTCTGGCAAGAAAACGGTCCTAACAGGAACCGTTTCTAGGTTAGGCGGCCCTCAGGGTGACGGCTAGCCGACCAGGGAGTGTCGGCAGGGTATGCGGTCGGGCGACTGACCGCTACCCCTGTGGCGGCCAAGTGGCCGATCGCCTTCCTCGTAGAGCCAGCGTGACTCCCGATGTGTTTCTGACTGTTGTGTTTTGACTGTTGAACAGTCCTTGGGAATGGTGGTCACGAAGGTGACCGTTTCACCCAGCCTGGCGGTCTCAAGAGAGACAGTTTCAGTCCCTAATAGTCACCAGGTGACCGTTTACCTTCTCGTGCAGTCCGTGGCGTGGCGGTCCCGGGGGGACCGTTTCACACCTTAAGCGGCCCAAGGTGGACCGTTTTTGTTTCGAATGGTCCTCAGGAGATCGTCTTTCCTCTTTGAGTGGCAGCCTATGGGTGACCGCCTCTCTTCACCTTGCGGTCTATCGTTCGATCGTTTTTACCCTGGGACGGTCTAGAGTGGACCGCCACTTGGGTTTTGTCCGACCAGAGTTCGGTTCTCGCCGATTCCAATCTCGAGTGAGTGGGCCTTGATCCACATGCTGACCTGCGGTCCGGCTGTTTCGAGACATCATGTCGGGGGCCATGTGCGGGTGCCGTGGGGTCCCGAGAAGCGGCGTGTTCTCGACTAGTGTCACCGTGAGTCGGTGTCGGCACGAGGAGTTGTCCTCGTTCCTTGTCCGATTCAGACATCATTTTTCGTTGACTAGAGAGTCTACTCCCTCAGCGACCCTCCACTAGTCGTAGCCTTTGGACACGCGTGTGGTCCGACCATGGAGTGGTGGCGAGGCTACCCCGAGAGACGATTTTTAGACTGGTTACCATTGGGCCCTACATCTTGCAGCCAGAGTCTGACTGAGGGAAAAACCAATCAGAGGGCCTGACCTAGGACGCATGGTCTGTGTGTGCACACGTGGTCGGTGGGAACAGTCCCACGCTGACGAGTGTGACCCCGACCAGTCCTTGTTCTGCGGTTACTTGTCTGGTGTCCCCGTTTCACTAGGGGTGACAAGGGGGACACCTGAGGCACAGTCTAAGATGTCAGGGGACGCATCCAGTCTTGCTTCTAGTGGGTGGTACTCCTATCTTGTCAGGTGGTGACTCTTGGTTTTCACCGTGACGTGTGTCTCAGATTTCTCACCATGAGACCGGTGTCAGGCATAGCAGTGCTTTTCTATGTATTTATTCCGATCGTACCCACCTTTAGCTACTTTGCATTGCAGTTTCTCATTTTGCGAGGTAGAGGTCTGAGTGATCCTTATTGAGCCTTTTTTTATGAGGCTCATTCCCTGCATTTTTCACCATTTCAAGTGAGGCGAGGCTTCAGAGGACCGTGTCTGAGGCTCCACGTAGTTCTAGTACCTAGGGTTAGTTGCCAGTTGCTAGAGCCGGGATATGTCTCGTGTGTAGATATTTTTCTTCCCTACTTTTAGACCAAGATATGAAATAAAACGTGCTAAAAGGGGAAAAGAGTGAATGGAAGAGACAAATAATGCAACAAATCAGTCACCCACATGCATAAGAAAATTGTGATCGCCACTAAGGCACTAAGTGCAAAAGGAGAGCACCACGTACCTTGGAAAAGGGGAGAGGATGAAGACACTCGCCAGCGATGCAACGCTAGACAAGAAAAACACAGCCCACTTGAGACCGCTTAATAACGTAGACGGCCGCGTGACAGGCTGCGTGTAGCACTGAGGAGGAACACGGGACGAAGACCTGGCTGGAGCTCAAACGGTCGGCAACAAGCCACTAGAAGGAGTTGAATGGTCCGCGTAAGACCGTGTACCCATTTAAACGGATGAAGATAGACCACACAGCACCTCCAGACCCCCACACTATGAAACTTATTCCTCCACCCCTTCCAGCCGGCCAGAGGGGATGGGTCTCGTGCTAAGACTCCTGTTAACCTACAAAACACACCAAATAACCAGAAAGTGCCACCCAAATTAGTCTGCAAACGTGCAATATCTATGAAAAGGAATGAAAGACTAGCAACGTAAATGAAATTGGGAATATCTGGGGGTTGACTTTAGGTTGACTTTTGAACCCCTATGGGGCGTGAAAATTAGTAGGAGGGGTGAAAGAATGTGAATGTCAGAAAAAAAACGTGGAGAAGATGAAGGAAAATGACCATGCAAAGATGAACTAATGTCTAAACACCTAAATCAAAACACTAAGGAAACTACTACTCCCTGAACCGAAGGCTCAAACGGACATAGAGATCCTTCCTCTCTGACTGAGATCCACTCAAGAATTCGGCAGCACTTCGTCGCCAACGCTGGATCTCCCCCCCTCGTGAGCTTGGACTAAGGGTGCTATTTATAGACCCTTGAAATTTCACCCCGAATTGAGGATTTTTCAGCGAGAATTATGCCTAGATTCTTTAGGATAAATCGAAGATAACATTCCCAATTTTCACCAGGATCAAACGGCATCGAAATTGGCTGAGAATTCGCAGAGAGAAGAAGGGAACAATCACCTAATTTAACCATGGATGGAGAGAGAAAAGTCAGCCAGATCAAGGATCTCTGCCGTGAACACGGTCGAATGATAGGCCACCCACCCTTATACACGGTCCAATGCTAGACCATGTAGGGGGTGTCAGTGATAAATAAAAATAAGATAAATAAGCCATTTCTCCCATAAAACAGACTGACTTAGTCGGCGTAGGACTCTTAGGAAGCAAACGGTCTATCGATAGACCGTCCAACGAGTCACACGGCCCATTGCCAGACCATTTATACGGTGTCGGTGATAAACCAATAAAAATGACATAAATAGATATTTATCTGAAAAACTAACCCGTTTAGGACTCTGGCTACTAAACGGTCTAGTGATGGACCACCTAACTTGCATAAATGGCCCCATGAACGACCGTGTATTGGGTTGTCGATGGAAAATCAAAAAATAGCTAATTAATCTGCAGGCAGACTGGTGTGGGACCCTGAGTGAAATAAATAGTCTCCAATACGAGCGCCCATCATTCTACATGGTCTATTGCTAGACCGCGTTTAGTCTGGGCAGTGAAAATTAATAAAACAGGATAAATAAGCCCATTTTCCCCAAAAGACCTTGTGAAATCAAGGCCCATTAAGCCCGAACTCAAGAGTAAGCCTAGCCAGGGAGGAAATACCCAAAAAATGAGCCCAAAGATATGCCTAAAAATGGCCTAATGAGTAATGGACAACTCAAGGCATCAAAAATAATGGTAAGAAGAATGACTTAACTTGAAGGTAAAAAATAGGTGTCAACAGATGCCCCTCCTTAACGTCCTCTTTGCAAGTGAGTGAGCAGAGGTGAAGCGAAAGTAAAATGGAATATGGAGATGAAGCGAAGCGGACTGAAAAGTGGGCGTTAAGGTAAAAGACACTCATTTTCTCACCAACGAGCGATAGGAATCTTCCGAAAAAATTTGAACTAAGCACAAGGAACGATCAGACTAAAACAACACCAGTCTAGAGGAACTAACTAAATAAAAAGTAGGATAAAAAGTAGGGAACCTCATCAGGGGACACAATCCACAACCAATGAGGGAAAACAAGCAGCAAAAGTAAAGAGAGGGACTAAAACTTCAGACAGGGACTCTTAGTCAACCAAACCAAGTAAATAGACCGGGGAGAACCTTCCAACCCAGAGTGGAATTGTTCCTCTTACTCAAACGCTGGACGCATAATCATCCATCACTAACGAGACAGTTCCAGGCAGACCATCGGTCGTGAATGCTCAAAAATATGTGTATGATGCATGCTGGGCTAAAATAAAAGAAATCATTAAAACGAATACGAAGAAAGGATAAAATAGAAAGTACTCAAGAATAGTATTGCTAGACCGGGGCAATCAGGGTCAAGACACTATCCGCAACCACGGCGTGCGAGATAGAACCATCGTCCCCTAATTTTCCCAACCTAATGACCTATCTGAAGGTTAAACGCGTGCACCTAGATCATCATTATTTTTGTTATAGGAGAACATCAGATCCTGGAACATGTGAACAACCAACTGGTTCTTGAGATAATATAGTCTAAGTACCATATAGTAATGCAATAAGGGATACAGAGATCGAAATACTTGCCTGACTTACCTGACGGCAGTGGAGGGCAAGTTGGTGCTGCAAGAGAAATCATGAACAGGGTTTTGTAATATTATGTCATGAAATATTCATTCAAACTAGAAGATTATCATTTAACCACACAATGCAGCAAAGTGGTGCTCAAAACATTCTTCATTATTTTAGCATATGAATGGTCTATTTTAGTCCGCCCAAGAACATCCACAGTCTAGCTTCGGCCGTTCAAACGTTAGTAGTTTGAATATGATCGTGAAAATGAATGGCCCTCTAAGGGACCGTCTAGAAACCTGAACGGCTAGTCCGTAGTCATTTAATGGGAGTGCACCGTTAGAGCTACCCCGATCTATGTGTAGACCGTCCACATGAGGAATGGTCTATCGTTAGACCGTTCCATCACTGGAGGTTTGAAAAAAAACCCTTCAATCTTCCTCCCGCCCTCTCCTCTATAACCGACGGAGGAGGAGAAAGAAGGCACGTCCCCCCCCATGCTCCACTCTCTCCATCTCCCCACTCTCATTCCCAAATTCTCTTCTACTCTCTCTCCCTCGGTCTCTCTCCCCTTCATGCGCTTCAAGAGGCAAGCCATACGCCCTAGCATGGCCGGTGAGGATGCCACGCCACCATCACCGGCGCCAGTGACCACCACGGAGGAGATCGTCGTGCTACTGCCCGCGGTGGGAGAAGAAGCACCGCCCCCACCACCCACGATTGAGGAGGAAGCTGGGGCGGTCATCGTCTGGGAAGAGGAGGATGCCGACGTACCACCGGAGGCGGCCACGACGGCGGTGGAGAAGCCACCGCGAACCTCTGAGGTAGGTTGCCTAAAAACCCTTCCCTATTTCTATTTCACATCATGCATGTAGCTTAGGAGGGGAGAAGTTAACGCTCCTGCCGCGGTATAGGTTCCGGCGATGGTTAGCTCGCGTGAGGGGATGGGCTTAATGATCAGCTGGTCTTTGCTGATCCGGACAGCTTTTATCGGTTGGTCGAGGGAATAGGGGTGTTTTAAGACCGTATCCGCGGGGTGCTGAGCCTTAAGGGCCAGGGGCAGGCATAATAAGAGGAGTAGCATTTTTTCCATAAGCGATCGTTTACTGCTGACCGGAGGCCGGCTGCTTATGGAGGATGCCGAAAAATTCCGGATTACATACCGTGGCCGGAAATAAAAGTTTGGCAGTCGTGGCGCCGCAGATCGCGGTCGAGCTTACGGAACAGACTTAGCGTGATGGGCACGAGGCCGCCGGGGTCACGTCGTTCGCGGGCCAGCTCTTCGATCTTATCGAGTTGTTCGGTGAGCATGCGGGCCTGAAAGACGCCCATGGTGCCTTTGAGCTTGTGCGCGAGATAGGCGAGCCGGTCGTAGTCCTTATCCACGAAGGCGCGTTGGATATCGGCGAGATGATTGGGCAGGGCGTCGAGCAGGGTGGCCACTGTATCGCGGACATAGTCTTTGTCCCCTATTTCTTCGAGGAGCGAGAGATTGAACAGGCCGTCGCTGTTGTCCTGCGGGTCTTCGGGGTGCTGGATGGGCAGCTGGTGCTGCGCCTCCATGAGTTCGGCGACCTTGTTGTAGAATTCCCGGAAATCGAAGGGTTTGGACATATAGCCATTCATCCCTGCCTCGAGACAGCGGACCTGCTCGCCTTTGAGCGCATTGGCCGTCATGGCCAGAATGGGAATGCGGAGCTTCATCGTCTCCCGTAGATATTTGGTGGTTTGATAGCCATCCATCACGGGCATCTGCAGGTCCATAACGATGAGGTCGAACCGCTGTTTTTCGAGCTGGGAGACGGCTTCGCGGCCGTTGTCGGCAACGGTTACCCGGGCGCCGGCTTTTTTTATCACATGTTCGATGAGCTGCTGGTTGATCGGGTTGTCTTCCACCACCAGTAAATGTTTGCCTTCGAAGGCCGCCTGGGCGTCCTGCGCGATCTTGACCTTGGGTGCTGCCGGGGTGATGACGGACTCCCGGCAATAGGTGAGATGGAAGGAGAAGGTCGTTCCCTTGCCGGGCTCGCTTTCCACCTCGATAGTGCCGTCCTGCATCTGGACCAGTTGGTGACAGATGGCGAGGCCCAGTCCGGTACCGCCATATTTCCGGGTGATATCGGACCCGGCTTGCGAGAAACTGTCGAAGACATGGGGGAGCTGTTCGGCGGTCATGCCGATGCCTGTGTCCGCGACGGTGAAGAGCAGGCTCACGGAGCGGTTGTCTTGTCTTTCGACGGTTACCGTAAGTTTGATATATCCTTTTTCCGTGAACTTCACGGCATTGCCTACGAGGTTGATGAGCACCTGGTTCAGGCGGTGCGGGTCGCCTACCAACGAGGCGGGGATGGCAGGGTCGAGCTCCATGCCGAACTGCAGGCCTTTTTTGAAGATACGTTGTTCGAAGAGGGCCCAGATATTGGCTGTGACGTCCTGCGGCCGGAAGGCGATCTTCTCGATGGCAAGTTTCCCGGCCTGGATCTTGGAAAGATCGAGGATATCGTTGACGATGACGAGCAGGTTGTCGGCGCTGCGGCGGATCACACCGGCAAACTGTTCCTGCTGTGGGTTGAGCTGGGTTTCCATTAAAAGGTTGGTCATGCCGACGATGCCGTTCATGGGGGTGCGGATCTCGTGGCTCATGTTGGCGAGAAATTGTTCCTGCATCTTTCTGGCCTCTTCGGCTTCGGTTTTGGCGGCTATGAGCTGACGTTGGACATCTCTTTTCTCCGAGATGTCGCGGACGAAACATTGGAAGCCCGGGGTGCCGTCCTTTCGGGTCAGCAAAAGGGCGGCTTGTTCGACCCATTTCCTTTCACCGGAACGGGTGAGACAGCGGAATTCGAGGATGGTCTCGCGGGTTGCCGCTTTGACCTGGCTGTTATAATGATCATTGACTTTTTGCAGCTCTGCCGGGTCGACGAGGAAAGAGAAATGCTGGCCGATGAGCTCCTGGGAGGTATACCCCGTGAGGGCATGGGCCCCGGCGCTGGCGAATTCGATGAGCCCACGGATATCGGTGGTATAGATGACGCCGGTGAGGTTGTCGATAAGTTCTCGATAATCGGGTTGGGTCGGGATAGCCTTCATGATAGGGATAAGCCGGCGGAGGCCGGTGGACCTATAGAACGTGGATGACACGTTTATAGGATTTGGCGGCGCGCACGGGACGGAAAAATAAGGGAATTACTTATATTTCCGTAAAATAAGGGGTATATGAAACGATTGTTTGTGGCAATTTTGGTGGTAATTATGGTTTCCTCCTGTTCTCATGACGCGCCGGTGTATGCGCCGGGTTCGTCTGGTGTCCCCACCATAAGCAAAGTTGTAAAATGTTCTGCGCAAGTGATCAATATTCGAGAATTTTGGCCATATATCAAATCAAGTCAAGCAAGTAAGTATGTTCATGTATTCAGTTCACGTGAAAGTGGAATGTCGTAGACTCAACATGCTAAATAGTACTTCAGTGCAATACCTCACCATGTCATTACAAACTCCCATGGGCACTAGAACTTTTCGAACGCTCTCCCCAAGACCAGAATGGGCCCCTATGATGTGTTGGCATTGAGGGTTGGATCAGAGATCCCACGAAATCTAGATATCCACATTATGTAATGGCCAAGAATTTCAATGTTAAGCTCAAATAACCAAACACTAAGAATAAGACCATTCCTTAGAAGGAATTTCAAATGATAGGTCATAAGAATCTGACTTGGGAGCCAAGAATTATAGAAAAGGGATCGGGAACATGATAGGCTAGCAGCCTGAAGAGGCTTCATCTAACAAAGGCTCGCAATGCCACACAAAATCATGAAGTTCGAGAAAATTAGACGAGGTCACAGTTAACATGGAACCGCTAGCTCTTAGTAGCGGTCCAACAATGACCGCTATCAAGTAAGTGTCCCAAGGGCTGTGTCGAATCCCTGGGTCGGTGCGTTAACTCAGGAACAAAAATGTAGTCAATATAGAACCACAGTCATGAAGTAGCGGTCCAAGGATAACCGCAATTAACAGAGGCCAACAGGTGCCTGTGTCGACTCACTAGGCAGGTGGGTCGACTCATAAGGTAGGGAAACAAGAATGCGAGCCAGGAAGAGCCGCAGTTTGGCAATAGCAGTCTATGGAGAACCGCAACTAGATTAGGAACAACAACTGCCAGAAGCCACGTTAGGTGATTAAAACAAGGTTCAGTTGACTCATAGGGCTATCAGTTGACCTGAAAATATTAATAGGGTTCAATCTACAAGAAAATGATCGACCGAGGTAATACAGGTCGACAGAATCAGAGTTCGGTCGACAGGAATCAGTCAGCTGGACAAGACTGGCATGCTGGCCAGACAGAAGAAGAACGTGGTCAGTCGCAGGCCGCGACCTTCTGGTTGCGGTCCTCAGAGGGCCGCGTTCTAGACAGAATTGGGCAGAACTCAGTCACAACCTTAGACTTCCCACTCAAAATCCAGTTGATTCAGTAGGTTCGGGCTTTCAGGATACAACTTGCTCGACGTCCGAGTCAGAATCTCAGGCTCGCGGAGTCTTATGAAGGTCTTGTGATAGCAGTCCTAGTCCGACGGAAGGAATATCCAGTAGAGAGTCCCCACTATCCCAAGAATTGAAGGTGTGAAACGTGGAAAATATGAGTGAACGGTAAGCCATGACCACCGGAGTGGCATGACCCTCAAACAATCCTAGTAACGAATCCAATAACTTGGTCAAACAAATCAAAGTATCACAAGAGTTTTCAAAGATGTGAATAGATTAAGCAACGATTAATCTACTTGATTACAGGGTATAACATGATAGAGAATAATTATAATCGATGAGCAATGATATGGATCTTATTTAGATTTGACGTTCTTTCATAAAGCCCTAATTATTAGGTGCATTGTTATTCCTAACACATGCTGTCTACTCAGAACAAAACGCAAAGAAAACTGCGATTTAGCTGTAACCCGTGTCCAGATCGCCGTCAGGGGAGGACCGCTACTTGATGGTAGCAGTCGGTCAATGACCGTGATCAGGCCAGTTTGACCCAGGTCAAAATAAAATGCCCGCCAAGAGATGGCGGTTTGTAGCGCGACTGCGGTCTCTAGGTCGCAGTTACTGGTGGTCCATGATCTGGACCTGGGCCTCACCTCTCGACGATCTCTGACACACTTCGATTTGGAACACAATACGTTCGATATACTACATATAAATTGGGCAAAATACTACCAATAGGAAGAGCACACAAAAATGTACAACATGACATGATTTGATTAGGGTTTGGCCTTTAGAGAAACCTACCTTAAGACGTGAGAAAGAAGGTTGACGATGACGGAACCCAATTAAAACCCTCGCTTTCCTCGCCGTACCACATTCTCGATATCGCTCACCGACAGCCACCTAGACAAAATAGGGTTCTTGGTTGTGTTGGGCTTTGATTTATAGGGTTGGGGGTAAACCTAGAGTTGTGGCTTCGATCGGGGATCGACGTGGAGATGATCCCGCGCGAAATTTGCGGTTGACCGAGTCGCGCCTCTTATCTTCGAAATTGGAAAGTTAGGGTTAGGGTTTATGTGAGGGAATCAATGGAAAACGGTCCTCCGACGTGGTCCTAACATTTGGGTCCGGATTGAGCCCATTAGGGCTGGAATTGAGCTCTAATTTGGTCGATTAATGGCCATTCTAAGCGAGTTCCGAGTTTCACAAAAAATCTCTAATTTGGGCCTAATTGGCCAGGCAGTCCGGGCGGGCCCCCGGCCCCGGGCGCCCTGCCGCATGGGGGGGGGGGAGCAATAGAGGAACGACTTCTCACGAATCACCATGAGGATCTGCTTAGGGAGAGCAGTGAAGGGAGTATACTACTTGTGGATGGGGCTCCCCCTAGGTGCATCGCAGTCGCGACGCTCCCTCTTGTTATGATCGCACCTTGACTGATCGAACGAGCATTTTTGCTCAGTGTGGTGGCCCTCGATTACCCGACCAAGAGTGATAGTGCTCTCTTCACAGTCGGCGTGCTTTTGGGCCAACGTGAGGAGCTCCATTACTATGGTGGGGGTCTGAACCCCCAAGGAATGGCAAAGGATGTAGTCTCAAGTCCCTTGAGCCAGCACGATGGTGGTGACATTGACATCGAGGCAAGGGACATGGAGGGCTTCCTTGCAGAACTGGGTGACAAAGTCCCACAAGGGCTCTTCATGCCCCTGCTTGAGGGTGAGTAGAGTGACAACAGATCGGGCCTCCTTCTTACAACTGTGGAAGTTCTCATTCAGCATCTGCTTCATGTGCTGGAAGGTGGTGATCGAACTCGCCAAGAGGGATTCGAACCATGTCTGAGCATTTTTTAGAACATGGTTGTGAAGGCCAATCACTTCACCGTGTCCAAGGCCCTATGGAAGACTAAGTTAGACTCGAAGTTATGGAGATGGTCGGCTACATCATACGGGGTGAACGGTGACAGTTGGAACTTTGGAGGGATGCATGGGCGCCTCCAAGATCTCCAGGGAGAAGGGGGCCTGGAAGTCGACGTCATCATTGACCAGGCCCTTTGTCTTGGCTGCTTGGATGATGTTGTCTAAGTAGCGCACCTTCCTCTCTAGCTCTCACTCGACATCATCATAGCACCGCAGACGTCGGCCATACCTGGGTTGGAGTGGAGGGGGATCAGAGAGCAGCATTGAGAATATATGGGCTGACGTAGGGTGCGCATCATGGAGGTGACCGAACGTGCTCAGCCGTCAGTCGCCTACTGGACTCTGCTCCTCGATGGGGGAATCGCAATGGCACGGTCCTACTCCCCCTACCAGTCGAAAAGTCCATGGTAGGCCTCCGTCGGTACCTAGAGCTGGTGGCGTATATCAGCCAACTCTTCTGCCACAGAGTGGGTGGAGGATTGGAGGAGATCCCCCTAGGAAAGGTGGTCACTCGCGGGGGTTCCCGAGATGCCTGGCGAGAGCCTATCATCCTCTATCGATTGTTGACATTGTGTAGCCTATCCTTAGTGCCATGGCTTATACTTTCTCTTCCCACAGGCTGCGCCGAGAAGTGTAGCGGTCGAGATTCGTCACTTTGATCACAAACTACAACCTCCAATAATTTGTTTATAGTGAGGAAAGAGAGAGATGTCATAGGAGAAGGAATCTGCAGGCACAAATCGTGATCATATGGAGCCTTGGGAGATATCCCAAGGGACAACTCTCCGACAGTCAGGTTAGTCAACTGACGAGACGGTGGTGAACTCTCGGGAGGAAAGGATGATAAATCGAAGTGAAAGAAGGTTTGAGGGGTTGAAGTTACTTACCCCCCTGGCCGTAGGGCCAGGGTCTTATTTATATCTTTATCGTGGGGTTGTCCTTCACCTTCATTGGGCTTCCGTGGCCAGAGAAAACATGAGTCGCCTCGCATGTTTGCTTGTCAAAGAGAGAGACGTAGGCACTGACCCCGTCGTTCCTTCGTCGGAGGAGGTAGCACCGCCATTAATGCGGTAGGGCTGGCCAGAGACGTGGGGGTTGGTTTGTCAAAGGGAACAGCGAGGGCGGTATCCTCCCTCCCCCTCTTTCCGGACTGGAGCTCCTTCTGCCATTAATGCGATGAGGTCTACTGGGAACTTACGCCACTGCTTTTGGCAGGTGCAGGCGCACACGAGTATGGCTTCTGGACTTCGGCCTACGTAGTGGCAGGTCTTGACCAGTCTCGTGCTTGGCTGGAACTACTAGAAATGGGTTCAGAGTGCCGAGCCTCGAAGGTGGCCAGCTGTCGAAATGAGCCTTACTGGGCTGGTGGACTTTCCCCTCCTCACTATACATATGAGGGAGAAGGGGAGAGTGTGGAGAGGCACAACCGTCATTCAAACTTTATGTCTAGAAGGGCTATGCCGGATTTCAAAACACCTCAAAAGTTTTCAAATGGGATTGGTGGTTGTTTGAAATCCTGGCAGTGGGAGATAGTGTCCATCATCCATGATTGTTGAAAATCTCTCAAGGACAGCATTTTCAAACGTGGCTTTAGGCTACATTTGGATATATTTTTGGGTATAGATTATGGTCATGGAATCCCCACCGTCATAACATCTTTCCAAATGTCACATAGTCGCAACAGATTTTGGAGAAGAGAGATTTCAGTAGAAAGTGAGACATAGGGAGAAACTTGTCTAAACTCTTAATGTGTTTATTTTCAATATATGTTAGAAATTCTTCTAGAGTTGTGAGCTAAAAATGATGAGTACTTGTGAAGGAAATAGGCAGGGCATGTTTCTTAAGATGAATATTCTTCATCTATTGCATATGCGTAAAAGGATAAGTCCAGGGTGATTGTGTCTTACGATTTGAACGTATAAGCCCTAAACCATTACATTTTGTAAGAGTTAATAAAGTAAACTCTAAAGGAAGGGTAATTTGGTACTTGTCCCTGGAAGTTGGTAAATATATCAGATTCACTGCCTTGAGACATCTTTTACCCTTGTTCAACTTCATCTTCTCCATGTTTTCTCCATCACATCATAAGTCTCTGAAAACTCCGAGTCTGAGCATCATCATCATCCCTCAATGCACCAGTAGGTTTCCCCTATCTCATCGTCGCAGGGAACCTATCAAATACACTCCACTCCTATTTACTCTTCTCAACCCTATCTCCTCGAATACCTCCTTATTGTGTCTCTTCTGCGACCATGTCTCTGCCTTCCACAAGGAGCAAGGGAAAGCTACTAGCTTCAGAGAACCAGCCTACAGCTACTACATCCAGAACCAAGGAGCCTCGGACCAAGCGTTCTCATGACAAAGATGCATCCGCCAATGGCTCTAACCTACCGCAGCCTATGAAGTCGTCAAAGCGAAAAGACCGAGCACCAGAGTCTTCAGGTGAAAGGAGAAGGATCTCTTAGAAAGCTAGAAAGAAAAGCCCCATCAGACAAGAGGCAGAACATGTTCAAGTAGTTTCAGGTGATTCAGTAAGAATTCTATTTCCAAGATACATTGACACACATGACCACAAACTACTTGAAGGATTTCTTGAGTTGATGGAAATGATAATATTTCAAAGATGGAAGAAGTTTGTTACCAAGCACAGAATTTACTATCCAAGGTTGGTAACTCAATTCTATGATAACTTGAAATATGATGCTAGCATTCCCAAGTTATGGACGTATGTTAATGGAATTAAGATTGATCTTAACAAATGTTTTCTGCACAAATCACTTAGAATTCTAGAGGATGGAGTTGAGGAGTCTAAGTTTGATTATGATAAATATGAAGCCTATTCCATTATGGCTGGTTTACCCAGTAACCCTCAGGACATCAAACAGGCATACCTCACAAGCTTCAACACCAACAAGTTCCCCCCCCTACAGAGGTTGTTACACCATATTTTTACAACCATCATAACTCCTCAAGGTGGTGGCCGAGGTAGACTGACAGAAACCCAAAGATTCCTTTTTTACTGCATGTTCAATAACATCAAGGCCTGCTTGCTTGACTTGGCGATTTAGATAATTGGATTCTACAGGAATGCTGGCAGACACCTACCATATGCAGCTCAACTAACTGCAGTATTCAAAAGAAAAAAGTTTCCTTTGGAGAATGAAAAGTACAAGGAAATCCCCATATCTAATGTCTATACAATGGACTTCGTTGAGAAATTCATGAGATTTAAAATGGCAGAGGGAAAAATTCAAAGACAACTACTTGGAAACCCTCCACCTCAACTAAATAAACCTGTAGAGCAAGCTCAGCAGTTTGAGTAGCAACTTGAGTAGCTTCAAGAAGCACCACCTCCAATAGCTCCTACAGTGCAAGAAAGAGTTGAAATTCAACAAGATCATGTTTAGGGTGTACTAGAAATAAGGGCGAGAACTCCACCTCTTGAATGCCAAGAGCAGAACACTCTTCCCGAGGTCCAACAGACAGTAACTCATCCACATCCTCATACATCTCAGGCATCCACTTCTTTTGCACAAGAGACTGGTACCTTTTTCTATTTATGTTAGCCCAATTTGGGCTAGTTCATTCTGCCATAAAAGAATAGTCAAATTACTTTGAGCAACATATGATTTGGTTGAAAATGAAAGTCAACAACAGATTGGCTGAAATTCAAAGAGACAAAATGCAGGCTGATAGGAATTTCACCAGATTAGTACAAGATATTTAGGGTGTCCTCCATGTAGCAGGAAATCAAATTGGGCAGATGAGTGACAGATTCAACAGTCACAATGAGAAATTAACCACTGCAGCATAGTATTTCAGTGACACCAAGTCATAGCATGATCGGTTAGCCAGATATTATGCACAGATAATAGATAAACTGTAGATGATCACAGATGATATAAAATACATGGTTAATGTGTTCAAGGATCACTACCCATAGGCAACTCTTGAAGACCAAGGAGATAGATGCTTCTCTGTTGTAGATCCAGCATCATCCTCTTAGGTCCCTATTCATGCATCTCAGCATGATGCATAGCTAACTCACATTGCTGACATAATCCCCACTCAAACGATTGTGCTTAGTGCCAAGATGGATCTTTTTTATGAGGCTCTCCTTGAATGACATTTCTCTACAGACCCTAAATCTCAACTAATTTATAAAAATCTAGAAAATTCATAATCAAGTAGAGGACTAAAAGTTTAGACAATTTATCTTCTTGGTCAAATCCTAAGTAAAATTTTAATCAAGCCGAATTAATGAATTTAGGGCTAAGATCGAGTTTAAACTAATCGGACCTTAGATCGCTTAATTCGAGCCCAAATATTGATCAATTGAGTCTAGACCAGGCCCATTCGAACGGCCTTGATGGGTAGCCCGTTTCCCCTCTCATTCCACGGGAAAACTCTAACCCTAGAAGGCTCAATTTTGAGTGAGAGGCGGCGCGACCCGGTCAATGCGCGATTCCCGCGCGCGTCGAGTTCGTGGGACTCTCCCCAGCCTTATCATCGCCCTTAGATCGAATTGGCCTCTATAAAACTAACCCTAGCCTGACCTTGACCCTCATTTGCTGAGGCAGCCAGTGAGGAGCGCGATCGAGGGAGGAGACATTGAGTTGGAGCGAGGGTGTTCCTGTGTGATTTCGAGCGTCCAGTGTCCCCTTTGATCATCGATTAAGATAGGTTATAGTGGACCAAACCCTAATAAAACTATATTATTAGAAGCACCTTTGAGTCCTCTTTAATTTGATACCAGAAGCCCCAATTATATTGAGTATAGAGGTTGTATTTCATGTTTTAGTCAGAGCATGTCGATTAGGGCACCGAACTCATTAGTTTCCATTTATCCTGATAAATGCTAGGCTATGGCAGGCTTAAATTTTAATTCATTCATGTTACATTTTGCACCTTATGTCCCCATCTTATTGATACTATTTTGTCCAAAATTGGTTTACTTTACTGCTCAAATTTCCCGTCGCAATCAAGGTGTGTTGGAGCGCCAGAGGCCAGAAGCGGTGAACTGGTTATAGTCGCAATAGGAACTGCCTCTGACCTTCGCGGCCTTGTGACAGACCATTTTTCATCTTTTAAATTTTAAAGCTCGTTACATGAAAGAGGCCTCACGATAGACCGCTAAGATTTGGGTTGCGGCCAGTTCCTGACTGCTTTTGAACCTAGCGGCTGTGCGACAGACCGCCTATGTCGTGTTTGAATTGGTGATCATTGTGCCAGAGAGCGGCCTCGCGATGGACCACCACCCTTGGGTAGCGGCCCTAGTCAGACCGCCATTAACGTGCAGAGTGTATACTAACGCTATTTTTATTAATTATGTAGATCTTGCTAGGCTACATTTGTAGGGTAGAAACCCACATAAACAAATTGGAATATATGAATCATGTTGAATTAACCATGTTCATGATGGAATTTTTACCTTGTTCCTCAACAATCATATTTTGTTTCTTCTACAAGCAATTAATGAAGCATAAATTTTAAGTCATGGTTACATTGATTATATTATCACAATGTGGAAAGTTTACTAGGTTTGTTCTGACAGTCACGCCACTCCGGTGGTGCTAGCTGACCGTTATACACTATTTTTCGATGCTTGATTAGCCCTAAATCTTGTAATAGTGGGGACTCTCCGTCGGATATTTTATTCGTCAGACTAGGACCTCTATTATAAGACCTCCGTAAGTCTCCGTGAGCCTAGGTTTCCCACTAAGATGCTGGGTGGGTTGTACCCCCAAATCTTGCACCTATTGACTCCATCGGATCACATGATTTTACAGCTCGGAATTGGGACTGTCCTGTTTAATTGCGGCCCTTCTGGGACCGCTACCATGAGGTTGCGGCCCAGGTGTGACCGCATGGAACTTGAAGCAGCTCTGTTGTGACCGCATATAACTGGCTAAGTGCCAGGTTCTGCTGGTTGATTTTTCTTGAATTTCAGTCGACCTAGCTATGTTGAGTCGACGTATAGCCTCTAACTCGACCTGAAAGGTGTGGGCTGGACCCTGGTTCGGTTCCACCATGTCTCGGGCGGGCTGGGAACCCATTAAGTCGACTGCTTTGATCTTGCTGGGCCTAAACTAGTTGCGGTTATCACTGGACCATCTTTATCTCCTAAACGGACTTTTGAGGACCATTTGTGTGGTGGGGCGGCCCAATGGAGACCGTTTCCTTTTTGTTGTGGCCCAGGAACCTTCCTATTCTAAACGGCCCATCCACGACCGTCCTTGTCTTCTTGTGGCCCAATGAGGACCATTTTCATCCTTTGGCACTGGGCTTGTCCCTCTGGCCCAGTATCGGCTGTTGCGGTCCATGATAGACCATTTTTTCCTTGTTGCGGCCCATGTATGACCGCAACTCATCTAGAAGCGTGTTTCCCGCGTGTTCTTGTGTGCCTCGGTAGCTGGGCCATGGATGGCTTGTGCTGTAATTAAATCCTAATTGTATTCCGGTCTTTTACAAGCCATAATCTTATGGCTTCCCATTCAATTATTGAAATTTCACTTGATCCTAGAAGATAAGCTACATAGCTTGACCTTGAAATGTGAGGCAGAGGGGGGGGGGGGTACTCACGCCCCTTTCCCAGCAGCTCCCAGCTCACGTTCTGACTGCCGGACCACGCGCTGGTGACATTCAACGATCGTCGCCTCCACAACATCCAGCGTTCCAGCCACCATGGCGGCCATCATTTATGGCCCCATCGTCATCGCCACCCACGCATGGGTGGGCTACTTGGCGATGCCGATTGCCTTCGGTAGCTTCACCCCAGTGGTTGGATCACCCTATTTCTTGGGTGTAGTCCCCGTGGCTGCTTCGCAGCTACTGGCAGCACCTATGTCTGCCAGTGCAGTAGGCACCCCATGCCTACCTCCAGCATCAATGGCCCGCTCGAGCGTTAGGCTCGGGCCTTCCACTGTCGGCCCCCGTGGAGGACCTAGATCAGCTCTTGCCCGGGCAAGCACCAGCCCCCGCGCCCAGCCTCAGCCAACCTTTAGTGCGGGCTCCGTGCCCCGAGCTTCGGCCACCACCACAGCACTTTGCTCGGGCCCCCAACCCAGAGTTCCAGCTAGGTCGGCACCCGACAAGGGTTTTCACCCCCGGGTACTCGGTTCCTTAGCATTTCACCCGGGTCCTCAGCCCTGAGCCCTAGTCAAGCCAGTATCCCACTTGGGCTCTCAGCTTTGAGCCCCAGCTGAGCCATCACTCGACGTGGGTTCTCAACCCTGAGTTTCAAGCTCCCCAGCACCCAGCCCGGGCGCACAACCCCGGGGCTTCCCAAGGTCGGTCCCTGGTGTAGACTCTCTGCATTGGGCCCCTGGCCTCCCAGTTTTGCCATGGGATCTCTCCCCCTACCAACCAGCAATGCTGACTCCCAGCACAGGTCTTCCTCTATGGGATGCAGCAACTTCAATGTCTGTTGTGGGTCCTCTACCTCACACTCCAGCTCTGCCAGGGCTCGAAACATGTTCACAACCTCGGGTTACTGACACCCCAGCATCTCCTACAGTGTTGGTTCTCGGTGCAAGAGCATCGCCTCGAGCATCGGCAATACTTTTATCGGCTCGGGCGAGAGCCTACACCCGAGTCACCCAGCCAGCAGCTCCTGACACAGACTTCATGCCCCGAGGGTCGATCTCAGCATTCTCGACTGACGGCCTCATGCCACCAACAATGGGAGATTAGGTCTTCTCGATCTACCACCTTGCAGCAGAATCTTCCTCGGCTCCCCAGAATAAGCATCGCCATGGCCGCAAAGGCAGGTGACTCGCCACCACAATCGACAATTCTGACAAGACCATCCTTGTTGATGATTTGTGGATTCGTATTGATGGGGGCGAACCAATCATACCTCAGGAATGAACTGTCCCTACGATCCCCACTGCCAACTGCTTTTGCCTCTTGTGGCAAATGCGAGAGGACAAGGCAGAACTCAGAGAAGTAGGCACCTTGGTGACAGCCCAGGGGCACCCGCACCAGTCTTATGTACAAGCTCCCAAGTCTCATCGAAGGAACAATGACAAGGGAGACCAGCAACTAAACTTGAGAAGAATCTGGGTTGCCCCAGAGGAAGCCCAAGGTGTTCGAAGGGCACGTACTAGAAACCCTCGACGAGTGCTCAAGCGCGCCGTCAGGCAAGACACAACTGATTTCATAACCGCACCGCCCGATGACGCCCAGCCATCTGGTGTCTCTCACCTAAATAGGCAGAAACAATGATAGGCTCATTCTGGGCCTCGCCAGCACCCAGCTCCGAGCTCTCCCCGGGTCGATCCCACAATGGAGGCTCCACTACAATGAACCTTGTTCTTCGACAGGTTGGGGGCACCCGTCCACCCAAAGAAGCATTCCCAGAGGAAGTGGACGGTCCAGCTCATCGAGGACACAGTTAGGGTGTTCGCATGTTATGCTACCGGACACCAACTCGAGACTTAGTCTGATGATCTGAACCAACCTTTGGCCCAGCTCAGGAGGTCTCATCATCAGACTCAACCTCCGGCCCTGGTAGGCCATGTCGACACTTTCGTTGGACCTCAAGCATCGGAACGAGCAGAAGAAGTTTCAGCCGAGGACCGCGCTGCTCTTATTAATGCGGAACTGGTCCACAATGATCCTCTAGCAAATGAGGTTCATGAGGTAACTCTCGAGACCCTCATGAAGCAGAACCAGCACTTGAAGGCCCTCTTGTAAGGCCTTCTTCAGGAACGAGACCTTCACCCTCAGCCACCTGCTAGACCTTAGGCCGAAGCACTGGCCCCGCTAGTTGGGCACAACTATAGCAACCCTGGTAAATGGGAGGAATAAAAAAATCCTAAATAAAATATTTAGCCAAGGCCCAGACGCTATACATAACACCACAGTACACTAATGGGTCTTTCACTAAAGCCAAATGGGCTTTTCATTTAAACCCAAATTGACCAAAGGAAAGGGCGTCCCACCCTAGGGCACCAATTCCTCGCAGAGGAAGGTGAAAAAGTTCATGATGGGTCTCCAACAATCACTAAGGACTAGATTGGTGGCATTCAATCATCGGACGATGGAAGAAGCTCTTAGTGCGACGTGCTGACAAGAAAGTGAAATGGACCTAATGAACCGAGTGTTTAGGCCCTATTTGGATAGCTTTGTGGTTATATTTATTGATGATGTGTTGATTTATTCCCCAGATGAAACATCTCATAGGGAGCACTTGAGGATTATTTTGGAGACTCTTCGAGTACACACGTTATATGCAAAGTTTAGGAATTGTGATTTATGGCTCAAGGAGGTTCAATTTCTTGGCCACGTGATATCTGGCAATGGCGTAGCAGTTGACCCAACAAAGGTCCAAGCTGTGTTGGAATGGGAGGCCCCGAAGACCCCCACTGAGATTCGGAGTTTTCTGGGGTTGGCTGGTTATTATCGAAAATTTATTAACGATTTTGCTTCAATTGCCATGCCTTTAACAAGATCAACAAGGAAAGGAGTGAAATTTGTTTGGTCTGAAGAATGTGAGCAAAGCTTCCAAGAATTGAAGAATTGTTTGACATCAGCCCTACTTTTGGTCTAGCCTAATAGCATTGACATGTTTACCCCCTATATAGATGCTTTGAGGATCAGAATTGGGTTTATCCTAATGCAAAATGGTATGGTTATAGTGTACACTTCTAGACAATTGAAGGAACATGAGAAGAACTACCCTACACATGACCTAGAATTGGTAGTTGTTGTTCATGTATTGAAGATTTGGAGACACTATCTCTATGGTGTCAAATTTGAGGTCTTCATGGATCATAAGAGTCTTAAATACTTGTTCTCTCAGAAGAAACTGAACTTGTGACAAAGGAGATGGATAGAATTCCTGAAAGATTATGATTTTGAGCTTCAATATCACCCTGGGAACGTAAATGTTGTGGCCGATGCCCTTAGCCAGAAGAGGACACTAATGCAACAAGATTGGAAGATGATTGATAATGTTGTTTATTCTATAACACTGATTGAACCATAACTTTACCAAGCGTTTGTTGCTAAGTTATCCATCAGGTCAGTAGTTATGGATCACGTAGTGGAAGCTCAACGAGATGATTCTCAATTGCAAGGGATGATTGGCAAGGTAGGTATTGCTCGTGATGAAGAAGGTGTGATCAGATTTCAGCACAGGGTCTGTGCGTTGAGTGTGGCCGAATTAAAAAAGAAAATTTTGGAAGAAGCTCATAGGTCAAAATTCTCCATTCACCCTAACAGTAGCAAGATGTATCAAGATTTGAAGTGGACCTTTTGGTGGCAAGGTATGAAGAAGGATATGGCGGAGTTTGTGACCAAATGTTTGATTTGTCAACAAGTGAAGGTTGAGAACCAAAGACCATCTGGCTTAATGCAAAGGATCGAGATACCTCAATGGAAATGGGAGGATATCACCATGGACTTTGTCACGGGTTTGCCCAGGTCCTCCAAGGGCAATGATTCCATTTGGGTGATTGTAGATTAGTTCTCAAAGACCGTGCATTTTCTGGCCATGAAGAAGAAACAACCTGTGGAAAGCTTGGCATAACTGTATGTTGAGAGCATTGTCAGATTACACGGAGTGCCAAAATCCATCATTTCAGATCGAGATCCTCACTTCACATCGAGACTTTGGCGAGGATTGCATAATGTTTTTGGGTCCCAGTTGAAGCTTAGTTCGACATATCATCCCCAGACAGATGGCCAGTCTGAGAGGACTATTTACACCTTGGAGGATATGTTGAGAGCTTGTGTACTTGATTGGAAGGGAGATTGGGAGAGACACCTACCTTTAGTAGAGTTTGCCTACAACAATAGCTTTCAGGCAAGTATAGGTATGACTCCATTTGAAGTTTTATATGGTAGGCCATGTAGATCTCCTCTGTGTTGGGAAGAAGTTAGTGATAGGCAGTTGATCGGGCCTAAAGTGGTCCAAGAAACATCTAAGAAGACTCAGCTGATCCGGCAAAGGTTGAAAGTAGCGCGAGATCGACAGAAGAGTTATGCGTATAATAGAGGAAAAGACTTTACCTTTTAGGTTGGCAAGCATGTATTCCTCAAGGTATCATCTATTAAGGGAGTGACAAGATTTGACAAACAAGGAAGGCTGCATCGGAGATTTATCAGACCTTTTGAGATTTTGGATCGAGTGGGAGACGTGGCATATCAGTTGGCACTACCTCTATCTATGGTAGCAATCCATCCGGTGTTCCATGTATCCATGTTCCATAAGTATATCCATGATCTTGCATACATCATCAGCTATGAAGACTTGATGTTCCAACCGGACCTGTTATATGAGGAACAGCCGATTAAGATTTTGGATCGTAAGGAGCAGGTTCTCAGATCGAAGGCTATTCTGTTGGTGAAGATTTTTTGGAGGAATTTCTGCGGGTCGAGATTCGAGTCATACTTCGGCTCCCGGGTCGCCATACTTCAGCTCCCAGAAGATGAACCCCGCCCATTCCGGGGCCACCACTCTACAACTCGCTCGATCTCTCGGTGGATCCGAGCAACAAGGGTCCTCAGGTACCCCTCATCCAGCGCAATAGGAGGCAGATCCTCCCTTAGCAAGCGACTCTCCTCCGCCTTCCTAATCGCGGAGGCCTTCTATCGGTAGAGGTGACTATGCTCGAGCCACCATCTGGCTAGTGCACGTCAAATTGCCCCCGACGTCCCTGCCCCGGCGTCGGGAATAACTCTGGCTCCCGACAGTAGTAAAAGTCCCACCAGGCTGCTGCAAGTAGGAGGGTATCCCTCTCCCTATACTGTCTGCTCGTCAGAGGGAACTCCCTATTAGGCGGGATCCCCTGGTCGTACCCAAAGTTTCTGGCAAATTGATACGGGTAGTACCGCTCCAAGGAACTCATCACCAACTGGTGCAACGTCAACACTGTCGACTGGGTGCTCAGTATTCACTTAGTCCATGGCCCTGCATCGGCTGCCCCCTGACTGGGGTTGGTGCTCGTCACCCCTCCACCTTAAGTCCCCAGAAAAAGACCGTAGTCTCTCGTGGCACTGTCAAACGGTAACCCCTCCTCGCCCCAGGCTGGCAGGTAGCAAAGGGCTCTCCTAGCCCCCTGTAGTTGTGCCTCAACATCCCTATCGGGTTGTCCAGTGAAACCAAATAGAAGCGGTGCCGTCGAGTTCGCCACGGTCCCTCACGTCACCTACCCCGGGAATAGCAACCCGGCCCACACACTGAGGTAGTGAGTCGGCAGGAGCATACTCCTCTCTCTCGGCGCTGATTGTGCTGCTAGAACTCTGAACCCCTGTTAGATGTTGGCCAATGCAACAGGAGCTAGGGCCAACTGTCTCCCCTTGGCCAACAAACAGGCCGACCACAGCAACTTAGCTCTAAGTATCCCATCCTCTCCGTGTGGAACTACAAAAGTCGCCAGCCAATACGCTAGATACACTGTAAGGTGTGTCACATCTGGCAGACCATGGGGATTCCACCCCCCCTGTGGTGCATATACATATCTAGAGTACATCCGGAAGCGTAGCTCCACCTCGGTGTACTCCTCCCATGGAGTCTGATCCATGGCGAACTCCTGGTAGAAACAAAACGGCCCGTTGTAGAAGTGGTGGACCCATACATTTAGTGGCACTCGGGGAGTCTGTGTAGTGCTCTCTCTCCCCGCCAGGGCTAAATCTCTCCAAGTCTTCATGAGGTACCGATAACTGTAAGGCACTCAGAATCTTCCCAGTCCATCGTTGTGGCTACACTGGACGTCATCTAGCACCACCTCCTCGTACCCCTCGCCGCTGATCGACAATCCAAAAATCTGGAACAAGGACCACAAGTCAAGTGTGGTCTCTCCCTCTACTGTTGCCAGTGTGTTCCACCGGCGGTTGAAATGCTCTAGCAGACCCTGTAGTAGTCCGGTGTAACACGGGTACGCGTACAAGGTGGCAGTCACTATGTACCTGATCCCAGCCTAGTCCAGCAGCACCCGGTAATGATGGATAACTCCAATCATCCACTCAGTAGCACCCTGGCGGTAGTAGTGTGATGAAATCATGACCCAACAACTGTACCAGCTAGTGATAGTCTGCTGCATGACTCCATCCAACATGCTATGATCATCATAGCCCTCTCCAACATACTGCGAGCCAGTGGGCTCCAACACCAACCCAGGGGTCCCCTCTGTCTCTGTGCAGTGGTGACCATGCAAATCCCAACTAGCGTGGCCTATCGGCCCAACTCTGACTCTAGACTGCTCCGCCATGTCGAAGAACCCTAGGCATTCAACAATGGGAAACTGGCACTGCCTCTAGTAGTCCTCTGAGAAACTTGGGTAGCTGTAAAATGCTACACCGTGCAGGCTGTCCCTGCCAATCAAAATAGCCCTATCAAGCCGACGACGGGCCCCTGGAATCTCTGAGTCGCCCTCCTTCATGCCAAGAGGGACATAGCTTTGGATGAACTCAAATAGGTGACGATCTAAGGGGAACTCCAACGGATAGCCTCCGCTCCGGTCGTAGCTATACAGACCATCTGCCTGTAGAATCCTCGTCACTTCCATGGCCCTTGGTCTAGCTACCCTCTCACCAATCGGACCCTCAGCCACTGTCGTATAGCCTTGGTCCAGCTGCTCTACACTAGCCACAATGATCATTGGCGCACCTAGAGGGGGCATCTGTCGATCAGTCCGCCGCATCCAGTGATCATCCTCTAGAGCCACGCGCCTCGGGGCTTGCCCATCTCTGCCAAAGCGTGTCATCGCTGCAAGACAAGGCACACAAAAGGGTCACAACACCAGCAAATCAACATGTACAACACAGCAAAGTAAAGGCAGAAATTATACCTGAGGAAATGTAAATCTAGAAATTTCAGTATGATATTAAAAAAAAATTATAGTGATAATTTATTAGTACTACAAGAAATGGGGACAATCTCCACCTTTGTACGGTAAGCCAGAACAGATTAATGATTCAAGCAACAAAGAAAAAGACACATGCAAACAAATATTTTGTACAGAAACTAGTTGCTAAAGCTGATCCTCTTCTGTTCTTTTCTTCCCTAATAAGCAAAAAGAAGAAGTCCCCCTATAATACCAAACAAGGAAAAAGGATGAAAGCTTGAGTATAGTGAATACAAATTAAGTTTCTTAATTAGGCCGCTTTACCTCACCATCAATGCCAGAAAACGGAAGGCATTAGCTCTCATAAAAGTTCTCACAAATGCAGATACATCTAAAAGCTTCTTCAAGTTTACAGACAGACAAAAACACAGGAGACTTCTGTGGAAATTGACGTGAAAATCAAAATGATCAGACCGAATTATGAACATATCAGTGCAGATGCAAAAAGAGATCCACATCTGTAAAGGATGCACAGCCACAGAGACAATAGACAACAAATGTGACAAGGAAATTAGTACAGCTCAAAACTTCCAAAAAATTCAGGACCAATATATATAGCAGATTGCAAATCTAAACATCAACTTCCAAATCGCATATTCTTTATTAACCAACCAGTTGACATCATCTTTATAAGAATAATTAGCCGTTAACTGGAAAGGTTCTTGATCAAACGAGATCGAGAGTGACTTTGACCTTAATTTGATGAACTAAATTAAGTCCCCCTTAGTCATTTCGCCGTTACAAATCTTATCAATCCTACTCGATCTTACTCAGCATCACAGGCATAAAGCTTATCACGAGCTTCCAGTCATTTGAGTTCTTATAGGGGATAGATGGCTATGAAGACGGCCCAAACAAAAAAAGATCTTGTCCATATCGAATATGCTAATGAAGTAACGGAAGAAGGCAAGGCCAACAATCTCGGTGTTTTCAACTGTTTTCTTCTAATTACGTAAGAAGTCCATAATTGCTTATCTTAATAAATTATCTTAAGTGATGGCATGTGAGCTAATCCAAAACAAAAGGTCGACAAAATAGTGAGCTAGCTAGCTGCTAACAGCGTATAGTATACATCGGTAGTACCTGATTGGCAAAACCCCAGAAGAGTACCGATATCACGACGCTACCCCAGAGCTCCGCCATAACGTAGAAGAGGCAGAAGCTCCATATCCTCAGCATCGCCACGGGACCCAGGAACCTCGGGCCCAGCACCGCCAGGAGCTTGTCCGCGAGTGCCGTGGGGTGGATGACGTTGCTGAGAGGGTACATGATGAACCCGAACACCCCGAAGAAGGCGATGAACGGGGTGATTACAGTGTAGAAGAGCGCCTCCTTGGAGAGTACGTCGGAGAGCTTGCTGTACAGGAGCATGAAGCCGATGGCCAGGGGCAGGTTGACCCACGTCTTCAGGAAGGGGATGATCTCGGCGCTGCTGCCCCTGGCGGTGACCACCAGCACGTCCTTGGTGTCCCTCGGGATGGTGTAGGTGAAGAGGATGCAGAAGAACATGAGCCCCAGGGGTACAATCTTCTTCAGCGTCGTCACCTCCACGCCCAGCAGCTTCGTCTTAGGCTCCGCGGAGGCCCCGCCATCTGCCGCCGCCCCCGCCACGGCGGTCCCCGCGCTGCACGTCTGCGGGTGGTGGCGGACGCCGCCACCGTCCCCCTGATCCCGCCGCCGCAACCCATCGCCGCCGAGCGAATGAGGGAGAGCCGGCCTCTCCGTCGACGGTGCCCCCTCAGAAAACGGGAAATTGCCCTGTTTCTGGGGGAGCCCGTAGGAGCCCCGCACCGGGTTGCGGCGGGGGGCACGGAGAGCGGGCGAGGGGAACGCAGCCGAGGGCCTGGTTGGGCTGAAGCTGGTCCTCGGGAGACGGAGGGGCTTGGGAAAGAGGAATGGGTGGGCGAGGCCCCTCCTCCTCTGCGTAGTGGTGGCGGCGGGGGGCCTGGGAGTTGAGGGGAGAGAGAGAAGGCCCGTGGCCTGGACGGCGGCTTCCATGGCTTCGCCGGGCCCCCCTCGGCCCTCCCACCTCTATCCCTTCGGCCTTCCTTCGGGAGCAGCGGAATGGCGAGGGGCGGGCAGGAGATAACGCACGCAGAATTTCAAATATAGAAGCAGTGAGAGTGAGGAGGGAGAGCAGAAGCAGAAGCAGAATGGTGCGAAATGCCAAAAGTGCTCTTGTTTCCTTCGAAATAATCTCGGTAGTGCCACTCGGTCGGATATTTCCGGAGGTCGGCGCCCTTCCCGGTGAGGTTACGACCTTCGTTGGAGTGTAGTCGGGGACGGCGATGAATGATGGCTCTCCTATAGACCCGGAATAATAAATAGGACGCAGCCGGTGTGGAAATAATTAAAAATGGGTTTTAGTCTCTACAGTCTTTCTTTCAAATTTATGTATCAACACTTACGACTTGGATATTTCTTTGGTTGCCGTAGCTTCCCGTCCACTGACCCTCCACCTACTTGATGATCGCATGATGACCATGAAATGGGGTGATGATGTTGTGTCACATGCCCATAAATATTATGATGGTTTCTTCTCTGTTCTTACCGTCGTCGCCATCTCTGTTCTGTATGCTGTCATATGATCATGATGTGAGCTGGGCGTTTGAGCATCGTGGATTAAAATAATGTGCGATATATTGCGTCAGCGGTTGTTGTGCGCGGTTGGTCTGGTCAACTCGGGCCAACCGTCAGACGCGTTTACACTTCACAGATTTTGCGAAAGCTAGCTTCTTCAGTCTATTAATTTATCTTTATATCACAAACACCCACCGAACAGAGTGCCCCCCTCCCCCCCACCCCTCAGCCAGGGAGGAGGAATCCATGGCACCGCCGGCCATCTCCCTCCGAAGGTTTGAGCTCTCGGACGTCGACGACATGATGGAGTGGGTGAGCGACGCCCGCGTCAGCCGCTACATGACCTGGGAGACCATCCACAGCAGAGACGAGGCGTTGGACTACCTGAGGACCACCATCTTCCCCCACCCCTGGTACAGAGCGATCTGTCTTGCTGGCGGCAAGCCCATCGGCTTCATCGCGGTGAGGCCCGGGCCCGGGCCCGACCGGTGCAGAGCTGAAGTCTCGTGCGGTCTCGCCCGTGAGTACTGGGACCGGGGAATCGCCGCGGCGGCCGTGAAGATGATGACGCCGGTCGTGTTCCGGGAGCTGCCTCAGCTGGAGAGGCTGGACGCGCTGGTGGCCGTGGAGAACGTGGGCGGCCAGAGGACGCTGGAGAAGGCCGGCTTCCGGAGGGAAGGGGTGCACAGCCGGTTTCGGATCCTGGATGATGGGAAGGTCCACGACATGATGAGGTATTGTTTTGTTCGCATGCCTTCCAAGATATGATATGATCTGTTGGGTTTTCTTGCTTTCTAGGATTTTGCATGTATTAATCTCGGTGTCGACCTGGTGATTACCCAAATTAATCTTCAAATTTTAAGCTGGAGGAGTTCGTAGATGGGTGAGAACTGATCAGATGGGCCTGCCTGACGCTTTGGTGGTTCCAATTACCAGTTTAATTAATTATGCAGCTTAAATTCATGCAACTAGGAAGCAACCCTGAAGTTAAACAAAGATCTCGAAGAGTTTATTAATGAAAGAAATCAGACCCTGCGAATCTGCGAAACAGTATTAATTATCTAATTAATTTACGGTTCTAGTCGTTTAACGATACAGGAAGGACGTGGGTGAGAGAATTTTGGATCAAATATTAATGGAAATCGGACTCCGGCACCTTGGAGCAGCCTCCTCGGAGGGAAGCTCCTCCACCTTCTTCTGCAACACATATAAACAGGACAAATGGGAACAAAACAGAGCAAGAGGAAATGGAACACAGCAGAGACATGAAGGCTACCACATCCATCTATTTCGGGCCCTTAAATAGGCAGCAACTCAAGAGGAAAATACGGGACGTGCTGGAGCACGTTCAGCATAACTTCTGCAACTATCTTTAACATGACTCGGAAAAACAAGGATATGATTTACCGACATGGGAATAGAGAAGTTAAGCACATCCTAATCTCAACTAAGAAACTGGGAAAGACTCGGAAAGACCAGGTAAACATGCCTGGATTTTGGCTGGCATCACTAACCAACACTCCCCCTTGATGTAAAATCGTTTACACCAAAGAGTTTTCTCACTTTACAGAGCTTTTCAAAGCCCAAACCTTTTGTTTCAGTACTATATCCACTGAAACAGGATTATACAACCGTTAACCTTTTGTTTCAGTTCTATATCCACTGAGAATGCATTTTCCAGGAACTAATGTGGGCATAAGCAAGAGAACCAAAGATTCTCAAATGACTTACATTTAGTTTTCTGCCATACCAAGCTTCAAAAGGAGTTTTGTTCTACAGTGCCTTTGTTGGAGATCTGTTTAGAAGGTACATTGCTATCCAAACTGCTTCAGCTCAAAACTCATTTTGAAGTTGTTTTGCCTTTAACATACTCCTGGCCAATTCCACAACAGTTCGGTTCTTGCATTCTGCAATGCCATTTTGTTGAGGCGTATAGCTTGATGTCAACTCCCTGTGCGCCCCATTTGCTTGACAGAAAAGAAGTGATTTATTAGATAAAAACTCTCCCCCTCGATTTGTCCCTGAGGTTTTGATGTTGTACCCACATTACTTCTCAACATAGACCTTAAATATAAGAAACTTTGAGAATGCCTTAGATTTGCATTTCAAGAAATAGACCGAACTCTTTCTGCCATAAATAATCATCAATGAAGAGGAGAAAATGCTTACTTCAACCCAATGACAAAGTCCTCATTGGTCCACATGCACAAGTTGGAGTGGTTCTTGTGCCCTCCAAGAACTATTAGTTGGAAAGGATGCATGGTGTTGTTTCCCATAGATACAACTCTCACATACATTATCAACATTCTCAAGACATGGTAAACCAATCGCCATATTTTTCTGGTTCAACAATTTTAAACCACTAAAGTGCAAGTGCCCATAACGCATATGCCACAACCATGATTCATTCTTAGTGGAAACATGCAATGCATAGTCATTAACACTTGAAAAGGTGAATGGAAACGTGTTATTTCCTGTCTTCTTCACATGTATAACTAGATCACCATGCAAATCTTGAATCTCACAGCAAGTTTTTAAAAAGATAACAAAGATAACTGAAAACCCTTTTGAACCAATTGTCCAATACTTAAGAGATTGTGTGCTAAACCAAGAATGTAAAGAACATCATGGATTCATCTTTCATTACCTGATTTACGCTTCACTATGATCACTTCTTTCCCTTCAGCCTGAACTTGCGTACCGTTGCCTAGTTGAACTTGAGTCTTTATTGAATCATCAATGCTTTGGAAAATCTCCTTTAAACATGTCATGTGATTGCTACATCCACTATCTAGCAGCCACACATCATTTTGATTTTGATTAGCATCAAGACATGTAAGAAAAAGGTTACCTTTTGCCTGATTTCCTTTTTCTTCAGCTACATTTGCATGTTCCTTTGCCTTTTCCCAACAATATCTCTCAACACGTCCAAACTTTTTATAATATCGACATTGGATTACCTTTTCCATCAAAGGTTGGCTTTTGGTAGTCACTAAACAAATCTTCCTCAGGCTCTTCCTTCGCCCTGGAATCCACCTCTTCCATGAGAGGCACTTGCTGACTTGGTTTCACTAGTACCACCCCTTGCAACATCTTTTTTTTATTTTTTGGCTAAGCCTTGCATCATCCAATTTTGAAGCAAATGCATGTTCTACTCCAGTTTCAGCTAACCCACTCTTTGTTCATGAGCTTGCAAAGACCCCATTTGTTCATTAAGAGTGTACTTAGAAAGATCTTTAGACTCTTCAATCGCAGCAACTACATGATCATATTTGGAAGGTAAAGTTCTAACAACTTTTTCCACAATTTTCTGATCTGTTAGCATCTCACCAAGGGATCTGATCTGATTAACCACAGCAGCAGTTCTAGAAAGAAATCTTGCACATATTTTGAAGCTTTCATGTGTAAAGTTTCAAAAGTTCTTGTGAGTGTTTGGAGTTTTATAGAGATTACCTTTTCAGATCCTTGGAGCCATTTTTCAGATTGTTCCATGCCTCCTTTGCTTTGCTTTCCCCTGAAATTATAGGAAAAATTACATCAGATACAGATTGTTGGATTATTAACAGAGCTTTGGCATTCCTTTTTCTATTCTCCTTGAACTCATTCTTTCTATGGGCCTGTCATTCATGCAACATTCTCATCTATTGATTCTGCATAATCAAATCCCAATGATCTTGTGAAACAAACAAAGTTTTCATCTCAATACTCCAAAATTCATAACTTTCACCATTGAATATGGGAATAAGGGACTCATTCGACGGAAACATGGCGCTATTTGCCATGCAAGAGTAAAAGGACGTCACTCAGAGCTTTTATCGAACACGTTATATTCAAAGTAATTTTTACCTGATAACACCAACAAAATAATGAGTCTTACGATGACCCCTTGTGCTGGAGATAGCCAACATATGTTCCAAACTCGAATCAAACCCTGGTGCAACCTCTTATGAGAGTAGCTCCACTGCCTTGTTCTGCAACTTCTGCAACATATATACAGGACAAATGGAAACAAAACAGAGCAAGAGCAAAAAAAACACAGCGGAGACACGAAGGCTACCACATTCATCTATTTGGGGCCTTCTAAATAGGCAACAACACAGGAGGAAAACACAGGACGTGCTGGAGCACGTTCAGCATAACTTCTGTAACTATCCTAAACATGACTCAGAAAAATAAGGACACGATTTACAGACGTGGGAGTGGGAATAGAGAGGTGATTTACAGACGTGGCAACAGGTATGGAGAAGCTAAGCCCATCCTAATCTCAACTAAGAAAGTGTGAAAGACTCGTAGAGATCATGTAAACATCCATCATCCCTGTATTTTCGCATCACTAACCAACAGGGGGGGATTAAACAGAAAGAACATTGCCCATATTGTCGTCTATAACCCACTGAGCCGCGCTTCCCCCCCCCCCCTCCCGCCAACTCAAACTTCTCTTTATCTTGTGTGGTGAGTAATGATATGATCTGTGGGTTTCTTGGTTTCTATGATTTTACATGTATTGATAACTCACTTTCTGTGCCAAAGTATGTATATGTTGGTTATCTGTTTTGGTGATTTTAATCCAAATTTTCCAGGAGAAATATGCCAAATAATCACATTTGTTTCTTCCAGCCATCATGGGTTCAGATGGCTTCTTGCATTTGCCTTCCCCAAGCTTCTTCCTTCTCAACTTCTCAAAACTAATCTCACCGCTAATGCTGTCGGTTTAAACTGGGAACTTGATCCTCCCCCTCTTTGATAGAGGGATATCCCCTGTTTATCTCGGAGATAAGTCACATTTTATCTATTTTTTAGTTTGATAGAATAATAAAGTTAATCCGATTACAATGAGGGATAACCTTTATGTATTCCGGTTAAATTGACCCAACAAAATCGGTGGAACAAATTATCTCTCCATTTAACCTATTGTCTATCAAAATAAATGGGGTCAAACTCTAGCATAAATTAACTCACTGAGAGATATCCCTCTATCAAAGAGGGAGAAGTGTCTGAGTGTTTGTCTGGGAGAGTTTGTTCCTCTGTCTCCTGGTTCAGAACTAGAGCTGAGATTGCTCAACTGATTGAGCTACATTCCATTCTTGGGATTTCTGATTTTATTATTTGTTTTCTTTTGTTTCTAAATGATTGTTTCAAGCTGTTAGCCCGCGGAGGTTAAGCTGTAACACCTCAGCGTGCAGAGAAGTGTTTCTTTGGTCGATAAAGCTGTAATTCCCCAGCGCAAGTTGTTAGTCAGCAGATTATTGGCAAGTTGTGAAGCCCAGCGGATTAAGTTGTGTATCAGCGGAGTAAGCCACATTCCGATTGGAGTGTGGGGTAGACGTAGATCTCGGGTTTGAGATCAAACCACCTTAAAATTCCTGTCTACTGTGCGATTGCCTTGTTGATTGCATTGTCTATCTGTTCAGATCATCGCCTAGTAGATGTTTGATTAGGACCGTGTGTGAGATGATCTATCTGATCTGTTCTGGTTTGCTTGTGCTTGAATGTGCTTTATCTTTCTTGCAGTAGTTAGTTTATATTCCGCATTTGATAGTGCTATAGTTTAATTTTTAAAGGGTGACCGATCCATTCACCCCCCTCTGGATCATATACAGATACATTATCTGTAGCGATCTGGTCTTTAGGTGTCCATATATTCTCATCAATCTTTAGTGCCTTGTACTATGCTTCTATGTGAGGCAAGTGGGCCTCCTTCTGAAGATTTGGCTTCTGTTACTCAGATTCGAGGCGGACTGCTGGTAAGGGGGAGCAGTCGCTGGAGCAGGGGACCGCCGATTTGGGGGAGACACCTGCTCTGAGTGAGCCTCAAACTTTCGAGGCCTGTGCCCGGGATAAGGGAAAGCAGAAGACCCGGGATGACGTCCTTGAGTGCCGTGGGTCCAAGCGCAAGGAACCTGGCGGGCCGTTGATGTTGTCTTCCATAAAGGCCTTGCTCGCGGAGAAGAAGTGATCGAAGAAGGCGGAGGCTGCCCCTCCGATCGAAGAGCAGGCCTGCCTGGTTGAGGGGCCCTCGACCGAGGAAGTCCGCCAATCTGATCTCCCACTCACCGGGCCTGAGGCGGCTGCTGCCGGTGGGGAGGTTGTCGCCGAGCCTGCCAGTCAGCAGGTAGAGGTGGTCAGTTCTGAAGTCCCGGCCGAGGCTGAGGGGGCTCGGGGTGAGGCATTGACCCTGCCCGATCCGAGTGAAGCCGTCCCAAGAATGGGGATGCTCAGAGGGGGCACTCCGGTCGCAGCTCACCCAGAGACGACTCTCCCTCCTTCGACTGGTGTCCTGACCAGCCGGACTTCTCTGTACTAGAGGTGTCGATCTTTGACACCTTCACTGGTTTAGGATGAGTTCAGGCATGGTCCCCCCTCCTTGCTTTTCGAGAGGGTGATGGAGGGCAGCCTGATCATGGCCCAGCTGGGGGCCGAGATAGCCAATTTCTATGCTCAGCTGGAGAGTGAAGAGAGGTCCCTCTCTCGGGCCCATGCTGAGGCCGATCGGAGGATTGAGCAACTGACCTCTAAGCTCGAAGTCTCTCAGTGGGAGGCTTCCTCGTTGTGGGCTCAGGCTCGGTCGAGCCAGGAGGAGGCTCGGGCACTGGCTGAGCAGTTGGCCCAAGCTTATTATATGGTTGACCTGAAGAGCAGGCTTCTAGAAGAGGAGTGCCAGGCTCAGGTCGAGCGTCTTGAGTGACTGAGGGCCGAGCGAGAGGTGCTCAACAGCCAGGTTAGAGAGGCCGAGCGTGGGCAGAGTGAAGCCGAGGTCGTGTGGGTCGAGGCCGACGCGAAGCTAGCCGAGGCTGAGATGAAGTTGCTCAGGGCCGAGCGAAGGGTGGCCGAGCTTGAAGGGAAAGTAGAGCAAGCTGGGGCAGAGGCGATCGATCAATATAGGAGCTCGGAGGGCTACCACGCAGCCCTCCAAAAGGTTGCATGCTCGTATTACGAGCTAGGCTACTGATAGGGGCTGCGAAAGGGGTTTGCCCAAGGCTTCCATTGAGTGGCCTCCCTGGCCCAGCAGCAGGTGCTTGATGAGATCGATTTTCCTTCTGGGCAGCACTATGACTCAGACAAGGACATCACAGATTCTCCCTCTCCGACGTCGAGTGAAGGGGGGAGCAGGGATGCTACTGCTTCATCAGAGGAGTCACCAACTCCAGCTACCTCGGGGGGACACACGATCGGGACAATTCCCACATAGGTGGGGTCAGAGCCCGGACCGCCCGCCACTGGGGATGTCGGGAGTAGATCTCCTGGCATTGAAGATTCTTCAATTGTCGAGCCTCAGGACACCAAGCCTCAAGGAAGTCCTCCTATCTTCGTAGACTAGGAGGGGCATGAGCTAGATGTACTAGTTCTTTCTCTTTTTTGAACGTTGCCATGTAAGAATTTTTTCTTCTACAATGGCGCAAGAGATAGAAACAAACGGGGCTCAATTTGGAGTTGGTTTCTAGAAGTTACAGCCACCGCAAGATAGGCCCATCGAGCAGGTTTTTAGAGAGAGTCCAGCGCAGGCTGGACTCTTGGTCGACTTAACGATCGGTTGACCGACCATTAATGGATAAACAGTCGATCGACTGACCGTTTGAAATAATAAATGGTTCTTTTTAGTCCGTTAAGGAATAAACGGTCATTTGCATGATCTTTTGTAGTCCTTTTGTATGACTTTGAAAATCAGATCATATCTCCTAAACGGTGCAGAACTAGCAAAAGTAGTAGAATAAGAAATTGTAGATAACTGAAAGATGAACTACTTTTATGAAGAGATCTAGATGAAAAAATGATCAAAAGATGGAGAAAATAGGGTAGGAAAATAGGAAAAATGCTAGGTCTACTGGTGAACAACATAGCCCACTGGAAAAACACAAATAACTTAAAATCCATGCAGAACTGGTTAATGACGTAGAAGAAGAAGTTGTAGATCTCAAAAAAGAGAACAACTTTAGTGAAGGGCACATTTTCAATAGAGGATTGGAAGGGGATGAAAAAGGGTCATGTTTAGGACTGCATAGTGAAAGAGAGCCAAATACTTGATGGAAGCCCGCCTAAATGGGCTGAAAGTCGGCTAGGAAGTCAGAAGTTGATAAAATAAGCTCCAGGGCTCAATGGAATCATGATCTCTGAAGTCCAAAGGATAGGGAATGATGAAAATGGGCTCGAAATCCATCCAAGGAAGGCTCCAAAACAACGGGTAATTCGGGACATCAAAAATGATAAATAAGAGAAATGATTCAACTTGTGTGCTAAAAACGGGTGTCAACACCTGGGTCGATGCATAAAGACTAGCAAATTGAATTGCCGACTGAGGAGAGGATTTGGAGATAAAATTCCAGCACCGGATGGTGATCTGGTTACTAAGGTGAATTATGGGCTGATAAGAGGAGCAATCTAGGACCACAGAGCCACGCCAAGATCACTGTGAACAAACAAATGGTTGAGGTCTTCTGTTTGTGGCTATCGACAGCAGGCACACTTGGACGCAATCTGGATGCCACAATCTGCCACACGACTATCAACAGCTACAGCTCTATGAATAACTTTCCAGGTAAAAAGGCATGCCCGCGGGAAGAATGCTCAATGCCACAAGTTCCTCCAGGCATTCCGTCGAACACCGTTGGACGTAATCATCCAATAAGCTGATGAGGTGGTGAAGCTACCTGAGCTGTGGCCGGTCCAAACGCATAAATCCTTCTCACTACTAGTATCAACCTTGAGCATTTCAGCCCGAATGCTCATGTTATGCCATAAAGGGTGTTCCTGGTCAATTAGCATATCACAGACACTTATTCCTGGGTAGTTATCAACATTAGTTCTAGGCTTTAAGAGATGGATGAGGGGTCTGTCTCCAATCCAGGTGTCTCGGAGAAAATCAATATCGGCCCCATCTCCCACAATCCATCTCGAATGAGTGAGAACCAACTCCTTAGCTCGGATGAAAATACTCTTTTTTATACCAATTGGGAATTGCCTCTGTTCCTCCTAAAGGTGCTGCTTGAGATAGTGATTCCGAGCAAAGTGGGACAACAAGGAATTACCATGTAGAATATTCCAAAGTTACTTGACAGAGAGAGAGAGCTGGACATCCTGAAGGCTCCGAATCCCCAAGCCCCCTTCCTCAATAGGTTTCTGGATTTCCGACCATGCAACCCAATGCCTTTTGCTTCTATTCTCAGTGCCGCTCCAGAAGAAGTTGGCGCACAGGCGATCCAGGTGCTTGCAAACTCCAGCAGGGATGTTGACAGAGGAGGCTAGGTAAATTGGCAGGCTTCTGAGGACAGTTTTGATTAAAACCAAGCGCCCTGCCTGCGATAGGAGACTAGAGCTCCAGCCAGCCAAGCGATTGTTGAAGGCATCAACAAGCGGGACAAAATCTGCAACATTCAGTCTGCCCGGCTTGAGAGGGATACCAAGGTAGCGGAGTGAGCCTACATGATGCCTGTAGCCTGTATCATCCTGAACTCGCTGCATAACACTTCTCGGCGCTTTTGAAGATATCATAAAACAGCTTTTGCTTGCATTAATCTTCTGACCTGAAGTGGCCTCATATTTCTTCAAGAATTGGAGCATATTGCGAATGTTTTTGCTAGCCGCATTGGTGAAGATTAAGGTATCGTCCGCATAAAGCAGATGGGATATAGGATCACTTCCGCGCACTCTTGTATGTTATTAAGTGTTTGTCTCTCTTCTTAAAGAATATATTAGCAATTGCTAGATCATAAGTCATAACAAAACCAAGAATAGTATAAGCCATTATTTCTATTGTTAAAACTAAATCCTCCATGAATCCTCTCATAACCTTTATTATGTTTGCCCACATGAACGTCAACTCCCCAGCATCGACCTCCTCGACGCTAGGCTCCCCTTCTCTATCGTCGGCCTCCGGACCATAAGGAGTCGAGGGAGGAAGAAGAGGCGGAGCTACACGGCCAAAGCTCGCCGCTGTGGTCTTCACAGTAACGCTCCAGCCCTCCCGGAAGCCGCGGTCGTGAGCTGGCCCGTAGAACTCCAAGGCCACTTCTGTCAGCTCATCCCAGTAAGCCGAAGAGGAGCGGAAGCTTTCCACCACCTCCTCACCGACATAAGATATGGATGAATGTAGCCTAGCAAGCTCTGCCTCGACCTCCTGGGCACGGGCCTCCGTGGCTTGTGCCTGCGCCCTCTACTCGGCCACACGGGCGTCGGCCGTGTTGGCTCGGACCTTGTAGAAGTCCCGATCCCGCTCCACCGAGGAAAAGGCTAGCCCCTGCTGGGCTAGCTGGTCAGGGAGCCTGACGTTGGCGGCCTCAGACCCCTTCAAGCGCTCCTCGAGCCCCGCCTGGTGGGCCTGGCTGGATTCTAGCATCCGAGCAAGACCCTGGAAATGATGCCTCCACAGGCCGAAGGCACTGACAACCAGACACACACTCCTCGAGGCTACCACCGTCAGCTCCTGGGCTGAACTCGCTGGTATGTTTGTACCACTATATGCTCCTCCCCATGAGATCGACGATCGTCGCGATCCCTGCCAGCCCGGATGTCTGGTCCTCGGGTGGTGAGGATTGACCACGCTAGGGGGACCCCGACGGAGGGAGGACGTCGACGTCATCAGTAATAGGAGCCTTGCCCTTGTCTCGCCCCTGTGCCATGGAGGCTGGCTCAGGGGGAGCGACCACCGACTCACTAGCCGACAGCGACGACGGAGCCCTAGAAGGAGGCAGCTCGGACGGCGGAGGAGGCGGAACACGATCTCGAGCAGGAGTGGAAGTTCTCCCTCTCTTCCTCGCCTGACGTTGATTGTCCAGTGCCGCCAGATCGTCATCAGTCAGGGGGGCACGGCTACCACTAGCCATGGCAGATTCTTCACTGATTGTCCTAGTGATTCCCTCGGGGGAGCCCCTCTGAGGACTAGGCCCTTTGCTCGCTATAGAAGCCGCCGGCGAACACACTAGAGGGACACCGATCGGGACCGGGTACTGCAACCTCCCCGGGGCAAATGCAATCTCGACCTGGGGAGCAACGATCGACACCTGGCTGGCCCCCGGAGTGACTTGGTCCATGGGGCGGGGAGTAAATCGCGACAACCTGATGATCTGGTAGGTCCACGACGGAGTTTCAGGCACCCCTGAAAGTAGAGCAAAGTTAGCTAAGTACCACTCACAACTGACGCGACTTGATGGGAGAATAAAACCAGTACCCTGCGGTAACAGAGGACTCAACCCCAGCTCCCGGAGCAGCACCGGAGTCAGAATGAAGTCTGCATCAACGAGAGGATACCGAAGAATGGACTTCAACTTCTGGTGATCCTCAACCATGATGGAGGGCTTCCTATCATGCCAGGTGGGCCGAGTGCCTCTTCGCATCCAATTATCGGAGACATCACGGTCTTTCGACTTGATAATATATGCATACCGCTGTGACCAACCCTTGCGGTTAGCCGTAATATTGGAGACTTGGATGAAGTGCTGGTGGGAGCGAGCCTTGAAATGGGTGAAATATGTATCAGTCAGACAACTCTAGAGAAGAAAAAAGTGCCAGAACAGAAGGACGCTTGGCTCCACCAACGCTCTATGACATGCATAGATGAATCCGCAAAGGATGGAATAAGAATTGGAGGTTAGCTCCCTAGGATGCCGCCCATAGTGATAAAGGACAGACACGATGAAGGGATGGATCGGAAGGTGGAAGCTCGCCTGAAAGGAGGCCACTGGAACCATAATCCCGCCCTAAGGAAGACTCATCATGTCATCATCAACGGTTGGGAAGATGATGTCGAACTCAAGGGGAATCTTGAAAGCTTCCCGCAGGCCATGAATCACCCTGTACGCCACTAGCGGCGGGGAATGAGGTCGACTAGTATCAGCACCCGAGGTGCTCGGCACACCACCTCGGCTGTGAGGTGCTCCTTTAGAAGAAGAAGAGCTGACGTGAGAGACTCCCTTGCGTGGGGGCATGACTACGAAAGATGAGAGGTGCAAAGGAAGAAAGAATCCTCACCGGGCAGGGGAGGAGGACGTCTACGACGAGCATGGCAACTAGCAGGATGCGGATGGAGTCCGCGGTGAGACCACACAGTAGTCCTTATAACCACCCACTACCCCTCAGAAGGCAGGTGAAAAGGCATCTGCTGTGGCGACCCGGGATCTGAGGACCGGAAAGGAACCAGTGCGACTCGAATCTCGGCCCGCCGTCAATGAGCCCGAAGACTCAGAAGGGCTAAAAAGATAGGTGTGGTGCACATAGAAATAGAAAATAGTCCTGATTTCTTCGTGATGGTCACGACTCGTCTTCCTTAGTTAACGTGTTTCGTTAATTATCGTGCCCTTTGTCTGTTAATCCCCCTCGGTCCATGTCGCACTATTATTATTCACCTACTTCTGATGAAATTTCGACAGCATCTCCCCTTGACCCGGGCGTAAGGGAGAAGCGGGGAACGCGCCCACATGGAGTGGCGGGACGCAACAATTAAAGGTGAGCATCCGAAGATGGCAACACCTTGGATAGACCTTGGAAAACGTGAAATGAGTAGCGAGGGGAGAGCCACTAGACTAGCTGTGGACACTGGGGTTAAGGAGCAAGGGCTAGTGCGCCGGCCAAAGGACCCAAAGGTGTACCGGGCTAGACTGGATGGGGGGGAGTTGGGTTGTACCGGTGAAGGGTTGTGCCGGTGGAGGAGGTGAAGGGCCATAGGGCGTACCGGGCAAGGAGGACCCAGGGTGTGCTGGGGAGATAGAGTGAGGGTGCACCATTGGAGAGGGAGCCAAAGGCGTGCCGCTGAGGGAGCATGCCGGTGAAGGCTGACCCCAGAGGAGAGATAGAATAAGGGTGCACCGTTGGAGAAGGAGCCAAGGGCGTGCCGCTGAGGAAGCGTGCCGGTGAAGGCTGGCCCCAGATGGAATGAGACGAATGGGGAAGAAGGCTGCGTGATCCCCTGGTTCTTTTGTTGTCGGCCAAGCTGAAGGAAAGGATTGTTAGTGAAGAAGCAGAGCTGGTGATTGGATATTCAAAGGGACTGGGTAGGCAAAGCGGGATGGAGGAAAAGAGGCCCTCACTGGAAGCAACAAGACCACCAACCTGCAGACAAGAACACGTTATCGGAGAGGTGGGAGGAACCCACAGTCATAAGCGTGAACACAACGAGATGGCAGAGGTAGCAAGAAAAGAGGCCAAAATTCCTTATTCATGGAAAACATGGAATAGGGGTTACAGCAGAGGGGCAAAGGAGGAGAGAGAGACGAAGAAGGGGGGAGGAACGGGGCTGGAGCTGGGCAGGGGCAACAGCTCCCTGCTCTTCCCCACCCCGTCTGCTACATCTCTCTCTCTCTCTCCCTCTTGCTCTTTTTCCGAGGGTGGTCGTGAAAGGGGGGAAGCCGGAGGAGCTCTCTTTCCTTCTTCTCTTCCTGGCATTCCTGTCGGCGTCCCTCTTTCTAGGTCATCTCTGTAGGTTCGTCTTCTCTTCGTCGGTCTCCCTTTCTCGCATGGAGAAGAAGGGCTTTTTATACCCCTTTCACCTGTAGCTGGCGGTCGAGTGGCAGGAAATGCCCTATTAAATGGGATTTGACCCCCGTAGGGTGATAGCCAGCGTGGCCTCTTCTTGGGGTAACAGCTCAACTGTACCTGCTGCGCGCCAAGGATCCCCGTAGGGTGCCGTGGGATCTTCCGTGTCAGACGGGCATGGGGAGGCCGTGCCGCTGGAGGATAGGGCTGTACCGCTGAAGGGGCCCAAGCAGCTATGCTGTTGAATGGGCTTCGTGCTGTGCCACTGAAGAAGCCTTCACAGCGTGCCATTGGAGATGCCGTTGCAGGGCTGGACGTGTGCCGTTGAAAGCATCTGAGTGTGCCGCTGAGGGCCACTTGGGGCGTGCCGTTGAAGGTCATTTAGGGCGTGCCGTTGAAGGCGCTTGGGTGTGCCGCTGAAGGGGCACTTGGGGCGTGCCATTAAGGGCTACGCTAGGCTCTCTTGAAAGGGCCAAGGTGTGCCATTGAAGGGCCATTTGGGGTGTGCCACTGAAGGGCATCGCGTATGTGCCATTGAGGGGCACGTGGTGTCGCACCGTTGAAGGGCACGTGGTGTGCCGTTGAGGGAGCGATAGAAGCGTGCCGCTAAAGGGGCAACGAGCGTGATAAAGACATACTTTTGGGCCCACTTTAGACCCGATTGACAATCCATTTGATTCTCTTCGGGGGCCTACGAGCAGTGAGCTTGCCCAGGGATTGACTTCTCTTCGCCGTCGTGATTCTGAAGATGGTTCCACGGCAGCATCTTGTTTGTTTGGAGAGTCCAGACGGGACGTATCCTCCAGGGTCTCTTCAGTTGGAATTGTTGTTGCTGTTGGGCTGGCAGGGACATATGGGCGTGCGATTTTGCATGGCCACAAATGCCCCCCACCCACGGGTAGTGCGGGCGAAGGATGAGCCAGGCTGTGCCCTTGGGTGTACTGGTCCTTGGGTAGGACCACGGATCCCGACGTCTGGAGAAGATGACAGATCCAATCCAGCGTGGTCGGGTATCTGTTCGGGAAAGTACACACGTACGTGTACACTCATAGATGTATACGTGTACGTACGTGCCTATTCGTCCATATACATGGACGTGCATTCCCATCCTACGCCTATATATAGGTATGTTTATTTGTTATTATCATATATGTGTACGCGTATACATGCATTGATCCAAACAACAATAAGATAGCATGACAATCATTACCTTTAACTCTTTAATCCTTTGGAAATCTTCATTAGAAAGAATACCGTCGCTCATATCTGATGCAGTAGATGCCATCTTCACTCCTGCTAGTTTCTTTAAAGCCCGAAGGCTTTTGTCTGCTGCATTTAGCTGTTCCTTGTAATCTGAAAATTTTCGCTTTCGTCCTTTCAGCTTTTCCTCTTCTATGGCCTCCTCACCCTCCCCATCATTATCATGGTCATCTTCAATAGCATGATCATTACTTGTACTGACACTGTCATCACTATCACTCATGTGACCATCTTCACCCTCCTCCGCCTCCTCCTCATCATCATCATCATCATCATCTTCACATTCGCCCTCACTATCGTCTGACTCCTCTTCACAATTTTCTTCCTCAGAGACCTTGTCTTCTGCTTCATCTTCCACTAAATCATATTCTTTCTCGCTATCTTCCTCATAGGATTCACCACTATCAGGACTGAATGTCTCACAGTCAGTATCAGAAGCATTTGCCGCATCATCCTCACCACTACCTAGAAAATCATCATCATTTTCTAGTAGTTCAACTCCAGGTACATTGCTAACAACACTAACTTCACCAAATGCTTTTGGCTTTGCTTTTGGATTAGCAGGACGCCCACGGTCCTTCTTAAGAAGCAATGAAGGGCACACCTGTAGAAAAACCAAAACACAATGGACTAAATCCCTAGGAAGAGGGGACATAGAAAATTAAATACTTTCTTTAATAAGCATGCATCAGTCTGACCTCCCTGAATAAGGTGATCAAGGAGCGAGCCGCTGTTGAAATTGCTTTTTCATGTGACTTCTTGTACAGCACAAGGTCTTGAAGTAAATCTTCAGTCATTAACTACGAGCCAAAAAAGATGGTTCAACATTTGCATCATACAAGCTGCTAATTCATGATAAGAAACATCAGACATTTCTCTCCTATACCAGTGGTGCACATGGATGAATGCGCCTGTTTGGTCTTAGTAAGTATGAACAATTTTTCAGCAAAGAATTAAATGATATCTTTTCAACAAGAATGCAGGGTCTTTCATGAAGTGTTATCGAATATTTACGCAACAGTAGATGTGAGACTATACCAGAGGCATGCGCAGACATATCTCTCTTACAACATTTAGTCCAACAGCAATTGCCTAACAATGAGGAAAAGCATGTCTGAGTGTCAGCACAAAGTGATACTGTAGAAACACTTTCACACTGCAAGTATTTAGAATTTAGCACCTCTGTGCGTGAACGATCATGCACAAACTGGTTCACGATTTGTTTAAATAATGGTTCAACTGCATCAGGTGGAACCTGATTAGCATGCAGTAAACTGTTAGAAGTAGTTTCCATAGAAAAAAAATTACAACTTGGGGATGACAGAGTGATACACAAAGCATGCAAAAGACAATATTAAACACAAACCATATCATGGCAGGCCTGAACGCCAGCTGCAAGCAAATTTGTTACATCACGTTGATGAGGCTGTGACATAGCAATATGGAGTCATAAATTTGAGTCTGGACAAGCCAGCCACCGTAACGTACAAGATCTTTCCCACCCTCAAAGGAACGATAATCAATACCTGAACATATTTCTGAAGAAAAGGATAAAAGTTCAACAAGACCAAATGGTGTAACCCAACAGTCCGGGCAATTACTTTAAGCATCATCATCTTAACCTGAAATAAAAAGACAAGCAAAGGAAAAAGCACTTTAAAGTGAGAGACTTCACCACAGATGGAGAGAGAAAAGTAAAACAGCCCAAGGATCTCGGCTTGGTACGCGGTCTTACGATAGGCCACCCAACACTGTACACGGTCTAATGGTAGACCGCTTACAGGTGTCGATGGTAAATAAAATAAAAGATAAATAATCCACTTATCCCTAAGAAACAGACCGGCTGACCTGACGCAGGACGCTCAGGATAAAAGCAGTCTACTAACACACCGTCCAGTCAGAGACACGGCCTATTGCCGACCACGTACCACGTGTCGGTGATAAATTAATAAAATTAGGGTAAATAGTTATTTATCTAAAAAATAAGCTCATTTAGGACTCTGGCTTCTCAACGGTCTAATGATGGACTGCCCACCATGATTGAACGGCCTAATGATAGACCGTGTACAGGGTTGTCGGTGGGAATTCAGAAAATAAGATAAATATCCAGAAATAAATAACTGTGGGACTGTTGAGAGGCATAAGTGGTCTCAAAAAGACCGTCCAATATATACACGGTCAATCGATAGACCGTGTACAGGCTGGGCGGTGGAGATTAATCAAACGGAATAAATGAGCCCATTTACCCCAAAGACCATGTGAAATGAAAGCCCATTAAGCCCGAACTCGAAAGCAAACCTAGCTAGGGAGGTTGTACCCAAGGCTCCAGTGGACGAGCCTCAGGGTAATCTTGTCATTTCTCTTGGCTTAATTCATGAAGATTTTATGACGGATGACGGGGACTTCTTTGTTGCTTGCTTGTCCTCTTCCAGCTGACCCCGATATTACTGGCGAGATTGCGGGGAGTGTCCCTTCAATTGATGCAAATGTGCCTTCAGACACTGGCCGAAATGAGAAGAAAGATGAAGGGCTGGACGACTTGGGCATGATGAACTATGATTATAATCCAGTGTCTGATGCCTCTCCCTCATCACATGATGATAGTCTGCCCGATATGGCTGCTCGCGGCGGAGGTAAAAAAATTTATTTTACCAGCTTATCTTGCCACCTTGTCTTGTCACTTAGTAATTGATGTAGCCACTGTCTTTAAGCAGGGGGTCTAAAAGGCATCATGGGAGCATATGCTGCATTATTAGGTACCACATCAGATGGCGAGCTTCCTGCCTTTTCTGATGCTCCTGCAGTTGGGGGCAACACATTGGCGGGCTATGAGGAGGCTTTATTGGCGGCTCTCTGTGCTCGGGAAGGTGCTTCAACTTCAAAAGGGGGCGGAAGCGACAACTCCGTTCTTGAGGAGGGTCAATTGCCCTTGTCAGGTCATTTGGCCACACAACCGACTTGTTTTTCTGCCAGTAAGCATCAATACCTCTTGTTGCCTCCTTACTATATTCTTGCCAGGAGGCTTTGTTGATTCGGCGCATTCCTTTTAATGCAGTGACCATCTCTGCCACAATTGGATCTTCTGCTCCACCCTTGCAAGGGGCAACTCTTCCATTAGAGGGAGCTTGTGGGAGCGAGGTGCCTGAGGTAAGGGTTGATCCGCTATGCATGACAGAGCCTCGGGGAGGCTCACAAACGGATCATCCTGAAACTTCAAATAAGAGTGCTGAAGGTAACTTGACCTCTCTTGCTTACTGCATTTGTTCATTAAATTTTAGAATTCTTGATATTGATATTATTGCAAGTCTCAGGGTGTCCAGGCAATGAGGCTGGCGTCGCCCTTCGTAGCCAAGTAAGAGAGGGTCCCGCTACACCTCTTGAAGAGCCTCTGCCTGAGCCGGCAAGTATAGGTTTTTCTTGTTCCCTTGCCTTGTTTCCTTTTGCTTCAACTCCTTTCCTAGCAAGTTTAAATTTCTGATGGTGGGGTATTTTTCCCTCAGACCCAACTAACCCTTCTCTTGTGGATAAAGAAGCTCTTAGAATGACCTCTGCTCAGGGGCCTCCTGTCACCGTGGTGTCCTCAGGTTTGCCTTATTTAGAGTCTTTTGACTCCTTTGTTCTTTGTTCTTTGCAATATAGTGGTGGCTGATAGTGGCTTTTCCTTTGACAGATCCAGAGGCCAGCGCCCCTTCCAGTGACTTTCCGGGGCACAGCATTATATGGTCGGACTCTCCACAACCCACCCCTTTTGCGGGGATAGACATAATGCTGATAGCTCTTATGGGTAGCGCGCAAGCTCTACTTCAGCAGGAGCCCCTTCCCGCGATTGAAGCTATGCGGAATGCCCTCCAGATCAGCACCCGGCTTATCATACAATGGGCTTGCCGAAGGAACCTTGGCTGGCGGCCGTGAAACAAACTTGGGAAAAATTCCAAAGCTTATATGAAGCTTCTGAATGGCAAACTTGCTGCGTAGAGATTGAACAGTTGAAGGGCGACATTGCTATTTTGTCAATAAAAAATGATGTATTGCAAGAAACGGTTGAAGCCATTCGAGGCAAGAGAGCCACAGTGGAAGCACAGATGGTAGCAGAACGGGAGCAGGCGTCACAATGCCAACAGGCCGCAGAAGCGCTATTGGCCAAAGTTCAGGCGTGCTTAGCTAGTGCAGATTCCTGCGCAGAGAAGCTCAGCAGCTACAGGGTGAGGAGGCAACTCTCACTTCTCAAGGTTCAGAACTTCAATGTGAGATCTCCCACAAGTAGTTGAGGATCACGGACTTGATGAAGAAAAGACCTCACCATCAGTGAGGTTGGATTTGCCTTTGTGCCTTATTGTTCTTTTCCTTACATATTCACTCAGCACTTATTGTTCTTGTGGTTAGCCCGAGGGCTTGTCTCGGGTCACACTTTTTATATGAATGACATTCATTGACGGCAAGAAGAAAATTTGTGTTGCCATTGTGCATGGATATATGTATCTGTTCTTTCTTTTGTTTTTCCCATTTTTTTCTTTTTTTTTTCACCTTACTAGTCTTGGCGCCCTTTCGGGTTTTTGCCAACGCTAGCCCCCTTTGGCTTTTTCCAGCGCGCCCTTTCGAGTTTTCACGCTGAGGGGTTACCTATTTTTGCCTGAGACGCCCTCTCGGGTTTTCACCTCAGCCGAATTATGACTTTTTTGCCCTTGAGTGACCGACGAGCCGGCCACCCAAGACCGTCGGGGGCATCTTTTATGAAAAGTACACTCTTGATACATGCTAGTACATTCTTGTTACATGAAAGGCCACTATACATTCTTGCTTGATTATTTTCTCAAAATTCTATATCAAATCTTTACCTCCATAATCTTATCTTGTTACTGGCGTGGTTACTTTACTTTATTCATGTATTTCATCGTATTATGTGTATTCTTCTTTTCTAGAGCTAAAATGCTAATTACTTATACATTACCTTCATGGTTATATGAAGATACCTACTGGGCAAGTGTGTTCATACCCTACTTTTTCAAATCTTTGTCAGGACATTCTAGCAGGTCGGATTTAGATTATTCAAGTTGTGGATCCGAGAGCGAATAGAGAAGGAGAGAAGCCATAGCTAGTTTTAGTCAAGTGTCAGTTATGTAATTTTTTTATTTATTGAGTCCAGTTAGTCAAAGAGTCAACATTATATACTTTTGATTATTATTCAATAAAAGTTAAGGTTTTATCTATATTATTGTGCATTCATCTTATGTGTGGATATGATTGCGCTCTGATCTTGATTGCTAGCTTGAGGCATTTTGCCAGCTGTTCACGTTACCCGAGTGTCTTCCACTGTACACATATGGCTCGGGACGTGACAGTTAAGTTGATATCAGAGCATAGGTCTCAGGATTTATTTATTTCTAAGACAGAATGTCATGTCATAGGCTAATTCAAAGCATTCAAGACCCACACCTATAGACTAAGGAAAGAAATTCCCAACCATGAGAGATTGGGTAGAGCCCGAGATGAGCTAGCAAATTAAGGATTTTCTCCAGGATTAATTTCCCTAGGAATTGACAATTGTTCCTTTTCTCAGGTACCTTATTTTTACCATGGCTCATCGTGCTAACTGGGAAGCGATGCAACAAATGGTAGCGGGTCTTACCCAGGCCCTACAAACTGTGGCCCAAGCTGGCGCAAGGGCTAGCGTGGGAAATCTGCATGGAAACTTCCGAAGCATGAACCCTCCAAGATTTTCGAGATCCTCAAACCCCGATGAGGTGAAAAATTAGATTGATGAGATGAACCGAATATTTGATGTTATGCAATGCATTGATCAGGAAAAGGTCTGTCTCGCCACTTTTCAATTAAATAAAGATGCGCGTACATGGTGGAAGATTATTCCTGCACCACCTCCAAACGCACCACATACTTGGGAAGGTTTTCTCATACTCTTCCAAGGAAAATATTTCTCTGAACATGTAAAGGAGAGGAAGGCCGCATAATTTGTCTCTCTTCATCAAGGCATGATGTCCGTTGTGGAGTATGAGCTCCAATTTTCTCCTCTAGCACCGTATGTCCCTCATCTGGTTAGCACTGATATCCTCAAGGCCAATCGTTTTATGGACGGTTTAAGGCCTGACTTTATTCAACAACTTGGACCTCAGAACATCTGGACTTATGCAGAGATGGTCCAACGGGCGCATTTGTGCGAAAGAACCTTGGAGAAGGTTGAAAAGTATAGAGGCAAGAGTGAGGGATCAAGCCGTTGGTTTGACAAGCGAGGGAGTAAAGAAGAAAGGTTCAGCATCACAAGCACTTACAACTCCCGTGATAGCAAGAAGAGGTCCCGCAATGGGAATGGGAGAAATAATCATATGAGTAAGAAGATAAAGGAGGAGGAAACTCAAGTTGCAACGGCTTGCACATTCTGCGAGAAATTTGGTCACTCGGCCTAGGAATGCTGGAAACACCTCGGTGCCTGTCTACGTTGTGGAAGTCGGGAGCATCGTATGCCCGATTGCCCGCTTATGAAGGAACAACCCTCTACTGGTGGATGCAAGCGGCAAGCATGTCGTAACGTAGTTCTGGATGATGATGAAGTGCCCAAGGATGATGGATCGATGGAAGGTACCATTCATATTTATTCACATCCTGCATTTGTACTATTCGATACTGGTGCTTCTCATTCCTTCATATCTACTGCCTTTACAAAAACCTTATCAGTTGCGCCTGTTCCATTACCATCAGACCTAGCAAGCACAACACCTTTAGGTCTTGGAACTAAACTTACAACCTACTACCCTGATAGTGAGGTAATGGTAGAAGGCCACAATCTTCCTGCAAACCTCGTATGCCTTGATATAGAAGGCTACGATGTCATTCTAGGTGTAGATTGACTTATTGACCATGATGCTTACATAAACTGTCGAAATAGGAGAATTTCTTTTCAAAAACCCAATCTCCCATATTTCTCTTTCCTTGGCATCAAGTATAAGAAGCTTCCTACGATCGTCTCTTCTCTTCACGCTTGCAAGCTCATATCGCAAGGATGTGAAGCCTTTCTTGCTTCAGTTATTGTTACCAAGTCCAAGAAAATTAGCATAGAAGAAATCTCTATTGTCAAAGAATTCCCCGATGTCTTCCCATCAGAGTTATTACCGCCCGAAAGGGAAGTAAAGGTAGAGACGAGGGATCTGGGACCTGATGTGGACCACTCGTAACAGACGCCATCTGCAGGAAACCCCGGAGTTGTACGTCTGGCTTGGATGCTAGGACGCCTCATGCCAGGGGTTGGGGACCCGAGTGAGGCGGTCGCGCTTCTGCGGCTTGGGTCGGGAGGCCGGAACGGGGTGCTGGGGAGCCCTGCCCCCGGGCTAGGAGGCCCGTGTGGGGAGCTGGGTCGGTGGGAGCTTGGGGTTGATGGCCCGAGCTGACTGCTGAGGAGCTGAACACCCTGGGGTGGAGACCCACACTGGATGTCGGCTTGGCTGGGGCTCGGGGCTGGAGGCTCGAGCGAACTGTAGGACTGGAGACGGGAACTTGGGACGCAAGGCTTGCGTCAGAAGCCGGTCGAGACTGGGCCTGGGGACTAATGCTTGCCTGGGCTGGGACTGGTTCGGAACCCCTACGGGCACCGGTGGCAGGAGAGCCGAGCCTGACGCTCGGCTTGGCTGTCGGGACTGGTAGCTGGTGTGTCACCCTAGTGGCACCAGAGGAAACAGGAGCTGGGGGTGGCGGTAGAGCCGCCACGGGGACCACACCTAGGAAGTAGGGTGATCCGATGACTGGGGCGAAGCTGTCGAAAGCGATCGGCACTGCCAAGTAGCCCACCCATGCATAGGTGGCAACGTCGATGGGACCATAGGTGACGGCCGCCATAGTTGTTGGAGTCTTGGACAAGCTGAGGCGACGACCGGGAGCGGTAGTCGAACACGATCTGGCAACTGGGAGATGAACTGGAAGCTGCTGGGAAGTGCGAATAGGTGCTCTTCTGCTACCCCTCCTGCAAGGATAGGAAAAGGGCACTCGAACTTTAGGGCTGGCACAGACTTTCGCATCGGCAAAAAGAAGGAAGGTGGGAGACGTCCCACCGGGCGTGCCATCCTTTTTGTTTCACCCCGGGAGGTCCACTGGGGCGGTGTGGGCGGTGACCAGAGTGAGGGGTGGGATACAGCCACGGGAGAGATGTCAGAAGTTAATGGGCCTCGGGCACCCCCTCTCATGACCGTATCCGCCTCAAGGCGACACCATGCACTTGCCTTTTACAGAGAGTCGAGGGGAGACCGAGTGACACGGGAGGTTTTCCAGGTTAATGGGAAACATGGCTAGGATGCGGGCATGCCAGTCGATTTCTCGACAATCACCCGTGGAACCGAATGTTTAACTGGGGATGCGCCACTAGGGCGCGGCACGTGGACTCAGGGGGTGAGCAACACGTGGAGGGAAGGACGGTTCCGTGGGTGCGAGTGCGCTGGTGATTGTGGGGAGTCATGTACTGGACATCTTTCCCCACTGACCGCAAGTAGTCAGTGTTTATTTACATCGGATTGAATCCGAAGACCTTCGTTCTATGCCAAAGCGGAGTCTATATTCCTGAAGCTCGGGATGAAGACCCGAGAGTACTTTGCAGCTGTAGGTTCATCTCAGACTGGGTCATTTTGGCCAGGGGTGAAGGGTGCTGGGGGTTCACGCTAGGTGACACAGAGGGTAGCTAGAGGCCCGAACGTGGATGCGAGAGCATACGTCCAACTGGCGGTGTAACACTGAGATGTGTATATTTTTACAGGCGGGCCGTGACAGCCCGAGTATAACAGGGGCATGCCTCTGGACAATTCCGAAGTGCTAGTCGGTCTCCGGGTCGATGCGTGATGTATGAGTACATGTGTGTTTCACAGAGAGTTCCTCCCGTGATGTGGGCCGTGGCCGCGGTGTCGAACGGGGGTTGTGGCTGACTGGGCGACTGAGGGGACATATCGGTCCGGTATCTGGACGAGGGTCGATCACGGCTTGAGTTGAGCGGTCGACGTGGCCTCGTTACTGAGAGGGGGAACAACGTCATGATGCGCGCATGATCGTGGCTGACGGGCACGTGAGGGGTGACCCTGACATGCGGGGGTGTCTACCCTTGTCGCAGTGTCTCACATGTGGCGGGCGTGGACTTGTACGTTACGGCTAGCTAACACACGAGGGAAGTGCAAGGGACATACCCTCGGCGTGCTAAGCCGCTTGACAAGTCACACACACACAATTCTCCTCAGCTCGTTGTGGAGAGCCCACTCGAAACCGGATGTCGGATGATCCGTGCACTGAGTTAAGCCAAGTTGAGTTGAGTTGAGTATCCTCTTGTGTCCGTATGTTGCCCCTTGAGCCCCTAAGGGGTTTTTATAGGGGAAGTTGAAGGGTCATGCCAGCTTCCACCGAAATCTATGACACATGCTCTCAACATGTCTTCCACAATTTGATTTGTCCTTTCTGTCTAACCATCTATTTGGGGGTGGAAGATAGTACGGAAGTTGAGTTTTGTTCCCAAAGAGTGTTGTACACCCTTCCAGAAATGAGAGGTAAAATGTAGGTCTCGGTCAGACACAATGGACATAGGAACTCCATGTAGTCTCACGATCTCCGTGATTTATAGTGTAGCTAGGACATCAACCGACCAACGGCTCTTGATAGGTAGAAAGTGAGCCAATTTGGTGAGACGGTCGATTATTACCCAAATACCATCATGCCCGCCTTGAGACTTAGGCAAGCCCATGATGAAATCCATACTAATGCCTTCCCATTTCCACTTGGGAATGTCAAGAGGATGTAATTTTCCAGTAGGTTTTTGGTGTTCTGTCTTCACTTGCTAGAATGTGAGACAGCGAGATACGAAGTCCGCTACCTCCCTCTTCATGTTAGGCTACCAAAAAGTTCTTTTCAAGTCCTTGTATATCTTGGTCGCTGTAGGGTGAATAGTATACCTAGAGCGGTGAGCTTCTTCTAGAATTTTCTTTTTTCGCAAAGGGTAGATGGACACAGACTGGGAGCAGCAAGAAAATGGTCTTGATGAGATCATAAAAGATGGTAAATGATCACCATGCGACCATTAGGGGAGAGTGATAGAAGGTAGTGAAGAGAGGGAACAAACGGTCATCAGACGATCGCTAGATGACCCTAGCAGTCACACGATAGACCATACGGGAGAAAACACAGTTAAACTCAAGCAGGACTCTCCAGGAGAGTCCTAATGTGTGGATAACCATGCCCAAACCGCGCTAAGACCCACTCTAACTGAAATTGAGGCTCCCTAGCCTCAATCCTAATGCAATAGGACCAGAATTTCAAGCTTTATAACTAGGAATACACCCTAAACTCATAGTTCACAAAAAACCTCCTCTTTAAACCCTAAAATCTTTGTTAAACACACCCAAATTACCATGAAGAGGGCCTTTGAAGCTAGCACAACAGGTGAGGGCATCTACAATCGGCCAAGACTGGCTAGGAAGGAGCACGGGGAGCTACAGCGGCTGACTTCCATCCCCAAGCATCTAAGCACTAGCCCTTCAAGAGAGGTGAATTAAAGCAATGATGTTCAAATTTCATTAATTTCCTTAAATTTCTTACGTTACCTCTCGTCTTCTTCTCTTCTCCTCTTTCTTTCTTCCTTGTTGCTCCAGCTCCTTCTTGGCCCACGATGCTACTCCAGCCTGAAGTGGGTGGCTCCCATGATAAAGGAACTCCCTTTAGAAGTCATCTCAAATTTAAAGGCATGGTACCTTCACCCATTACTAGTTTTAGCCAAGAACTTTCAGAAAATCTCCATTGATTGGCATAGTATTTCAGCTCCAGTGGACTTATGGCACTCTCAAACACATACCTTTATCTTCTCGACCTTTGAAGCCACTGTCCTTATAGAGGAGATTGAGACATACTTAGCCCTACCTAAGACTAAGTTGGGAGATGAAGACCTAGTGTGTTACACAGTTGACCCTATAGACCCTTCACTCATCTTGGGGGAGTTCATACCCAATCCAAAGGATGTTAGAACCATGATTAGCTCTCATCACATTCACTTGATTCCCATGGCCCATTGGATCACCGCCCATTGCAAAAACAAGTGTGGGTGGAATGAATCCATAGCCAAAGCTACTTCTATTTACTTATGTGGGGTTTTGCTCTTTTCTACCACCGACCACCTATTGGACATTCTCAACCTTAGTGTGATCAGCGGGTTGTGGCAGGGTTTATCTATCTCCCAAGCCATCCTTTCTTATCTTTACGAGGGCCTTAGTTCAACTTCTCTTGGGGGTCCTCTCTTTGGGTCTATGAATGTTGGATGGGGATTAGATTAAAGTTTCTACACAAGGAGGATGTACCATTAGCAAGCAGCATATTTGGGAGTCACCCACTCTTATTCATTGGAGGTGCATCCGGGTTTTCTAAACAAGTTGAATGTCGGACAGCGGATAAGAAGACAAGGGACGATTGGCGACTCTTCCTCAACGCCTTGCCACTTGACAAATTCATGATGCGATGATGGGCCTTGCAGGGCACTACCCTTAGACTGCACTGGTGACTGGGACTAGACCTCCAGCTAGTGGGGAACACTACCTTGGCACTCTAGAACCCCCACCGGTGTTACTTACAAGTTGGAGTTCCCCGCCCCATGGTTCTAGCACTAACACAGTTCCCTCCGCTTCAAACTCAAAAAATTGGGACCGAGGAGGATGAGCATGCGGTTCGGAGATCTCTGACCATGTGGGAGATCAGTCTAGTCCGTACCTTGCAGGTAGAGGTGACATAGGATGAGGAGAGTTACCAAGCTTACGTGAAAGCACTACGCAAGATTCGGCCTTGCACAAACTTAAAATTAAATGTACTTTGAATTCATGATGATGTGTAGAGATTTATTGAGAGAATGATGTATTTTAAACATTGAAATGAATGAATAAAAGATTGACTGTGAGATTGTTTGCTTTGGCTTGAATGTTTAGACTTAACAGAGTTCTCAGGTTAGAAAATGGTCCATCAAAGGACAGCCAGACTCATTTAACAGTCTGGCGGTAGACTGCAAGGGGAAAGGGCACAAAAAAATTGTGTGTTCTTGGCTCTCGGGTGTGGAATATGGTTGCCACTTGACCGTCAAGAAGATCTTATCGATCTAATAAAAGACCGTTATGCGGAAGGAATAGAGAAACTGTGAGTTCTGGTCCTTGGGTGAGGGATACGGTCGCCACTTGATCGCCATACGATCCTAACGGTCTGATAGAAGACCGCAAGGGAAAGAGAACAGGGAAATCTGTGATCTTGGATTCTAGGGCATTACAACCTGCCTCTGCACACACTAAAACAAGAGAACAAGTTAGATCTATTCTTAGGCTTAACCCCTTGCCTGAAGCAAGTTAGATATGACCAATTGGGAGTCAATTGTTTGATGTTGTTCCTACCGCTCGCAAGGTGTTCAGGAAAATTCCTAATACACTCTGGATTGTTGAACGGCTCGGGTGGCTGGCTGGTCGGCCTTAGATTTGGCCCCAGAGTGAGGATGATAGCTTGTAGGAACTGAGGGAAGGTGTCTTGGGCGTGTGGGCCCAGCCTTGCTGAGGTATGCCGCGTTGCATGGCGGGTTGACAGGTAGCCTCGGGTTGGCCAAGGGGCTAAAATTTAATAGCTCATTGTCGTGTGTCTAATGGTCGAGGGTGGCCCCAACTTGTTGGAGGGTTGCCGTATGATATGGCTAGTGTGTCCATACCATGGGTCGACCCTAGCTTGCTGTAGAATGGATGGAATATACGCGCCCATTAGGTGCTTGGGGAAATTTTTGATATGTGATCACGGGCCATATAGGCGTGCTAAGGGCTCTTGAAGTCCGTGGATGACTGGGAAAGGTACTCCTTTGGGTTTAGAATGCTGAAGGGAGGCATTATGGGGATGAATCCCAGCCCCATAGCTGGGTGCCACGTGCCGTGGCTTATTATCAGGGTGCCCCTGGGTCGACCCAGGTGGCTTAGTTGAAGGTGGGCAAAGCTACATGCAGGGTGATCGGGGGTGGCCCCCATCCATTGTTGATGTTGTCATGAGTCACGGCCATCTAGCTAGCACCCTCGGCTAGGCCCGACATGTCATAGAAGGGGCCGGATAGATAACGCCTTGAAGGTGTTCGGGTAAATTCCCAAGACCTTATTTCTCATTATTTTCTCTATGAAAATATCTGGGTACAACATACTTGTTCTCTCAAAAAGAACTGAACATGAGGCAAAGAAGATGGGTGGAGTATCTTAAGGACTTTGACTTTTCCATCCAATACCATCCTGGCAATGGTAATGCAGTGACAAATGCCCTTAGTAGAAGATCGATGGCTATGTTATCCAGTATGATGATATATTAATGGCACTTACTAGGATAATTTGTAGCTTTAAATTTGTATATGGATAGGAAGGAGGGGCGAGTAATGATTGCTAACATCATATTACAATCTGTAATGCTTTTAGAGATAAGTGAATAGCAAGGCAATGATCCTTTGATCATAAAAATCAAGAAGAAGGTGGAGCAAATACTAGATTAATAGGTGGTATGAGTGAATTTAGAGGGAGGGTGAATAGATCCCACACCCAATTCTTGGTCCCTTCTAAAATCAAACAGAGATTACAAGGTGGAAAAAGTGACTTTAAGTATTATCCTATGCTAATGCACGAGCTGTTTGAATCATACACACAAGAAAGCACGTTGATTGAATTACAATACCTGCGAAATGGGTAGATGAAAGGGAATCCACATAGCAAACCAGAGCACACAATTTTAAGGTGGTTTAGCTGCTATCTAGTAGGCCTACGTCCACCCCTTAGCAACTTAGCGAGGCTTCCACTTTTGGCCAAGAAGAACACACACGCACACGCTGTCAAACAACTTGCGAGGACAAGATTCCTCAACACACACACACGACTGCGAGGCAGCCAACACACACTCCAGTCTCTAAACAGAGCACCAGTACACCACTGAGGAAGCTCAATAATCATAAACCAAATGGATGAGAAGGGACATGAGAAACAACAAAGAAAAACTCCAAACAAGAAATTCAAAATGCAGCTTCTGATAGAAATCAGAAGACCGAACAAAAAGGGTGTAAACTTCAGTCTGCAACTTCAACACTATTGGACTGGCACGAGTTGCTTCCTGGGATGCGAAACTTTCCTCTCTTCATTTTCTCTCAAGGTTCTCTGCAGGAGGCTTCAAGCAGACTCTCTCTTTCTTCTTCCTCTCTATTCCCATTCTTCTCTTCTCTAGGCAGCTGTGGTGGTAGCAGCGGCAGTGGCAGCAGCAAGTTTCTTCAGTTTAAGGACTTTGTGTTTATAGATAGAAGAGGGGTAGACAATTTTCCCTCCCAGATCTAGCCTTATCACTGGTTGGAATAGAAATGATACTCTTGGACATGGAGCTCTTCCAGATCTGCCTCCTCATTCGCCCAAGATAGAAAAGGATGGTCCTCTATCCTAGGTACTTTTTAGGGACTGAAATCTGATTGGTTTTTGTAAAAGGGCAGAGTACCATGAAAAGAGACCTTTCCCAAAAGTGTCTACTGACAGGTTAGCTTATGTGGATTTGTTTCAAAAGTACAAGAAATCAAAACATGATGTTAAGAAAATGAAGAAGAGATTTTGCCTTCAAGGCGTTTACGCTCTGCATATGCAAGCGTGGACGCTACAGCTGGAAGCCTGAAGATAACCTGTACAAGCTAACTACAAGGCATTGGAAAATACCACTACGGCGTAAACGCAGTGGATTGGCTGCGTGGACGCTGTAAGGCAGAAGTATAAAGGACAAGGTGAACGCCGTCATTCCCTTAATCATGACGAAGTCCACCATAACTATAATGATTTTGGGCGGGGTGCCGATGGTGACTGGCAGGCTCAGGGCTCCCTTGGGATAGGTTGCCTGGCCGTTGAACCCATAGAGGGGGGTTCAAATCGGGCAGAGTTTGGATGGATTTTCACCCATCTTGAGAAAACATTCATATGAAAGTACATCAGGAACGCTACCATTGTCAACTAAGATCCTATCAATGTTACAATGGCTTATCGCAGCCGATACAACGAGAGCGTCATCGTGCGGGGTAGTTAACCCCTCCAAGTCTTGGTCAAAAAACACCAGGGCCTGTTACTCGCTCGCCTGTGGGGTTTTGGGGGGCTCAGAGACCTGGCTCGTCCACTCGGCATGATGCTTCCTCCCTCGACTGCTGTCTCCGCCTGATGTCACGCCGCTAGCAATGGCGTTAATGTGGACTCCGTAGGGGAGATTGTCAATTTCCTCGGGAGCAGTGGTGTTATTCTTTTGCTCGGACATGTACCGAGATAAGTGCCTCTGGTGGATGAGATGCTCGATCTTGTCCTGGAGCTGATGACAATCGCCGGTGTTGTGCTCATGGCCGTTGTAAAATAGGCAATGCTTGTGGCGATTGCGACGCTTTGCCTTCATATGCTTGGGTTGGTGGAGTAGGCCCAAGCCCTTGATGTCTTCATAAATCTCGTATACTGGGGCGGTCAGAGGAGTGTACCACTCATATTTTCCAGAGGGATCCTTGTGGTCTCCATCCTGGGTCCGCCTCTTTCCCTAGCTAGAGCCTTGCTCGGACGGTCGCCTCTTGCCCCCTCCTGACCCGAGTCCGTCATGCTGCGGCAAGCGCTGAGGACTTCCTTGCACTCTGCGTGACGCAGGGCCAGGGTCACTAGCTCGACGAGGGAGGTAGGGGGATGAAGAACTAGCTCGCACCAGAGGTTCTCGTCTCGGGTGCCCCCGGTCAGTGCGGTGATGGCCGAGACAACATCTAGGCGGGGGATACGCAGAGCTTTCGATTTAAATCGGTTAATGTAGGCCCAGAGTTTCTCCCCCTTGTTCCTGTTTAAGGGCCAATAGTCCTATTACTGACTGGGGAGGACCGTTGCCAGCGAAGCTTTCCTTGAACACTTGCCCAAACTATTAGAAGTCACGGATGCTGCCCGGGGTGAAGGCTCGGAACCAAGCCTGAGCACCTTGGACCAGGGTGGTCGCGAACGCTGGGCACTTGATGGTGTCTGATGCCCCATGTAGGGTCATTAGGGCGTCGAAGCTGTCATAGTGGTCGGCCGGGTCTCCCTGGCTGTCGTATGACTTGAAGGTTGGAAGCGAGATCCTAGGGGAGATCTTGGCCTTCAAGACATGGTCGGAGAACGGGGATTGCTCCTCATCCTCCACAACAGAGGTCTTCTATAGAGCACGGAGGGCGCACTCTTATTATGCGAAATTCCTCTCGAAGTTTCGCAGCTAGAGAGATAGCTCCGATTGCCGTTGGGCCGAGGGGTTGTGGGGGTGGTCCTACAAGCTGCCCCAGTGCCCCTCGGGGGCATCAGTCTCCGGGAATGGCCGATGCACTCCGGACTTCTCCCTCCTCAGGGTGGAGGAGGCTTCTACTCCGGGGGAGGGACGTGCGATGGCCCTCCTAACTAGTTGCTGATGAGCAGCCGCCCCCAGAGGGTGAAACGGCCCCCACCAGTTTGCAGGGAGGCATCTCCACGGGGGGAGCTCTCCCAAGGGAGTCGCGACTTCTCTCCCTGGCTGCCTAGGTCCTCATTAGCTCTATGAGGACATCTAGTTTGGCGTTGAGGGTTTGGAGCGTCCGCACTCCCGTTGGGGGGTTACTCCCCTACCACGGATGGTGGCAGCTCACCGGCTTGGTTGTTGGCATTAGAGGGGGTGCTCCCCACAGGATGGGAAGGTGTGCCTTCCTCTGTCACCACAACTTTTCCCTTGTCGCCGGCGGTTCTCCTACCAGAGCTTCTGTACACAATGTTGGCTCTTTGTTCATTTCCCACAGATGGCGCCAGATGAAGAGGGGCGATCTCGCGTGATTCCTGAGCTGATGATGATGACCACGAATGTGAGAACTGTAAAAAGGGAAACAGATCAGAGGTGCCCAGGAATAGCTCCCCGGGGAAAACCCTCTGATGCTTAAGTCAGTGAATCAGATAGAGGTTTGGTGCGAAGTGGAGGTGTAGGAGGAGATGGGGGTGCGAGATCTCTCTCCACCAAGTGGTAAACTGATTCTTGCTCAGGGTTGGTGCTACATAGTTGCCTTTCCCTTCTGTAGGAGAGCTTCCCTGGTTTATATAGCGACTCGTTGAATGTGGGAGCCCCGCGAGCTGAGGAGTTTTAGGGGGGATTACGTCCTCTTTGTGGACTCTTTATAGAATGAGGACTCTTGATCTCACAATTCAGAGAAGACGATGCATTTTGACATGTCAAGATGCTTGGTCAGATATTATGCATGTAGATGCAGACTCTCTTCCTAAATGCATCTCTAAAGTGCTCCCCATGAATGCATACTCCGAGACAATTCTAGCTTTGTATCTCTTCCCCTTAACAGAACTCTCCCCCTTGTACAATTCTCCTCCTTACAATCAAACATCGGGGGCTCACGCCCCCGAACCCTCGACCTTACAGGCAGGGGGGCGCTGCCCCCCCTATAGCAACCCGCCAACTTACCGCGAAGTTGGATCCGCAAAGGGATAGGGTGGAGTCTACCTAAATAAAGATAAGACCCCACGCTCTCAATCTACCAAGGAAAAAGTGTCACTTCTATGATGACTAGACATGGTCCGTGGGATGTCTAAAATTAGGTGTCTACAGATGCCTGTCAGCCCACACGGGGCGGAAACCTACCGACCGCCAAAGACCATGAACACCCACCTCTGGCAATGTACACATAACGCTCCGCCCAATGCTTGAGATTGGACGTAGCCTCGGAGACACTGACGAGAAGTCGACGAGGCCTAGCCTTAAAGTAAGCAAAGGAGGTATCAGAAGGACAGTTCTAGAGAGAATGGAACTACCGGAAGAGGTGAACTGTCGGTTCCACCGAAGTTTTCTGGCACACAGAGACAAAACCACAAAGAATATGATAGGAATTAGGGGAGAGATCTCCTGGATGCCGGCCGTAGTGCTGAAGGACTGAATCGATGAAAGGATGAATTGGAAGATGAAATCCCGCCTGGAAAGAAGCTATGAAGACTCAACTCCCACCCGGAGGCAGACTCAACATATCATCATCCACGGCCGGGAAGACGATGTCAAACTCTGGAGGGATCTGGAAATCTTCTCGCAGCCCATGAACCACCCTATACATTATCAACGGCGATGAACGGGGGCGGCAGGTGCCTGCGACTGACGTGCTCGGGGCACCAACGCTGCTAGGATCTACTTCCTCAATAGAAGATTTGGGACTGACACGGAGAGCTTCCCTACGGTGTGGCATGGTTACAGGAGACAAAGAAGTACAGGCAAAGGAACGGGATCCTCACTAGGCGAAGGAAGAATTGTCTTTCTACGAGTAGGGCAACCGACAAGATGACAAGGGAATCATCAAGGGGATCCCTCAGTCGCCTTTATAATCATCCACGACAAGCCGAAGCCTTCAAATCGTGAGGCAGGTGAAAAGCCACCCGTCCCTGTCACGGTATGATTGCCACGACCAATCGCTTGTTTGGAGCCCACGCCCCCAGACAAACAAGACATACGTCAAGAGTACAGCGACGACAACAGTCACCACTAGAGGCACATTGTGCGCCAAGCACACGGATGGGACCACCGGTCCCTTTGAGGCAGGGAGATCACTCTCAAGTCCCCCGCCAAAAATGACCCTCTTGTGATTGACTCTCAGCTCCCTGCAAAACTGCTCGGCAACTGAGAGTAGGGGGGCTACTGAGGAGGGTAAATTTGGCCCGGCCCATGACCGGCATGTTAACAACAAGCCCAATCCAGCTTTGGGTCTGTAGCACACCCACGTGGCGCCCGACAGTCGCAACCCATTAGGGAGCGGCCTACTAACACTTAGCGTCAACAACATCGTGAAGGGCTATGGCCCAGGCGCGGTGACCGCCGAAAAATCCTCTGATGATTAACCGTTACTCTTTCCTTCCCCATGACGCCGGCCTTGACTCCATAAACGGGCGAGCACGACCCACGAGCATCGTGAGACTCACCCAATGACCAGTCGACGCAGGATACATCGCCCTCCAATGGGAAGCTCCCATCAACTTCGTGGGAGGCATTACTCCACTATTCACGCCCTTCCCTGTTAAGGGATAGGCCCCTTGCTCCTAGACAATCTGCTATAAAAGGCACATCTGTAGAGAAGAGGACACAGTGGATCATTCTGCCAAACTACTATCAAGAGGATGGAGCTACTAGCCCTGCTACCCAGAGAGAAGGAGGGGACGACAGTCCACACTGGAAGAGAAGTTCCCTCTAGTGACCTTACCATCCAGTGAGCACTCACCGAGTGAGCACTGAGAGCGGCGATCACTCATCTGGAGGATCTACGCGGCTCTTTAGCCTTCTACAGCGATCCCTCGCTCTCTCTCCCTCTCATCTGCTCTTCTCTACCCTTTATTATCTCGTTGCTGACTTAAGCATCGGAGGGTTGTCTCTTAGGGTAACACCCAGGACTCCTTCTGAGGCCCTCTGTTTCTTGGTGCTTGCAGGTCTCCACGGGTGCGAGACGACTTCCCTATTCAATAAATAGAGAATGTGGTACGTGGCGTAGAAACCAGATTTCTGTCTCTACAGATTCTAATTTAGGTTTACAAAGATCTGAATTTATGTTAAACCAGTAAACTTACTACATAAAGTTATGCTATAAATAATGCATTGTTCTTTTGTAGTTACGAATTTCTATTAATGATCTCAAATTCACTAAATGGGCCACCATAATGGGCTCTTAACATAGCTCGTCCACTCCACTAATCGGTTTCCTAAAATCGGGGTGTTACACATCCACCTTGGACTTCTTCTAGGGAAGAGCTTGGTCGACCGTCCTTTTCTTGATTGAGATCAGGTAGCACCACCGAGACTCCTTCTAATCACCTTTGACTCCCCTGACTCCGTAGGGAGTGGGGAACTTAAAGTTCTGGTGATATAATGAAGGCACTTCCTTGAATATTCCCTAGATTCCCCGACCGATGATGGCATTGTAGCCAGACATCCCCTTCATGACTGTAAAGATGGCCACGAAGGTGATTGTTGCGGAATAGTGCCTAGGGTGATCGACAGAGAGATCCATACCTCAGGATAGACAGTCGACCCAGAGAACCCGAACAGAGACGTGTGCAGGGGAGTAATGTAGGAAGGATTCACACTGATGAGGAGGAGATAGTCGTACGAAATAACATCTAGGCCACTCCCATTGTCAACCAAGATGTGATGCATAGTACATTGATTTTTGGTGGTAGAGATGACTAGTGTGTCGGTGTGGGGGGCAGTTACACCTTTCAGATCTTCCTCTGAGAAGGTGATGGCTTCCTTGAGGCCCTCCTTCGTTGGGGATCTCGAGGATGAGGCATGGGTGCACTCGACTTGGTTTACCCTTTGGGCGTAAGCTCGACTGCTGTTCAAGCTGTCCCCATCGGAAGCTGGCCCTCCGGAGATCATCATGTTCTCTTTTTCAAGCAGTCAGTTGTCGATGGGGGGTGGAGTGTTATCCCTCCTCTGCTGTCGCTCCATGGCTTTGGACACAAACTTATCGAGGAGTCCTTATCAGACGAGGTCCTTGAGCACGTTCCAAAGATGGATGTATTCCTCAGTGTTGTGGCCGTGGTCATAGTGCAAATGACAGTACTACCTGGTGTTCCTCTTGGTTGGGTCTCCCTGCAGCTTCTAGGGCCACCAGAGGAAGGGCTCCTCACTGATCTCCATGAGGATCTGATCAAGGCGAGCGAGGATGGGAGTGTACTATCTATAAGCAGGCCTCACCAGTGGTACATCATGGTCGTGATGCTTCCTCTTTCCACGATCATGCCTTGGGTGCTCGGCCGAGAGTTTTCGCTCGGGGCGGTCACCTTCTGTTGATAGTCTGAGGGTGGCCTTGCCCTCCTCGCAGTTGGTGTGTTTCTGGGCTAGCGCGAGAACCTCCATGACAATGGTGATGGCCTGGACCCCCAGTGTGTAGTGGAGGATGTGGTCCCGGGTCCCTTGGGTTAGCGCGGTGGTGGCGAAGTTGACATCGAAGTGGAGACATGGAGAACCTCCTTGCGGAAGTGGGTGACAAAGTCCCATAGAGGTTCCTCCCACCCTTGCTCGATGGTGAGCAAGCTGACGGTGGACCGGGCCTCCTTCTTACAGCTATGGAAGTTCTCTTTGAACATCAGCTTCATCTACTGGAAGGAGGTTATTGAGCCTGTCAGCAGGGACCCGAACCACACGTGCATTGTCTTGGAACGTGTTGGTGAGGGCCAGACATTTCACAATGTCCGAGGCCCTCGGAAGACTAGGTTGGACTCGAAGCTATGGAGGTGGCCAGCCATATCAGTGGTGCAGTCGTACGGAGCGAACAATGGCAGTTGAAGCTTTGGAGGGATGGGCGCCTCCAAAATCTCCTGGGAGAAGGGGGCCTGGAAGTCAACGTCATTGTCGACCAGGCCCTTCACCTTGGCTACCTAGATGATGTCATCTAGGTAGTGCACATTCCCTTCGAGCTCTCGCTTAACGTCATTATAGCATCGTAGGTGTCGAGCCATCCTTGGGTTAGAGTGGAGGGTGCTCGGCGAACGATGCAGAGGGTACCTGGGTCAACATAGGGTGCATGTCATGGAAGCGACCGAGGGTGCCTAGTCACCAATCGTTGACAGGTCTCTGCTGTTGCGTGGGGGCATCGCTGCGGTGGCGTCCTACTCCACCTGTCAGTCGAGGAGGTCCTTGTAGGCCTATGTCAACGTCTGGAGTTGACGGTGCATATCGGCCAGCTCCTCTGCCGCTGAGTGAGCAAAGGACTGGAGGTGATCCCCCTGGGAGAGGTGGTCCCCCGCCAGTGTGTCTTGGGACGCCTGGCAAGGGCCATCTGTACCCCGACAATTGTTGACGTTGGTGGTTCCCCCAAGGTGCCATGGCTTCTAGTAGGAGTGTTAACGGATCGGATTCGAATCGGATCTTTCATGATCCGAATTTGAATCTGATATCTTAAGATCCAGATTTAATCTGAATTCGAAATGAAATGTCATTTCGAATCTGGATCTAATCCGAATCCGAGTTTAAAATTTTCTTCTTCTTTTTCTCATTTTCAGCTAGGATCTGCTTGCTTGAAGCACCTTTCGGGGCGGTATCCACCCAAATTTCATTACAGCTTCTTGGTCGAGTCTCGGAGACCCTAGTTGTTCTCAAGGGACATATTCTTTTAGTTGCACCAGCTAAATTTCGAGTTGTTCATACTCCTCCAACCCGTCAATGATAGCTTGCAGTTGTTTGATCACCGGGTTAGCTTCTTTATGCATCCACAGTGGGACATGCTTCTTCTTCTTGTTGGTTGGCCTTAGGATGACCATTTGAGGGGTCATCTCGTACTAAGTTGGGGTCACGACAGGCGAAGCCGGTTGAGGCGTGACACCATGGATGCGGACTCCCAAAGTAGGGCGAGATGTCGACTTTCTTCTTGTCTTCTTTGGCACTATCTTCCAATTTCCTTGGTCATCTGTGAGGGCTAAGATGAATGCCTCGTAGGTGTGCTTTGTGCAGGCTTCTGACACCTCTTCAGGAAATTGTTGATATAGGAATATCATATTTGTTGTTGCCCCCAACACAAGCATCTCATGAGGGCGAGGTGGGTCTACCTTGTGTTCGCCCATCTAGAGCTCCCCCTTCTTGATTAGACCTTCGATGACGTCTTTAAAGACATAGCAATCCTCAATAGGGTGCCCAAGCATTTGATGGTATGGACAGTATCGAGGATCATCCTTCCTCTTAGCATCGCCGGGTCTTTTTGGCTCTGGGAGAGTGATTTTGTTGTATTTAGTGGCCCATTCAAAAAGGACCCGGGTCTTCTCCCTTGGGAAGGAGTAAAGTTTCTTCATCCTGGACCGCAAGGAGGGGCCCTCTTGCTGTTCAGCTGGCTTAGGGGGAAGAGTGTTGGTAACTCCTTTGTCCTTGTTCTTCTATTGCTCGAAGGCATTGAAATAGACCGTGTTGGCCTCTTTGGGTGCAGGCCACTTATCAGTTGACTTCATCTTCTAGCTTGGAACAGCTGGAGTCAAGGAATATCTGGCGAGGAAAGCCTTGATTTTCACCACCACACTGTTTAATCTATCGAAAGACCTAAGTTCCATGCTAATCATTCTTTCGAGGACTTCCCGCCTCAGGTTCTGTTTATAGATCTGGACAATGTCCTCTTGATGCGGCGCCCACCTGCACCTCATACCGAGGTTCTGACATCTCTTGATATATTCTAGGGTAGTTTCGTCATTCTTCTGCCTAGTGTAATAAAGTTCGGCAATGGTGACCGCCCTTTCGGTGACGTGGAACCGCTCCCAGAATTTTCTTTGCATATCCTGCCAGTTGCTGATGCTTCCTGCCAGTAGGTTTGAGTACCACTCAAATGCGAATCTAGTGAAGGAGGACTCGAAGAACTTGAGCAGGTATGATTCATCAGTTGCCAGGTTACCCATCACGTTGATGCAATAGGCTATGTGTTCCTTTGGCGAACCCTATCCATTGAATTTGTCAAACTTTGGTGGCTTGTTGACGCCGAGAGGCAATCTCTTGGATGCATGGTGCACCAGGTAAGGCACCTTGTATGCATCAAAGGAAGCGTATTCATCGCTGCCTCGATCCGCTAGCTTCATCTCGATCATTTGTTCAATCATTAATTTATTTGCCATCCTGGGTCCACCGACTCTGGGTAGAAATGAGATGGTTGCATTTATGGCATCACCAACACCATCGCCTAGGGTATGGTGGCAGTTGCTCAATGTTGAGGAGCCAGGGGTGGTGTCGGGGCCGTGCCCCCAACATAGTTTGGAATTGGCTAAGAAGCCGTCATTTGGAGCGAGCCCTCAAATTCATCAGCACCCCGCCGGGATGTTTCGGGAGGAGCTTTGACTTGCTTCGAGGCTGATGCATGCATGGTCAACTCGCTCACTTGCCTCTTCAGAGCTTCAATCTCTTGTCGATATGCTTATAGCAGCAACATCATAGCTGGATCGGGGGTGGATGAGCTGGGAGCTTGGCCGCCTCCTTCCATTGGAGTGTTTAGAGAGGGTGCTAGCCTCTCTCCTTCATCTTCAGTGGTAACTACGTTCGCCGCCATGGCGACCGCATCTGAGCTTGTTTCACCGGCAAGGGCTTGTATTATCTCAGCTGCAGCTCTTCCTCATTTGGTGATGGCACCTAGCCTTTCGGCAAGCTTGGCCACCTCTTCATGGTCTTCGGGGAGGGCCCTGTACTGGCTGGCTACTCCGGCCATATTGCAGGTGAAAATTTACATTTTCTTGTCTCTTTAGATTACCTTCCTGGTTGGCTGCCCAGGGAAAGTCAATCTATCGAACACCGAGATTCTCGGTGCAACTTCTTCACGGAGGGATGGCCCATAGCATCCTGATTCCACATCTTCAATATTTCCCAGGTCGGTTGATTGCCCCCGGACTTGCTTCATATCATTCAAGGCTTCTAGGAGCCGTTACGACAGTCGACCCGCGCCCTCAGTCTGCCGCTGCGGGTCCCCCTATATCCAACTCGCCTGTGGATATTGCGTTGCCCACTCTAACACCAGACCTATCGAGGAAATACCCACGACAACCCTATCGCGGAAGCCTGCCCACACAGGCAAGACTAACCGGGACTACACAGTCCCACACTGGCACGGTGAGGCCTCGGTGATCCCTACCAGCACCTCTGGCCACCACCTCGGGAAAACACGCTGGAACGGTCCAGAAGCCACGTCTCACAGATGGGAAATGGAACTCAAAAATAGAAGAGTCACGTCTCGCGTGATAGGAGTACCTGCCCACTAGAAGCATAGCCGGATGTGTCCCCTGATGACTTATACCATGCCACAGTGTCTCCCTACTCATCCCAAGAGAAAACTAAGACACACACACAAGTAACACTAACAAGGGTCTAGTGGGGGTCGTGCTCGTCCGCACGCATCTGAAGTTCCCGACCACGTGTGCACACACTGACTGACTGCCCTACGTCAGGCCCTCTAGCTGGTTCTTCCTCCCGACCTAGACTCTAGCCACCAAAGTAGGAGGCCCACGGCAACCAGCCTAAAGCCGTCTCTCTCGGGTATCCTTGCCACCACTCCCTGGTCAGACCACACCCGTGTCGGAAGGCTACGACTAGTGGGGAGTCACTGATGTGACCACTCTCCGAGGAGAAACTCTAAGAACCACACACGCACCCTGCGCAAAAGTTACGAGGAACCAAGTGGCGCTAAGCCACTGGACTCTAGACAATCCTCTAGACTCACTAAATCCAACAGTCCTTGAGTCATAAGACTCAAGGTCAAGACTGTTGCACCAAATGACACCATGCCGTCAATCTGCCCTAACCCTAGGGTCAGAAACCTCGGCACGATGACTCACGGGCAGTTCACGACTGCTGAGACTATTCCCTCAAAAAGGGAACTAAGAAAACCTCCAGCCCCAGGCTGGGTAAATGGGACTCACAGCCCAAGACTTTACACATGGCCCACTCGAAAACCACTTTCCAGAGAACTTACGATGTGTAGGGAAGCCCCACTGCACTCATACCGATACACGGTGGCTCGATCAAGCGTAACACAAGGACTCCGAACATGTGGAGTCACTCGAACTCTCAAACTCACAGGCACACTAATCGAGGTAGTACAGTACTTTCAAACACCCCAAAACACAGACACAAAACCTATGGGGTGCCCGAGACACTTACGAGACCGAAGGTCGACCATTGCGTCACAACCGGGTCGACCAGAGTCCAACACAATGCTTAAACAAGCACGACAAACACGAAAGCCAAGAGGCGGTCCTCTTGGGGCCATCCCAGAGCTTGGTGGTCTGGCTAGGACCGCATAGCCAAGCATGGCAGTCTAGCTAGGACAGCATAGCCCCAGACGCCTCCAGAGACTCGGTGGTCGCTCCCAGACTGCAAAACCAATCATGGCGGTCCATTACCTGACTACTGGGCATCACCTAGCTGTTAGTCACATGGCCGCTATGCTTCCAGACTTCACGTGACTCAAAACCAGGAAATGGTCACACCCTGATCGCAAGCCACATCCTGGCAGTCCCCTATAGACCGCAAAGCTAAGTAGCAGTCTATCATGTGACCGCTAGGATCAAACCGACGAAAGGGAGACCCAAGCGGTCATCCGCAGGCCGCTTGGCCATGCTTGGCAGTCTCCCCATGACCACTAAGCCACCTGGCGGTCTATCACAAGACCATGAACCAAAACATGGTAAAATGAATGAATGGCGGCCTCCCTGAGGTCCGCCTCGCCTAGTGGCTGTTCCTGTTAGGACCTCCACTATTTCAAAAACCCGAAAATGACGAATTTGGTGGAAAACTCTATTCCACTCGCCATTCGCGCCCACACGAAAGGGAAAACAAGGGGAAACTCATCCCTAACCTCGCTAGCACTGAGAGGACACATTCAAACCCTGAAATCGTGGTTAAATCGCTAGATCCAGCTCACTCCCCAAAAATATGGATTTTCCCCCAAAATACTCAAATAAGCCCGCTTGGCTCACCACGGCCTATCAAAATCACGGGAAAGGAAGTACACGAGCTGGGAGTCCATCTTCCTACCTCCACTGAAGAATCCGCACACCGTGGATGCCAATCCATGAAGAAAATGTCGTGAAACCCTCGCCAGGACACGAACTCACGACCGAGCTTCCACGTGCCACCGACCGTTGAGCCCCCACCCGTTCCTCGTTCCTCGCCTCGCCACCTCACCGTCTCGCCCTCCTCCACCACCGTCGGCCGCCTGAGGGAGAGGGGGCAAGAAAGAGAAGAGAGAGGGAGAGAATGAGAGAATGGGGAGAGAGAGAGGGTTAGGGGGTTTATGTAAAAGAAAATCTAAAAATTCTAAAAAATATCAAAAAATAGAATTCTTTCTCTTAGAAGGAATTTTCAGATGGGTGTTCTCTCTGCAATTCTTCTAGCCAGTTCTTTTGAACGAGGGAGCCCCAATTTATAGAACAGAGCGCCGTAGTCCTTCTCTCCACGATCCAGATCAGCAACTAAATGTTGATTCGTCCACGTGGATTTAAGGAATATTCTGATTGCAACTAGAAATATCAAAGAATTGCCACGTGTGCTGGATGTTTTCGCGCCACTTCTTTCTCAGTACGGTCTTCACACGTCCTCCCTTTAACTGATCACGTGCTTGGATCGAATCCCTCTTTGCGGCTCAATTTTCCCAAACTACCCTTCACTAATGTTCCATATATCATACTGAACCTTAGACATATCAATTGACACTTAAAATGATCCAACTAAGTCAGATAATAATCCTTGCATGTAGACAAACAATATGGAGCACGGTGAATGTCAGATAGGTCAAGACCATGATGTTCAGTCTTTTGTGTTAGTCTCTGAGGTGTCGGAGCATTGGGTCTTGGCTCAGTCTTAAAGCATTGTTTGTGGCTTGATGCGTCGATGCATAGCCATGATGCTTCGATGTTGTTGCCTTTTACAATTTGAACCAAGACTGGTGCTTTAGTGCATCACCCTGATGCATTGACGTTGTTGCTTAAGAAGGTACACAGTCTACCTTGATGCGTTGGGGCATCGTCTTGATGCGTAGACCCCAAGTTTGCTCAGGCAGTTTATCTTCTCGATGTGTCGGGGCAAGAGACTTCAGTGTCATGCTGGATGTCTGTGCAGCATCCAGTTTGCGTCGATACATCTTCTGGGTGCATCGACCTTTCTGAGTGACTTCCTATTCAAGTGTCCTCCATGATGTGTCGAGACATCTCTTGAGTCCAACTAATCAGCTTTGCGAAGCTTTCTTCCGAACCAGACGTCTGCTGGATGCGTCGATGCATCTGTTGCATATATGCTGGTTGCGTTGATGCATCATGCTGAGGTTGCTTCGGTGATCTTGACTGCATCGAGGTATCTACCAGATGCGTCAACGCATCTGCTCTATATCTGTTGACTACGTCGATGCATTACGCTGAAGTTACTTCACTGCATCGAGGTGTCTACCAGATGTGTCGATGCATCATCTCTGTCCTTGCCTCTTCTTTTCAATTGATCCATGCTCTTTAAGGTTCTTATCTTGAAATGTTCTAACTTAGATTTTCTGCAAGAATAAAAGTTAGTGTCAGTCTGAAAAATACATAGTGTATTGACATCATCAAAACCTAGAATTCAACAACCTGTGGATTGTAGGGGGATGACATCCTCCAATCAATTTTATACTTATCAGCTAGCCTGTATACCTTCTGGTTCTTGAAATGGCTTCCATTGTCGGATATAATTCGGCTGGGGACCTCGAACCAAAATATTATATTCTAATGGAAGAATCTAATGACCAGCTCCCTCGTCACTTCCCTTAGTCCCATGGCCTCAGCCCATCTGGAGAAGTAGTTTGTGGCTAGCAAAATATATTTGCACCCTGATGAAGATGCAAGCAGAGGACCCACTACATCTGTGCCCTATTGGGCGACTGGCCAGCTCAGGATGGTAGGGTGCAGTGGCGTCGGTGCCCTTCTAGGGATGGTGGCGTGTTCTTGACACTTTTGGCATGACTTGCCAAATCTACAGTAGTCATCAAATATAGTGGGCCAATAGTAGCCCAATTTTTTTATTTTGATTTTCATCTTCAGACCTGCCTGGTGTGCTCCTGCTAACCCGGCATGAACTTCCTTCATCATCTGTCGCGCTTCTTCTGTAGACAGGCAACGGAGTAGGATCTTCTTCTGGGCATCTGCCCTTATTCGGAACAAGGTTCCATTCCTCATCTCATAGGAGTCTTTGATTCTAAGTAATTTCATTCTTTGTTCTTTCTCTTTAGGTAGCTGCTAGTGCTGGAACTAGTCTAGTAGGTGCTCTTGCCAATCAAGCTGTCGCATCTCTTCCACAAGCATTATTTCATTTTCTTCTTCATTGGCTACGACTTCCATCACGCTGGGGACTTGGTGCCTGTTGTATATTCAGGCTTGAGTCCGACGAGACTGCTGAGGAACTAGCTAGCTTTGCGAGGGCATCCGTCTAAGCATTTTATCCTTATTTTATGTGCTTGACTTCAATGAAGTAGAATTTTGCCATCAGGCACAGCACCAACTGCTGGTATGGAAAGAGCTCCGGCTTCCGCACATTGAATTTCCCTTCCACTTATTTTATGACTAGCATGGAGTCCCCAAACACTTCAAGCATTTGGATCTCCATGGACAGAGTAATTTGTAGCCCGATAATCAAGGCCTCATATTCCACCTCGTTGTTTGTGCATGGCTTATTTATCAAACATGAGTTATATATGACCTCCCCTTCGGGAGATTTCAGGATTATGCCTTTTCTTTTCTTTGCTTGTGGAATCAGGTCATAACGGACTGCCTCTATTTGAGACCTCCTCTTGTTGGGGTGTCTAGATTGGTCATCTCCCCCTTATTCACCCCTTGCACCTATGTCTGGCCGAAGAGAGAGAAGCAGGGACCTTCACTTTCCCTAGGCATGGCCGCAGGAGAGATGGTGTCATGTAGTAGGGAAAAAACCCGCCCAAAGCTGCCGTGTAGTGTGTGATTGCCGTACTCAGGGTCCTCCTTTCGTGGTGAAGGGAAGAGACACCTCGCTACCAGGTTGGCACCGGCTTGACTCTAAGAGAAAAAATGCTTAAGATACAACCCATTCCAAGTGTGAGATAGCTCCTCACCTTCTGCATTAACTAGACGATATGCATTCCTTGGATAAGCCTCTTTAATGACAAACGGCCCTTCCCAGTTAGGTTGCAATTTGGACCTAGGATCTCCAGACCTAATGAATTTACGTTTCAAAACCATATCACCTATTTGAAATTTACACTCAATTACCTTCTTTTGAAAATAACGTGAGATTCTCTTTTGATAAATGGACACGTGATCGGCGGCATTTAGCCTCTTCTCATCTAAGAGTTCCAACTAGACGAGCAATGCCTCTCGACATTCATCGAGATTAAGTTCCTTATCGAGCTGTACCCTTAAGAAAGGGATCAAGATCTCATATGGGAGCACCGCCTCCATCCCGTAAGTAAGAGCATAGGGGGTCTGCCCCGTGGAGTATGGACGGAGGTGCGGTAAGCCCATAGAGCTTCCACTAATCATTTAGGCCAATCAAAAAAATTGTGAGATTCGCATGTTTTCTTTATGATTTTAAGAAGGGTTTTATTAGTGGCTTTGGCTTGGCCGTTACCTTGAGGGTGATATGGAGATGAATGATGCAATACAATATTGAACTTCTTACAGAGGTCCTAGAGCTCTTGAGAGACAAACTGGGGTTCATTGTCGGTGATGCTGCTGCTTGGCAATCCAAACCGCGAGATGATATTCTTCATGATGAAGCAGCACACCGTGGTAGCTTTGATCTCTGCGTATGCCTCCACTTCGGCCCATTTGGTGAAGTACTCAGTGATGGTGAGAATAAAGGATTTCTGCTTGATCTGAGAGTTGGGATCACCGAGCGGGCCAACAATGTCGAAAGCCCACATGGAGAATGGCCAAGGAGCAGAGAGAGGATGAAGAGATGAAGCAGGAGCATGAATTTTATCAGCGTAGAGCTGGCATTTAAGACACCTCCAAACATAGAGGGAGCAATCTTCCTCTAAAGTGGGCCAATAGTAACCCTGCCCAAGGATCTTCTTCGCTAATGCCTAGCCATTGACATGACCTCCACACTCACTCGAATCGACTACTTCGGCCACCTTCCAACCTTCATCATCGTCTAGACATCTCATGAGCATTCCATTGAGTGCGTGCCTGCACAATTCTCCAGTAATGATAGTGTACTTTGAGGTGGCTCTTCTAATAGTCTTACGCTGCTCGACACTTGCCCCTTCTGAGAACGATCCATCCCTATAGTACAACTCAATTTCATGGTACAAGGGCAATTCTTTTTCTTCCAGGATCTCGTCTAACTCCGTTAAAGATACTTCTTTTAAATCTTTCTTCTCAGCCATCGCCTCTATAGTTTTCCTAAGGTTGTTGTACCAAGGATCCTGAAGAGAGGGGGCATCCAGTCTCTAGACAATGACAGTCTCAGTGCTCCGATTGAGAGGGAAAGATAAGGAGGAAGCGAGTGATGCTAGCGCATCAGCAAGGATATTCTAAGATCGAGGCATGTGGATGTAGGTCAATTTATGGAATTGCTTGGCCAGGAGAATGACCAAATCTTGATATGACTTGAGCTTCAGGTCACGAGTGCGATAAGTGGACAGAACTTGCCGTAGAACGAGCTGAGAGTCTCCCAGGATGTTCAAGTAGGGCGAGCCCAAGAGGTAGGCCTGCTATAATCCAACTAGGAGAGCTTCGTACTCAGCAATGTTATTGGTAGCAGGAAAGCAGAGCTGATAAGCAAGAGGAATCGTCACCCCTTCTGGAGTGAGGAGAATGGCACCTATCCCTCGGCCTTGTGATTGAGTGCACCATCAAAGTGGAGAGACCAAAAGGGATGATGAGTAAGGACAGAGAGGTGCTCATTTGAGAATTCATCCTGAATGGAGTTAGTGCAGGGGATAGGAAGATGGGCGAGATGCTCAGCGATGGCATATCCTTTGATTGCCTTCTGAACGACGAACGTGATGTCAAACTGAGAGAGGAAGCTCTGCCAGCGAGCTAACCTACTAGAAAGGACAAGATGTTCTAGGAGATAACGGATCGGGTCCATTCTAGAGATCAGCCTAACTGGGTGGGCTAGGAAGTAGTGCTTTAGCTTCTGAGCTACCCAGACTAAAGTGAGTGTTGACCGTTGCCGTGTGAGAGAGTGTCGTAATACCCGCCCTCGGGCACTGGTTCTGCCTCGGCTGAGTCGGGTGACCTTCAGACCTTAGGTCTGTCCACCCCTGTATACTCTTAGCAGCTCCAACCGTGTAGGCTGCCCGTGGGTCACCGTCCACCCCTCCTTCATCGGGTCACCCCCGAATCTGAGTGACACACGTGGTCAGTCCGCTAGTGCTTGGGTCCGTGGTTCAAGTCATGCTTGCTGTCACACAGGTCCTAGGGCGTCTTATAGCTCGTCCTGCATCACTGCGTGCCAGATGGCCTAGGGCATCAAACTATCACTTTGCCCCTCGGCATTGTGCCTAATGTACAAGACTCTGTGGGAAGTCAGCAAAAGCCAAATTTCGCGACAGGTGCAGACAGTTGGGCCCATACACTTTTTCAACGCGCGGGTCTGCTCCCTATTCCCGGAGTTCGCACCGCGCACCCTTCAGGCCTGGACGTTGTTCCCGTGGATGCTAGAGTTCACGAGCGCGGAGCCCGATGCCATGATGACACAACTATTCCTCTTGAGAGGCAGGTTCACCAATATTCCCTGCGACGCCCCAGGTAGCATTCATTTCTGGATGTTAGCAACCCACTCCAGTCCATTGACGAGCAGCAAGAGGGAGTGTCGGGATGATCAAACGAAATAGTACCCACACCCTATTAGCTAGCGGATCGTGAGTCGTCCATTATTGGAGCCCGAACTTTGAGACTGGGCACTGTCCATTCGCCCAAGTGTCCTCGCCTTTAGGAAGGGGAACACTTTATTGCTGGAGCCGTACTACCCCTTCCAGTTCGGGCGCAATTTTGGGTACGACAAGCACATTTCGACGCATAGCGCCCAGTTTCCTTCACTGGTGAGAATGCTTCAAGGAGGCCTGACTGCCGAGCACGCTCGCTCCTGGTGGGATTTCTTCCACCGATCGGATGCTTCGACCTTCCGAGTGCTAGCACTGGGATGGCTTCCCCGGGTCACTGCCGATTATATCAAATGGTGGAATGCCCGGACTGGGTTCTACCTGCTGTGCAAGATCGACTGCTGGGATGGTGCTGAAAGAAAGTTCCTGAGCAAGTAGAAGGTGGTTGTTCTGGACATCGACCCGGTGCACTTGCTCCAACTCAAATCCAATAAATCGAAAGAGGTGATAGATTATATGGCTGTGCGGAAGGAGGCTCGGCAACTCAAACCAGCACCTTCCATTGACCTACTAAAGATTGTTGTGGATGACTTCCAGCGATCTCTACATGTTTCCTATCGAATTGGGGCGGATCGACTGGATTTGATGAATTACCCCTTCTCGATTGAAGAGAAGGTCACTCCATCCCAGGGGGCCCACCCCGAGATGGATTCCATTTGCCCCTATCGGGCGTTTGTGAAAACGGAAGACAGGAGGCCGGAGCGGTACTAGCAGACCAATTGGCTGTTTGTTTTGTTGTGGGTGCACGGGCTGACGATCGAGGACCCCCCGAATATGATCTCGGACAAACGCCTCAATGTATCCTTCCATTATGCCGATGGGTGGGGGATGGATCACCTTAATCTGTACTACTGCCTGACCTCCCGGAAGCACCTGGACTTGGCCGAGCTTGTCGACCACTGCGTCAAGGTTTGGGATGTGTGCTGGCTAGTGAGAGAAGCAATTGGCGGGGACAAGGAGCCATCTTTGACATACTGGCCCCAATCCCGCCTATACACGGGTCCCTCAGGTATGATGTTCCTTCACCCTGATTCTCTAGAGGGTGGCGTCTTCTGCCCCCTCCCCCTTTTTTTGCTCTTTCATCGACTTACACCAATTCTCATGCAGAGTTCCCCTCTGGTTTCACGATGAATGCCTACCAGCAGTTTCTCTCGCATTTGGTGAAGCTGCCACACTTCATCAAGCGGGTGCCAGCTCCAACTACCACACCCCTACCCTGGGGCAAGAAGCACACTTGGGCAAGGTCACCAGTGAAGGAGGCGCTCGCCAAGGCGAGGGCGATCGAAAAGAAGAAGACTAAGAAGCAACGGGGCAAAGCTGGAGCTGCCAAGGCTGATGCCCCTCCGATCCCTCGAGTGCCCTCCTTTGAGGAGTTTGCTGCTTCTACGGTCGTGCCGAGTCTGACCAAGGGTACGGCTTCCTTACTTTCATGGATTTCCATGTCTAGTCATTCTGCCGGAGATACGATATTTTAATTCGTGAGCTTTCGCCATTCCAGAGCATGCGGAATTGCCTCCCTGTTGTTATCCCAGGGGTGGGCATGGCAGAGGTTCCCGAGTTTGCACCAGGCGAAGAGACCGGTGTCATGCATTCTCCCAGGCTGGAGACAGAGGAAGGTAACCCTTGCATTGTTTCAGCTTGGTTTTCATCTCTGTTGAGGGACCTGATGATGCAGCTTTTATTTTCTCCCCCCCCCCCCCTCTTCCACAGAGGCCCAGACAATGGCAGAGGGGCCAGAGGTTGCTCCATCATCTTTGCCAACCCTAAAGGCATATTCAAGGTGAGGCGCAAGGTCGGAGAAGTCCCAAACGCCCAGTCCAGTTCTGACACATCGGGCTGCTAAGGCTAGGAAGGACTCCACCTCCACAGCCAAGGATTCCGTCTCTGTGGCGAAGGCTGTGCTCTCCGCGATCGAGGCTGCATCAGACGAGCCATTGGACTATGGTTATTCCCCGGACAAGGTGCACTCGACTGGAAGCCCTTCTGCAGAGCCAGGGGAGTTCGTACCGATCCTAATGCCCTCATTCCTGTCGAGCTCCTTGAGCTTGGTCGTGGTAGACGTAAGCATAAGCTCACAGTCCATTTGTTAATTCGCAGGTCTCTTCAAATCCCTTGGCTGACCCCGGGTTTGGCTCGTGCAGGTTCCCCAGGATCCGGTAGAAATGCCTACCCCGAAAGCTCCAGTGGGCGAGACCAAGACCTGAACACCCACAAGCACTGCTCTTGAGACAACGGAGAGGGTCATGATGCCTCGAGCCCACCGCCAGGTGACAAGCAAGTCACGACTGTCCTTTGGCCCGACAACTGAATTAAAGTTGGTGACAACCTTAAGGGTGGGTGGAGGGATACCCCTTTCCGCTTTACGATTCCTGGCGAGCAGATTGCCTCCGTTGTCACCTCTGCCACCCCACTACCTCGGCACTCAGGCTGATCCACAGACTCTTCGAGATGTGCTACGACACTTCTCCTCATTCCCGCCCAACCCCTGGGTGATTGCGGTGTTGACCTCGCCTGATGCATCTCCGGGCTCGACAGTCGTACCGGTTGCCCCTCCGGTGGAAGAAACGCCTCCCACCTTGCCAGCGTCTGAAGCGATCTCCACCCCAAGTCAGACTGAGGCGAAAGAGCTAGAGTTGCCTTTGGTCGAGGAGATGGTGGGTACGCTTCTGGAGGTTCAGCCTCTGCTAACTGAGGCAGGAGTAATGGAACTGCCCATTTTCGAAGAGATGCTGGGTGTTCCTATGGAGGTTCTGCCACCACCGCCAGAGACAGAGTGGTTGGCGTTGCCTCTTGTCGAGGAGGCATCATGTGCCCTCATGGAGGTTCCGCCCCCACCGCCAACGAGAGTGGAGCAGGGGCTCGACGCTGTAGCTGAGGTGCCCAGCACCCGGACTCCGGCACTACCGTCTTCTTTGGCTATGGTGGACACCAAACTTTGGGCGGTGGTAGATGACGTTGTAGAGTTCAACCTCCCGGCCGTGCCTCCCTTGGGCTCTCCCACCTCAGATTTCCCAGTGAGGTCGAACCTAGCAGTGCTGCAGTCCATGGTGCTTGCCGACCCGCGACTCACGTACCAGAAACTGAGGACCATCGCGGAGAAGCTGACGAAAGCCTTGCAATTGATGGGCTGCCCGCTGGAAGAATGGTCACGACGGGTGACACTATTGCTGAAGTACGTGAACCGTCACAAGTTCCTCGAGACGCAGGCTCCCAGTCAAGCTGCCATGCTTCGCTTGCAAATGGAGGAGTATTTGCACGCCCTCGAGGCTCAAGTAAGTGAGGAGCAACACTGGAGCGGCGTGGAGAAGTGTCACAATAAAGCTCAGGCACTGACAAGCCGGATAGAGCGGCTCAAAGAGTGGCTTGACACGGCCGAGTTGGAGCTTAAGGACGTACAAGCAGCGGAGACCAGGGAGGTCGAGGAGTTGGCGATAGCCGAAGTCGGGGCAGCCTTCGGGAGCAGGAGGACCGACTAAATGAAATGGCAAACTTTCCCTTGTTCGGGATCCTCCCTTTCAAGGAATTTTTTCGAGGGCTAGATTAACTATCGCACTCTTCCCCTTTCCACTCCCCTTTTTTTGATTGTAAAGTGGGGGCGTGCCCCCCAGGCACATGTAACTCATGTTTTGCAAGGAACGAATTGCCTTTTCCCTGCATGTAAATCTTTGCCTATGTAGCGACTCTTGACTGACTTTCTTTCCTTTGCTCCTTCCCCCTTCTCAAATCGCCTCGAAGAGTGGCCAAAAGAGGGTGAATATTCACGGACAATCCATATGATGAGCCTGTCATGGACCCATGTAAGCGCACAGGAGAGTGCTCGCCCTTTCAGAGAAAGGACGAGGGGACCACTCCACTATGCCCCGATGGGAAATCCAAGTCCAAGGCCTTAGCTCAACCCTGACAGGACAAGGAGAAGAGTTCATTCATCACAAATGATCCGGCCGAGAGGTCTGAACCAGAAGAGGTTTATTCTCCACCCCAAAGGGACGGAGAGAAGAGTTTTTTCGTTAAAATGATCTGGACGGGAGGTCTGAACTGGGAGAGGTTTACTCCCCACCCGAACGGGACGGAGAGAAGAGTTTGTTCGTTAAAATGATCCAGACGGGAGGTCTGAACCAAAGGGTGAATTCCTCTCCCCAATGAGATGGAGAGAAGAGTTTGTGCATCAGCTGACCTGAACGGAAGGTCCAAGTCAAAAGGTCAATTCCTCTCCCCAACGGGATGGAGAGGAAGAGTTTGTTCGTCGAAAATGATCCGGACAGGGGGTCCGAATCAAAAGAGGTTTGTTGGTACCGGCTAAATGTCAGTGACCGACATGATTTCTTCGTCTCTTCATTGATTCGTCGACACGGGGTTAGCGTCAACGCAAGGAAAGGGTTTACTCTCTCTTCCCGGCTCTAGACAGAAGGTCCGAGTCAGGTGTGTGTTTGTCGGTGCCGACAAAGTGTCGGTGACCAACATGATTTCTTCGTCTCTTTGTGGATACGTCGACACGATCTGGAGCATTCTGCTCGGATCCTCCCCCACCTGGATAAGGTATAAATCTTCCGCTGGGGTGCTAGTGCTTCGGTCCAGGTCTTCAGTCCTTGCTTTCTTCTCAAGCGGGGTCTTCTCGATTTGTCGGTCACGTGTGGAGATTGAATAACATCTCCTCGATTCCCTCTGGTCTCCCCAGACTTCTCCCACCCCACGGGGAGTGGGGAACTTTAGCTTCTGATGATAGGAGGAAGGGACACCATGAAGGGTACCAAGGATACCACGACCTATGATGGCGTTGTATCCAGTCATACTGCGCACTATGGTAAAATCCGCTAGGAATGTTACATCCCTTGGCAAGGTCCCGAACGTGATTGGCAACGATATGCGTCCTTCTGAGAGGATGGCCATACCAAGAAAGCCATATAAAGGTGTGTGTAGTGGTGCTATTCGTGATAAATCTACACCCATCAGTACTAGGCATTCGTAAAAAATAACGTCAGGTCCGCTTCCATTATCCACTAGAATTCGTCGTACAGTACATTGGTTGATGGTGGCCGTGACCACTAGAGCATCAGAGTGGGGAGTGGTTACACCTTCTAGGTCTTCACCTGAAAAGGTGATGGAGTCTTTGAGGTGCTCCCGGGCGGTAGTTTCCTGACGGCTATTGTCACCTCACTCCATGGTGTTGATCGTCGATGTGTACTGCCGGCGTCTCTTAGAGTTGTCGCCTCCTGAAGCCAGTCCTGATGTGAGACGCCCTAGTGCTCTGATACCACTTGATGTGGGACAGCCACGGGGTGCAGTAGAAATGATATGAAGAACCCTCGGACCTATCGTCGCAAGCACCCTAGCGAAGACCCGTACCCAATTTTGGTGGACAAGCTCACACAGCACGCCCTTGTCCCGGGGTGATTTGGGGATGGAAGGTCGAGTCCGAGGACCAGACCCTTCCTAGTTGGGGTAATGGCATGGTTGAGATGGGACCCTCCCTTAGATTCTGGAGCTCCCGTGTCAACAAGGTAGACCACACACCTTGGAGGACGTGAGTAACACTCACACTCATTCTTGCGATGGCCACTCAATGTAGCTAGTCGATCAGGGCCGGGCACTCTCTTCCTCACCGATAGAGTTCAGATATGATATTGAATAATAGAATTAACCAGAAGGAGGGTTAAGGGCTCACCTAGCCAGCTTGAAGAAGCCGACTCTAACTGGAGACGAGGGCAAGCGGGGAACATGGGCGGCCCCACACGTGCGTTGGTGTAGCTTGAACGACGACCTGCTGTTACAACACTAATCCTCTCGCAGGAGGGTGATCGTGGGGTGGGGAGATTTAATAGTACAATCAAACACTTCCTCCACGCAGGGAGGGGCCTTCAACTGGCCAAGCGAGGGGTGGGGAATATGCGGGACCCAAATTTTGTCGGATCGGTTCTGTACGGACAGCAAGCCAAAGACCGGGGTGTCACGGATACCTCCGGGCACTGTAAGGAGCGGGGCGAGTGCTGAATTGATAGGGGATGCTGTGGCATCTTGCAGCAATGGCCGAGGGTTGTCCGAGACTCAGATTGGGGCACTGCAGGGCCTACTTCACGAATCACCCTGATTCGGCCAGGCTTGGATTAGGCGGGTAGGTTGCTAATGCAGAGGCTTCCATGAACTCTTTCAAACACTATCGGAGGTGGGACCAGTGCAGAAACTTCCCTGGGTGGCCAAGGAGCACGCTGGAGAAATTTGGGAGTGACCGGGGATCGACTTGGGCTGTTGTGGATCGGGGACGGAGCCTATTCTTGTGCGTCTCCACCTGGCCCAGAAAAGTAACCGCCTGATGTGGAAGGCGCCACGGGCTGTCCTGAGCTCCGATGGGGGCGGGATTAGCGTTGACACGACTGTGGGCGAGTTTTATTTGTACTGGAACTGACAGGGACTCCAACCGAGGCCAGAGCTGGGCATGGTGAATAGAGAATTAGGGGAAGGTCTGACCTGAGTCTGGTGGAGTCAATCTACGCACGATGGGGAGAATGGCCAGAACGGGGTGCTCCGATGGGCAAATGACCTTCTCCTTTTTGGTACTGGAAGGCGACTTGTAGGAGATCACCTGGGCAGAAGAGCTCGACCAGAAGCTTGGAGATGGGGTTGTGGGGGTTTTTGCAAACCTCCTCTAGTTGTCTGCTAGAGACAGAATGCGCGGCTTGACGAAAATGGCTCCTCTGGGCAATGCCGATGTCAGATGAGGGTGAACGAGCACTCGATGCGAAGTTGACTTGGAGACGAAGCAATCGGTGTAAAATTGGGTCACCTGGAACCTCTCAGAGTGGCCGGGGGTGATGCTGCAATCCACAGATGCTTCTGCTACCGTGTCTGCCTAGGTGGCAGTCAGAGAAAGAGCTGGGAAATGGGGAAGATGAGAGGGGGGAATGGGGCTGAGGATCATTTGACTACTGCCCCAGTTTTAGCTCTACCAATAGAAGGAGAGAAGTTCGAGGTATATACCGATGCATCTAGCATTGGCCTCGGATGTGTGTTAATGCAACAAGGAAGAGTCATATGAGAAATATTATTAATATTCTTTATTTCTTTTTTTAAACCCTTAACCCCCTCTCACTCCTCTCACGTTTCTTTCACTCTATCCCGCTCCGTTCTCTCTCCTCTTCTTCCCTCTCCCCTGGGTGGCTGACTGTGGCGGAGGCGGACGAGACAGGATCACTAAGGAGGTGTCATGGAGCGTGATGGCACGAGAAATGAGGCATGCCGTTGGCATGATCCCTTGGTGGATTCAAAGCCGGAGTGGGTTGTTCGTGTGATGGTTTACGACGTGGTTTGGCCGTTCCGACTCGTGAGATCTTCGGTGGAGGTAGGGGGATGGATACCCTACTCTTTTCCTGCTTTCCCTCGCTATTTGGATCCGAATGGTATGAGTTTGAGCAGGTTTTCCTACTTTAAGGGTGAAATCATGCTTTGGGGGTGTGAGCCGTGTTTGTCGTTCCAGGCGACGATTTTCAGTGTAAATGGTATAAATTGAACCCCTGGCATGTTGAGATTCCATTCTCGCCAGTTTAACTCTGTTTGGTTGTGATTTGGGGCCAGTAGGAGGCCGCTTACCCACGTGAGTCGTTTTGGGTGGATTTGTGAAAATCACCCATTTGATAGTCATTTTGTGGTTTGTTTGGCCACTTCCAGCTTGTGGAAGGTTGGCATCATGGTTATGGATGTTTCCCCATCATTTGGGATCGATTGAGGCGTGAAAAATAGATTTTTGTGCGGATTTCCTACTTTTCACATCGAAAGGATAGATGCGGTCCAACAGTAACCACTTCTAGTAGTAGCGGTCTGGTCGGGACCATTTTTATCCCTGGAAGGACAGTTAGAAGATGCGGTCGTCTTCTTGACCATGTTTATGTAGATGCGGCCATCTGTAAGACCGCATTCATGTTTTAGCAGTCGCCTAGAAGACTGCTTATCTATCTTCTTCGGATGGTTGTAAGTTGATTTAGAGTCGCGGTCTCGTGACTGACCACATCCGGGTGGTAGCAGCCCTAGGGAGACTGCTACTAGGCTCCCGTAAGTCGGTTTGTAGACGCGGCCGTCTACCTAGCCGCATCTAGGCTAAGGTGATCCTAAGGTAGGCCACATTTATGTTGAGATAGCGATTGGGAGACCATCATTTGTTTCTTCATTGAGGTTAGGTCGGTTCCTAGTTGCGGCCTAAGGCTGACCGCCTTTAGAGTAACAGTTAGAGGTGGACCACAACCAGGATGTTTTTAAGGCCCTGAGGAGACCTTGCTATGGAATTAGCAGCCTCAGGCAGACCGCAACCCACCTATTTTCTGTTGGTTTATGTGTTTGGGGTTTCCTGATAGTAGTGGCCATGATCAGACCACCAAATGTAGGAGGCGGCCCTTTAGGGACCGCAACTATTTGGTAGCGGCCTGGATGGCTAGGCTATCTGGTAGCGGCCAAGGAGTTGATCGCCATTTGCCCAGTGTGTTTCATTCGTGTTAGTTTGGCTTCCGTTTGGCTTGGCTTTGACCCCTTGGTTAGCCCATCATTCTGTGGATGTCGTGGATGCCTATGAGGACTATGACCGTGTTATAGGGTGTCCAAAAGTGCCATCGTACCGTATAGTGTGCACGTGTTATATCAAGAGTCATTATGGTTTCTGGTCAACCCAGTTGTGATCCAATGGTTGACATGTGACCTTGTGAGTGTCTCGAGTATCCCGTTAGGATCGAGACTCTAATTTTGGACGCTGGGAGGTAGCATCTTACCTTGGTTTACGCACCTATGTGGTTCGAGGGCTTGGGTTATCCCTCGTGTTCTGTGTTTCTTCGTTATACGAAATTGAGAGTCCTAGGTGCAACCTAAGGGCTGAGGACTTATGTTTTTCCCGTGATTTGGCTTAGAGACTAGGCGGATTAACGGCGTGTTGCCATGTTGTGCAGCGATCTTAACCTGAGTCCTGTGACTCAAGGATCGTTGAGTTAGCAAGTTTAGTTGACTATCTTGAGTCTGGTGACAGTTCTTTGTGGTACTTTATGCTTTGTGTCGGCCCACCTGTGAGTGGTGACGGGGCAGTTCCTGGTTCAGATGGTTTGTAGGCTGGTTGTCATGGGCCCCTTTATCTAGCCGTTAGAGTCCGACGGGAGGGAAAAACCAGCTAGAGGGCAGGCTCAAGACATTGAGCTTGTGTGTGCACACATGTTCAGGGGCGTTGGACCAGCACCGATGGGCATTGTAATGACCCGGAGATTCGGATACCTGTAAACCGATACCAAGAACTCGGGGAAGCCACCCAGGAGGCTGATGAGGCCCCGTAAGGGTTGGAGGGTTTTGTCGAGGTCAAAAAACACATGGGGAGAATCTAGTCCCTTTCCCTCCCCAGCCCTAGATCCAATGGTGGAGTTTGTATTTGGACATGGGCATATTTAAGCTTGTATTTTCATTAGAGAAATTAGTGAAAAATTATTTGAAGCAAGAATTGCCAAGAGTATTATTTAAGGGTGAGCCCCTATCCTCTCCCCCCCCCCTAGTTCATCTTCTTCCTGGGTTTGAGAACCCTTCTATCCCCTCCTTTGATCCTCCTCCTTCTATCTTCGGTGCCTCCACCACCGTTCGTCCCGCCATCGATCCACCACGGTTGTTCTATGGAAGTGCTGTCCAAGTACTGTTTTAGCTAGACAGAGGTGCAGTACGAGAATTTTCGTGTTCAAGTTCGCGATCTGATGAAGCTGACATTTTTATGATAGATTTTACACCCCAACCACGAACTCCACAAAACAACTCAGCTCAAAATCTCACATTTTTGAATTTTACCATTTTCATCTCTCCTCCCCTGGTAGTCTATCACTTGTGCAGATCTAGTTCCAGAACGCCACCACCCAACCCCTTAACCCACCATAGCCATACCCAAATCTAGTGAAATTTTAACTGGAGTTTCTGTCTACCAAGATCCACCACTCAGAATTTTTCCACGAATTTAGGAACTTGTTTACCCTCCATAAAAACTACTGCAAACTTTCTTTTCTTGTCAGTCCACTGTGTTTCAGATCTGACCCCCAGTCACTCCAAAACCCCTATAAAATCAAGGCCTCCATATCAGGTGACAAAAAAAAAATCTCCATCTTCTTTACTTCCATGGCTACAACTTTCATGGAGATCCCAACTCCTGAATCCGACGTTTGAGCCATAGTCAACGTCGATTCTCAGGAAATCCCAATTTTGCCCTGCCAGATCTGGTTCTGTGAACCAGCATCTTGAAAATTCTGACAAGGCCGTCTCTGAGATGTTCTAAAATTCTGAATCAATCTCAGATTGTATCTCTTCGAAAGAGCTTTCCAACACCACCAACACCACATCATTCTGACCTCGGGGCTGATCGCAGCAGCAGTTTTTGTCGGGTCGTGCATCGCAAAACAGCAAGTTACAGCTCGTGGACAGCAAATCCAACGCTTGAAAATCAGAGCCGCCTCGCCTCACACGAGGTGAACCAGTGCGTCGCCTTCCCAGGGAGCATCCCTCCAGACGCCCCCACCACAGCGGTGTCACTCAGGGCCCATTCGGCCCCACTGAGTAGCACGTGGGCCCCACAACCAATAGCAAGCATCTTTCAGATGGCACCGATGGAGCGGATCAAAGTGCTGCTCGTCAACCCAAGAACGGTCCTCTCGGGCCCATTGTAGCCCTTAACCTCCCTGCGTGGAGTGGGCAAATAGTTTGTTGCTGTAATATTGTGTAATTAATCTTCACTAGGAGTTACCGTCTTGGCCAGGATCGTCTTCCCCACGCCCAGAGCGTGGAGGTACACTCGGCACCCCTTGTAGTCATAGTTATTTACTTTCTTAGTATACGCTTTTACTGCCGCTGCATGTGAGTAGTTACTTCCTAGCTCATATAATTCAACTCATCGCTGTGAGTGAGAGAGCGAGACCGTCCCGTGACCCGACCCAGGCACGAGAGAGTGAGTAGACCACCCTTGACTCGCTGTCGGTTTCTCAACCGTGCAGGTCCGAACGCTTCCCTCGCTAGGGACGAATGCGAGCTTGCTAGAGTCTCTGGTTTGCATCTCTAATTGGCGTCGATTCCGTGTCTCCGTCCCGCATCACATGCGCTATTCAGGCCTGATAGACCTAAATGTTCTGTTGGGCCTGAAGCTGCTTTCCCTCCAGATTGGAGAGCTCTTAGAGTCTTCGCTTGACATTTATCTTTCCCTCATGGACTAGCTCATGCTGGATGGCAACCCTAAGGGAGGGTATCTCCACCTCGATAGGGACAATTACTTCTGAGTCGTACACTAGGGAGAAAGGTGAACACCCCGTTAGGGTCTTGTATACTGTTTGGTACGCCCATAGCGCCTTGTACATCTTTTCTTCCCAGTCCTTTTTACTGGAGCTAACAATCTTGGCCAGGAGAGTGCAGAGAGTTTTGTTAAAAGCTTCAGCTAGGCCATTGGCCTGCGGGTTATAGGGAGTTGATGTCCTCCAGTCAATATTGTATTATTCTGCCAGCCGGTAGACCTTCTAGTTGCGGAAGTGGCTTGCATTGTCTGAGATAATTAGATCGGGGGTGCCAAACCGGAATATGATGTTGCGGTAAACAAATCTGGCCATGATCTCCCGGTGAGCTCCCTTAGGGCGACAGCTTCTGCCCAATGGGAGAAATAATGATTCGCAGCCAGGATGTACTTGCAGCTTGTGGATGAGGCGGGCAATGGACCAACGATGTCTGTTCCCCATTGGGCGAATGGCCAACGAGCTGGGGAGCTCAAAAGGGTGTTAAAGGTGTCATAAGAGTGTACAAAAATCTAAAATAAATGTAAGAATTAAAATGTTAAAATTAAAATTTACATTTATTAATAGATTTGCACAATTTTATATAATTTTTAGTCCAGATATACACAACTCCAAAAGGTATAGAACAACAAAAGAAAAGTACACAACCTCTGAGGCATACCCCGACTAACACAAGCAGGTGACACTAAGACCTCAAATGCTGCTCAAGCCCACCGAACGACGAGGAGCCATGCCGACCTGAAAAGAAAAGGGTGAGACTCATCACATTGGCTGAGTAGGGGTCCCGCGGATCCCCACCACACAAAACAAATAAATAGTGCAACAAGTGATAAAATATAAAGATAATAAAGCAGGTAAACTAGTAAGGAAGTAAAGGAGTAAGAACGACACTGTCACAAGAAACGCGCTAAGCCACAAACTGCTAAAAACCTGTACACCGTCGGGATACCTCGAGTATCGAAGACAACTCACGCTGACGCAGAATCTCGAACCAGGGCCACATAAGGCTAGACACGAAGACCTATCTCAAAATACCTCTCCTAGGACACTCAAGCTAGGATCTAGGCTACTTGGTAGACCCTCAATTGGTCTACTGGGGAACATGGCTACGCAGTCGGACCGGACTGACGAAGATAGTGAGGAACCACACCTCAATCACAACCAGCCCAAACACCGAGCTGCCAAATCACTGAAACTCGTGAGAAGGAAACCTGAGTCGAAACCCCTCAAGTGACAAGAGCTCTGCCCACTAGAAGCACGGATGAATGTGTCCACTGACATCTTAGTCCGAGTCCCTAGTGTCTCCCTACTAGTCCCAAGTGGAGACTGAGACACACTAACCACAGAACCACAGAACAAGGACTAGCTGAGGTCGCACTTGTCAGTGCATGTCTGACGGCCCCAATCACATGTGTACACACAGATCATGGGCTCTAGGGCAGATCCTCTAGCTGGTTTTTCCCCTAGCCCAGACTCAGGCTGCATAGACAAGGGGCCCAATGGTAACTAGCTTAAAAATCGCCACACCGGAGAAAGCTCTCCACCATTCCCAAGTGGGTCCACACATGTGTCCTCAGGAAAGGTACGACTAGTACATAAGGTTATTAAAGGTGAGAACTTGCTAAAGAAGCGGAAAGCCACCGGAACACCACCAGTCCATATGTAACCCACCGTACGCGTGTAACACAACACAAGGCGACTATGGACAAAACACAACACCCTAGAATCTCTGACTGGGTGACTACTCTGTGGACTATCGGTAAAACTGGCATAGGCGGGAACCACCAACACGCGGAATGCAGAAAGTCGAACCTTGGGCTGACAGGGTCTGGGCGGCCAACCTCCTAGCCATCCATAGCACTGGGCGGCCACAGCAATGGCCGCCACCTTGTGGCCGCGGTGGCCAACACCCTGGCTGCCCAGCAACCTAGGTTGCCAAAGGGTTGGCCGCCTAGCAACCTGGGCGGCCAAACTTGTGGCCACCCAGCTTGGCCAGGGCGGCCATTACCCTGGCCATTCAGACACCTGGGCGGCCAGGTCTTTGGCAGCCCAAAGGGGCATGGGCTTGGGCAGCCATCACTATGGCCGCCCAGCACCCCTGGGTGGCCAGAAGGTTGGTCGCCCAATTGGGCTTTTCCAAGTAGCAGGGTCCCCTCCAGGAACCTCCCCGAAGGGTAATTCCCTAACTTAATAGGCCCACATTAGGCACAAAAACTCCCGAACTGCGTAGGGAATCACGCTTGACCGTAATGGGATGCACAAAACCCAGTTTCAGTGAATCGATCTGATCACACGCCCATAAACGTGGGATTTCCCCGAAAAATGCTAAACCTCACTCCTCCACTCAAAACTCTACTAAATGCAGGGGAAAACACAGGAAGTGTAGCGTGGGTTCGTCCCCCTACCTTTTGCGAAGAAAAATTGCTAAAAATTGTCTAGCTCACGTGAGATGAACCCCATTCATGCGAGCCACCGTGTCGCACCACAGCCTCCGTCCCTTTACGATCGTCCTGCCACTCACTCGCCGCACCATCCTCCGGTCCTACCCACTGTTGCCATTCGTCGACTACCGGGGAGGTGGTGGGAAAGAAAGGAAGAGAGACTGGAGGGAGAGAGAGTGAGATGCGAGAGTGAGGGAGAGAATGATGGGGGTGGGGGGTTTAATGGCTATTAATACTTTTTTGTTATTTCTTTTTTTTGAAAAACACACATGAACTCTGAAAATTTTCAAAAAAATACCATCTGACTCTGAAAAATTTCGAGAAAAAGGAAGGCGGCTCAACTCGCCACCATGGACTCAAAATGACCCTCGAAAACACCATCCAGGGGTTTAAAAATCTAAAAGTAAAAGTCTGAAACCCGGTCAGACACTATTGAAGGAAAATAAATTATATGCCAAATTCAGCAAGTGTGAATTCTGGCTCGAGGAAGTATCCTTCTTGGGTCATCTAATCAAGAGGATGCATTCTTGGATTCTGGGTGAGTCATCATATTTCTAGTTCATACGGCTTTGAGGAATAATCTTGTATAAGATGTATCATGATGTCCTTCTCGTCCTCTCCCTGTTTCTGGCATATTATGATCTCATGATGTCTCAAATTTGCTAATATAGCTTCTCACTGTGTAATAGCACATTGGATGACCTATCTGGTGATGGGAGAGCATCTTCACGAGAAAATAATAACCGTCAGAATGAAAACATTACTGGACGCTTTAATGAGGACAGCATTGATTCAGCTTCCTTCAACAGTGCCTCCCAGCATTCATTGGATTGCCCAAGAATGTTTGTGGATTGTAGTTATGTCACACGGCTGATTACTTCTTTGTCACCAGGCTGTCATGTTGGCATTGGTTCATACAGTGTGGTTGAGGAACTTGTTAGGAAATTATTATCGGGTTCCACCGAGGACCATGTAATGTCTTCTCTGTACCTCTTTCTCGAAGGAAATGCACCTGGACTCTATGATGCTGATTTTCTTACTTCAATTGGATTACCTTCTTTTGTGGAGAAAGGTGTGCCACATTGTGTGAGGCATCCTAATATTGCTCCTGTCCTAGGTGTGCTAAAAACACTTGGCTACACAAATTTGTTGCAATCAAAAGCTCCATACACTTTGGAAAATATTTTGCGGTACAGCCCCAATGCCCTAAAGTCTGACTGGCACATCAGATTCCTAACGTACCAACTACTCTCTGCACTAAGTTACATCCATGGTTTGGGATTTGGTCATGGTAATACATGTCCTTCCGTCATTATGTTGACAGACACATGTTGGTCTTGGTTGAGCATATGTGATGGACGACTGTGTACCTTGAGCTTGAGGGAGGCTTCTGTTCCTTCCACAAACATATGCTGTTGTATGGAAAAATGTCCTTGCCAAACTATTTATGCTGATTTAAGGTTATCAACTTCGACAGATTGGGCATCTAATTTTAGGAGATGGTGGGTGGGCGAACTGAGCAACTATGAATACCTACTCATCTTAAACAAGATAGCAGGAAGAAGGTGGGGAGATCACACATTTCACATGGTAATGCCCTGGGTCATAGATTTTAGTGTGAGGCCTGATGAAAATTCTGATACTGGTTGGAGAGACCTCAAAAAGAGCAAATGGCGTTTAGCAAAAGGTGATGAGCAGCTGGATTTCACTTATTCAACATCTGAAGTTCCACATCATATTTCTGATGAATGCCTCTCTGAACTAGCAGTCTGTAGTTATAAGGCAAGAAGGCTACCTTTGAGTATACTTTGTTCTGCTGTCCGTTCTGTTTATGAGCCAAACGAATATCCTTCTAATATGCAGAGACTTTACCAATGGACTCCTGATGAGTCCATTCCTGAGTTTTACAGTGACCCTCGTATTTTTTCTTCTCTTCACCCTGGAATGAGTGATCTTAGCGTGCCTTCCTGGGCCAAATCCCCAGAGGAGTTTATTTCACTGCATCGTGCAGCTTTAGAGAGTAAGCGTGTTTCTCGGCAGCTTCACCATTGGATTGACATAACATTTGGTTACAAGCTTTCTGGAGAAGCATCCATCTTAGCGAAGAATGTTATGCTGCCGACACTAGACCCCACAATGCCAAAATCAATGGGACGCCGTCAGCTCTTCACCAAACCACATCCAATGCGCCGATGTTTTGTGCCAAACTCTCTTCATAATCCAAAAGAGTGTCAGATTAACGATCAAATGCCAGGAAATGGAAGTTATAATAACATGGGTTCTGGTGGGAAGTTAGATACATCCAAATCCTCAGAACGAGAGGGTATTCTCTCAGGAACTTGCTATCTGCAAGAATTAGAGGAAGCCGCATCCTTCTGTGAGCACGCTCGCTTTTTGAGTCCAGTATATTCTTTTGGGGAAGATCTGAGGAAACATATGGTTGTAAATAGGCAAATAGATGAGGGGTCCATAGCTGGTATGCCGAAGAGAGCTGACAACGAAACCAGCCCTGCAGCATCATCTAATATAGATTTAGCATGCCTTCTAGAATCTTTTGAAGTTGATGACAATGGCTCCGTGGGTTTCCAGGAATTGCTGCGCTGGAGGCAGCAATCATCAACATCAGAAATCTTCTGTGAAGATATTGCGAGGGACATATTCTCAGTTGGCTGTATTTTAGCCGAGTTATATTTGAAAAGGCCACTTTTTGATTATGTCTCATTAACTGCATATTTAGAAAATGATGTTCTGCCAGGACTGTTACAGGAACTGCCTGCACATGTTAGAATGCTTGTTGAATCTTGTACCCTGAAGGATTGGAGGAGGTAGTCTATTTATCTTCTTAGCTTCCCCCCCCCCCAAAGGGAAAGGTGTTATATTTTCCCGGTCTCTTTCTTCCAACAAATCAGTCGATTAAATTGGGATCAATGATGCAAAGTTGAATTTGTGTAGGCCCCAAGTACTCTTTATAGTCCTGGTCATTTTTTTTGCATGTTTTACTTTTATAAATATCATGATGGTTGGCTATTTCTTATATTGCAGTATTAATGGGCAGTGTGCTATCATCATGTTTGATGTGACTGCTCGGTTGACATACAAAAATGTTCCTACATGGCATCGGGATTTATGCCGGTTTGTGCTATTTTCTTGGAGTAATTGTTTTCTATTCTAATACATCATTTCTGATCTGACAATAGCTGTATGAAAAACAGGGTGTGTGAGAACATCCCGATTGTTCTTTGTGGCAACAAGGTGGATGTCAAAAATAGGCAGGTGAAGGCAAAGCAGGTGACTTTTCACAGGAAGAAGAATTTGCAGTATTATGAGATCTCTGCAAAGAGTAATTACAACTTTGAGAAGCCATTCCTTTATCTTGCTAGAAAACTTGCAGGGTAAGGAACCTCATCTCCCATCTAATAATTTTAATTGTGTTATGGATGGTTCCTGACACGTGTTTTCGGATTCGGTTAGGGATCCAAATCTTCATTTTGTTGAGTCACCTGCTCTTGCTCCTCCGGAAGTGCAGATCGATTTGGCTGCACAACAACAGTGAGTATCATAGCATCTGGTATCATCTACATTATTAATACGAAGCAAGAAATAGACAATGCTTTCTTACGCATTTCCTGTTTTCACTTAAGGTAATTGTTGCCCAAGTCATCGTAGAGCTGATTTGGTGGTTCTATTCATTAATCTTGAAGCTAATGAATGTCCTTGATCATTGACAAGCCCAATGTCGATAACATAATCATTATTAAATGTGTTCAACTTTTGTCACATTGCCAATTTGTCATATTACATGCAAGTTACAAAAATACTTGCTCATCGTTATTTCTAAAGTCTGGTTTTATGCCATCCTCTCTGCAGGCACGAGGCTGATCTTGCTGCTGCTGCTGCACAGCCGCTTCCAGATGATGATGACGACGCCTTCGATTGAGGATTTTTATGTCTCTCGTTTGGCCTATTTGGTCCCGTTTGCCCCAAAATTTAGTCTCATATATCTTGAGGCGTGTGGAGTGTATGCTCGTGTTTATGTTTAAGGTGACGAGTTGTTTAACCTGGAAGAGTTACTGGAGTTTTCTTGTTGATTGATCAGTGAACTGAATCCCCAGTTTTTTTTATCTGATAGAGTAGCCGGCAGCCTGATGAGGTAGGGTTGAGGCTGTGTGCCCTTTGTGCGTGTCTGATGTTGATTTCATGTGAGATTACCTTTGAGATTACCTTTGTTCTTCCCCAAGCGTCGTCCGGTTGTTTCAAGGGGTGGAGATATCAGACGTTCTAAGCCAAGTTCCAGGTAGGAGTTTTTTTTCCTTCTTTTCAGATGGGGTTAGAATTGGGGTCATCAGTTGAGGTTAATATTATTTTTAGGAGTTTTTTAATTATTTGCATAGAGGTTAATAAGCGGTATCTCTAATTGAGCGTTACATTTCTAAGGTCCCCTTTGGTTGGGCTTCTTACCAAGGGAGTATTAGAGAAAATCCACCTACATTACATTTATGACAGGTGTCAGGGATTTTTGAAACAGATAAATTTCATTTATCTTCCCGCCTTTCATCACCTCCCCTCCCATTGTTTAATGTCGGGTTCAAAGTATGGATTAGCATTTAATGGGGCATTAAAATACCGGTGTAATGGTGAAATGGCATGTAAGATTGGAGAAGATTTTGTGGATTTGTCAAATATTCTCTCATTGTGTTTGTCTCTCACGTATCTTGAAAATTCACTCGGACTCTGAAGTTGGGGGGGAGGGTGTCATGTGGATTTTTCAAATATTCTCTCATTGTGTTTGTCTCTCACGTATCATGAAAATTCCCTCGGACTCGGAAGATGGGGGGGTTGTCATGTAGTTGGGTTTAACTTTTACAGTGGATTTTAATGATTGGCATCTCTCAATAAGTTCAACCAAATGTCCCTTAAGATTTGTAGATCCGTGAGAGGAAGTAATTCATGAGGTAAACATGTGAGTAAATAAATTACGTCGTCATAATGCGTTTCTAGATAATTTTTAAATGTTTTAGGTCAGGTTAGTGTTTGGACGAATGACAGTGCGTTCATATAAGAGATCAGTGTTTAGGTAGAGTGAGAGAAGTGTGTGGATGGTGATTGTGAGTGCTTGAGAATCATGTGGAGGGTGGTTGGGAGTGTTCGGATGATTTGGTGGTGTTTGAGAGATTGGTAGAAGTTTAATGGAGTGTTTGGTTGTACTTTTTTTCTTTTTTTTTCAAACTTAAAAATAGGAGCATATAACTCACAGAAAATGATGGCGAACAAAATGGCAAGCAACATGACCCTCGGAGAAATGTGAAGGGGTAAGTGATGCCCCCATCACAGTAGCATTTCCACGCCCTAAAACCTTCATTTCTCCTAGTCCCCATCTTCATCTTCTTGGTCTATGCAGTCTGCCTCTATGTGGATCTGCAGTGATAAAGGACCACCCCAGCACTAGTTTCACTTCTTTACCCTCATCCAATCACCCCAAAATTTGGTTAGCATGTTCCTCACATCCCACCAATCATCCATAGCCTCCCCTTGCCTCCCAGAGCCCATTTGCCCACCTTACCACCACCTTCTTTTGCTGCCTATAGTTTGTTTCCACTGGACTGCAGATAGGCACCCCTGACTTCCAGCATCCCTCACGCCCAAAACTTCTTCTATGAATGACCCCAGAAGTCCTCGCTTGTCTACCCATATCCCTTCACCACCTCTCCACTAAATCCCAGCCTTAGATTTGCTTCGAACACCCCACTCCCATGGCCAACTCTTGCTATTTGTCCGGCTATCTGTAGATAGACCAGATCCGATAGGGATCTGCTATTCAGGTTGCCCCGATGTCTCCACTTAGTTCTAGTACTCCTTCTTCACTGGGCACTCAGATGACATCCCCACCGATGACCATGTCAAATTTCATGATCAGAGGACCCCAGGAAGCTGCCATTCTGGGCTCTCCATCCAACTGGTCGCTAGATTCTGTGTAGATCGACTGACTATTTTCTGTTGGTTCGTTGTGTCGCCGGAGTAGCAAGCTGGCTCTTCCAGTTGCCCCCTTCCTACTGAGCATTTGTCATCCACTACTACACACCCTCAGAGGCCCCTTGCTCCCGTTCTAGTGACCCGTGGCACTCCTACCTTGCTGCCAATCATAGGTCATCCAGGAGGCACAGAGCAGTTCGAGCAGGTTCACAGCGCAACGTCACCACCGTCACTCCTTTGGCTTGCAGCATGCCAACCCAAGCAGACTTCTCCTAGACTTGTGGGGTAGCCTTTTACCTCCCTACAAGGAGTGGGCCTTTGATTGAGATATGTACTTATCTAGTGTGTTGTACTAGGCGCTTTGTGTCTTGGCTGGGAGTCTTCCCCATGCCCTGAGCGTGGAGGTACAGACTCACTCCTCCTCTAGTTTCTCTTGCTAGTTTAGTATATGTTCTTGCTGCCACTAATAGTGTGCATGATAGGTTCCTAGCCCGTTATATTATTCACTATTGTGAGCAAGAGAGCGTGATCATCCTGTGTCTCGATCTGAGCACGTGAGTGAGCAAACCACCCTTGCCTCCGTCAGTTTCTCAACCGTGTGGATCCACGTGCTTCCCTACACTTGGGGCAACGAATGCGAGCTTGTGATTTTTGTTGTGGGCGTAGTGTCCCTCTTAGAAGCTCTTGGTGTTGAGCTGAGTTCACTCGGGTTATTATGTCATTGTTGGTCATGTCGTCTCATAGTCGAGTCCACACCTAGAATCTCCCGGTTCGCACACCATCCCGCATCAGATGACTTCCTTCAGCTTTTGACTCTTTTGAGTTGTTGTTGTGGATTGTAGTTGCTTCCATAGAGATGGACTCCCAACATCTGCATGGAGTAGCAGCTCCATGATCATTATGCACCCATGGCCATGATGGGCCTGAGCCTTTCAATTCAATCGATGGCTTGGTTAGTTCATAGTCCCATATGTATTAATCATAAATTTCCTCCAAGGGATCTTCACTCATTACAGTGTAGGCAGAAATCATGTCAATTTTTTGGTAGTCTCTAATAGAGAAACCAAATCTCGGGTGATAAGTAATCTATAGTAGTCTTCTATCCATATTCGGTTGGTGCCACAATTATTTGAACATTTTCTTCTCACTGGAGGACTGACAGAAGGAGATCTATTATTTTCTGGCCAGCTTGATCGCACAGCCAGTGATATAGGGGAGTCCCATAATTGGGACAGGCGGGTCATGCAACTCTTCGGGGAATCTACAATCATCATCCCCTTTTGCAGGTTGCTCCTTGGCCACATAAAATATGATAGGCGGGCCACCAGGGTTAAGGACCTCTAGGGTCTTCAATACTTCGACTGTTTGACAATCTATGTCAGCTGCAGGCTTGTTGATCCTTGGCGGGACCCTAACATCCCCAAGTAACTCTTCGAGTTTTAGTGCCCCTGGTTTAGGGTAAATGCTGAGTTGAAATGCTCTGAGATCTCCTTCTTCCTCAGATATGAGCGACACCTCTAGGGGAGCCATGTAGTCAAGCGGCGGCAGAGGGAACCAGTTGCCGGATTCTATTTTCTTCTTCCCCCTATCCTGAGCTGGAGGGTTGGACTTCTTCGGCTTCTCTAGATATAGAGATGCATCTAACAAGTGGCATTCGAACACCTCGAAAGGGTTTATGTACCACCCTGGATAAGAGTGAGCAGCTTCGCCCTCTGTAGATAAGGTTGCAGCCGTGACAGACTGGTGGTTGTTTATTACTGGGCCGAAGCAACATTCCAGTCTTGTAGCAGGAGGTGAGGAGGTCTCGACTTCTGAGGCAGCCATATCTTCAGTAGAAGTGGCCTTTTCTTTCTTGGCAACATACATCTCTTGATCGGAGTCGGCTGAAGCTTCCCCGATCGGCATGAGAGGTGCTGAGATCATCAACATTGAAGAACTGTTGGGAGGAGACGCCCTTGTCTCTTCAACATCTTCGGCTTCGCTACTGCTAGCCATATCAAATCTGGCTTGGAGGGCCGCCTCTTCAGGGCAGACTTGATCCTAGCACCGGTAAAGAATCATGGGCTCTAGTTCTTGGTCCTCCGGCTGAGCCGATTCAACATATTCATCTTCCGCTGGGTATTCATCAAAAGTTGCACCCAGTGGGCTGTCTTCAGTAGGATAAAAGGTGGAGATGGTTTCCACCTCATATCGCCCACTGTAGTAATATTCTTCTAAGGTGAAGCCCAACCCCGGGTGCTGAGAAACACGCCTCAGTTCTTAGTCCAGACTTGCGGGATACCACATCTTCTAGAAAGTTTCTTTGTCTTTATGAGACTGATCAGAGGGGGTGTGTTACTTTTGGAACATTTTAGCCATCCTATTCATTGTGAATGCTAGGCCCTGGATGGGAACTGACGGATTTTTCATGTCTTCGGGCAAACAACAGTCTGTGTCTTCCCGGGTGGGGTGCTCTTTAGCCTTATAAAACAAGCTGCTGGGCCTTTCTATCTGCGCCACCTCCCAAGCTTTGAAAGGTTCGACAGTAAGGTTATCGAGGCCGGGAATCGACTTGGTGAGGCCTTCCGGGACCCCAATGCGGTCGTGCTGCCGGTCGACCTAAACTTCGTCAGCTTCGGGGTATATTGCCGGAGGTGCTACCTGCTCACGTCCCCGGAGACGGTGATGTGAGAGACTGCCTTGGGCTTGACATATAAGCGCGGTGGTGGTGGATACTAGTTGTCTCCGGACATACTTTTTGATGTCTTGGCTTCAGAGATCTTCTGGGACCGTTCTACATATAGGTTGGCATCTACCAAGTGACATTCAAATACTTCGAATGGATGGAGGTCGGCAAAGATCCTCGAGACTGTATTTGATGCATTGGTGGAGCGTAGAGGGCACCACCATATTTTCATGCAGCCACAGGCAGCCGAGCAGCGCCTTGTACGAGGTGCGGGAGTCAAAGACATGAAACTGCACCATCATGGTAAAATCTGCCAGAGTAAGCGTGAATTCTGCTACTCCGAGCGACACCTCATATTTTTGATTGAAGCTGGTAATAAACATATCTTCGACCTTCTCGAGACGCACGTTGAAGTGGTGCCTGTCATATATTCTATAGGGCAGAATGTTGAATGCTACATCAGGGTCAATTAGAATCCTGTTCAGCTCCCATCCGTTCAGGTGCCCCTTCATGTACAGTGGCCTGTTGTGGCTGATAATAGGGAGCAGCATATCCTTTTGAGTGAAGGTCATGCTGGCTTCTTACAGCGCTTCGGCCAAACAGGTCTCGAAGTGGGCAGGTGTCTGCAGAGCAGTGATGATCGCCTGCCAGGTCTCTTCACTCAAAGAGAGGATCTCCCAGATTGTAAATCTAGCAGGGAGCTTCTTGAGTAGTTTCATTATTCGACTCCCAGCTCGGACATTTGAAAGCTTCATTTCTTCCGCCCATCTGGGTTTGGGAGAGTCCTGAACTGCGGTCCCTGATGGACCTACCTCATTAGGCCCAGATTCGGCACCATTCTTCTTGGCGCAAGATTCCTGTTGCCCTTCATCAGCTACTGCAGGGCAAGTTTCATTTGCATCCGGGGCCTTGGATGATTGTGGTGGCTGTGGGTGAGCATTCCCGGGTGCAGGGTTGGCCTCCTTGCATGGCTGCTTCCCCTTGGACATTTTGACAAATTCCAGAAAGGAAGGGGCTATCTTGCCCCCACTTTTGCTGTAAAGGCCTGACGGAGGAGGGATTTGGACTTCCTTGACCTCCGGGGGAGGTATTTTGTAGGGCTGCTCTCCCCTGAATATGATATTGTAGTTGGGAGGCGGATAACTCCCCCATTTCCGACCTAACCGGGTTGCATGTGCAGCAGTTGCAGCTTCGGCCTTGCCTCCCTTGGCAGGGGGTGTGAAGCAGATTTCCTCTTCGTCCTCCTCACCGGGCGGGTTGAAGAGCGCTGACCGGGTGTTTCAGGAGACAGCCTGCACCTCATTGGCCTTAGGGGCCCATCTTTTATTCTTTTGTTTCTTCTTCTTTTTTGCTTTAGCAGGTGCCTGCCCCCAGAACAGACTGCCATCCCTAGCAAAAGCTGCATCAACTTCTTCCTTCTGCTCGAGAGAGAGCTGCTCGAAGACATTAAAGAAAGAAGGAGATAAGCCAGGCCGCAGTAGGCGGCACAACAACAGCAGTTCCAACGACAGTAGCAATATCCCCCTCCGCAGCAACCGCAGTAGCAGCAAGACCTCGAGATTCACCAGAATCCCATGCCTGAGCATGCCCCCGCTCTGCAACAGCAGCAGTAGGTCAACATAGTCCACCGCCCAGCTCCTAATGCTGGGTGGTCATTTGATGATGAGACCCCCGCACATTTGCTAGCCCTCCACCACACCTTTGTCCCCTCTGTCCTTCGGCCTACCACCACCTGCACCACTACTCCGCCCATCGTTTCCTCCACCACACTGCCTACCATTCCACCAAGTCCCACACCATCGCCTTTCGTCACTACCCCTCCACTTCACTATTCTCCCGTCACTCCCGCTTCGCTTCAACCCCTACCACTCATTCCCTCACCGTCGCCCATTAGGTCGACCGTCCCCATCATTTCCCCTATTTCTACCCCCACCGCTTCAATCCCATCCACCTACCCTACTGGGCTAGTCGGGAGTCCATCAGTCGCCGTGCCAGTGTAAAATTTAGCCCTCAGAAGCGGGCACCTTTTCCAGAGGAGTTATCCCTCCACCAGTGCACCTACACCCGTTCCTCCAGTTCCTTCTCACCCAGTTGAGTCCGAAGAAGACGACCCCACACCGGGTTCGAAGTATGATCTATTGCAGCACTTGGATAGAATGCTGGCCAAAATATTAGTCCTGGAGTTGATCAGGATATCCGCGCTTCATCAAGACACCCTCAGGGCGTTTCTGCAGAAAGTCATGGTAAGCGAGGATGTGGCGGCGGACAGTTTACAATCAGTATTGGCTACAATCACCAGGGGACCAGCTATCTCATTCTCTGAATCAGAATTAGCACCCCGTGAGGCATGCCAGATGCCGCTTTGCATCACTATTTCCTTGAAAAAAGTGGCAGTGGAGTCAGCCCTAGTGGACACAGGAGCTTCTATCAATGTGTGTCCGCTCAGTACGCTACATGCCTGCAATATTTCAGAGGACATGATAAAGCCAGCAGCAACTACAATCATCGCACACGATAACTCCAGGCGAGCTTGTCACGGGGTCGTGACTGTGAAGGCCGAGCTAGGGCCGTTAAAAATGGACGTGGAATTTTATGTCCTGGATATAGATCCCATGTTCAAAGCCATTCTGGGACGTCCATGGATAAATAGTCTGCAAGCGGTACCCTCTACTGCCCACTAATGTTTGAAATTCCCATTTCAGGGCCAGGTGGTTAAAGTAAAGAGTGTTTCCACCGTCCAGTCCGTCGATACTATTGCTGATAAGATCCTTCCTACTCTGTGGCCAAGCAATAGGCTGGTTCTGTCAGTTATGGACTTAAACTATCCATGGGCATATGCGTCACGTAAGCCCGCTACTGCACTGGTTAAGGAGAAAACCAAGTCCAAGATCCGAGATTTAAAAGGTTGGGATATGATTTTGAAGTTAGGCTATCAGCCCGGGCTAGGCCTTGGTGCGTAGCTACAGGGGCGAACCAAGCCCATCCCCAAGGGTAGGAAGATGAACCAGAGGGGCCTGGGCTATCAGAAGTCCCCATTGTCCATTTTGCAGGATTCCGGGCCTTTGACTTGGGACTATCGGTAACATTTTGTTAGAGGACCTCTGCAGTTAGGCACAATGAAGTCACCCCTGATGCTGCCACGTGAAGCAGATGTCATTAAGGTTAGGCCACCTTCAGTGCTGAGAGGGGCCGTTGATGATTTTACAGACTATTCAATCAGTCTTGTCAAGTTTTTCACCGAAGTAGGAAAAAGCCAGAAAAGGCCCAAGCTGTGGGCTGTGAAAAGAATTTCTGAAGAGCCAGTTTTACTGCTGTCGAGAATAGGGAGCTCAGCTGTTACTCCATCCCTTTCTCACCTCCTCTCCCTTTACCAGAGGCTGGCCTTCGTTCCCCATTCCTCTCCCCTTCTCCTTGATCCCTCCATGTTTCTGTCTCCCCTTTCCCCAGGGGGACCCGTCGAGTATATAATCCTTGGTTGTCCGTGCAGACAATGTCCGCCAGTTGAGGTGCTAATCAACAAGCGTCCAAACAGACACTCTCCACCTTTCAGTCTAATCTCTAGATGGTCACCCGATCACCCTGTGGATCTATCGGGCATGTGATTTCGATCTTCGGACCCCTTTTTTAACGTAATCGTTCCCACTATGTGCCCTCGGGTCCTGCCTCCCCCTCCTACAGATCGCTCCTCCTGTTGCATTCTGACCTCTGAAAAAGATAAAAAAATATCAAATTAGAAACTTTCATTTCAATGGAGGATTATGTCACTCTTTCCTCACCCTCTCCCCATGGGCACCAGACCCCTGCTGTTGCCTTCTCCATAGATTTTCTATCTCCTAGGGTAGATGTACAGTTAGCTGAGTCTCCTAGGATAGTTCAGTCAGTCAGGATAGAGACTTGTGCTAGTGTTGACGGTCCATCCACCTCTGCGACGCTCCCCGTGACGCGTCATTCTAAAGCCGTCCCGGATAGGTTCTGGTGAGATTTGGCTGGTAGATGTCGTGCCCTCCTAAAGTGTCCCAAGTTTGTAGCCACCGCCATCACCATAGATGAGGATGAGGATGAAGAAGGCGGGGTGTGGAGTAATGACGGTTTGGGTGTTTATGAGGTTGTAGACAAGAAGGACCCAGTCGATGACGAGGAAAGTAGCGTGGATGACATTGCTGACTAATATGCACAAGGGTTGAAGAGATTCGACAAACCTTCATCAATAATGGATGAACCCACTAAAGAAATTAATCTGGGAACCAGAGACCCAGAGAGCCCAGTTTGCCAAACTTTCCCGATGAGAAAGGTTTCTAGTAAAGACCACGAAGCGTTGCCAGCTTTAGCAAGCAACTCTAGTCAAGCTTCGAGGGCACTAGCTGATGACTGTCAGCCCAGCCTTGGCAGTCTGGGACAACCCCAGTCCGAGCTCAGTAATGACAATCTTCCAGCTCCATCAACTTCAACTATTGGCTTCGATGACCCCTGGGTATACGAAATCATCACTAACGATGAGGACTTCATCGACTTTCAACCCGCTCCTCCTGAGCTAGAGGATGGTGGCCAGGCAACCGCCGACGAACTCGTCATAATTAATTTAGGTGAAGATGAAGCCCCCCAGCCAATGTTCTTCAGTGCCCTTCTCACCGAAGCAGAAAGGCAGGACTACAAGCAACTCCTACTCGAATACAAAGATTGCTTCGCCTGGACATACAAGGAGATGTAGGGATTGGACCCCTCTGTAGCGGAGCATGACCTAGCTATATCTCCCTTAGCCACTCCAGTCAAATAGCCCCAGTGGTGCATGCGCCACGAGCTGAAACTCCAGGTCTCGGTTGAGGTCAACAAAATGGCAGAGATCGATTTCATCGAGCCGTGTATCTACTCGATCTAGCACGCTAACATTGTCCCAGTCAAAAAGAAAAATGGTCAAGTCTGCATCTGCGTCGACTTTTAGGACCTCAACAAGACTTGTTCGAAAGATGATTTTCCAGTCCCTATCATAGAAACGATGGTCGACATGACCACTGGACAAGAAGCTTTGTCTTTCATGGATGGGTTGTCCGGTTACAACAAGATATGGATGTCCCTCAAGGATAAAAACCACACTGCCTTTAGATCACCCAAAGGGATCTTCAACTATAAGCGCATGCCCTTCGGTTTGAAGAACGCCGGTGCTATATAATAGAGGGCCATGACCAAAATATTCAACGAAATGTTGCACAACATCATCGAATGCTATGTTGACGACCTTGTTGTCAAAACGAAGCGGCGAGAGGACCACCTGCGCGATCTACGCCAGGTCTTCGAGCGTGTTCGGCAATACGGGCTCAAAATGAACCCTATGAAATATGCCTTCGGCGTATCCAGCGGCAACTTCCTCTACTTCATTGTCTGATACCGAGGGATCGAAGTGGACCCCAGCAAGATCAAAGTGATTCAGGAGCTCCCACCACCTAGCAATGTCACTGAGCTCATGTCATTCTAGGGCAGGTTGACCTACATTCAGAGATTTATCTCCAACCTCTTTGGTCGATGCGTGCCTTTCAGTAAGCAGATGAAGAAAGATGCCCCATTCATATGGGACTCAGAATGCCAGGTGGCTTTCGAGCAAATTAAGGAGTACCTCCTTACTCCTCCAGTCCTGGGGGTGCCAGTCAAGGGTAAATCCCTCATACTCTACATCGCCGCCATGGATGCCTCGTTGGAGGCTCTGTTGGCGCAAATTAATGACGAAGGCAAAGAGTAGCCGCTCTACTACCTTAGCCAAAAATTGATCGGTGTTGAGTACCGCTACTCCCCTTTGGAGAAAGTCTGCTTGGCATTGGTATTCACCATCAAGAAGTTGTGGCACTACCTCCTGCCCCATCGGATCGAGCTCATATCCAAGCACGACCCTCTCAAGTTTCTCCTTCGGTATCCCATCCTCTCAGGTCGACTGGGGAAATGGGCTCTCCTACTCATGGAGTACGATATTACCTACATCCCTAGAAAAGCAATCAAGGGGCAGGGCATGGCTGAATTCTTGGCAGCCCATCCAGTACTAGACTATTCTCCCCTCAACGCGGAGCTCCGAGACGAGGAGTCTCTTGCTCTTCAATCACAGCAACCAGTTGAACAGAGCGAAGATGTCTTGCATTACTGGTAGCGAGACGCCCAGGTTGACATAAAAAATTTACAATCAACTGAAATCACGGAAAGCTGAAAGTTGATGGCCAGATCACTGAAAGTCAATCAAAGATTAGGCTATGATGATGTTCCTCGAAGCTTAAACTATGATAGAAGGAGGGTCTATCACAGCTTATACTTTATCCAACTAAAGCCCTTCCCGGCAAAGCTGCTGCCTAGTGCGATTGTCATCTTGAACGATCTAACCGATTAAACCAATTATCAAAGTCGATGAAATTCCAGGCAATTGTTAGTCTGCCAGAAAAGACGTCTAGAATATCATGAAAGTGAGAGGACGGAATCAATGTCATCGACCAGCAAAGTTGAATACAATAGAACAAGGGATTGCAAAGGATTGCATTGCAAGGTCTTATTTAGATTGATAAGAAAGGGCTACGCATGCTTGGGCTTCATATGTACATATGGGCATATGGGCTTGAAAAGGCCCATCAAGGAGGGCCGAGACTGGTGGTTGGGTAGAGGCGCACCGATGACCCTGGCCACCCTTTGAAATCAGGGGTGAGTCTCCTATCACTGGCTCAGTAGGGGTCCTGCGGAACCCCAATCGTAAACAACGGCGGTACGGAAAGGAGCAACGACAAGAACAACAGCAACAATAAGAGCAGCAAACCCGGTGGCTGGTAAAACCTCAGCACTACAACCACTCCTATCGAAACAAAAACCAACACCCCGATCTCACCGTTGGGGGACCACCGAACTCCAAACCACCCTGGATACGCTACCAGGGGAACATCACGACACCTCTGTCGTGGAGACCTGTCCTCTCAGACCAAGGCCCAAGCCGAGACCACGGGGTCCGAGAACACAATCACGACCTCACCGTCGTGAACTCTACACCGCCTAGGGGAAACCCTCGGTAACGTCCACCGGAAATACTAGACCTCTATCTTGGGAAAACACCCGGAAACTACACACGAAATCACATCTCGCGGACGAGAAACAGAATCTCGAGTCACGAGAATCTCATGTCACGTGATGGGAGTGCCTGCCCACTATAAGGAACGACGGATGCGTCCTCTAACGACTTAGTCCGCACCTCAGGTGTCTCCTTACTCATCCCAGGCGAAAACTGAGACACCATAACAGGAACCAGGAACACATAACAAGAACTAGATAGGGTCGCGCTCGTCAGCGCGGGTCTGACGCCCCCAGCCATGTGCACACACAGAGATCATACGCCTTAGGTCAGATCCTCTAGCTGGTTATTCCCCAAAGTCTGGACTCAGGTTACGAGGAGGGGCCCTACGGTAACCAGTCTAAAAATTGTCTCTCTCGGGTAAGCGGCTCCACCACTCCCAGGTGAGTCAACACAAGCGTGTCGTAAGAAGGCTACGTTTAGTGGGGGACCATTGAACGTGAACACTGAAAATCACGCACGCACCCATCGCGAGTAATGCGAAGTAACATGTGGCTCGGGGCCACCAGACTTGGGACACTCACCTAGACCTATCAAACCCAACGGCCCTTGAGTCACACGACTCAGGTCAAGACTGCTGCACGGGACGGCATAGCGCCATCAATCTAGCCTAATCCCTAGGTCTAAAATCACAGTAGGACGATTCCCAAGGTAACTCACAAGTCGTCAAGTTAATCCCCTATCCAAGGGAGAAGCGAAAAATCTCCAGCCCTAGGTTGGGTGACTGGACTTACAGTCTAAGGCCATATGTATGGCCCACTCGAAAACCACCTTCTGGAGAAACCCACGTTGTGCGGGGAAGGCCCTCCGCACTCATACCGACTCACAGTGACTCGATCTAGCGAAAGCACAAAAGTCCAGAACACATGGGGTCACCCGGGCCCCCAAGATCCACAGGTACACTAATCGAGGTAACACGGTACCTCCAGACACCCCAAGACACGGACACAGGACATCCACGAGATTGAAAGTCGACCTTTGGGTCACAACCGGGTCGACCGGAAGCCAAAACGGAGCAAACGGAACACGACTAGCATGGAAACCAAGTGGTGGTCATCCCCCTAACCGTCACCTCAGGTGGTGGTCTACCCCGGAACCGCAAACCACCGGGTAGCGGTCCAGTCTGGACCGCAACCCTCCGGGAGCATCTGGATGAGAGGCGGTCTCCTCCCAGACCACAATCCCAAGTGGCGGTCCTAGCCTGGCCGCCGCTCAGGTGGCGGTCAGTCGCAAGGCCGTTACTATACGAGACCCAGACGACGAGGTAGCAGCCATCTCTTGACCGCTACTGCCATAAAACGGTCATGCCCTGACCACTACGCCCAGGTGGCGGCCCATCGCGAGACCGCAACCTGGAACCGACATATTGGGCCAAGAAACGGTCCCCACTGGACTGCCTTCACAGGTAGCGATTCCTGGTAGGATCGCTACCTGCTTCCGAGCTCGAAAACGGCGAAAAATCTCATTCCACTCCCCGTTCACACCCGTGTGAAGGGAAAAACAAGGAGAAACTCCTCCCCAACCTCTCTAGCACCGAGAGAACCCATTCAAACCCCAAAAACACAATCAAAACGTGAAATCTGACTCACACCCCAAAATCACAAAATTTAACTCTAGTGATAAAATAAACCCTCTCGGCTTGTCTCGAGCTACCAAACTCGGGGGAAAGAAAGTACTAGGGCCAAGGATCCATCCCCCTACCTCCGCTGAAGATTCCGCGCCCTGAGGACACCGATCCATCACCAAAATGCTGTTTAAACCCTTCCCGGCTCGCAATCCCACGAACCGCCTTCACCATCGCAATCCTCATCCCACGCACATCACTCCTCGCCCCACGAGTATCGCCAGCCCGCCCTCGCCGCCTCCTCCGGCTGCCCAGAGTGAGAGGGGGAGAGGGGAGAACATGAGAGAAGAGAGAGGGAGATGGAGAGAAATGAGAGATGGGGAGAGAGAGAAAAAGGGGTGGGTTATATAGAAAATCGTGAATAATTTCAAGAAATAAAGCTAGATTGGTAGCTAAAGGCTACTGCCAAGAGTTTGGGGTAGATTTTGATGAATCATATGCTCATGTTGCAAGATTAGAAGCAATAAGAATTTTACTAGCTTTTGCTTATTCCAAAAATATTAAACTTCATCAAATGGATGTTAAGAGTACTTTCTTCAATGGATTCATTAAGGAAGAGGTTTTTGTAGAACAAACCCCTCGTCAAATGGATGTTCATCAACGCAGTAGGACTATTGCGTCAAGTCATTCCTATGCTTATAAAACTAACCCTGTTCGTCAAAGTCAGGTGCATCAAGGAAATAATCTAAATTGGTCTATGCAATGGAATCAACGCAGATGGCCCAACCAAAATAGGAACCGAAACAATTACACACAAAATTAGGCTTATCCTAAATTTTCACAGAGGTACCTCTATCAGAAAAGGGTTTGGAAAAACCCACAGAGAAACACTCACAATTGGAACAACTCATTCTACAATAAGAACAAAAGTCATCAAAATCCAATGACTGAAGCCAATAAAACTTCCCATGCTGGAAACAAAAAATTAGTTCACAGGAAGGGAACCAGACAGATCTGGATTCCTAAGACTGTCCTGGAAGGAATGAGCAACTTGTTTGGACCCAACCTTTCTTGGGTTCCAAATTCTCTTTTTGTCTAAATTTTTTACAGATTGGTCTGGTAGCCGAGCATAACAGATGGTATCTGGATAACGGCTGCTTGAGGCACATGACAGGTGATAAGACCAAATTCACTGAATTGGAAATAAAAGTAGGAGGTTTGGTCGAATTTGGAGGGAAGAATAAAGGTTAGATCATAAGAACAAGTACAATAGGTAAGTTTCCCACAAATGTCATTGAAAAAGTCTTACTTGTAGAAGGCCTTCAGCACAACCTGCTCAGTATCAGTCAGTTATGTGACAAGGGTCACAAAGTAATTTTTGATAATAAAGTATGCAAAATTTTCGAAGCTAATTCTGACAAAATCATGTTCATAGGATATAGAGTGAATAATGTCTACATTGTAGACCTTAATGAAAATACAGAATCAAATCTTTGTTTGTGCGTAGATTTGGATAACAATGCTTTTAATTGGCATAGACGTTTAGGCCATGCCAGCTTCACTACATTGAATAAATTAGTCAAACATGACTTGGTTAGAGGCATGCCTAAGATTAAGTTCAATTCTACTTCCAAAATATGTGATGCATGCGCTCTGGGTAAGCAAACCCGCAAGTCTTTCAAGCTCAGATCTGAGCCATTGTCCTCCAGGCCAATGGAATTTTTACATATGGATCTATTCGGTCCAACTAGAACTCAGAGTCTGAATGGTAAAAGGTTTGGGTTTGTGATTGTAGATGATCATTCTAGGTTTTCCTGGGTCTTCTTCTTAGCAAATAAAAGTGATACATTTCATTTGTTTAAACAATTTTTCAACAAAGTCAAACAAGAAGGAAAACACAGAATCTGCACAAGTCAATCTGACCATGGAGGAGAGTTTGAAAACTCCATATTTTTTGAATTTTGTAACAATGAAGGACTAACTCATAGATTTTCTTCCCCCAGGACACCTGAGCAGAATGAAATTGTGGAAAGAAGAAATCACACTATTATGAAAATGGCTCGAACCATGCTAATTGAGAGCCAATTGCCATGAAGGTTTTGGGCAGAAGCAGCCAATATTGCATGCTATACCATCAACAGGGCCATGGTAAGGCCAGTCTATAAGAAAATCCCATATGAGATCCTAAAGGGTAAGAAACCTAACCTAGCCCACTTTAGAATTTTTGGTTCTAAGTACTTCATTCACAACAATGACAAGAAGGATCTAGATAAGTTTGAAGTCAAAAGTAGCCCTGGAATCCTCTTAGGGTATTCTAAAGTGTCTAGAGCTTATAGGGTTTTCAACATTTCTGAACAAATAGTTGAGGAGTCTCCACATGTTATCTTCGATGAATCAATTCAAGTTACTAATCTAGAAGATGATGACAGGAACTCAAAGCATGATGGAGAGTTTATGGAGGACAAGCTGAACGAAGAAAGTCAGTCACGTGCTACAACAAATGCTCCAAATCAGGTAGAGCCAGCTGAAACAGGTGAGTCCTCATTCAACATCAGATATTTGAAGGATCATCCTACATACAATATCATAGGAAACTTAGTTGATCCTCCTAGGACAAGGTCTTCTCTTAAAAATGTAAATAATCAAGACCTAGTTGCATTAGTATCATAGATTGAACCCAAAACTATAGAAAAGGCATTGAATGATGAATCATGGGTTAATGCAATGAATGAGGAACTAAGACAATTTGAAAGAAACAATGTCTGGGAACTAGTTCCAAGACTTAAAAATGTAAATGTCATAGGAACTAAATGGGTGTTCAAAAATAAAATAAGTAGGCAACTAAAGATGTGAGAGGAGGCAGTCCTCTAGAGTTCCATCCATGTGTAGGAGCAGGCAAATGGCACGAATGCGGAGGGAAGTCCATGATGATCTCTCGGCATTGTCCCCAGTTCACACCTGAGTTGGCAAAGTCCTCGTGGAAACAGAATGGGCCACTATAAAAATGGCTTACCCACGCATTTAAAGTAACCTGGGGAGTACGGGGAATCTTGCCTTTTCCTGCTCGAGCCAAGTCCCTCCATATTTTTATCAGAACTCTGAAACAATAAGGCATGCAGTACTTGTCGGCTCCATCTATATGACTGAGATGTAGGTCGCCAAGTGATAGTTCCTCATAGGGTCACCCACAAATGGAAAGGTCAGAAATCCTCTGGAAGGCCTAGAGATCCAAAGAGGTGTCTCCCTCAGCGGTAATGAATGTATTCCATCGGTGGTCGAATCTTTCAGCCAGGGCTAGACCTGTATGGCAAGGATAGGAGTACAAAGTTGTTGTAACTGCGTGGCGTATCCCAGCTCTATCCAACCCTAATCAGTAGACAGAAAGAATGCCCCAGAGCCACTCTATCGCCCCTCGGTGATAGCTATGGGAAGGGACCGCTGACAACATTCCATACCAGTTGAGGGTCTTCAATGCTAGGATCCTCTCTAGTAAGCAGCCATGAACGAAGTCATCATTTGCGAAGTTCACCCCTGAGGGGGTTAAGAATAAGCAATCCACTGTGGGCTCCATGACCCTATGTTGTCCGTGTAAATGCCAAGTCACTGGGGCCAAAGGTGCTGCGCAAACAGAGAAACTATCAAAATGTTGGAAGAAGCCCAAACTCTGTCGGTCAGAATACTACTTATGTCGGGTAAAGCCCTGTGGAAAGCTCGGATATGAGAGGGTGCATAGGCTATACATGTTGTCCATTCCCAGTAATATAGCTCGGATATGAAAGCCCTGTGGCGGCGCCTTTCCTCTAGCAAAAGAGGATCATCGCTCTCCATGCCAACGGGGGCGAAACTCTGAAGAAAGATGTAGAGATGGCGATCCCAAGGATAGTGGGCTGGATATCCCCCTGACCGGTCGTAGGTATAGATTCCATCTCGTCGTGTAATGCGAGAAATATCCACAAGTCCCTCATTGTCACCAGCACTTTCAGTTGGGCCTTCAACGACCCAGTAACAACCGCGATCCACCCCATTGAAGTTATCTTCAGTGATAGTATGGGGGGGAAGGGCGGCATGGGTCGATCGGTCCATCGGATATAACAGTCATCAGCACTTTCTGGACCAATCTCTATCTCCCCCACGGCGAGCCATGTCTACAGGCACTATGGAAGTAACAGTAGCAAAAAGTCAGGCCAGACATACAGCAAGGCAGAAAATAAAGCATAGCCCTACAAAACGTCATTGCGTCGACCCAACTTCCAAGAGACGCAAGACAAAATAAGCTCATACGGAGGACACAGGTCGTCCGTTGTGCCTCCGACTTTGGCGAACAACCCGTGGGGGGCATTTGTTGCACCCTTTAATTTTCTCGACTAAGTTCGAGACAATCTCATACACGTTAATCGACAGTTAAATCACGGCGTAAAGCCAACACTGTCGTTTTATGGAGTATCTCCATCCGGGCAAGTCTCAGGACCCTATCATATGAAAATATGAATAGTGTCGTAGCAAAAAGGAATGGAAGAAATTCTTACGCGCAACCGACAAAGAGACCAAGCATCACGTATCACGTGGTCCAAACGGATGCGAGCCGCCTTCATCGTCGCCAATGGCACAAGACAAAGACAACAAACGTCGAAGACCCTCTCGTGCTCCTCCCCACGTGTCCCGCTGCGAGTAAAGGCAGAAAAAAGGGCCAAAACAGGGATTCAAGAGGGCAAAAGGGGGGCGGCCAGAGGTTTTATCCCGCTGGGGACCGCGCGGGGGCCGGTCACCCCCCTGGGTCCCGTGCGGGTCTGAGGCCTCCCACCATCTCTCTCTCTCCGTCTCCTACTCTCAGACTCTTTCTCTGTCACCCTCTCTCAATCTCTCTGTCTCCCTCCCCCTCTCTCCCTACCTCCCACACTCCCTCACACTATCTCTATCTCTCTCTCTCTCTCTCTCTCTCTCTCTCTCTCTCTTTGTCTCTCACCCTCTCAATCTCTATCTCCCACCCTGTCTGTCTGTCTCTCTCTCTCTCTCTCTCTTCCCCCCTCCATCTCCCCCTTATCTGTTTAAGATAGTGGGAGACAGAGAGGGGGGAGACAGAGAGAGATAGACAGAGAGAGATAGAGGGAAATAGAGATTGAGAGAGGGGGGAGATAGAGACGGAGGTAGGGGAAACAGAGAGAGAGAGAGAGAGGAGGGGGGAGATAGAGACGGAGACAGTGGACATAGAGAGAGGGGGGAGATAGAAGGAGAGGGGAGAGAGAAAAAGCTGTAAAAGAAAGTCATAAATGGAAGCAGTAGAGGACCTAAAAGAAAAGGGAAAAGAAGCTGCACCGAGTGAAGCATGACTGCTGAACTAACCTCAGCTCCCTAGGCTACTCCAGGCGACAACGGGAGGGCAAACTCTAAACTGACGAAGTCAGGAGTCACCGATCCATCGACGAATAGGCAAAGACCTACAAAAAAGGGGTAAAAGCCCTAGACAGGCAAGACAGATCCTAAAGCATACACAACTCAATTGCCATGCACGCTTTTTTAAACATGACCACACACACACACGACTAGGATGTCGTGCACATGACACAACACAGACCTCGGGCAAAGCCGAGAGAAGGCTAACCCGGAAAGGTCACGACGTACGAGAAACGTGAGAGTCACGTGTCATGTGCCAGAAGTACCCCCTCACTAGAAGAATGGCTAGCTGCGTCCACTAACATCTTATACTGTGCCACAAGTACCTCGCTACGGACGCCTAGAATGACGGAGACCGAGGTACATGCTGAACCAAAATAGGAACTACAATAACAAGTGACTAGACAAGGTCACGTCCATCGGCGCAAGTCCTATGCCCCTGACCACATGTGCACACACTGGCTCGTTGCCTAGAGCCAAGTCTCTAGCTAGTATTCCCCTCCACAGGATGCTACGGTTGGACCAGGGCCCAAAGAACTAGCTTAAAAACTATATCTCGGGAACGGCCACGCCACCACTCCCAGGTGGGTCGACACGCCGTAACACATCGTTAGGCTACGACTAGTGGAGGCTCACTAGACACAAGGACTCAGAAACACAAGTGCTGTAGTACATACAGGCAGGGAAGTACTACGACTAGTGGAGGCTCACTACGAAGCACCAAGGCAGTATAACAACTGTCGACAGACTCAAGACAGGGCAACTAGACTACCAGCACAACGATCCTTGAGTCTCATGACTCGGAGGCAAGATCATCGTGGTACGGTGGACAAGGCGTCAATCAGTCTAATCCTAGCCAGAGGAAACGACACAGTCAAAGGAAACGACTCACAGGGATCTAAGGGAACACCAAGAAGCCTCAGTAGACCTAGACACGTGAATCGAGTTGAGACAACACCTTAAGGCATCCAGAACAACTGTCTCGGGCTAGACAGAAATAGCTAAGACACACACAAGGTCACCTATCAACCATTGGGTCACACCGGGTTGACCAGAACCTGACACGATTCACAGAACATGACACAATACACAAACACTCGCGGCTACCTTATAACTTGGCCTAGCCCTCATAGGATGTCAGGAGACATCCATGGGACAGTGGGTGAACCACGAGGTCAAGCCAAGACAATCGGAAAATCGAAACATGGACTCGACAGTCTAAACAAGAACCGCCACACATGTCACCCCAAGACATGGACCAAGGGTTAGACCATCAAGGCTAACCAACAACACAACAGACTTTGCCCATAGCGCGATCACCCAAGGGCCGCTCAATGGGACTGAATGGTCTCCTAGAGGCCGCTCAAAGGGAATGGAATGGTCTGGATAAGGCCGTTCCAAGGGAACTGAATGGTCTGGGATAGGCCCTTCAGTCGAACTGACTGACTATAGTAGCTTGGTCAAACCTAGTCAACAGTCAGAATGATTTTGACCAAACCGCTGAAAAACACAGAATGGTTGGGGGAAATCCTCCCCACAAACCACCTCAAGCCAATGAACGGACCAAAGGAATCCGCTTAATGGACCCGAGGGAGCAGAACGTCTAGTGATTAGCCACTCTACGCAGTGAAGAAACTTGAATGGCTCGGGACCAACCACTCGACAAGGCTGGATGGCTCAGACCTGGTCGTGCCATCCACTGGGTGGTCTATCGCGTGATTGCGCTGACACCCACCGACCTACTCTAAATGGTCATAAACTAGCCACCCTAACCCTTAAGCAGTTTCTGTTAAACCGCGAAGGCATTACGGCGAGCAAATCACGGGATCGGCCCGATTGTGGCCTTTCCACACCCCATTCCTTCCGAAACGAAGGGGATGCATCCACAATCACATTGGCAATCATATAGACTATGACGGGAGTCAAATCGACTAAGAAATAGGGAGAAATAAGTGATTTTCCAAAATCAACCCAAATGGAGTTAACGGGGTTCCTGGGCTCCTATCGACCCTGAATGACCACCATTTGACGCGAGATCAGTGACTATGGGATGCTGACGTCCCAGGGAGTCCATTGACACTAACATATCGTAAAATTGTTGCCATTTTTCGGTGAACCCTACGAACTCTGAAAAACCACAACGAGTCCAAACTCACTCGTTCTCGCACCGTTTAGCGTAAAATCATGAGGGAAGGTGCAGGAAAGGTAGGTGATCCATCTCCCTACCTCCACCGAAGAAATCGTGTGCCTAAGTGACTAATCAAACAAGGTCGATGCACATATACCATAACAACTCCCAAGGTCGATGCACATGAACCATAATAGCTCCCAAGGTCGAAGCTACCTCAGCTATGGTAGAAGAAAGGTCGATGCACCTCAGAAGGAAGGTCGATGCACCTTAGTGATTACAAGGATACAAGGTCGATGCACATCAGCTACTTCTGAAGGAAGGTCGTTGCAACTGAACAATACATGGCAACAAGGTCGGTGCACCTTTACCCATTCAGCAAACAATTCGATGCAGCTATTGTTTTTAGTGACTACTCAGGTCGATGCTACCTAGCTAAGGTCGATGCATGTTTTGAGGGTCGATGCTGGTGACCTAGCTAAGGTTGATGCATGTTTGAGGGTCGATGCTAGTGACCCAGCAAAGGTCAATGCATGTTTGAGGGTCGATGCTAGTGACCCAGCAAAGGTCGATGCATATCCATGTTCACATTTTAATAAGGTCGGTGCATATTTCAATGCACAAGGTCAAAGCAATAGAAGCCCTGCACTATCAGGTCAGAGCACATATGGTGGTAAAGTTTATTCAGGTCGATATATATGATGATTTGTCATCATGCTCTTCATAGTCACCATGCAAGGTCAATGCAGCTGTGTTAAGGCAAGCTTTAGCTGAGTTTGACCAATGAGCGAACACATGGTAGGCAGCTTCAACACTTAAGTGACAGCGGTGACTACTTAGCAGGCAAGCACGTGAGCTCGAATGAAAGCTGTGGCATGTGATCCCAAGTCACGCAATGATGGGCACGTGTTCCCAAAATGGCAGATCAAGTGACGCGTGATCCCAAAAATAATAGAAAGTTGGCACGTGGACCCAGGGAGCATATGGTTGGCACATGATTCGAGATATGATGTCAAAGGAATATTTTTCTCGTCCCTGCCATGTGGCCCAATGGGATACAAAGTAATCAAATTACTTTATCCAAAAAGCATCTCCGGAAGCCCTGCTTTTGGGTATAAATAGGAGGTATCTACCTCTGAAGCAGAGCAGGCAGAAGAGGCGTGCCGCCAGAGAAGAGCTGCGAAGAAGAAGCCGCCAGAGAGTGAGCAGCAGGGAAGAAAGAGAAAAAGAGAGCTAGGAGAGCCAGAGAAGCTAGTGGAGCCGCCAGAGAGTGAGAGCTGGAAAAAGAAGAAGAGAAAGAGTGAGGGAGCATTCGTGAGAAGAAGATAGAGTGAGCAACTTGTTAAAATCGAAGATCTGAGGTCATCTATTCTTGTATCAGATCTAGAACAGTCTTGCTCTTACGTGAGCTATATTTGCTTTGAGTTTTCGTTAGTTTTTATTTTTCCTTGTTGTTTCTCATTTTTCATTTTACTCTTCCGATACTCTGTTTGGAGTTCGGGGTTCCTCCTGTGGATTCAGGAGAAGGGAGAATGTATCTCCGATTTTCCCTCTGTGGACTCAAAGGAAGAGAGGACGTGTCCTCTGGTTGGTGAGCAACAGGGTGTTGCTCCCGATTTCCTCCTGAGGATTCAGGAGAAGGGAGACTTATCTCCGATTTTCCTCTGGGTGTCAGAGGAAGGGAGACGGCGTCTCTGGTCGCGAGTGGCGGTGTGCTACTTGTGGTTTCCCCTTCGGTTTGGAGGAAGGGAGGATTGGTCCTCCAGTTCTGATATTGTGAGCGACAAGGCCAGGTTTTAGATCTTGTGGGTTGCAAGATCAGTGTTGAGGGATTTGTCTCCCTCAGGGCAAGCTGTTAGGCAGCGTTTGTTTGCAGACTGAGTCTGCATCTTACTTTGGCAAGGGAAGTCTCACTTCGGTTTGGAGTGAGGGGTGGACGTAGGCAGACTGGTGTCTGGCCGAACCACCTAAAAATTCATGTTCACCCTAGTTTGCCTTGTGTGATTGTCCTTGTCTTCTACCTCCCTCACAAGGCCTATTGTTTGTTCAGTTGAGTATAACTTGCTTGATATTATGTTTGCCTGATTCATCTATTCTACAAAGTGTTTGATTGCTTGTGTGAATGTTCATCATCATTCACCACTAGTTCATCGGTTGTGCATTCTTCCTTCCGGAGTCTGTCTCAAAGTTACCCTTCCAATATCCACCACCATACAGTGTTCGTTTATATGTTTAGTAGTATTATTGATGGTGTGTGGGGCTTGAAGCTCATTGCTATGGTTAGAGTTTATCAATTTTTAGTTGTAATGACTGCATCGCACTAGTCTTGGTTCTAAGTGTCCCGCACCACTTCTATTTGCTGGAGGAATTTGGTAAGTGTACTCTTAACCTATGCCTTCAATGATCAGTCACTCATCTACTGGTTCTTAGTTTTTAGCCATAGTTAATTTTGAAATTGGGCGAAGATTTTGTTCAAAAGATCCATTCACCCCCCCCTCTGGATCCATATTAGAGCACCATCGTTTCTATTAATTGGTATTAGAGTACCACGCAAGTAGTATCAAGTCATGTCACGAGATAGTGGCTACTTATTTATTCAAGTACTTGCCCATTCCGGGCCACCCGAGTCAAGCAAGTCAAGTCAAGTCAAGCACGAGAGAGAGAGATTACGGAATGTCATCTTTCAAGCTAGTCATGCACTCCGGTGCAATGCCACACCGTAATCATTCATCTCCCATAGGCACTAGTATTTTTCGGGTGCTCCTCCCAGGACCAGATTGGGCCCTATATGCGTAAGCATTGGTCATGCATTTTGACATCCACTATGGTTTATAGTAGCCAATAGAATTTCAAAGGATTAGATCATTGTAGGATCATAAGGAGGATTCACAGAGTATGGAATTCAACGCAGATATCACGTGTAGAGATGACTTAGCTAAAAATCTTAGACATTCCATAAAACTGGGTAATTGGCATCCAACATGGAGGGAGCAGAATAGAATTGGCGTCTGTCACGCCCCGAGCCTTTATGTACAGCGGAAGACTCGCTCGGGAGACGCAAACAGCCGGCATGGTAAGCCTCTCGCAAGTAAGGATGATCAGAGCGCGAAACAATCACACATAAGATGTAATTGCATAAGTATTTTCTCAAATTTCACTTCTATTCATTGGTAATCAAAATATTCATATTACAATCACTAATTCATCCTTTAATCGGATTTACTAGACTCAATAAATCAGAAAATTACATGGACTCAATCTAAACAACAAGACTCCTATGTCTTCACTCGTATTTTTATCCGACTCTCATTTGCTCTCGGACCCGCCACTTGAATAGTCTGAATCCGAATCGGAATTACCTTCATCTCCTAGAAAATATTTGAAATAGGTTATGAGCACACTTGCCCAGTAGGTATCTTCACATCAACGAGACTGGACCTAGGGGCTGGTGCTTGCCTGGGCAGGAGCTGGTCTGGGACCCCTACGGGGACCGACAATAGGAGACCCAAGTCTGACACTCGATCTGGCCGTTGAGACTAGCAGCAGGTGTGGTGCATTGATGGCACCAGAAGAGATGGGAGCTGAGGGTGGTGATAGAGCTGCCACGGGGACCACACCCAAGAAGTAGGGCGATCCGACGGTCGAGACAAAACTGTCAAAAGTGATCAGCACCACCAAATAACCCACTCGTGCATGGGTGGCGATAACGGTGGGACCGTAGGTGACGGCCGCCATAGTTGTTGATGCATCGGACAAGCAAGGGCGACGGTCGCTGATGGTTGTCGAACATGATCCGGCAAATGAAAGGTGAACTAGAAGCTGCTTGGAAGTGCGAGCAGGTGCTCTCCTTCTACCTCTCCTGCAAGGACAGGAAAAAGGTACCGGGACTTTAGGGCTGGCACAGGCTTTCTCTACAGCAGAAAGAAGGAAGGTGGGGGACGTAACATCGGGCATGCCATCCCTTTTGTTCGCGCATGGCAGGTTTGTGGGCCGCGGGCGCACATGTGTGTGGTGACCGGACTTAGGGGTGAGATAAGGCGATGGGGGAGATGCCAGAATCTATCATGCTTTGGGCACTTCCTTTCATGGTCGTATCTTTCTCAAGGCGGCACCGTGCACTTGCCTTTTATGGAAAGCCGAGGGGAGACTGAGTGGCTTGGGAGGTTTCCTTGTTTTTGGGGAGACATGGCTGGGGTGCGGGCGTGCCAGTCGATTTCTCGACAATCACCCATGGAACTGAAAGCTGACAGGGGATGCGTCGCTAGGGCACGGCGCGTGGACCTAGGGGGTGAGAGACACGTGGAGGGAAGGTCGGTTCCATAGGTGCAAGTGCGTAGGCGACTGTGGGTAATCGTGTACTGGACGTCTTTCCCCATCGATCGCAAGCAGTCGGCGTTTATTTACATCGGATTGAATCCGAACACCTTCGTTCTATGCTTAAGAGAGGTCTGTATATACCTAAAGTCCTAGGTGGAGAGCAGGGAGCACTTCGCACCTATGGGTTCGCACTGAGGTGTATGGTGTTAGCTAGGAATGGAGGTACTGGGAATTCACTCTAGGTGAAACATAGAGGGACAGGGGGCCTGAACGTGGATGCGAGCGCATTCGTCCAAGTGGCAGTATAATTTCTGAGAGCTATACGACTTTACAGGTAGGCCATAGTGGCCGAGGTACAACTGGTGCAAGCCACGAGATAGTTCCAACGCGATGGTCGGTCCCCTGGTCAATTGCATGACAAAGCAGATATCCGCATGTTTTACAGAGGGCTCCTCTCGTGGAGTGGGCCATGTTTGCTCCGCCGAACGAGGGGCTACAACTGGATAGCTAGAGAGAGCATCGGACTGGTGTCTGGGTGAGGGTCGATCACGGCTCTGTTGGAAAGAATGTATGCTCTGATACCAATTGTTAGATCACAATGGTATGCTTTGATACCAATAGATGTGTCCTGAGTGGTGCGTGCAAATCATGCCAAATAAAGGGCGACAACTATATGGGCATCATATCTGGAATGAACGCCCTCGCACATGGGCGCCAACTCTGAAAATAGCCAGAAATTAGATAATATATTAAAACTCGAAATTTACGACCAAGGTAAGTGTGTTATTTACATAATGAACGCCACTGTACCAAGTTACTATTTAAAATATTGATATTAAATGAAAACTATATAATGATTATTTGATTATTCTGGTTATTCTGATATAATCTTGATTGAACGACCTTTCGGATGGTCGCTAATTCAATGATTAGCGTCTTCTGTCAGGGCACCGTTTACCTGATCAGAGTTTTAACTGTGTTTTCCAACCCATATCGCAGGTTACTACTTGGCACTCTCATCCCAGTCTGTAGATGGAGTCTCTGTTTTGGTTTCATCGATTACACACTTAACTTTCAATGATGATTGAACTCTCCGAGGGATATTCCTTCCTTCAGACTGGTGATTTCATCATAGATACCTCCGTAAGTCTACGCGAAGCCTTGGATTCCCTCAAAGCTGCCGAGCAGGTTATACCCTAAAAATCCATGACACTGTATCTTGTTACGTCACTCTGAAGAAACGTGATGCATTATCCCTCTTAGAGTGCTATTCTGGCCTCTCTGAGAAGTTTTTTGTCTATCAGTAAACTGGCGACACTGACCTGGGCGCCAGAAGGAATTGGCGACAGGCCAAGTGCCGTTATTCCATGAATAGTGACCTAAGTGTGGGCGCTATTTTCATCCAACCAGTACTGCTCACAGGAATAGGTGACCATGCATATGGGTGCTATTTCTGTAAATCATGGCGACTGAGTGGGCGCCATTTACCTGGTTTCTCGACATGTCTCGATTTATGAGGATTTTATGATATGTACTTCTTGTTCAAAGTTCAGCCCTTGAACTCTTACATTCGTGAGATCTATCTTGTCATCCTACAATGGTTCATTCCTTAGAACTCTATATTGGTTATAACTTTAGTGGATGTCAAAAATATACATGACTCAATGCTTGCGTATATAGGGCCCGATTTGGTTCTGGGAGGAGCACCCAAAAGTACTTGTGCCCATGGGAGCTATATTGATCACGGTATGGCATTGCACCAAAGTGCATGACTTGCTAGATTGACGTTCCACAAACTTGTACTTGACTTGACATGACATGACTTGCGTGACCCGAAATAGGTATTTACTTGCTTGATAACATGATAGTCAATTCACATGACATGACTTGATGTGTTTACATGCTTGACCCTCTTGATATATACATAGTCTATATGAAAGCTTGAAATTCTGCTAGCTCATTTGTGTCTTGCAATACTCTCTCTCTTGTCGTTTTCATGCGTACATGCATAGCTATACTTGCATTCATAGAACATGTAATTACTTTAAGCAACCTTGTACTTGGGATATAATTCCTACTGAGCATTCGCTCATCAAGTATTTTTCCCTTATTTTCAGATAATTCCGGTGATGATGTTCACTCGTAAGGGAATGGACTTGTGTGAAGAGATTAGTGCCACTAGATCCTTGAAGCGTCTATCTAGTCGTGTCCTTTTTCCACTTTATTGAGTCAATCATTGTAATTTTTCCTTATTGAGTCTAGATGTATCTTTAGTAACTATATGATGTGAGGAGACACATTGGCTAGATGCAAGAATCCCCAATTACTCAGTGTGGTAACCTTAATGCCTCCTTTTTAGAACAGAGTTAGTAGCAGAAGTATCTTTTTACGTGAGGCATAACACGTCTTAGGTGAAGTGACTAAGTTACTCAATACTCTATGCCATTGCTCTGCCATGATTGCAATTGGCTTTGCCTTTTTAAGTAGAGTTAATCTGGTACCTCATGACATAACTCACTTCATTTGAAGGATAGTTAGTTTTTCAGTTAGCCAAATCATTGCTTTGTCTCATTTCACCCTTTTTTGACTTTATTGAGTAGAATGTTTGAAACCAATACTTAAATGTACAAATTTTCAGCTTAACAGGTCTCCTTATATTTAGCGTTCAAGCTTTTAGAAGAATTCTTGGCATGATATTTCAACTTGATCTGTAACAACCCTGGTAACATGAAAGAATAGAAGTCCTAAATAAATTAAAATGGATTGATAGTTAAAGCCCAGACCCGTACACAACACTCGATACACAAATGGGCCTTGCACCTAAACTAATTGGGCCAAAAAGGAAAGGGCACCCCTTGATAGGGTGCCAATTCCTCAAATGGAGCCCATGTAAATGGGTGCCACTTTAATACTCTGAAAGACAACCATCGTAAATAGAATAAAGGTGAAGGGCACCCCCTTATTGGGCGCTATTTCATGAATTAAAGATCATTTATAGAGGCACCATTTTTCTAAGATAAAAATATGGTAATACGACTGTGTGTTATGTTATTGCCCGCTAATATGTAGCGCCGACGTTCTTAAGGTCGAAGGGCATTCTCTTATAGTGGAAGATTTCCTTAGGCGACCTGAAGGCTATATGGATCCAATCGTGCTCGCCTATCCATATATGGTTATAACCGGACAAACCGTCCATAAAAGAAAGGGCCTCGTGGCCGGTAGTTGCATCAATCATCACTTCGGTGATGGCCACCGGGAAGTCATCTTTCGGACAGGCCTTATTCAGGTCACGAAAATCCACGCAGATCTTGATCTGCCCATTCTTCTTCTTCACCAGCATGATGTTGGCTAGCCAAGTAGTGTATTGATTCTCTGTTACAAAGTCGACGTCTATGAGCTTGTCGATTTCTTTGCAGATCTGATTTATCAACTCTGGCCGCATGTGCCGGGGAGGCTGTTTCACCAGCTCCACCTTGGGATCAATCGCCAATAGGTGTTGGGCCACTTCGGGGCTGAGACCGGGCATTTCTTTGTAGTTCCAGGTGAAGCAATCACGGAACTCCTGTAGGAACTTTACGTACTCCTCTCTCTCCTGGGGACGTATGAGGGCACTCAGAAAGGTCGACCAGGGGTCACTTTTCGTGCGAAGATTAATTTCGATCAGCTCGTCGACTGTAGCTTGACCGCCATCTTCAATTTTCGGCAGTGCCGGCAACAAATCGACAAAGTCTTGGTCTTCGCCCTCCTCGGCCTCGAGGATGTCGTAGGCCACTTCTTGTTCCTCCTGACCCAACGCCGAGGCAATGTTCACCTCGCATCGCTCCTGGATTGTAGTCATCAGGCATGCGGGGTTCCCTGGCGTAGAAAGGCACGGGGCTGCCCCGGAGTCTTCTAGGTAATCATCATAGATGGCTTCGACCGGGGCCGAGGTCACTGCATCTTCAGGAGCTTGGTGCTGGATGGATATTCTGTAGACTCCTCTCCTGGGGCTGCCTATCACATGGGGACATAGCGGGGCCACCACATAATCTCCCATTCTGAGTTCATCCCTGTCGATCAGGTCTTGAGCAATGTCTTTGAAGATATAACAGTCTTCAATGGCGTGATCGAGTATTTGGTGATAGGGCCAGAACAGTGGGTCACCGCTTCTCCGAGCATCTTGAGGCCTCTTGGACCTCGGGAGGGAAACCTTACCATAGTGACAAGCCCAATCAAAGATGCCTCGGGTCGTTTCTCTTGGGAAGGAGTAGGGCTTCTACAGCTTCTCTTGCAATGTAAGGCCTCGCCCAGCTGGCTGTCTTGCTGAAAGGCTCGATGTATTCCTTGCCCCCCTCCCTGACTGGACGGAGGTGTCAGGACTGGTGGCCCGGGACCAAGTCACGCCTTCACCCCACGGGCAGAGGAAGCCCTGGATCAGGTCGGCCACAAGTGTAGTTAATTCGGCCAATTATGCCTTCAACATCTCAATCTCCTGTTGCTGCCTATGGTATAGGGCGAGCATGACGGGGTCGTATCGGGGAGGGCCTGGAGCACGACCCATACCTCCGCTTCTTGTCTCGCCAACAGACAGGGATGAGGGAACCCTGATGATGCGGTCCCTTGAGGTTGACCCTTTGGAGGAGGCAGAGACCTTCCCCGTGCACCTACGGTGGAGGGGATTCCGGAGGAATACTTCTTCATCTTTTGTCTCTTCAGCCGGTGGCATAGGTTGTTTATCGTGGCAGGCTTCCTGCAGGGCTGCAGCCTTGACGGGGTCGCCGCTTAGTGGAGCCGAAACTGATATCACATCGACCTCATAGTAATCTTCTAGTGAGAAGCCCAAACTCGGATGCTTGGTAATTCGCAGTAGCCTCCGGTCCACGTTTGGTGGGTTCCACATCTTTTCAAACATCTCCTTCTGGCTGGAGGGTTGATAAAGAGGAATCCTTTATCTTCTGACCACCTCAACCGCGCAGTCAGTCATATAGGGAAGCCCCAAAATTAGGATGTACGGGTCATGAAGGTCGTCAGGGAGTCAGCAATCATCATCTCCTCTGACTGACTGTTCTCCGGCCACATAGAAAATAGTGGGTGGGCCTTCAGGATTCGGCACCTCAAAGGTCCTCAGTTGTTCGGCCGCTTGGCAATCGAGCTCCGCTACTAGCTTAATGAGTCCCGGTGGGACTTTGACGTCCTCCAGCAGGTCCTCGAGGCGAGGTGCCCCCGGTGTGGGATAGATGGCAAGGGGAAATGCCCTAAATACCCCTTCTTCTTCTGCAACGAACGGCACATGCAGAGGAGCCACATAACCTAGGGGTGGCGGAGGAAACCAGTCTTTCGATTTTATTTTCTGCTTCCCTTTGTCCCTGGAAGCTTTAGGAGCCTGCTTTGTCTCTTCCAGGTACAGATTAGCATCTGACAGATGACACTCGAACACCTCAAATGGGTGGAGGTCAGCAAAGATTCTGACTTCTTTTCCCTCGAAGAAACTAATTAACATGGGTGGCCACACACACCATCCCCAGGAATGGCTTGTGTTCTTTTTTCTTCTTCTTCTTCTCTTTCTCTTGTTCGATGGTGGACCTCCTTCGCCAACGTCTAGATGTAGTGCTCTGACACCTCGTGATTGCAAGTAGAACTAAAATTGGTTGCCTTTGCAGTACTGCGTGTTTGACGTATAAGAGAGTGTAACAAGGTGAGAAAAGGCAGAAAGGATCTCCCAATATGTGTGGGAGTCCGAGTTGATTGTATTATATAATAACATGTTACAACAGATTACAGATGAATAACAATCTGATACGTAACAGAAGGTGGATGAGCATGTGAAGGCGCACTCATCGCGGAGGGGATTTACACGGAAAGCAACTAACTTGGAGGTCGTTCGCATGTTTCTCTCGGTGGTGGTTTACATGAGATGGGATACGATTTACATGCCCCCTCAAGCTGAACGGCGGGAACGACGTTGAGCTTGTCTCGGAGGGGAGTGAGTCGAGCCGGTAGCAGACCCTTAGTGAAAGCATCGGCACTTTGATCATTAGCAGCAATATAGCGAACAAGTAGGTCTTTCTTGAGGACGAGCTGCCGAACAAATTGGAAATCCACCTCAATATGCTTTGCTCGTGCCTTGAAAAGGGGATTTGCTGCCAAGTATAGAGCACCAATATTGTAGCACCACAAAATTGGTGCTCGCAAGTTTGGTATGCAAAGCTCAGTTAATAAACGGCGGATCCAAATGAGATCAGTCGTCGCAGTGGCGAGAGCTCGAAGTTCAACTTCAGTACTGGAGCGAGAGACTATGATTTGCTTCTTGGCACTCCAATGAATGAGGCTATCACCAAGGTAGATGGCAATGCCTGTTGTGGAGCGGCGATCATCCGGGCAACCCGCCCAGTCGGCATCAGTGAAGGCTTGAAGCTGAAAGGAGGAGGGTGTGAAACGGAGTCCATAGGACATGGTACCCTTGAGGTAACGAAGGATTCTTTTAACTGCCGCCAAATGTGTGGTTGTGGGTGCTGCAAGAAACTGGCACACCTTGTTGACGGCAAAAGCAATATGCGACCGAGTGAGAAGAAGATATTGGAGTGAGCCCACAATGCTTCTATATTGACTCGGATCAGGTAAAGGGTCACCCTGCACTTGAGAGAGAGCAGCCGCTGCAGACATGGGACTGCCAATGGGTTTAGCTTCATGCATGTTTGCTTTGCGCAAGAGGTCCACGAGGTAGCGCTGTTGGCGAAGAATGAGAGCAGATGACGATCTCTGCACCTCAATGCCTAAGAGATAGTGAAGCGCACCCAAGTCCTTGATGGCGAAGGTGCTGCCTAAGTCGTCCAACAGACGTTGCATGGTCGAGGAGCTGTTGACGGTTAAAATAATGTCATCGACATAGACTAGGAGATACATGACCGTGTGATTAGAATGGAACAAAAAGAGTGATGGGTCACATGAGGAGGCAATGAACCCATAGTTAATAAGGTAGTCATGTAGACGATAGAACCAGGCACGAGGAGCCTGCTTTAAACCATAAAGAGACCGATGCAGTTTCCACACTAAGCTGGGAGCCTATGGGTCAGTGAACCCTTGAGGCTGTTGCATGTAAATGTCTTCTTGAAGTAAGCCATGTAGAAATGCATTGTGAACATCAAGTTGGCGGATGTTCCATTGTCTGGAGACTGCAATGGCCAGAATGGTGCGAATAGTAGGTGGTTTGATGACAGGACTGAACGTATCTGTGTAGTCCAGTCCAGGTTGTTGATGAAATCCCTTAGCCACCAAGCGTGCTTTGTAGCGGGCGAGAGATCCATCAGCGTTGCGCTTGATTCGGTAGACCCATTTGCAACCAATGACATTTGCTCCAGGTGGTGGTGATACAAGAGACCAAGTGCCATTTTTCAAGAGAGCAGCAAATTCTTCACTCATTGCTTGCCGCCATTGTGGAGAGGTGTTAGCAACAGTGAATGAGGAGGGTTCGACTTCATCAACATTGGCAATAAAAAGGTGTTTGGTTTGTCTGGGAGGGAGGTTGGCAGGCGTGGTGGTTGCAGCTAGGATATCAGCAAGAAGTCTAGTTTTATGCGGTGGGGTGGCAGAGTCAGTGGTAGCTGCTGGGCCTTGGATAGCTGGGGAGGTGGAGGGTAGTGGAGACGCGGGTGTCGTAGGGAATGTTGGCTCATTTGTGGGTGAGTGAGCAACCTGAGAAGGTGGAGGTGTCTGAGGTGTTGCAATTGGGGAATGATGGTGGGGAGGAGGTGGTGAGCATACCTTTGTGGAATGATCCAACGGTGGAGGCCTTCTTGCAGTGAGTGGTTGATGGAGCCCTTGAGGAAAATGGATGAAGGTGCCGCCAGAGGAAGAAGCAGCTGACTGGTGGTGCTCGGTAGCTGGGGTAGTAGAGAAAGGGAAACTCAGTTCGTCAAATATGACATTGCGGGATACATACAGTCGACCAGAAATGGGATCCAGACAATGGTATCCCTTGTGGGATGCACTGTAGCCCAAGAAGATACATCGGGTGGATCGGTAAGAGAATTTGTTGGATTGGTAGGGACGAAGAAGCGGATAGTAGGAGCATCCGAAGGTGCACAGAAGGTGATAATCTGGAGGGTGGCCAAAGAGTTTCTGAAAAGGGGTGAGATTGCCAAGTAATGGTGATGGTAGACGATTAATGAGGTAGACAGTGCAGCAAGCCACATCTTCCCAGTATTTGAAAGAAAGATTGGCGTGCTTGAGGAGAGCAAGAGTGGTTTCGATAATGTGCCGGTGTTTTCGTTTCGCAATTCCATTTTGTTGATAAGTATGCAGACATGCGACACGATGAGTGATACCGGATGCATCAAGAAACTGAGATAAAGAGCGAAATTCGCCTCCCCAATCACTCTGAAAAGATTTTATTTTGGTGGAAAATAAGTTCTCAGTGTGACGCTTGAAGTGCATGAAACAAGAGAGTACATCACTTTTGTTGGCAATGGGATATAGCCAAGTAAAATGAGAATAATGATCAATAAATGAAACATAGTAGCGATTGCCATTGGTTGAGAGATGAGGGGACGGACCCCAGACATCTGAGACTACTAATTCAAGTGGTGACGAGGTAACATGAGAAGACAAGGAAAACGGTAACTGATGACATTTTGCTTGCAGACAAGTAGAGCATACATGGTGCTCATTTTTATTGGACTCAAAGCCTAAGGTGGAGAGGACACGCTTGACGACTTGGAGAGCCGGGTGACCAAGGAGCGCATGCCAGGAGGTGGACGACGTCCGGCTGACAGTGAGGCAGTTCTTGGAGCGACGGAGGGCAGTGGCAACTGGGGGAAAATGATAGAGCCCATCAACCTTGGGTCCGCAAAGAAGTTCCTTCCCCGTATGGAGATCCTTCACACAAAAGTAATGTGGAAAAAATTCACAGGAAATAAGGTTATCAGTGGTGAGTTTAGATACGGAGACGAGGTTCTTGGATAAGAAAGGAACATGAAGAGTATGTTGTAAGTGGAGAGGGCGATGTGGACTGTGAAGTAAGAGGGAGCCAGTATGATGTATGCGCAAACCTTTGCCATTGCCAATGTAGACTTGGTCGTTCCCATGATATTCCTGAGGGTGCTCGAAGTTACTAATGTCAGCCGTCATATGATGCGTCGCACCGCTGTCGGGATACCAGTTTGCATCAAAGTGGGTGACTGTTGCTGCAGAAGCCGTATTTGCTTGATAAGAGGGCGGAGATGGCTTGCGGTATTGCGGTGCATGGTAGGAGATGTCGAAGCGCCGCCGACAGTTGACAGCGCCGTGTCCCATGAACCCACACAGTTGGCAAGGGTCATTGTCATTTTGAACAGGTTGAGGAGCCGGACGGGGGCGGGTGTTGGTGCGATTGGTTTGGGTAGAGTACCCAGGGCCCTTGCTGCCCTTGTTGCGAGGACGCCCACCACGTCCATTATTGGAGTTGTTGCGGCCATCGCGCTGAGATGAAGTGGTGTGGGCAACGTTGGCCGCGGGTGGGATCCCAGCAGCAGCTACCAGGTGCGACCGCATGAGTTGCTCGTGGTTGAGGAGCATGCCATAAATATCATCATAGGACAAGCTCTCATGGTCTAGGCGTGTCATGACGGAAGTAACAAATGCCTCATAGCCAGGGCCAAGGCCACCCAAGATGGAGAGCATGAGATCAGTGGAGGAGACGGGTTCAGAGACAATAGCAAGGTTGTCTGCAATCTCTTTTGCCCGCTTAAGATACTCAGTGATGGAGGCATCACCTTTCTTCATGGTTTGAAGCTGAAGGCGAAGGTTGAGCACTCGAAGTCGGGAGGTGGAGCCATAGGCCCGAGCCAGCCGTGCCCATGCGTCAGCGGAGGTGGGTGAGCCCACGATGTGGGGCAAGATGGCTTCCGAGATAGAGGAATAGATCCAACTTAATAGAAGTTGATCGTAGACGCGTCAAGCCTCTGCATCAAGGTTGAGAAGGACTTTAGAGTCATCCGTCAGATCCTTCTTGAGGAGAGCAGGGCACGGCCATGAACCATCAAGGAGGCCATGCATGCGGTAGGTGTTCACAACAGGAAGAAATTGGGCCTTCCAAATTGCATAGTTATCCCCAGAGAGCTTGATGGGGAGAAAGTGAGAGACATTGGGAAGAGAGGTGATGGTGGAGGGAAAGGTGGCGTTCAGTGGGGAGGGTGTAGGCAGGATAGCCGGAGATGGGTTTGCAGGGGTTGGGAAAGCGGGAGAAGAGGTGAGAGTAGAAGCGCTTGGGACTTGTGCAGTGGCCAAGTCATCGGGTTGAGAGGAAGCTGGCTGGGAGGAGGATTGAGAGGAGGCCATGGCGTGCGGTGTCGCAGGTGGCTCTGATACCATGTAACAAGATAAGAAAAGGCAGAAAGGATCTCCCAATATGTGTGGGAGTCCGAGTTGATCGTATTATATAATAACATGTTACAACAGATTATAGATGAATAACAATCTGATACGTAACAGAAGGCGGATGAGCATGTGAAGGCGCACTCATCGCGGAGGGGATTTACACGGAAGGCAGCTAACTTGGAGGTCGTTCGCATGTTTCCCTCGGTGGTGGTTTACATGAGACAGGATACGGTTTACACACACCCTCAAGCTGAACGGCGGGAACAACGTTGAGCTTGTCTCGGAGGGTCATGGCCGATCAACCCACCAAAGACTTCGGCCCAGATCTTTCTTTAGAGGATGAGTCACCAAGGAAGCCCCCTGCGCCAACGTAGGCAGCCCCTGCGTCAACGCAGGAGGCTCCAGCGTCAACCCATGCAAAATGGCTAGTCATTTAAAGCACAGGAAAATGAAAGGATGCCCGACCAGGCACCTGCCAAATCAGCGTGCGAAGTTTGCGTAGAAAAAATTGGCACTTTCCACCTACTGCAGATACGCTGGTCAAACTACGACAATGGTGGCAAGAAACAGTAAGTCCGTATTTTAACACCACCGCCTTACACTTTCCAAGAAGTAGGCTCTTACAAAATACGCGGAAAAAGAAATCTTTCTTCAAAATAGAAAGTACACATAAGAAGAGTATACACAAGAAAGGAGAAGGAAGGGAAGCAAAGAGACATCAGGCCTTGGGCCCATCTTGTGGCTCCAGAGATGAAGGCTCTTCGGCACCGAACGATCTGCCCCCAACTCCCTTGGTGACGGCCGACCCAGGCACTGACCCCATCGGTGTGGGAACTACCTCGATCGTGCGCCCTCCCGAGGCAGCTGGAGTTGGTGACCCCTCGGACGTGGAAGAATCTCCTTGGCCAGCACCCTCGCTCAGTGCCGAGCTAGGAGAGCCAGAGGACGTCACATCTGAGTCATAGCGTTGCTCGGATGGGAAAATAACCACCCCTGGTGCCTGCCCCTCAGCCCAAAAGATGGCTCGGCCATAGCCCTAGGCGAACCCCTTCCGGACGCCCCGACAAAAGCCCGACTTATTGTAGGGAAGGGCAGCCATCTAGAGGTTGGCCTGGTAGGCCTCTGAACGCTTGTACTACTCGAGCGCCTCCAACCCTGCAGACTCCACCTTGCTTACGAGCTCGACAGACTTCCGCTTTGCCTCGGCCGACTTCTCCTCTGCCTCGGCCCGTGCAGCTTCAGCCTCCATCCGAAGTCACTCGGCCTCCTTAGCTCGGCACGTGAGCTCAGCGCGCTCGGTTTCCCACTGACCATCGCGCTCGGTCTGGGCTACACGCTCCAGCTCCAGAAGCTTGCTCTTCAGCACAAGAGAAGCACGGACCTGAACCAACTGCTCGGCCAACGCCCGAGCCTCTACCTCGCTCGTCCTCACCCGCTCTCGAGACGAGGCACTCTCCCACTGAAGCTCCTCGAGACTGGCCATGAGCTGAGTGATCTTCTTGTCAGATGCACCAGCGGCTCACGAAAGAGTCGTTCGCTCTGACTCCGACCGAGTGTATGCGTCGGCCATGGTAGCCCTCATTTGGGCCACGAGCAGACTGCCCTTCATGATCAACTCGAGGACTGCAGACGGAGAACGCTGCTTATCTCCTCCTCGTGCCACCCCCGAGGCTACATTGCAAGACCTCCAGTACAGGGGGCCCCAGATACCGGGAGGAGGGTTCAGCCCTTTTTAAAGTAGCTGTAACAGGGGCTCCCCTTACGGGAGATACTCCCTTGAGGCCCCCATCGATCGGCTTGGGTTGAGGCCTCCCTCCAACCTCGACCGGCTCGGTCTCGGTGCCTCCACTTTCTGCCCCGCCGACCTCGCCCGATGCTCTATTCTCAGCGAACACCAGCCAAGAGTCGCCCACCTCGGACACGACCTTCACCACCTCCCCGGCCCCCTCTTGCATGGCGGAAGGGGGAGCCGGCCAAATAGGCTCGGCCCTTTCCAGCCCGACAGAGGGGAGAGCCGAACCGGTGACGCCTTCGACCGAACGGATGGCCCTAGCCTTCTTGGCCCGCTTCCTCTCCGCAGACTGGGCCTTCATGGAATCCCATAGCATCTTCTCCACGGGATCCTTACGCTTGGCCCCTCGTCGCCTGGAAGCCTCTTCCCGAGCGATCCCCTTGCCCTTGTCCCGGGCTCGGGAAGAGCCCTCCGGAGCCCGTGACTCAATGATGGTCGGCGCATCATCCACCACGATGATCTCAGCTTGATCGAAGGCACCTCCTCGTCAACCGACCTCCTGGCGTCTGAGCAAAAGGGACAGGGTCAGGAAAAGAAGAGCGTCTCCTCAGATAAGAGGGGAATTCAATTCCTAATACCCTTACCCATCGACAATAACCGCTCGAGAAGGCATCACTCGATATTGGCTGCGGTCACCAGCTTTCCCGTTGATTGGCTATGCTCTAGGAGGATTGCAGCGTCCCGCTCCACCACCGGTGATACCTCGACTGGCTTCGAAGGGATATTCGGATGAAAGTTGGGCACCACTGGGAAATCCCAGAACACTTCTACCGATGAGGTGCCCACCTAGAAGTACTGGGTCTTCCACCCCTTGTGGGAAGAGTCCTTTTGGGACAACGACACACAACTACTATTCTGCCTCGCCTGAACAAAATAGAAGCCCTTGCCTGCCGGGGGGTGCTCCTTCAGCTCGAAGAAAAAATGGAAGAGATCCAGTGAAGGAGTGATCCTACACTAATGACAAAGGAAAAAACCCCTCTGTAAGGGGTGGACCAGACTAGCCCCCTGGGCTGGTCCGCCTAAACCCTCCCTCCCCCACTCTGTAAACAAAAATATATATTTTTTCCTTAAGGTTTATGCGGACCAAGTTCAACCCCTCAACCTGGTCCGCCTAAACCCTTCCATGACCCTTCAACTTCCCCTATAAAATCCCCTTAGAAGCTCAAGGGGTGGGGCATGCAATCAAGAATTAATTCAAGCATCAGCACATGGCAACAACAGCCGCAGCAAGCAAGGAGATTTGCGTGTGCGGTTGACTTATGAATCGGCTTACACACGTTAAGGGTATGCCGCTAGTACTCCCCTCATGCAGCGTTTAGCCATGACACGCAAGTCCATTCCCACTACACGTGAGGCATTATGACAACGACAAATACTCTCTTATTCTGGGATTACCCACATATGCCTGTTTACGATGGCTACACGCATGCCATGACGTCGCACCTCCTACCGTCATGAGGCCGTACCTGACTACTCGATGCGGGCCATGTTCTATCCTCACCCAGTCGCCAACCAGTGTCCTCCCCAGTCGCCCATTCTAGTCCTCCCTTGGCGAATCGGGCGTAGTCCCCGCCTCGAGGAGAGCCCCTGTAAAACCTACGGATGTCCACCATATCACACATTTACCCGGGGACTGGCCTCTCGATCAAAAATGTCTCGTAGCTTGTGCCAGTTGTACCTCATCTGCCACGGCCTGCTTGTAAAGCCCATGTGGCTCTTTTAAATCATATTGTCACCTGAATGGATGTCCCTACAACTACATTCAGATCCTAGTCCTTCCCTACATCATTCAGTCCCTCCGGCCTTAAAAAACCCCTCCTGGTTAGACGCGAACCCATAGCTGCGAAGTGCCTCCTGCTCTCCACCCAGGGCGTTAGATATATACAAACTTCACTTTAGCATAGAACAAAGGTGTTCGGATTCAATCCGACGTAAATAAACACCGACTGCTTGCGATCAGTGGGGAAAGACGTCCAGTACACGATTCCCCACAATCACCTGTGCACTCACACCTATGGAACCTCCCTTCTATCCACGTGTCGCCCATCTCCCGAGCCCACGTGCCGCATCCTGGCGACACTTCCCAGTCAAGTCTTGGTTCCATAAGTGACTGTCGAGAAATCGATTAGCACGCCCACACCCCAGCCATGTTGCCCCAAAATCAGAAAACCCCTCGTGCCACTCGGTTCCCCCTTGACTTTTCGTAAAAGGCGAGTGCCTGGTGCTACCTTGAGGAGGATACGGCCATAGGAGGGGATGCCCGAAGTACGCCAGAATCTGGCGTCTCCCCTATCACCTTATCCCACCCCTCAGTCCCGTCACCAAACACACACCCGTGTGCCCGAGGAGTGGCCGATCCCCGAGGGCATCCCCTTGAGGGTCGTCGAACCCCATGGTCCCGACCCGCACGAACAAAAGGATGGCACGCCAGGTGGGACGTCTTCTGCCTTCCTTCTTTTTGCTAAAGAGAAAGCCTGTGCCAGCCTTGAAGTCATGGTGCCCTTTTCCTATCCTTACAGGAGAGACAGAGGAGAGCACTTATTCGCACTTTCTAGTAGCTTCCAGTTCGCGTTTCAATTGCCAGACCGCACTTGATGACCGCTAATGACCGTCGCTTCCACAGCATCCAGTACTCCAGCAGCCATGGCAGACGTTACCTACGGTCCCATCGTCATTGCCACCCATGCACGGGTGCGCTACTTGACGGTGTCGATTGCCTTTGACAGCTTCGCCCCAGTCGTCGGATCACCCTACTTCTTGGGTGTGGTCCCCGTGGCTGCTTAGTAGCTACCCTCAGCTCCTGTGCTCACCGGGGCAGCTGACGTGCCACACCAGCTCGCAGTCTCAACAACTTGCTCGAGCGTCAGGCTTGGGTCTTCCATCATCGGCCCCCGTAGGGGCCCCATGTTGTAAATATCCCAGTGATTTTGATAATAACAAAATCGAGGACATATGTTTGCTCACGTGCCAGGAACTAGTAATTTAAATGAACTTCATACGCATTCAAGCATAATTTCATCATGCACCATAGCTGAACATTCAATTCCTTTGAAATGCATAAATCCATCTTGGTTCCTAAACCGCCCAGGCTAAGCTTAACTCACTCATTCTTATTAAAACGGGATGTGATTATGAACTGATTGGCTTACAAACCTAATTTATTACCTAACAGTCTTTAATTGTGCAGGCACAGCAGCCAGCGATCGACCGCCAGCCAGGGGCGGTCAATCGAAAAAAATAGCAAGCAATCTTCTACAGGGCTTTCTCAGAATGGTCGACCACTCGTCGGTTCCCGGTCAACCGAAAAAAATAGAATCGATCTGCCTACTGTCTTTTTAGAGAATGGTCGACCGCCAGCCCCGATATGCCCAAAATGTTGAGACATTTGTCCCCTTGTTTTCAACTTGCCCAGCAGGTTGTGGCAGTAGGGATGGGTGGCGGAGCCTCTTCCAATTCCCAAGCTCCTCCTTCGGAGGTCATCTCCTTCCAAGAGCAGCTTCCCGGCATGGTGGCTTGTGCCGAAGAGGCCGAGCATGAGCTTACAGCTCAAGTGAGTGTGATTTGGTTTAAAATTTGATTACACTTCACCCACTTTTTCTGACCTTGTGAGATGATTGGATCTGGGAAGGCAATGGAGATCCAGGGCATTCTAGCTCGTGCGGTCTGAGCAGAGAAGAAGTGTGTCACTCAGTCAGAGCGCGATGCCTAGACAACGGAGCTGAAGAAAGAGTGGCGACAACACATAGCTGAGGAGCTACCCCGAGATGTCCTGGAGCTAAAGGTTTCTCCCTTGGTGGTGAGGAGGGATGCATACAGAGAGGGAGATGTAGAGCGGCATCGTGATTGGGGCAGGAGGAGGGCTCTAGCGGACCAAATGATGGAACATAGGACCAGCCTTGGAGTTGCGTAGCAAAGGCAGAAGGATAGCGAGGAGTGCCACCAAAGGGGACGAGAGCGTGCGGGGTGCCTTCATTACTATGGCTTCTTCTCTATTGGTGGCCTTCTAGTCTCCTCGACCGAGGAGTATCGTCGGGTCACTGAGGCTGATCAGGCGCCGCAAGGTAAGGCAAGCACCGCCTCGTAGAGCTCCGGGAGGCCTCCTAGTGACTCCCGCCTTAGGATGGAGGAGAGGGACGACCAGGATGGCAATGGTGAGAATTAGTGACCCCCTTACTTGTGATGTACATGACAGTTTATATAGACGTATGGATGGAAGGATTTGTTTCCTGTCACTTGTTCTGTTCCTTTGTGCGTTCCTTCCCTCTATGCCTCTTCTTTGCTATTGCCATGTGATATGTTTGACAAGACTTCACCCCACAATGGGGAATCGTGTCTCGCCGTGACCACTCTTTTCAAAGGGAATCCACCACCAGTTTCAACAATGGCGGCCCTCAGTCTCCCACATGACCCATTTGTCAAAACTTGCCCTGGAATGGTGGATCGTGTCTCCTTGTTGCCATTCCTTTCACAGAAGATTGATCATTGACTTCAATGATGATGACCTCTTGTTCTCTTTTCCCACATGAATGTCTCTCATGCTCAAAATTATTCACAACATGACAATGGACACGGGGAATCTTTGGACTGTATAAGGGTTGGGAGTCAACAAATCACACCTCCTACTCTTTTACTCCACACGGCAAAATGACACGAGAGTGAAGAGGGTGCCTCATTATGAGGGCCACTGCTATGGATAGCAGTGATAGTTCTGAACCAGACCTCTCCTCCTCCTATAAATACTCCCCCTTTCGCTTGACTTGGATGCACCAGAGTTGTGAGAGCTGATTTGAAGAGCAAAAATTTGTAAGAAGGGGAGGTAGTGAGAGTTGTTCAATTTTCAGGATGGAGGGTGAATCTAGCTTCAGGGCGGAAGGTGAGTCTTCCCGCTCCTCAAAGAGGAGTAGATCTGATAGCAGTGCCAAGAGACTTTCAGAGATTGAAGGGCATCTTAATGTGAGGACCCAATCGTAACTTGTAAGATAAACCTTCTCGTTCCTTCTCTCATTCTTTCTTCCATTCCCTTTCTTAGCTGAGCACCCTTTTCTCACTTCTTGTGTATGTGCAGAACATGATGAGATCGCACATTTCATGGGAGCTAGTGGTGGCCGCATATCGGGGTCTGTTGGACTTCCAGAAAGCTCCGCTATATGTGATGGGATTTGGAGCCTTTCTCCGAATCGAGCCAATTAAGCTCGATCTCGCCCTCATCTAAGCACTGCGTAAAAGATGGGACCCAGCGAGTCAGACTTTTCTTATGCCCTGGGGATACATGGTGCCCAGTTTGGAGGATGTGGTCTGAATTACGGGCCTCAGAGTGGATGGTGAGGTAGTGACGGGAGTCACCTACCCTGATTATCAAGAGGGAGCTCAAAAGCTTCAGGGATTAGACCTAGATGGTCGAAAGAACAGGCCAATAGCCAGGGCATCCATCATAGAGGCATTGGGACTTACTGACACTCGTCCACGTGATGACGAGTCCCTGGAGGAATTCATGGAGAGGGCTGAAAGAGGGGCCCGTGCTGTATATTGTGTAGATGCCAGCACCTGGGAGAGGACAAACATGGATTTGAGGAGATTCCTCCTTTTTCTGTTGGGGAAATTGCTACTGGGCTCCAAGGGAGACAACATCCATTGTCATTTCCTAGAACTCCTAGTAGACTTAGAGAGAGTAGGACAGTATGCCTGGGGAGCTGCCGTGCTGGCGCATCTGTTTGCAGGTCTGTCCCAAAGGGCAGATCGAGAGGTGACTGTGAGTAACTTCACGTCATTTATCCAGGTAATTTTCTTCTTTTGCACTAATATAAATATAAATACAAGTACACTCCAATACATACGAACATCAAAACTCAATGTGGAGACTCCAGACTGTCCCCCAGGCACAAGGATGTCGGCGTCGCCTGAGTCGTGCTGCGTGTCCGGTACCGGTGACTTGCCGAGTCGAGCCGATCTCTGGCTCTGATGTCCACACCAATTTTTTCCAGGTAGGAGAAGCTCGACCCTATCGAGTAAGGGTCTCGATCACTCTGGTATCGCTCTAGTAGATTTGGATCTAGCCGCTATAGCTCTCCCCAGGTGATCCAGGTATCCTCGGTCGTAGGCCACCTGCTCCATCGCACTAGGTAGTGCGGGTAAGCTCCACTCCTGGTAACGGTCACCTGCTCATCTACTATATGCTCTATCTGCTCGCGTTGCTGTCGGGATGGGGCTAGTGGTGGGCACTCAGGGGTGGTGTCACTCACAAGGGGTGGAGATGGCCTGAAGGGCTCACTAGGAATCACCGCTGGATCCCTATAAGCAACCAGATCCGACAAGTTGAAGGTAGAGCTGATCCCATATTCCTCAGGCAAGTCCACAGCATATGCATTAGATCCGACTTACCTCAATACTAGAAAGGGACCAGCACCGCAAGCTTACAGTTTCTTCACGGTTCCATAGGGAAACCGTTCAGGTCAGACCCTAATCATGACATATTCACCCTCCTAGAACTCACGGTGGTGCCTATGTGCATCGGCCAATTCCTTGCACCGTGCATTGCTGGTTTTAATGTGACGACGAATGTTGGCATGCAGACTTCTAACATGCTCAGCAAATGACTCAGTTGACTCTGACACTCGAGCATGAACGGGTAGGGGAACAAGATCCACTAGCTTCCTAGGCAACAATTTCAAACGGACACATACTTGTAGACCTATTGACCGAATCATTGTACGCAAACTCTGCCAATGGTAACACTAAGTCCCAATCCCCTATACAGTCCCTGACAAGAAACCTCAACAAGTCACCCAGACTCTTGTTGACAACCTTGGTTTGACCATCTGTTTGGGGATGATATGCAGTGGAAAACTTGAGGTGGGTACCTAACATGTGCCACAATGTCTTCCAAAAATAACCGGTGAACCTAACATCATGGTCAGACACTATGGTACGAGGCAACCCAAACTTACACACCACATGGGAAAGGAATAGGCAGGCTACCCTCTAAGCATCTGAGGTCTTGGAGCAGGGAATAAAGAGTGCCATCTTTGAAAATCGGCCCACTACCCCAAAGACAGAGTCATGCTTCCTGGAGGTTTGTGGCAATCCCAAAACAATGTCCTTGCTAACATCCTGCCACAGAGCATCAAGCACGGGAAGAGGCGTATAGAGACCAGAGCTTTGCTTCTTCATTTTGGCCATAGCACATGTATGGCACTGAGCCACGATGTGAGCAACATTGCGCTTCAAGCTTTCCCAATAGAATCAGTGCTCAATAGCCTTGATAGTCTTATTCCGACTGAAATAGCCGGCTAGACCTCCCTCATGAAGTTCCCATACTAAGAAATCATGAACCGAAGTCCGGGGAACACAAAGCCTGCCCCCTCAAAAGAGATAACCCTCCTGAAGCATATAATCACTATGATCCCTTGACAGGCCGATCTAGAGAGTGGAAAAAATCTGACCAAAGTCAGGGCAATCAGCATAAGCCTCCCTCATCTTCTCTAGCCCTATGACCTCGGTACTCATGGTGGTTAGTAGACAATTACGCCAACTCAAGGCATCAGCCACCTTATTGCCTATCCCAGCCTTGTGCCTGAGCACAAAGGTGAACTCCTAGAGGTACTCCACCCACGTACTGTGACGTGCATTCAGCTTTTTCTAAGCATGGAGGAACTTAAGAGCTTCATGATCTGAATACAATACAAACTCTCGATGCAACAAATAGTGCCTCCATTGCCTTAAAGCCTAAACAACTACATAGAACTCTTTGCCATAGGTGGAATATTACAGTTTGGCATCACTTAATTTCTCACTGAAGAAGGCAATGGGGTGGGTCTCCTAGCTCAAAACTCCACCTATACTGACTCCTAACGCATCACAAGAGACCTCAAACACCTTCGTAAAGTCAAGTAATCGAAGGATAGGTGCCTGGGTCATGCGCTCCTTAATGTCCCTAAAGGCGACAGCTGCGGCCTTCGTCCACACAAGTGTGCCCTTCCAAATATAATCTGTAATCAGTGTAGTGATGGAACTAAATCCACGGATGAAGCGACGATAGAGTGTCGCGAGGCCATGGAAGCTGTAGACATCGTAAAACGTGTGGGGTTCTGGACACTCAACAATGGCACGAATCTTCTCTGGATCTGCGGAGACCCCATCACTGGATACAATAAAACCTAAGAAGGTAACATGAGAAGTCATGAAGGCACACTTCTGTGGGTTAGCATTTGTCATCATCAAAACCATAAGATAATGAATTTGTCATCATCAAAACCATAAGATAATAAATTTGTCATCATCAAAACCAGGGACACAACAGCCTCAAGTCCTTCGAAGAAAGAAGGGGGTCACTCTAAAGATACCCTCATGCTCGTTAGAGCAAAGAGGCACCCACGCTCCCATCCACCAACGGCTCGAGTGGTGGAGTGGAGGTGGGCCACTCAACCTCCAAACTCAGAGAGGAGTCACCCGTCTCCGTCAGCACAATAGTCGAAGCTGCACCATACCGGAAAGAACAAAGGAAAAGTGAGAAATACATGTGAAACTTTCCATGAAAAATAAGGTGGAAAACTTGATAAAAGTTCCAGCCCTTACCCAGTGCAAGCCCCTCCACACCTACGGCATCACTCACCGGGGTTGGAGAAGGTAGAGACTCCTCAATAACTTGAGAGCCTTCTCCTATAGAGGTGTGGACACTAATTTTTTTTTCTCACCCCATGTTTACGTGCAAGGGAATAAAGAAAAGAAGAAAAGAAGAAAAGAAAGCCCCTATGCACTTGATGCGGCACGCCCCTGCGTGCTTGATACGACAACACCTTTGCTGTTGATATGGCAGTCTCTTTGCTGCTAATACGACAGCACCTTTGCTGCTGATCTCTTTGCTACTGATACGACAGCGCCTTTGCTACTGATACGGCAACCTCTTTGTGACGCGGGATGAGCTATCAGATGCCCTGGGACCTGTGCGGCAACAAGCACGACTTGAACCAAGGACCCGAGCAATAGCGGACTGACCACGCGCGTCACTCAGATTCAGGGGGTAACCCGATGATGGAGGGGTGGACGGTGACCCACGGGCAACCAACACGGTTGGAGCCGCTAAGAGTATACAGGGGAGGACAGACCTAAGGTCTGAAGGTTGCCCGACTCAGCCGAGGCAGAACCAGTGCCCGAGGGCAGGTATGACAACACTCTCTCACACGGCAACGGTCGGCACTCAATTTTTGGGAAATTTAGAACGAGCTCTCCTCACCTTCAGCGTGAACGTTGAACAGATTCTAAGAAAGCAATGCCAAGAAGTAAGGGTCAGATCTATACCTTGCCGAGTCTAAAGAGACCGGCACCGATCAGAGACGAGGGCGCGCCGGGGAGCGTGCACACCCGGCGGACACACTGCGTCGAGGAGGCTTGGCGATGTCCCTGCTATTACAACTACTACACTCCTTGCAGGGAGGGGGATCACAGGGATGGGGGAAATTCACTACACGCACTACCCTCGCACAGGAGGGGGGATCGCAGGGAGGGGAAAACAACTGTCGACAGTACGTCGTGCTCGGGCATCTGATCGAGGTGTAGACAACTCCTGGACGAAGCCCGAGGGATGCCGAAGGACGCTTGAAGGTCTGGCGCCGAGCTGATGTCGCTGGATGGGGACGGCGGCCACTGCGGCAGGCCTGTGCAGTTCTGCCACGCAGGACTGATTGGCGCAGTTGTGGTGCATCGGCTGGTACGGGCACTGCAGAACTCCAAACACGACGGGACCAAGTTGGGGACGTTGCTGACTGGGAGATCTACGAGCCCTCAGAAGATGGCAGCCGTCTGATCACCTCGCTGGATGTGGTCACAGGAATGGCTGGCGTCAGGTTTCTGGGCATACAGCAGGATAGGATGCCGATGGTCATGGTGGAACTTCCAGTGACGATGTCAGATCGAGACGAAACCACTTGCGTTGATTTCGTAGCGTCAGAAGCCACAACGTTGCTGAAGATAGAATGACCTGAAATAGATAGGAGGAGGGGGCGTTGTGGCCAAATTGACAGTAGCTTGTCCTGGGCAAATAGAGGACTCTAGGTCTGGCGTGACTGAGGGAGAATGGACACCCTGGATGGAGACATTGTCAAAAGTAGGCGGGACCATGTCTGGTGTGTTGATGCTTCGTAGAGGAAGAACTCTCATGAAGAGAGCTCAGACTGATTCACGCAGGGGTGGGCGGTGGAGCTGCTACCAAATGGTACTTAGGTTCAGACCCGAGTCTGACGCAGTTGCACGAGAATGGACGACGCGAATGGTGCTGAGGTCGGATTGCAGCGGAACCACTTCGGGAGCAAAGCTGACTTGACGAAGAACGATCCCAGAGAAGACAACTTTGGCTGGTTCGCACTGGGGACGCCGGGGTAGTCTCTGCAAATGTGACCTCTACTGCAGGTTGGTTGTAGAGAGTAGCAGAGAGGTCTTCCTGATCCACGAGACGTCGTAGCAGCAACGGGTGACTCCGGTAATGCCATGGACGCACGGAGCAGGGGAGGGCGAACCTAGGTTACAGAGGGAGAGAGGGATGGGGCGTGGGATGCTGGTGGCTGGGGTTAGGGTTGATGGGGGGCGCGTTGGTTTATGGAGGAAGGAGATGGGAGGGGGGCGTGAACCCTCAATCACGGGCAAATCAGAGGCACCTGCACACCAGTAAGCCGAGTCAGGCTACTACCGAGTCCAGTCTTGCACAAAGCTAACTCCCTAGCCAAAGGTGTTAGGGAAGAAGATCACCCGCTAGGGCATCCCCCTCGGAGACCCCATCGATATCGATGAACTCCTCGTCGCACCCAGTAGACGCAGCGATAGCAAGTTCATCCCCGACTACCCGGGCCGTGTCCCAAGGAAGCTCTCCCTCCTCCAGGGGAGAAGAGGTCCCTGCAACCAACCCCTAGTGAAAGCTTAGCCTGAGTGGGTAAAGTAGAGTAATCCACCATGAACTAACTAAGTACTCAGCTACGTACCTAAGGGTCAAATGCTGGATGACTCCACCAGCCCCATCGTGCAAGCCGACACCACAGTCGGCAAAGGTGGGAGAGGAAGCTTCTCCAACAGCCCCGGTAGCCTTCCCAGCATGTCCCCTATGGTGGGTGGGGGCACGGAGGTCTCCTGCCCAGCCTCGTCCCCAAAGGACGGTGGGGAAATTGACGGGCCGACATCCACCAGCTCCTGGATCATCTCCATGGTGGCCGCTGCATCCTCACTTGCCAAACAAGCAACTCTGACCAAGTCAACAACTCTGGCTAATCAATAAGTGTGATTACGATGAGAAGATTCCCTCTAAAGTAATCAAACACTTACCCAGACAACTGCCAGTCATCATGGGGGCTGGCTCTCCCGCTTGTCCAGGGTCCTCGTCCAATGCCTCAGTCAGGGCCTTACCCCCCAACGTCTCTGCCTCCTCTGTACAAGCCAGACGATCACATCAGTGGCCAGAAATGGGCGAAGTCATAGCTTACAATCAGCACCACAAGCCCTTGCTTGAACGGGCTCCTTCCGCACCTGCCCATGACTCGAAGTCGGGGAAGGCCTTGACATTGGGCGCCATCTCATCCATCAGCCTGAGAAAACTCTCCATGTCAATTTCATACTCAGCTCCCTCAACATAGGAAGGGTCCTCCTCCCGCGGGGGTGAGAAGGTTGCTTCCGTCCTAGCCTCCATGAGAGTTGCAAGACACAAACCCATCAAAGCAAGATTAGCATGCTACCATGGCTAAATTGACTAGAAGCAAAGAAGGCAAACGACACTTACTCAGAGCTATCTCTGCCTCAGCTACACCGTCAGCCCCGAGTCCTCTAGAAGACTCGCCAGTCTCAGCTACTGCAGCCTCTACTCGAGGGCCTTTTTGCCTCGACTATAGACTTCCATCCCCGCTCCCCGAGGACTCCTCAGTGGAGGGGTTATACCCCTCTGCTGCCGAACCTATCAAGAGACATAGCACTATACAATGGCCCAGTGTTATAACCAGAAAGTAACAAAAGAAAAAGGGGACAGAGTGTCCCAAACAAGGCCATACCTGGAGCCCCGAAGGGGGTCGATGGCAAGAGTACTAATTGCTCTGGCTTCAGTGCCAGCGCCTAGGCTGCCATCATCACGGCCTCTCGGATGTCTCACAGAGTGCAGGCGCACTCAATCTGGGACAAGAACTCCATGAGCCCAGTACAATCGATCGTGTAAGCAATGTGCCACCACTAGTCATCGATCACTTAGTTGGCAAAGCCCCCATGCGGGAGCTCCCGTACCAATGAACCCTAGCTCTGAAAGCCGCAATCGACCAAAAATTGGGCCACCCAGGCCTTAGGTTCCCTTTGCCAAGACCCCTTCCCTCCTGTCGCCGCTGCCCTCGCCGAAGCCTGTCTTAGGGGCTTCAATGCCCCACCACTGCTCTGGCTCCCAAAAGTCGAACCCCGGACACCCCGGGGACACCACTCCATAACCCGCTCGATCTCTTGACGGATCCGAGTAGGCCAGGTCCTCAGGTACCTATCATCCAGCACAATTAGAGGATGGTCCTCCCTCAGCAAGCGACTCTCCTCCACTTTCCAGATCGCGGAAGCCTTCTAACAGAACATATGGCTATGCTCAAACCACCACCTGGCATAGTGAACATCGAACCTCCCTCGACGTCCCTGTCCCGACCTCGGGAGCTGCTCTGGCTCTCGACGACTATAGAAGTCCAACCATTCCGCCACAAGTCGGTGGGCATCCCTGCCCGGGTACTGCCTACCTACCAAAGGGAACTCCCAGTTTGACGGGATCCCCTATGATAAACACGATGAGTACGGTGAGCTAGAAGGGGAGGAGTTGAATAGATCACCTCTTAAAAAAATTTAGCGTAAAAGCTTTAGATTACTTGAGGATAAAATATGAGGAAGTTGCAATGAAGATGATCTAAGAGACACTCGATCAAGCAGATGTTCTGCACTGAAAATAAAATCAGGAGATAAACATCAAACCATAAGAGAGACAGATGTTTTTAAGTTGGTTTGATTGCAAACCCGCAATCTACGTCCACCCCTTGCTGAGGCCAGTGGAGCAGATCTGGACAGACTGTTCTATTAAGTAGAATGATTTATCATTATCATTAGCATGTTTCATCATGGTTAAATGATGCTAATGATAAGGTAGGAACCTACTAATTAAATTGGGATATATGAAAGTTAATTGAATCTTAATCTTATTGCTTACCTTATCCATTCATCCAATTACATCTCCTTATTCTTATGGTTTCATTAAAACATGAATCTTAGCTATAGTTATGTTGGAAACATGGAATAATGATACTAAGATTGTTTGGACAGTCATTCTACTCCGGTAGATTCGACTAACCGCCGTATGTTTTTTTTCTGATGATTTCTAGCCACAATTCTTGTAATGGTTGGAACTCTCTGTCGGATACTCCTTCCGTCAGACTAGGACCTCCATTATGAGATCTCCATAAGTCCCCGTGAGACTAGGATTCCCACTAGGACGTCGGACAGGTTGTACCTCGAAACCTGTACCTATCTAACTTCATCGAATCGTGAGATTCTCTCTGTTTTAATTCACGGCCTGATCAGGACCGTTTGACCCTAGAGTGGCCCAAATAAGGCCATGTATTGGCTGGCTAAGTGCCAAGTTCATGGGTCGATTATCCTTGATCTTTCTTCGACCTGGCGATGTTAAATCGACCCAAGAAGCCACTAGGCTAACTTAAGGATAGTGGGCTGAACCCTGGGTTGGTTCCACCATGCCTGGGCAGCCTGGAAGCCCATTAGGGGAGATTATTCTAGCTCTCATTCGGCACAACCATTGGACGGATGATCACGGACCGTCCCATGTCTGGAACGGACCATCGACTGATCGGATGCATGTGAAGCAAGGCAAACATGCACGGATGCATGTTTCAAGGAAACTTGCACGGATGTAAGTTTTGTGAAGCGGTGAAAACCTGCATGGGTGCAGGTCCTGAGAGGCAGGGACAAAAAGTACACGGATGCAAGTTTTTATAAAGCAATGTCAAAACATGCACGGATGCATGTTTTGTGAAGTGAACAAGCTCGGGCTTAAACACAAGTTGCACACAGGAAGAAAATGTGCAAGTGGTTTGACGTGCACGAACATTGTGAAGGCGTGCACGGACTTGGGATGCAACCCAATCAACAATACACTAAGTCCAGAAAGTACACGAGGTTTGGCTTCCACGGACCATATGAAGGCGTGCACGGACTTTGTATTAAAAATGAAACATGCACAGAGTACCACTGTGATGCGGGACAGACAGGGGGACCGACTCTATGTGATGTGGACCTCAGACTCTAAATAGAGATGCGACCAGCAACATACGAGCATGAGAGACACTAGGCCCGACACTAAGATCTCCTAGGGGCTATACGTTGCTAACAGAAATGCAAGCTCACTCGTCGTCCCAAGCGAGGGAAACGCGGATTGTGCGCGATTGAGGAACCGACAGAGTTCAAGGGTAGTCGACTCACTTTCGGACTCGGATTGAGCCGTAGGATGGGTCACTCTCACACTTACAGTGGTGACATGGACTCACGGGCTAGGATCCTATGCTCTCGTAGTGGCATATGACCCTATACTAGCTAAGCAAATGAAAGCCAAGAAGTTAGGATCGTTACCTCCACGCTCCCGGCATGGGGAAGACAACCCCGGCCACTCTCGGACTCCCGGTCAACAAAATTTTACAGTGGTACAAAAAATTGACCCACTCCACGCAGGGAGTTAACAGGTCACATGTGGGGTCCGTGAGTCACGACGATTAGGCTGACGGGCAGCATCTTGATGGCGTTCCGGTGGTGCCGAATCTACGTTTTGGTGCTGTCCAAACAGTGCGATCTACGGGTCCATGGGTCCCACGGACTGCTCGATCCTTCGGAACTGCTGGGATGGGTCCCGCTGTGATGGGGACCCCTGGTGGCATGTTCCCCAGAATGGCGATCGGTCAGAAACACTGGTCGGAGGCCGATCGACTCCGATCTCCAAGCTTTGGAGTTGTTGCTCACGGGTCTGTAGGTTCTATTTCAGGCACACACTCCAGCAAGATCGGCTACTGCATTCAATCTGGAGGTCAGATCGAAGCACAGAAGGTACCGTCGGAAAGCTACTTCGAAGCACTTCAATCTGAGGCCAGAGCGAAAAATTGGATCGGCATAGATCTAGCCTTGATTTATTTTTGAAGTTTATGTTGGACAGTAGCCGAAATCTTAGAGTAGCAGAAAAGTTCCCTGAGAACCACCATTGAATGCAGGGTAAACCTCAGATCTGGAGATTGGGCTCTTCTGGAAAGTTGTAGAGATGGACGTAAGGAAGATGAGGGTATTTTTTTGTGACTTTTATGGAGATTTTGATTTGTTATGGATTTTCTAATGACTGGTGTTCAGATCTGGGAAGTGGCAGACATATCTGAACTTGGAGATGACATGATTTTTTGAACGACCACGCTCGCCCGCAATGGCGTGCCGAAGGATTTATCGGAAAACCGGGTCGAAAATCAGAAATTCACGCCGGAAAAGCCATGGAACACCTCCGGGCCTCCGAAACGACCCCGGATCGCGCCGATCCAAACACGAAAGATGTCTGAAATGAAATTTCAGAAAAGAAAGAGCCGGAAGCTTCGAAAAAATCGATCCGTGACCCGATAACAAGGATCCAAAAGGATCCGGGTCATCACACGATCATTCCCCGCACAATCATGAAATCTACTAGGAAGATCTCATCTCGTGGTGCGGTCCCAAACGTGATTGGTAACGAGATGCGTCCCTCCGAGAGGACGGTTGTGCCCGAGAATCTAAACAAGGGTGTGCGCAGTGGTGCTATTCGTGATAACTCCACTCCCATGTAGTCGTAAGAAATAACATCGGGGCTACTTTCATTATTCATTAGAATACGTCAAATGGTACATTGATTGTCAGGGGTCGAGGCCACCAGAGCGTCTGAGTGAGGAGTGGCTACACCTCCTACATCTTCGTCTAAGAAGATGATGAGATCCTTGGGTTGCTTCCAGGGCGCAGCTTCCTATTGACCTCTGTCGCCACGCTCTATTGTGTTAATTGCTGACACGTACTGTCGGCATCTCCCAAAACTGTCGCCTCTCGAAGCTAGCCCTCTGGAGATCACCATGATCGCTTTCCCATTGGGTCGGTTGTCGATGGGAGGGGGTCACTCGCATTCTTGCTTCTCGTCGGCCTTGGTGATGAATTTATCAAGGAGTCCTCGCCAGACGAGGTCCTCGATGGCCTCCTTGAGTTGGATGCAGTCGGCGGTATCGTGGTCGTGGTCGTGGTGGAAGGGCCAGTATCTCCTCCAGCTTTGCGTCCTCAAGTCAGACTTCATTTTTGGCGGCCAGTGGAGGAATGGCTCCTCATGAATCTTCGTGAGGATCTGATCGGGTGGAGCTATTAGGGGCGTGTAGTGATGGTAACAGCCCCTCTCCTTATTTTCTGAGCGATCGCGGTGCTCTCTGTCTCATCGCTCCCGCTTATTCCGTCCCTCCGGGGGCGAGTCGGTAGATCTTTCCTGGTCGGATCGCAGAGTTCCGACGAGATGGCCTAGGGCCGAGGTGTTCTCCTCGCATCTGGCATGCTTCTGGGCTAAGGTGAGGAGGTCTATTAGGGTCGCCGGGACTTCAACTCCCAGCGACCGTCGGAGGATGGAGTCCTGAGCCCCCTGAGCGAGGGCGATGGTGGCGATGCTTACATCGAGGCAGGGTACATGGAGCACCTCTGTTCGAAAATGAGACACGTAGTCCCAGAGGGTCTCCTCTCACCCCTGCCTGATGGCGAGCAAGCTCACCATGAATTTGGCCATCTTTCGACAGTCGATAAAGTTCTCCTTGAACAGCTTCTTCAGCTATTGAAAGGACGTGATAGTCCCGGCCGATAGGGACTCAAACCACGTTTGGGCATTCTCTTGAAGGGTCGTGATGAACACCAGATATTTCACGACATCCAAAACCTGGTGGAACACCAAGTTGGACTCGAAACTGTGCATATGGTCAGCCGGGTCGGTGGTGCCATCGTAGGGGGTGAATGACGATAATTGAAATTTTGGAGGGATGGGAGCCTCCATAATCTCCCTGGAAAAGGGAGCGTAGAAGTCGAGGCCGTCGTCGATGAGGCCGCAGGCTTTGGAGGCGAGCAGGAAGTCATCCAAGCATTGGACCTTATCCTTGATCTCATCCATGCGCCTTAGTCGCTGCGCCATCTCTGGATTGGAGTGGAGCAGGCTATGCGCCCTCAATGCGGGTGAGTTGCGCGGTCGTCGGGTCCGCGTGGTGGAGTCATGGGAAGTCTCCCGCACTCGGCGGGAATTCGCCACAGTCGGAGCCCCCCCCCCTTCCGAGGATGATCTGCAGGGACGCATTGGGGCCCCGTGGGCCTGTTCAAGAGGTCTTGACATAGGCCTATCAGGACCTAAATTTGTTGGTGCATCTCGGTGAGTTCATCGGTGGTGATCTCTCGACGTGGCCGGGTGGAGGATGAGGCTTCCTGCGATCCCCGATGGGAGCTGGGACCTTGGTGAGAATCCCAGCCCCAATTACTGGTGTTGCGGAGACTTCCACGAGGTGCCATGACTTTTTGATCGAAGTTCTCACAGATGATGCCAAGAAGTGTAGAGATACAAATCTAGTCTCTAGCCCTTGTACCACACTTCTCTATTTATTTGTCGGGGAAGGCCGCCTAGCACTTGTGGGAGCCTGCAAACACTAGAAAGACGGGCGTCAAAAGGAGTCCCAGATGTTACCCCAGGGGACAACCCTCCAATACGTAAGTCAGCACTTGGGAGAAAGAGAAGCAGGAAATAGAGGGAGAGAGGGAGTTGCAAGTGGTGTAGCAAGCCTATTTTATTACTTGCAGCTCTATTTATTTGTTTGGTGTGGTGGGGATCTACGGGACCCCTACTGAGCCAATGAGATGAGACTTACCCCCTCTTCTTTTCAGGTCAGTGTGTCTCCTTGTCTTTCAGAGGCCTTGAGCAACGTTTGGAGTTCTAGCGTTGCCAGGTTGTGCTAGCCGGGGTATGCCCCAGTGGCTGTGTACTTTTCTTTTGTTGCACTATACTTCTTTTGGGACTTGTGTACATCTGGATTGGTAATTGTATAAATTGTGTGTATTTGTTAATAAATATAAATTTTAATTTTAGCACTTTAATTTCTACATTTATTTTATATTTCTGTACGCTCCCGTGACATCTTTTAACCCTTTCGAGCCCTCCCGACTCATGGGAGGCGGCATAGGATCCGAGTGATATCGGGTTTGACCCGGTATCTGGCTCTTAGGTCATTACAGTTGGTATCAGAGTGAAGGTTATAGCGAAATATAGAAATGTAGAGTAATTGTAGTGTTAAATAGTCCAGAGAGTCTGGTATAGTCAACGATTGGCTTAGGTTGTTCCGCTTTCATATCTTGTTGTCTTGTTGTGTGTTTAAGGATCCACGATGGCGCAGAGGGGGGAGACGTGGCCCCAGGCAGAGTTGGCCGTAGGAATCCAAAAGGTGTAGGGTGGAGCACCGCCCCCTCCGATGGATGAGGCATCGAGTTCGCCGAGAGTAGTTGAGTTTTTTGAGTTGTCCACCCAGTTTTTGGCACTGGCTTAGGGTGCATTGCTGGTTGCCCTATATTGGGCGAGGTTCGTAGAGTTGAGCCGATATGCACCACCGGCAATGGTAGGCCTGAGATTTTTAGCCCAATAGTTTGTTGCTGATCTGAGGCCCGAGATCTGTCGGAACCTGATGGCATCGGGGTTGTGGATGTTGAGGTTACATTTCAGACGGTCGCGATTTTGAGGTTGAACTATTCTGGGCCCAAGAGCAGGGCCAGGCAATGCAGTTACTGCAGGGTCTTGCCCAGGTGGTTCCGAAGGAGCTAGTCGCATCCTCTTCTCCTGCCCATGGTCCTCATGACCAAGATAGGAGAAGGCGGAGGCAAGATCGACAGGTGGCTCAGCGTGCTTTTGGGCTGCGGCAGTAACTTAGGCGTCAGTGGCAGGCGTAGGAGCAGGTGCTGGTGCAAGCCTCGGAGGAGTCCGTGGAGTAGCCAGTGGTGAGGCTACCACGGCGTGACCTGGCAGAGTGGCCGTGGTTGTGTCCGAGGTGTGGCGGTCAACATGCAGACCATCCTTGTCAGGTGGCTGTGGTTGAGTGGAGGTGTTTCTGGTGTGATCGATCGGCGCACGTGGTTTGTGATTTTCCCGAGCTGAGGCATTGCTGTAGGAGCAATTGGGTCGGGCACGTGTCTCGTGAGTGCCCCCAACTACCACCATAGCGGTGATCGTCCTTTTTGGTGGCCTCGGTGAGGCTTGGGGAGACATGTGGTTGTGTTTTGACCCTAGCTGAGGCATCCGTGTATAGAAGGTATGGCTTTAATTTTCGTCTAGTATTCATCTACCTTCGGTGTTTCTTGTGATTTCTTCTTGTGTTTTGTGTCTTGAGAAGCGTGTGTCTAGGGTTTGACCTAAACTTTGGAGGTCATTTCTAATGCTGGGAAGTGTCATAGGTGCTGTCAGGCAGATCTTTTGGCACGTGGTGGCCTGAGAAGGCTATCCCCGTGGTTGCAATGACTTTTGAGGTGGCAAGGTTGGACTCTCGAGCCTACGAGTTGTGCAACTGAGTGAGCGAGGAGGTGTCCTACCTCATGGCAGGTATAATTCTGAGACGTTCAAATCATGATTCTGAGGTGCTCCTGCAAATTCTGTTGCCCGTCCCAGTTATTTCCAATTATGTTCGTGAGTCCCCATGTGGGTGTCGGGAGTTTGAGGCGGTGTCCCGTGCAGTAGAACTAGAGTCGTGTGTTCGGCTAGTATTTGAAGTTTAGATCCTACCTGATTGGGTGTTGACGGGGCTGCACTAAATCTTTGGGATGAGAGGATGGTGCTCTGCAGCAACCGGACAATAGTAGTCGCAGGAAGAGAGAATAACAGCAGCAACAGTGATCAGCAAGAAGAAGACACGGCAGCAATAGCAGGAGGGTTCTTATTACTGCGGCAGGGGTCTATACTCTTCCGGGGTTCCTGCATCTCACAGGAAAGAAGAAGAAGTAAGGAAGAGTAGGAAGGAAGAGAATACACTAAGGAAAATACTTCCTTACCGTGACTTGGCAGCAATTGACGAACAGAGACTCACGGGTGGAGGGCAAGGGTATTTATAGGCTTTTAGAATCCTTTGGCTGGTTAGAGTTTGATTGGGATTGGATCTTTCCATCCTCAACCCTTTCCTTCCGTGAGCTTACCCCATATTAGTTACGTAATCGATCTAAACTCCTTGTTCGAACAGATCTCTGCAACCGATTTCTGTTTTAGGACTCTCAGAGAAATGGCGCCTTGTCAAGGGGCATAATTTAATTAGCGACTATGTAAGGGGTGTTCTTTTTATAAATTGACGCCTGGATGAAAACGCTCTGTTTCCATAATTGGCGCCTATGAAGGGGGTGTTAATTACTTATTTTATTCAGAAAATAATTCTTACTATTTATTTCAATTTAATTGACGCCAGTTGGAAGGGACGTCGTTTTACAAATTGGCGACTTTACAGAAGTCGCTATTTAACATTTCTCAAGATTTTTATTTTTCATAATTCAGGGTTGCTACACCTGTCCTCTAGTTGGTAATTCCCCCTAAGCTAGGACTCGGCTGTACGTAGGGACCCTACGGTAACCAGCCTACTCACCGTCTCACTCGGGTCACCACCACTCACGGGTGGGTCAGCACATGCGTGCCGTAAGAAGGCTATGACTAGTGGATGTGTCACCGGAAGAACGGACTTACAAGTCACGAAAAATGACTCCACAGGTGGATAAGTATAAGGATCACTCCTCGTACAATATCGACTCATGGTGACGTAAGCCGAAGACGCCACATCCCAGGACCCCCCACGGCACCCCACACATGGTCCCCACATGATGCCTAGCATTAGTCATACCACAGGTCAGCACGTGGATCGAGGTCCGCTCACCCGGGACTCGAATCGGCACGGAAGAAACCACCGGCTAGGCCTCAGACGATGAACGGTCCATCATTGGCCGCTCAAGGATGCACGGCTAAGTCTCAGCCGCGCGTGGGAGAAAGACGATCCAACCTGGCTGTCCATCACTGCCAGTGGAAACCAGGCTATAACGCACCTGCCCAGGGGCATTATAGTACTTAACGGACCGACACAGGTGCGTTAAGTCTCGAGTCACAAGAGGGAACATAACGCACACCTCTAGGGACGTTATGTACATAACGGACCAGCCATGGTACGTTATGTCACGAAGTGAAAACAGACTATAACGCACTCCTCTAGGGACGTTATAGACCTTAACGGACCATCTCTGGTGCGTTTAGTGGAAGGCAAGGGCGTTGAGCATAACACACCTTCCCTGGGGCATCAAAGGTCATAACGGACCTCCCTAGGCGCGTTATGTGACCAGGACCCCCAAAGGTCAAAAACCAATGGTCGAAAACCATAACGCACCAACACAGGGGTGTTATGTGAAACATAACGGTCAGTCGTGGGGCCGTTAAACCCACGAAAGTTAGACTCAAAAATCCACAGAGCATAACGCCCCTCCCTAGGCACGTTATGCACATAACGGCCACTGGGATGATAGCTATATCGTCCCGATAGTGAAACGGTGAACTTAGCCCAAAAACACTAGCCACGCCCCCATACCTCCACGGGAGAGGGGAGAATCAAGGGCATAAAAATATCACACCGTTCTGAGCCCGTTTGCCCTGCATAATCCCATTCTCCATCTCTATTAGCCAGTCTATTTGCACAGACCTGCAGAAGTAAGTCCCACAGTTCACCACTCCCCACGCCCAAAACCTCCACTACGTGCAACTCCGCCACTCATCCTCCACCTTCCCACGTTCATCCCCCATCTTCCGGAAAAAACCCCGCCCCAGAATCTATCTGGAAGCCCCGTTGCCACATCATTCTTGCTTTGTCTATCCTGCTGCCTGCAGACAGGCCAAACTGCACAAGTGTTCGTGTTCTGAGTCGTCCCAGCTGCCACGATCATCTGCTGCGACCCACCTTCCACGAGCACCTCAGGGACATCCCCGCCTATGTCCCCGCCAAGTTTTGTTATCAGAGGATCACTAGAGGGCCACGTTCCAGGCCTCCCCACCCGCTGGTGGCCTGCACCTGTACAGGCCGGCAGGCAAGTCTACCTACCCGTTCGTGACTACACCGGAGGTTCTAGCCGGCGCCATCGGCTTTCGTCTTCTTCCAAGAAGATCATCGTCCACTACAGCATGTCGTCAGGGATGTTGCTCCATCCTCGACATCCGTGATGCATCTTCCTCGCTGCTAGACCCAGGCCTACTAGGGTTGTGGTCTAGACCGTACCGGTTCGCAGCACATTGGAGTTGCCGCACTTCGTTCCCTTGCAGCTCGTCAACCCACTTCTCACGTCCTCGTGTTAGCTATGTAGCCTTTTACCTCATTGCGAGGAGTGGGTAATATTTGGATTGTACTTATTTAGCTCTTTGTACTGGGGTCGTGTAATTTGGCTGGGAGTCTTTCCCATGCCCAGAGTGTGGAGGTACGCGACCGCCCCCTCTTGGTTTAGCTTGCTTGTTACGTATATGCTCTTGAGCCGCTGATTGTGTGCTATTAAGGTTCCTGTAGACACGTCAAAATTGACATTATTATGAGTGCATGTCATGTTGCTCTATAACACCCCAATTTGACCCTCAAATTGACTTATTTGAGTGATTTTCTCCATTTTTCTTGGTTCCTCTCTCTCTCACTTGACGACAATACCCGGAAGGTCCTGCCACGTCACCGGACATTCGAGCACGCACGGGGAGGATCATCCCGGCACGTTGCCCGTCCACGCCGTCATCGTCCCGGAGGAGTTCCCACCAAAGCCCGTCGCCGGCTCCATCGATAACTATTTTTCTCACCTTCTCCTTTTGCTTGTTTATCTCTGTACTACTTGCATACATTGCATACATCTTTGTCTACGTCGCATCTCTCTCCCCGAGAGAACTTCGTACTCATTCATCATATCATTTACCCACCCTTCGTGTGTAAAAGGGGTTTCAAACAACACCAACAAGGTGCGTGTTTGATCACGAGTGGAAAGAAGACCCTCCAGGACCTTTTTATAGGCCTAAGAGGGAACCCCAACTCAGGGTAGGCACTTCGTTGCCCTCAAAGGCCCTTCTGATGAGACATGCGAAGTGAAAAGTCATACCAAGCATGGAAATATGAGAAAGAGAACAGTGTCGTGCTAGCTGCTTGACTGGGCCACACGCAGGATATATGGAGATGGAATCACCGCCTCACGCATCGCACCGGGGACGACCACAGCCTCGGTTCAAAGGCTGCTATTTATAGGGAATCAAAGCCCCCAGGAGTAAAGACTCTCACTACCTCATGTGTATCCAGAAGAACCCAAAACGACGGATCCCGAAAGTCGCGTCCTCTCAGAGTCACCTCCAGAGCAACGTTTCGTATCCCCAGAAGATCTCACAGCCGTTCCAGAGGCGGTAAGATACATGGAAGAGATTTTCAAGATTTCGCAAAAGGAAGTAAGCCTTTCTATTGCTAAGTAGAGGGGATACATCAAAAGGGGAAAACTGCCCTTGGGCAGAAGCAGAAGAAAGCAAAGAAAAAATGTGCAAGTACGGGTGGCCTTCTAAAGGCCCGCCCCAGATACATCGTCATGTGCCCCAGCTTCACTGGGCTCACGTGCAGCAACAACGCCAGTGGAGGGGGAGTCGCCATCCAACTCCACGACCCGATCTTCTGCCGCCGAGGAGTCCGCAGGCGCATCGGCATCCGTGCTCACCATCAACACCGGGCCCCTAGCGGCAGCGCAAGCAGACTCCTCGTCCTTGTCATCCTCTGGATCGTAGGCTGGCGGAGGAGGGTGATTATGAAGATTTCATCGACTTCCAACCCACTCCTCCTGAGCTGGAGGACGGTGGCTAGGCAACCGTCGATGAACTCGTGGAAATCAATTTGGACGAAGATGAAGCCCCCTAGTCGACGTTCGTCAACGCTCTCCTTATCGAGGTAGAAAGACAAGACTACAAGCAACTCCTGCTTGAATACAAAGACTTCTTTGCCTGGACATACAAGGAGATGCCAAGGTTAGACCCCTCCATAGTGGGGCACGAACTAGCCATATATCCCTCAGCAACTCTAGTCAAACAGCCTCAACAGCACTTGCGCCACTAGCTGGAACTTCAAGTGTCAGCCAAAGTCCACAAAAAGGCCGAGGTCGACTTCATCGAGCCATGTATCTACCCAATCTAGCTCACCAACATTATCCCAGTCAAAAAGAAGAGTGGTCAAGTACGCATCTGCGTCTACTTCCAGGACCTCAACAAAGCATGTCCGAAGGACGACTTTCTAGTCCCGATCATAGAAATAATGGTCAACATGACCACCAGACATGAAGCTCTATCTTTCATGGACGGGTTGTTCAGTTACAACCAGATCTGGATGTCCCTCAAGGATAAAAATCACACAGCCTTCTGGTCCCCCAAAGGGATCTTCAACTAAAAGCGCATGCCCATTGGTCTGAAGAATGCCGGTGCCACATACCAGAGGGCCATGACCAAAATTTTTGACGAGACGCTGCACAACATCGTCGAATGCTATGTTGACGACCTCATCGTCAAGACTAAAAGGCGGGAGGACCACCTACGTGATTTATGCCAAGTCTTCGAGCGTCTCCGACAATACGGGCTCAAAATGAACCCCATGAAATGTGCCTTTGGCGTATCCAGTGGCAAGTTTCTCAATTTCATTGTTCGATACCGAGGAATCGAGGTGGACCCCAGCAAGATCAAAGCGATTCGGGAGCTTCCACCACCCAGCAACCTCACTGAGCTCAGGTCATTCCAGGGCAGATTGACCTATATTCAGAGATTGTTCTCCAACCTCTCCGATCGGTGCACGCCTTTCAGTAAGCTGATGAAGAAAGACGCTCCCTTCATATGGGACTCGAAATGCCAAGCGACTTTCGAGCAAATCAAGGAGTACCTTCTCACTCCTCCAGTCATGGGGGCACCTGTTAAGGGTAAACCCCTCATACTTTATATTGCCGCCATGGATGCCTCATTGGGGGCTCTACTGGCGCAAATCAACGAGGAAGGTAAAGTGCAGTGACTCTACTACCTCAGCCGAAAACTGATCAATGCTGAGTATTGCTACTCCCCTATGGAGAAAGTATGCTTGGCATTGGTGTTTGCCGTCAAGAAGTTGCGACATTGCCTCATGTCTCATCGGGTTGAGCTCATATCCAAGCATGACCCCCTAAAGTTCCTCCTCAGATAGCCCGTTCTCTCAGGCTAACTAGGGAAATGGGCTCTCCTGCTCATGGAGTACGACATCATGTACGTCCCTAGAAAAGTGATCAAGGGGCAGGGCATGGCTAAATTCTTGGTAGCCCATCCAATACCGGATGATTCTCCCTTCAACGCGGGGCTTCCAGATGAGGAATCTCTTGCTCTTCAACAGCAACAACTGGCCAAATTGTACTTGTGCAGTTCGACTCTCTTCAGAGGAGACTCAGCACTTCAGGGAGCTAATAATAAAAGCTCAGAAGCCGACATACTTCGAGATCCCCGAGCCGGCCCCGACCACGACGCCATTACCCCCTGGTGATTCACAGAAGCGGACCAGGTCTCAGGTGAAAGAGGCCGTTGGCAAGGCCAAGAAGGCCGTGACCTGGGTGACACGGGCACGTCGGAAGAAGGTTGCGAAATAGGTGCCAGCGATTGTCCCTCCTCCAGTAGTATCTTTTGAAGAATTTGAGGCTTCTCATGTGCAGGGGCCTGAAGCTGAAGGTATATTCTTCATTCTTCTGTGATTCATTGCTTGTTCTGGCCACCTTGGCTAATTTCTCTTTATAGTTGCCAGCACTGTTGCTGCGGTAGTTGGACTAGAGGTAGCAGCTAGCACTGTGACTAGAGGGAGAGAGGGGGCAACACCCATAGCCCCTATGGAGGGAGACTTGCCTTCTCCGACGCCTAGCCATGAGATGGAAGGTAATTTGTAGTTTATTCATAAGGCTTTTGTGACCGATTATGTCTTCAGTCTGCTTGACTATTCCTTGCTTGAATTTTAGTTGAGATGCAACTGCCCTCGCTTCCCGTGGGCGGGGCCGCTGAGGAAGCCTCTACTAGGGAGAGAACCATTCCAACAGGTGAGTCTACTCCCAAGACCCATTCAGTCGATGCTCCCACTGCAGAATCGACCAAGGAAGTCCTCGCTGAGGGGGATGTTCCTGCTAGAGAGGCACCTGTTCTGACAATGGAGCATCAGGAACCGACAGAGAGCCCTTCCTCCTCGGAACAAGTTGACTACGGCGGTGACTCCAGCAATAAGGGGTTCCCACCTAATGAGACAGAGACTGACGATGTCGAGGCATCTTCAGCTTATGAAAGTGATTATGCAACTTTCAGTCCACCCCAGCTGGCATGGAGTGGCTTTGGGCCATCTGGTCCGCTCATGGGCGAGGGGGACGAGTCCACAGAGGCTGCTGTTGCAAGCTTGAGCTTAGTGCCAGTTGAGGTAGGGGTCCTCTGCTGCCTTCACTTCACACCTCTTCTCGTTATTATCTTTTTATATCAGCTACCTGATGCATATTGTATTCATGGTGCAGACTGAGGTGGTACTGCCAACTATAATTGTACAGATACCTCTCCCAGCATTAGGTGTGGGTCAACTGACATTCTCGCCAGTCTTGCAGCCTATCACTCTCCGATATCCCAAGGATTATACTACGACGGTAGGTTTGGAAGCACCTGGAGCACTCGTGGGAGCTGGTGAATCAACTAAAGTTGTGGAATCTCAGCCGCCTGTTGTTGACAAAGAGCTGCTCTAAGAAGAGGGGAATCTTTCCGAAATAGAAGCGGGAGAAATTATTGAAGTAAAGGCTGGGGCTTTCGAGGCCTTGACCCTTGTTACAGAATCGGTCTTTGTGGAGGCCAACCAGGGTGAACGCGAAGAGCAAGAATCCTCAGCTATTGAGACTCCTAGTGTAGCTTTACCACCAGAGGTTTGCCGGGAGGTTGTTATTGTCGAGAGTCCCTCCACCATGTTAGCTACTGGGGTTGGTTCCAGTGCTAGTGCTTTGTAAGTTATGCCGTCGTTGTCCTCTGACCCGCGCGATGACATCTTGGCTGCTATTGATAGCAAGGTAGATTTTCAACTTCCCGACACGTCACCACTTGGTCTGCAGTCATCGAGTGACCTGGTGTGACAGTTCTTGGGAAACCTTTAGTAGACCATAATAGCTAGCTGAGATTTGACCTATGTGTAGCTGAGGGGCTTGGTAGAGCACCTTTCCCACTCGCTATTGGCTTTTGACTGCCTCATGGATGTCTGGACGTCGTGGGAGATCTTGCTGCTAAAGTATGTAAACCAAAGGGAATTCCTTGGCCGAGAAGTGGCTGACTAGCTGACAGCCATAAAACTTGAGCGAGTCGAATGCCGAACCACTCTTGCCTCTTTGAAAGGGACCACAGAACAAATGAGGGATGCGGCCAGCACATCTTTGCAGTGCCAGACCTTTCTGACAGCTAGGATAGCTGAGCTGCGTGTTGAACTTTCCAGGGCCGAGGCCGAGCTACAGGAGGCCGAGCGTCAGGAAGTCCAAAGTGTGGAGGAGGCTGAATTAGTTGAAGGACAAGCTGCCTCTCTTGAAGAAAGGCTAACGCAGTTAGAGGCCTCTATCTCGATTGCAAGAGTTGACCTGTCATCCCTCCTTGGAAATTTTGGAGCTTGAGGACATCTTTCGATGCCCAATGCTGTAGCCCCTTTTTGTTGACTTATCCCTTTTTTGGTGGACTTTTTTGTATCTCAGGGGATGCCTCGAGTAGCATGTATTTCATCACTTCATAGCAATGAAATGTCTTCATTTGTCGCTAAGTCACGACTTCAGACAGAAGGGTGAACTCTGAACTAAAGAAGTCAGAAGCTTACCGAATTGTCAACACGACGCCAGGCTCCAAATGAATACCTGCAAGGACAACAAGAAAGCCTAGGAAAACCTAGACAGACGACTGATGACACGAAAAGGACGTCGTGCACACTGCCACATACACAACCTGAACGCCGTGCAAGTAGCAGACACCGACCCCGAGTACAACCACAAAGGGCTAACCCAGAAGGTCACGACGCACGAGGAACGTGAAGAGAACCGCAAAGGGTATCGCAAAAAGTATCACAAAGAGCCACACGTCACGTGACTGGAGTGCCCCACACTAGAAGAATAGCTAGCTGCGTCCACTGATGTCTTATGCTTCGCCTACTAGCGTCTCGTCTACGATACCTACAGATGGGTAGAGACCAAGACACTGCTAAAACCAAAACAGTAACCAAGTCGCGAGTGACTAGATAGGGGAACGCCCGTCGGCATCAGTCCAAAGCCCCTAACCACGTGTGCACACACTAGCTTTTGCCTAAGTTAGGCCTCTAGCTAGTTTTCTCCCCCCGTAGGACACAATGGTAACTGCAGGAGCCGACGGAGACTAGCTTAAAAATCGTGAACTGGAAGTACCCCGCTGTAAAAGCCAACACATCGAAGTGTGCCGTAAGGCTACGACTAGTGAAGGCTCACAAGACACGGACTCCAAAACACAAGTATCGAAGTACATACAGGCAAAAGTGCCCTATAACATGTACTTCGAAGCACCAAAGGTATCACAGGAGACTGCCAACAGACTCAGGACAAGGCAACTAGACCTATAACTACAACGGTCCTCGAGTCCTATGACTCTGAGTCAAGATCGTAGCACATAGCGGGACAAGCCGCCAATCGGTCTAATCCTAAGCCAGGAAAATGACGCTCCGAGAAAATGACACACGGAGACCTGAGGGGACACCAAGAACCCTCAGCACACCTGGATACGTAAACTGAGGTAGAATGGCACCTCGAGGCGTCCAGAACCAATGTCTCGAATTGGATAAGGTCGCCGAGACACAACAAGACTACCTGTTAACCACTAGGTAACCCCTGGTTGACCGGAACCAGACACGACACCGACACACTAACACATTCACCGCCACAGCAACACAAGGAAACCGAACCAACAGGAACAAGAGCGGCGGACGACGATAACACTCTGGACAAAGCAACCCGCCAGTCAACTGCTAGGGGAAACCCAATAGTCAAGAGACAGCTGCTACGCAACCAGAGACAAGGACAATGGCAGCTTCTAGATTGAGTCATTAGGGTACTGTCGTAGTCTAGGAAAAGACCACAGTCAGTCACCTAAATCGACCAATCCAGACAACCACCGACAGACAGACACCGTCCTGAACAAGGACTTGAGACAGACGGACACATAACACAGAACCAACCAATGGCCATCACGGCCAACAGGACTATAATGCACCAGCATAGGAGCATTATACCAACATAACGCACCAAGGGAGGTGCGTTATGCCGGCCAGACCTAAAACCACATGCAAATGATATGACGCACCAAGATAGGGGCGTTATATCAACATAACGCACACTCAGAGGGGCGTTATGTCCAACAGACCAAAAATACTAATAAAATGAAGTATAACAGACCACAATAGGCACGTTATACAAGTATAATGCACTAGAGTAGGTGCGTTATACACAACAGACTTCAAACGCCAACGAGGACACAAAGCATATAATGGACCAAGGCTAGTCTGCCATAGAGACAAAATGCATAGGGTGAGGCGCGTTATATCAACCGCCCTACCTAGCCAACCATCAGTCAACAGACCATAATGGATCTACACCTGTCGTTATATTGACCATAACGTACGGGGAGGAGTCCGTTATGCTAATCGACTGACACGGTCTTTGAGGTGAGCACGTTCATCGAGGGCTGACAACAGCAGTCGGCCTCGAAAACAACCCGACCATAACGCGCCTGGACAGGTGCGTTATACTCACATAATAGACCTATCTTGGTCCGTTATGCTCCAAGACCTCAGAAGACTAAAAATGATGAACGATACATAACGGTCTATCGAGGGACTGTTGTAGACTATAACGGTCTCTGGTAGGACCACTAAATCAATCCGGTGAGTAAAATGGTAGAACGGCAGAGTCAGCCCGTTCTACACCCCATGCACGCCGTAGCGCAGGGGAAACAATGCCAAACGATAGAAAATGACCTCAGGGGGTCAAAAACGTCCCATGCATCCATCGAAATGCATTAAAACGCGAGATCAGGGCGATTCCGACGAATCGACCCTAAATGAGTCACCAGGGTTCCCGGACTCCTACTGGCCCCAAATGACAACCGATCGACACGAAACTAGTGGGGTTGGGATCCTGACATCCCAGCGGTCAATTTGACACTAAAAAGGGAAAAGACAAAAGCCCTAGAAAAAGTCTAGACAGACCCAACATGACTAAAACGTCATGCACACAACATAACATTGACCTCGGGCAAAGTCACGAGAGGGCTAACTTGAAATGGTCAGGACACTCGAGAAATACGAGAGTCACATGGAAGTCACGTGTCATGTGTCTAAAGTACTCCCCTCACTAAAAGAACAGCCAGCTACATCCACTGGCGTCTTATGCTGTGCCTACTAGTGTCTCGTCTGCTTGTCGTCCAAAAGCACGATCGAGACCAAGACACTGTCAGAACGAGAACAGAACTACAGTCGCGAGTGACTAGTCAGGGTCATGCCCATCGGTGCAAGGTCAAAGCCCCTGACCACGTGTGCACACACTGGCTCTCGCCTAAGCTAGGCCTCTAGATAGTATTCTCCCCTCGAAGGACGCTACGGTCGAGCACACTACTGCCGAGCGTGGGAGCCCACGGAACTAGCTTAAAAATCGTAAATCAGGAAATGCCCCGCCATAAAGGCTGACACGCCGAAACGTGTCGGTAGTCTACAATTAGTGGAGGATCACGAGACACAGACTCTAAAATGCGAGTGCTGGAGTACAGATAGGTAAAGAAACACTATTGCACGTACTACAAAGCACTAATGGCAACACATGAAACTACCGACAAACTCAGGACAAGACAATTAGACTTGAAACTACAATGATCCTTGAGTCTCACGACTCGGAGTCAAGATCGTCGTGCAAAGTAAAACAAGCCGTCAATCGGTCTAATCCTAAGCTAGAGAAAATGACTTACCATAAGAAACGACTCACGGAGACCTAAGGGAACACCGAGAACCCTCAGCACACCTTGATACATAGAACGAGATAAGATGATACCTCACGGCATCCTGAACCATGTCTCGAACTGGACAAGACCGCCGAGACACACACAAGGTCTAACATCAACTATTGGATCTAACCGAGTTGACTAGAGCCAGACAATGACATAAAAAGTAGTATAGAAGACTGCCCACTGCAAGAACACTCTTGGCCACCTTATATCATGGTCATAGCCCTCATAGGACATCAAGAGACATCCATGGGACAACGGGAAAACCATAAGGTCAAGCCAAGATATACGAAAATCAAAGTAACAGGAAACGACACTCAGACACCGCCCTAGGACATGTACCTAAGACCGACAGACTCGAGACAAGCCATCATGGCCAACGAACGAGACGACAGACAAGACTCACTAGGTTGTCAGATGAAGGCCGCTCGGTGAGATGAACGGTCCAAGTGGAAGCTGTTCAAAGAGGGATAAATGGTCAAGAACGGACCATTCAAGGGGGATGAACGGTTGGGGGCCAACCACTCAAAAGAACTGAACCTTAGACACTAAAAAGGGATGGACGGTTAGGGCTGGGCCGCCCAAAGGCTAGCGTAGTTAAGGAGTAGCCGCTCAAGCCAACCGACCTACTACAGTGTTGGTCAGAACAGTTTTGACCAAACTGCCTATCTGAACCGATAAAAAACTATTGACCAAAGGTCAACTGGGATAAGCGGGTAGGACCTGACCGCTCAACCCAATGGGAAAGATGAACAGCTGAGAACCAGCCGCTCACGGAGGATGGGCGGACCACTCCTGGCCACTCATGCCTCAGAGCGGCCTATCGACTGACCACTCAACCTGAACTCGAGATACGTTAAACGGTCTGAAACTGGCCGCCCATACACCTTAAGCAGTTGCCATTGAACTGCGAAGGCGTTACGGCGAGCAAACCATGGGGTTCGTCCGATTGTGGCCTTTCCATGCCCCGTTCGTGCCGAAATGAAGGGGATACAACCACAATCACCCTGGCAATCACATATACTCTGACCAGAGTCAAAATGACACATGAATCATAAGAAATGGGCGATTCTAATGAAATTACCCAAATGGGGTTAACGAGGTTCCCGGCCTCCTATCAGCCCTGATAGACCGCCTATCGACACGAAATCAGTGACTATGGAACGCTGACGTTCCAGGGAGTCCATTGACACTAACTGATCGTAGAACCGTCGTCGTTTTCGACAAAGCCTACAAACTCTGAAAAATTACAACGAGCCCAAACTCACTCATTTTAGCACCGAATGACGTGAAACTATAGGGAAAACGTACAAGAATGGTAGGTGATCCGTCTCCCTACCTCCACCGAAGTGACTAATCCACGCCAAAAATCATCCGAAACACGAATGACACCTTCTCGAAATCCACCAAGGGATCGCGCCACGCCACGCTCAAACCGCCGCTCTATCTCGCGTCTCGATCACTCCATCGCGTCCTCGCAACGGTCCCCGCGCCGAGAGACCCAAAGAGGAGAGATAATGAGAGAGAGAAAGAGAGGTGAGAAATGAGGGAGGAGAGAGGGGGTTGAGAGTTTAAATCGAAAGCTCTCTGCAGCACCTTAGCCAGAATAGCGGGGTGTTCTTCTTTCATCCTTGACTTCACCAGGATATCATCCACATAAGCTTCTACATAAATATGCATCATGTCATGGAAGATAGCCATCATGGCCCTTTGGTAGGTGGCACCTACGTTCTTTAAATCAAATGGCATGACTACGTAGCAGTATGTGCCCCAGGGCGTGGTGAAGGACGTTTTCTCTTAATCCTCAGGAGCGAGACGGATTTGATTATAACCTGAATATCCGTCCATGAAGGATAATGCTTCGAACCCGGTGGTATTATCCACCAAAACATCTATATGAGACAGCAGGAAATCATCCTTGGGACATGCTTTGTTAAGATCCCTAAACTTGATGCAAATACGCACTTTTCCATCCTTCTTGATAACAGGGACAATGTTCGCCACCCACTGAGGATACAACACAACTCTGACGAACCTGGCCTTATACAATTTGTCGACTTCTTCTTTCATTTTTAAGGCCATGTGGGGGTGAAATCTTCTTGATTTTTGCTTGACGGGTGTTGCCCCTAGCTTAAGTACTAGACGATGCTCCACCAAGGAGAGGTCAAGACCCGGCATGTCCTTATAAGACCAGGCGAAAGAATCGCTGTACTCCCTTAAGACTTTCATCAGATCAGCTTCTACTCTTGAAGGGATGTTAGCGAAAATAATGATAGGCCTGGGATCTTCTTCGATTCCTAGATTAATTTCTTTCGTAGGTTCATCCACCGCCGATGATGGCTCATCAAACCTCTTTAAACCTTGCGCGTATAAGTCGATGGTGTCATCTACATTGCTGTCCTCAAAATCGACCGGGTCCTTTTCATCTGTGACTTCATAGACAGCTAATCCGTCATCGCTCCACACCCCATCTAATTCTTCTTCACCTTCCTTTATCACAATCGTCGTGGTGATAAATTCTGGACACTTCAAGAGAGCATGACATCGCTGAGCTAGGTCTTCGAAGAACCTATCAGGAACGGATTTGAGATGACGCGCAGGTGAGTGCTGCTCTGGCTTGGACGGGGATGACGACCTGGAACAAGAACCTACTTCTCTAGACCTAGACCCTACCTGCCTAGACTCGACAGACCCTACATCTAACCTAGGGGGAAGCAAATCTATTGGGAGGGGTGAAGCAGGGGTCTCGTGCCCCTGGGAAGCTGATGGGTCAAAGAAAGCGTAATCTTCCACCGAGATCTCCATTTTAAAATTGACGTTTTTTTTGGAGATCGGTAGAGATCATGCAGCAAGATGGAAGAGAGGAAGAAGGAGGAGGAAGTGCCTTAGGACAGAGAGAATGGAAGATGGTATTGAAGAATGGGTTGGTGGATTGGAACCACATACCCGAGAGATTGGCAGGGTCATTAGGGGACCACCTAGAGGTAAGATCAATCGGTGGGCAGCGCCCGCATGGACAATCAACAATCAAGAACCCAATTGGCTACTTTTGGAGAAGAGAAGACTAGAATATGGATGGATCAACCAACAGAGGTGGCGACCGAGGAATAAAGCTGAGCTGTTGGAGGAGGATTCTGATGCGGGAAGGAGATAAAATAGAAAGATCGGGCGAGCCCTTCTACCCCTAGGAATGACAAACCGGCTTCTTTGGCCGCCACTGCATGAGCTGAACCTCCTGATTTCTTTTCAGATCAGCCACAGGCTCCTTAAATAGCCCGAAAAATGCCTGGCTAAAATCTGTCATGTCATCAATTGGCCCCTTTAGCACCCGGGGCGGATCAGCTAATGCATATGCCGCATTCTTCTGAGCTGACTATGACTTTATCGTGCCTGGTTGAAGAGGACCTCTGACAAAATGTTGACGGTAATCCCATGTAAGGGGGCCGGAATCACCCATCATGGATAGTGTGGACTCCGGGTAGCCGAGACCCCGTCTGTTCATTTTCCTGCCCTTGGGTACTGGCTTAGTGCGTCCCTGGAGTTGTGCTCCGATGCCTCTCCCCGGTTGATAGCCTAGTTTCAAAATGATGGACCAGCCTTTGGAATCTCAGATCTTGGGCTTTTCCTTGACATTGACAGGCATAGTGATAGGCTTGCGAGGTGCGTAAGCCCATGGGAAGTCCAGATCCAATATAGATATAATGGGTCGACTGCTGGGCTATAATGTGGGCAAGATTTTCTCTGAAATGACCTTAACTGACTGGGTTGAAGATAAGCTTTTAACTTTTACCACTCTCCCCTGAAACGGGAATTTAAGACATTGATGGGCAGTAGATGGCACGTCCCCGAGAGTATCGAGCCACGGACGACCCAAGATAGCCTTGAACATAGGGTCAATGTTCAGCACATGAAATTCGACGGCCATGGTGAGAGGCCCAAGTTCAGCTTGCAGGGTGACCACCCCATGACATGCCCTTCGTGAATTGTCATATGCGACCGACCCCTGTGGGCCGGTCGACCGAACCTTCCCCTTTTCGCCCATTTTTGGCCCCGGTCGTTCCAGTTGAGACCTAATGACCGACCTATGACCCTGTGAGTGTCCCGGACACCCCGTGGAGATCGTGACCATGTTTTTAGGTGTCCGGAGGTATCGAGTTACCTCGATTCATGTGCCCGTGGGTTCATGAGTCCTGGTGACTCCATATGTTACGGGCTTTTGTGTTACGCTTGATCGAGTTACCATGTATCGGTGTGAGTGCGGTAAGGTTTCCCACACTTCGTGAGTTTCTTCGGAAGGTGGTTTCTGAGTGGGCCATGCGTAAGGCCTTGGACTGCAAGTCTAGTTGCCCAGCCTAAGGCTGAAGGTTTCCTACTTTTCCCTAAGATTGGGGATCGACTTGGCGACTTGTGAGTTGCCTTGGGAATTGTGCTTCTGTGTTTTTTGCGTGGGCCGTGTGTGTGGCCTGTGGACTGTGAGTCCCATTTACCAACCTGGGGTGGGAGGTTTTCTTGATTCTCTTTTTGAGGGAATGGTCTCGGCAGTCGTGAACTACTTGTGAGTCATCGTGCTGAGGTTTCTGACCATAGGGTTATGGAAGATTGACAGCATGGCGCCGTTCAGTGCAACGGTCTTGACCTCGAGTCTTGTGACTCAAGGATCGTTGGATTTAGTGAGTCTAAAGGATTGTCTAGAGTCCAGTGGCTTAGCGCCACTTGGTTCTTTACGACTTTCACGTAGGGTAAGTGCGTGGTTCTCGGAGTTTCTCCTGGGTGAATGGTCATGTCAGTTACTCCCCACTAGTCGTAGCCTTCCGACATGCGTGTGGTCGCACCAGGGAGTGGTGGCGAGGCTTACCCGAGAGAGATAGTTTTTAAACTGGTTACCATAGGGCCCCACGTCTTGCAGCCAGAGTTTGGCTGTGGGAAAAACTAGTCAGAGGCCTGACCTAGCATGCGTGGTCAGTGTGTGCACATGTGGTTGGGGGTAGTTGGACCCACGTTGACGAGCGCGAACCCTGCTAGTTCTTGTTCATGGTACCGATTACTGTACAGTGTCTTTTGTCTCCACCTGGGGCGCCACAGTGAGACACCTGAGGCGCGGTCTAAGATGTCAGTGGACGCGTCTGGCCTTACTTCCAGTGGGCGGGCACTCCTGTCACGCGAGACGTAACTCTCCTATTTTTGGGTTCCACTTCTCATCTACGAGACGTGGCTTCTGGACCGTTCCAGCATGTTTTCCCGAGGTGGTGGCCAGAGGTGCTTGGTAGGGATTACTGAGACCTCATCGAGCCAGTGTGGGACTGTGTGGTCCCAGTTGGTTGTGCCTATGTAGGCAAGCTGATGCAGGACGACGGATGCGGACGCGACACCAAGTGGAAATGCACACCTAGGACTCTAGCTTCGTCTCATACGAGGGAAGCGTTCGGACGTGCACGGTTGAGAAACCGGCAATGAGCTAGGGTGGTCAACTCTCAACCTCATGCCCGGGTCGGGTCACGGGATGGCTCTCTCTCTCTCGTAGCAGTGAAATAAGTAGATCGAGATAAGGACCCTAAAACATGCTCTCTAGCAGCAGCAGTAAAGCGTATACTAAGAAAGCAAATAACGACTATGTGGGGGTGCCAAGTGTACCTCCACGCTCCGAGCGTGGGGAAGACGATCCCGGCCAAGTTGGTAACTCCTGGTTAATACAGTAAGGACTATGAATTATAGTGGTGAAACTTTTGCCCACTCCATGCAGGGAGGTAAAGGGTGACATTTGGGCCAGGGAGGACCGTTCTTAGGTTGGCGGGCGGCGCGTTGTCCGCTCCTTCGAAGCCATCCGGAAGACGGATGCTGCTGGTTGTGGGGCCCACGTGCTGCTCCGTGGGGTCAAGTGGCTCCAGGGGGATGCCGCTGTGACGGTGGTGGCTGGAGGGCTGCTCCCTCAGATGGCGGTGCGCTGGTTCGCCTCGTGCGAGGCGAGGCGGCTCCGACCTCCACTTGTGGGGGTTGCTGCCCACGGACTGTTGCTTCTATTTTCAGGCACGCGCTTCGGCAAGAATCACCGCTGCGACCGATCCCGACGTCAGATCGATGCGAGACTGGTGCCGTTGGAAAGCTACTTCGAATCTCTTCGATCCAAGGCCATAGAGTAAAAATTGATCTGTAGGGATCTGGCCTTTACCCTTTTTTGAAGTTGCTGCTAGATAGTGGCTGGAATCTCAGAATAGCAGGGTGGTTTCCTGAGAAACGCCGTTGACGGTGGGTTTGTTGACAGATCTGGGTGAGGTGGTCTTCATGAAGGTTGTAGATCTGGGAGTAAGAAAAAAGAGGGTATTTTTTTCGTGGACAAAAAAGGTTGTCTCAATTTTTCGTGGAATTTAGAGTGGACAGGGGTCGGGTCTGAAAAATTGGGGACAAACTCTACCAAGTGCCACAAGCATAAGGACAAGGATGAGGAATGAATAAAGAAAGAAAAGGGGGGGGGGCATAATGAATGGAAGTGATGGGTGATGAGGACTACAAGGGGACTCTGCTACAGTTGAAACTAATAAGACACTGATAAATTCTAATGAAATTTTGGCAGAGTTTTCCCTAGGCCAGAGGCGTAAGGGAAAACACGGGTGCGCGTCCACAAGGAGTGACAGCCCCAACAAGGTGGCGGTGGGCCCCGCGGAACAACACCAGAAGTCCTCAGCTACGGAAGTCTACTTCTCTCCCTTCACCGACAAAGCACTCACAGGCCTTCCCCGGTACACCCTGCTGGAGGCTTCCCCAGTACACCCTTTATGGGCTTCCCCGGTACGCCTATCAGCGTCTTCCCCGGCACAGCCCCTGTGGCCTCCAGCGACACACCCTCCACGGCCTTCCCCGGCATAGCCTAGGTGGCCCTTCCCCAGCACACCTCCTGAAGCTTCACCGGCATACCCCAGCGTGCTTTGCCTGGTACACCCCAGCGGGCCTTCCCTGGCACAGCCACCCGGAGGCTGCTTCCCAGCACGCCCTCTATACCCTATGCCGGTACGCCCGTGGAGCCCCCCCCCCCCGATGCACCCATTACCCTCCTTCAGTGGCACACTGCGAAGCCCTCTTTGCTGGCACAATCGGCAAGATCCTCCCACAACGTCAAAAAGAAAGAGGGGAGGAAGAGAAAGAGGAGAAAGAAGATGAAGGAGAGGAAGAGATAGAGAAGAGGAAGGGGAGAAGGAGAAGAGGAGCCTAGGGCTCTGTCGCTCCCGAACGGAGAAAGGAGAGAGAAGAGAGGGAGGAAGAGAGAAGGGGAACGCAGAGAGAAAGAGAGGGAGAGGAAGAAGAAGAGGGGAGCCGCTCACGGCGGCCTCCTCACCCTAACGAGGGGAAGACAACGATGATGGCCGCGGTGAGGGTGCTCGGCGACAGAGAAGACGAAGAAAGAGAAGAGGATGGGAGCGTTCGCCCGTTCGTCCGCTGAAGAGAGAGAAAGGAGAGGGAGAGATTTGAAAGGGGGTGTCTCATTACGCCACCCCGCCTCCTTTTGTGGAAAATGACGATGACGATCATACGGTACTCGCGTCTACGTGCGAGTCAAAGGCGGGAAGGCCGAATAAACCCATACCTTACCCGGCCAGGACGAGAACCCGCTCGGCAGTCCACTACCCATTAAGGGAGCCCCCGGGCAGAAGATCTCTACAATCGGCCGTGCCGAGAGGTGAATCAAAGAAAAGTCAGGGATTTCGGCACAGTCTCGGCACATGCCGAAAGTCATGCAAAGTCCTAGGCCGAGCCCCGGAAGCGGTGAATGAAACATCATGGATGTCGTGCGTTGCAACTAAAACATCCCGGGAGTGCCGGCACTCATATAAATAGTTGCGACTTCGAAACGAGTCCGTTCGGTGCTTAAAACGGCATGAAAAGGCCTTAAAACGGCGCGACAAAGCCCTTAACCGGTGCCACCTTATACGGCGTGCCCATGTTCCTTGGCCCCCTTGTTTTGCCTTGAAACGATGCCACCCCTTTTAGCTTTGGTTGAAACGGCGCGCCCCATTTGATGATGTTAAAACGGCGTGCCCCATTAGATGATTTACCCGGCGTGGGTTAAAATGGCGTGCCCCCTGGCCACGTCGTTTTAACCCTGCATTCTCAAAGTGCCCAGCAAGCCATTCTTCCAAGTGTTAAAATGGCGCCGCAAACCAGCCATTCCTCATCAATGCGAGCCATGCACCGCCGAATGTCCATTCCCGGCCGGCTGCCCACTCCCTTGCAGGGCATGGCGATGGCAACGTGGCAAATGAGAAGGCTCGACTGCAACGCCGGCGCGACGTGGGCAAGCTCCCGGCGCGCTCGCCTTCGAACAGAATAATTCGAGTGATTCCCCTGTATATATATATTCGGCATTTGTGTAAGAGAAGCCCGAGAACGTTCTTGTGAGGCACCCCACGAACGAAAGGATGAATAAACAAACGAAAAGAATGAAGAGTCCCAAAAAGTGCGTCCACATCTGGGCAGAGCAACTTGTCAGTCAATTGCTAGGGGAAACCCAACAGTCAAGAGATAGCCACTACGCAGCCAGAGACACAGACAATGGTACCTTCTAGATTGAGTCGTTAGGGTACTGACGTAGTCTAGGAAAAGACCACAGCCAGTCACCTAAACCGACTAATCCAGACAACCACCGACAGACAGACACCACCCTAAACAAGGACCTAAAACAGACGGACACACAACACAGCACAACCAAACGGTCAACATGACAAACAGGACTATAACGCACCAGTATAGGGGTGCTATACCCACATAACGCACCAAGGGAGGGGCGTTATGCCAACTTTTTTTTTTTCAATGAAAACCCTTACCTACGAAAAGACCCCTCTTTCTCTAAGTCGGGCTCCTTTCCCGATGAGAGAAAAAAAATTCATCATACAGCCGGTGCTCCCGGTGCATTAAAGAATCAAAAGACCCCTCACATATAGCCGACATCCCCGGTGCATTAAAGAACAAAAATACTTGCTTGGCCTGGACCTTCCGTCCAGGTCAATGAATTAAAAGACCATCTTGCTCGGCTGGGACCTTCCGTCAAGGTCAATGAATTAAAAGACCATCTTGCTTGACTCGGACCTTCCGTCCAAGTCGATGAATTAAAAGACCATCTTGCTCGGCTCAATCCTTCTTTCCAAGTCGATGAATTTATAGACCATCTTGCTCGGCTCAAACCTTCTATCCAAGTCGATGAATTAATAGACCATCTTGCTCGGCTCGGACCTTCCATTCGAGTCGATGAATTAAAAGATCGCTTTGCTGAGCTGGGACCTTCCGTTCGAGTCGATGAATTAAAAGACCCCTTTGCTTGGCTCGAACCTTCCGGTCGAGTCGATGAATTAAAAATCCCATTTGCTCGGCTCGGACCTTCCGTCCAAGTCGATGAATTAAAAGACCCCTTTGCTCAGCTCGAACCTTCCATCTGAGTCGATGAACTAAAAGATCCTCTTTGCTTGGCTCGGACCTTCCATCTAAGTTGATGAATTAAAAGACTCCTTTGTTGCAAGCCTTCCACCCGGACACCCCAATCGGCACACGACGGGCCCTCAACAGAGCCTTTGGCTCAAACCTCCCGTCCGAGTCGATGAACAAACCACCTTCCCCTATTCATCATGAGACACCAACACCCACTCGGGGATTGGCCTCGCCCAGTTGGCCTAGTCCTTTCACCCAGGCCGATGCATTAACTCTGTTTCTTTGCTTCGGTATCCACCCTATACCGATGACTAAACCCCTCCTCACTCAGGCTAGACATCTCGGTCCGCATGCCTACATGGTGAAGTGGTCCCCTCAACCCTTCGCTGAAGGATTGAGTGCTTTCTAGCGAATTTACATCGGATCAGCTAGCTTGGGAATGGAAGATACAAGATTAAAGAGCTCTACACCCGTGGGCCCCGCACACTTGTCCCTCGCTTGCGCCACCCACAGGTGGGGGGCATTTGTGGACGTCAAAATTTATCATGCAGTACATACGTCTCGACACTCGAGAGCAAGTCGAAGACGGAAAGGCCGAACAAACCCTATACCTCCTCCAAGTAGGACGAATACATACCCGGTGCTCCGCCACCCAACAAGGAAGCCCCTCACGTAGAAAAGATGGCCCCGGCTCCCCAATTGGTGAGGCCGAAGGTAGAATCAAGAAAAACCTAGGGGCCCGAATACGGGTTCGGCATGCGCCAGAAACTACTAAAAGTCCTAAACGGGACTTGGAGGCTTCGAACTAAACACCCTGGAGGCGGTGCATTACAACTAAAGCATTACGGGAGGAAAAGCATTCGTCTGAATTGCCACGAAGCCAGGATGAAATCGCTTGACACTTAAACCGACACGGCCCTATCTCCCTTGCCCTTAAACCGATGTACCCATTAGAGGCTCTTAAACCGGCGTGCCCCACTCTTGAAGCTAAATTCGCCCGCCGCCCCCTCTTGAAGGTGAACCGGCGTGCCCCTTCTAGTGCAGTCAAACCAACGCGGCTATTTGCACAAGGGCTAAACCGACACGCCCCCTGGCTGCATCAGTTTAACCCAAAAGTCATCCCATCTTCGCAACGGTACTCTATTTTTTACATCAGTTCAATGTGCAGGCGAAGGAACATGGCATTCAATGCGGTGAGGCCCTGTCTCTACCTTCGTTCGATAGCGCAGTGGTAGCAACGGTAGGAACAAGCAGCGATGGTGGTAGCAGCAGCAGATCTCCCGATCGATCTCCGAACATTCCGTCCTAGGAGAAACACCAGCATACGTGATGAACTAGTAGAAGCCAACGTAGCAGGTCAACTCCCCACGTCATTGCGAATGTGGTGGAGGTGGCAAGAACTCTTCCCCACACCAGCCATTCTATAAAAGGGTAAGCCAAAGATGATGAAAAAAAAAGAGGAGGAGCTGACTTTCTCTCTCAAAAGTTCGGCTCGTTCGAAGGAAGCTCCGTCGTCCTGTGCCTGTGAGGTGAAGAAAAGAGAGCGAGTGTGAGAGAAGAGAGGTGAGTTTGGGGAAGGGGTTTGGGCTCCGCTCTCCCCCCATCATTGTATATCTTCTCTTTCACTTCTGCTTGCATTGGTTATGGGATAGTTTCCCCTATGTATTTTGCCCCCCCCTAATTTTCCTCTATGAATGAATAAAAAGAAGTGTCTTTTGCAAGCATACAGAGTGTCCCATTTCATTGGTCTCTTCTCCCTTCCTTCCTACCTTCTAATCACCTGGGGCCCTTGGAAGCCTGCCTCTCTGTGGCATGATCTTTGAGGGGACTCGTCTGAAGGGTGAACAGTTATAGTCGTTCGTGGCGAACACCCATCCCTGTGGAACTCTTATAGAGCTACGGCCCGTGAGCTGTTAGAACCCCTTGAATGTCGGTCCTCGGGCTTCTGCACTCACCTCCGGGTCTTCGGACAGCCGTCTCTGGCTCCTCCAAATTTTGGGGGTTGTCCCAGAATACTCTGTTTAACGACTCCCTATTTCACCTTGCAAATCCCAGTCCGGGGGAGGTGCTGCCCAATTCTTGCCAGGACCACGAACAATAAGAATAAGTAACAGATATACCTAAGGGTGAATGAACATCCAAAACTCTCTGAAGACACGTCTGAACTACTACGAATCTAATAGAACACTGAACTCCTCTGTTTCAGAACTTTCGCATGATGAGCCTCTAAACAGAACACATAAACCTTTTTTTTTGTTAAAAAGACTTTCAGGCCTTCCCACTGAATCAATGAACAAGAAAATAGAATATTTAAACCCCCTTATTAACCTAACTTGCTAAATGAACAAATAATGTAATCATCTGGTTAATTTGCAAGTGAATGAAAAGAAGAACAGAATAAAACTAAAACAAACTCTTTCCTAACCCAGCACGGCCTAATCTGGCACCCTGAGGTACCGCGCCGGTTTAACCCCTCTCACAAAATTCATTTCCACCAACTCACCTCAAACTGGCGCACCCTCCCTCCTTGTAGCCTGAACCGATGCCCCTCCCTTGCCTTCCTCTGAACTGGCACACCCCTATGCCACCTCAAATTGGCGTGCCCCTGCGCTATCTTGAACCGGCATGCCTCCTTTACCTAATCCTTGAACCAGCACGCCCTATTCTATCCTTAAGCTGGCGTGCCTCCTCCTAAAAAATAAAAACAATTGACCAAATAAAAGAAAATGGATAAGATTATTAAAAAATGATGAGCCACCCATGTGTGAATAAATGGTGAAATTTAATAATAGGAACAGTGATAATAAAAAAATGGTATGACCATGAATATTTTTGGGACCCTTGCTCCCCCGGACTAGGTGTGAAGTGAAAAGCAATGACGTCCCATTGAATTGGATGTACACCTCGGGATCCCCTGATATGGCCATGGTCTGAAGTCGCCTTGGGCCGATAGTTCACTAACTTGACCAATCTCTACCGGGATCTAGTCCCACATCCTCATTAAACTTGCCACATATGCGGCAGACATTTGTACGATTTTATCGCCATCCTTTTCGCTGCAAATGCAGACTTCCGTCTGAATAGGAAATAGTCTGCAAGTGACCGTCATATACGAATTTATGAACATTTACGCCCCAATGAGGGATTTGTTTAAACGTAATCCAAGACTTCACTCCCGCTTCATTATTATGAATTTTAGGCCGTAGGGCCCCTTTTCTTGGCAACTAATCAAGGGTTTTCCCCTCTCCGAGGGGATGTAATTAACACTGTAGCCTTTACAGTATGGCGGGTTCTCTGTCCCGACACGACACACACAATTGTCTGACTAGTCAGATCGAGCACACCATAGGCTTCCATGATGCCTGAATAAATCATCACCTTAGTGACTGGCACGCCCTCGCACTTAATAAACTGAACAAATGAATAAAAAGATAAATGAATGAATAAAAAGAAGTGCCCCCGAAAGTGCGTCCACAAGTCTGGCATGCCTAGTGGGACACGACTTCCCTTCATCTCCTTGCTAGGATTAGGGGCCCAACGACCCCTTCTTAAAATTCTAACTCTTTGGTTTCATCCTGTAGGGTTACAACCCAATAGCGATAATGGCGGTGACATTTGGACCCCTCGTCGTCGCGAGTCATGTTGGACATGGCTATTTGGCCGTGTCGACAAAGTTTCATAACTTTCTTGCTGTTGTTAGTTTCCCCAACTTCTTGGGGGTCGAATTGGTGGAACTCCTACATATCCAGGAGATGGAGTCGGTCGCCGTTGTCGAGGCGATCCTGACTAAAGTTGCTACGATGGGCTGCAACGCTCACCACATTCATTCTCACGCCTCCGTCAACAAGAAGCACACATCGACTGCCAAGAGGGCGGCCAAGAAGAACTTCGGTGCATTGCAAAGCCGGCTATCGACTTCAGGAAAGTCTGTGCTCATCAGAGGCATCCGGGTCTCTCTTAATGGCCGACAGGCCAAAATCACGGTCGATAAGGCAATCCCAACAATGCCTGTACATAACTCCTTCCAAACGCTAGCCCAAGAAAAATTGGACCATCTCGAAGGCAAATCAAAGGGGGGGTTGGCCCCGAAGCCAACCAAATTCAAGCATATCCGGGTGTCCAAGCGAGCTTGGCCCCGAACTCCAGTTCAAGCCGACGAGGCACTACGGACCCTAGCTGAAGAAATCGGCCAGGATGACATAGCGACGGTCATCACCATCAATGTAGTAGCAGCTGAGGGTGACGGTGGGAGACCATCCATGTCATCCGAATAAATTCTAGTTGGGGAGGGAGGCATCACTCTAAACCCTAACATGCATGACCCTACATTACTGATGTTGTTAGAAGAGTACCGACATGAGGTTGAAACATTAAAAAAGTAGTTGAATGAAAAGAATGCACAAGCATGTATCTCCATACGGGCAGAAGTCCCTCCTGAGACACCAGGAAACGATCGCCATGTAGGGTCCCTAGAGGATGATCTAGGGGGGGGTGAATAGATCAATCACCCAATAAAATTCTAACTACAGCAGCAATTGTTGCAGAATTAAATCAAGCTACTGTAGAGCGGACAGAAACCACTCAATCACAATTGCAGGAAGAAAGCTCAAATAGATCAGAACTTAAACACCACACCTATCCTTGTAGCCCTTCCGAGCCCTCCGGCTCGTGGGCGGCGGGCCAGGATTCGAATGGTATCGAGTCACCCCCAGTATCCGGATCTTGGGTCATTACAATTGGTATCAGAGCTGTGGTTGTGAAGGGACATGAGAATTCGAGATATTGCAGTGATCAGAGTCCATAAGGTCCAGTACAGTCGGTAGCTGGCATAGTGTTTCGTGTTTGTTTTCCGCTTGGTTTCTCGCGTAAGAGCCTGTGTGCACTGAGTTGGCGCTGTGAAGGTGGTTGTCATTTTTCGTCGGAGTGCCGGCGTGAAGTCTGAGGATCGAGGTCGAGAGCTTTCTCCCTCATTGGTGGTGGCCCCGGTTGTGCTGCGTTGGGCAGAGTTGCAGGCAGGAGCGTTGCTGCGGTGCTGCGTTCGAGTAATCTGCAGCGAGGTCAGGTGGCTGGTGAGGACTGTCCGTGGTTAAGTGGCCGTGAGTGTGCTCTGGAGGAGCTATTATTGGTTTTGGCCATCCCGTTCGAGATTTATCCAGCACCTGCGGCGTTGAGATCGTGGTTCGAGGTGACAGAGCGGGCGCTCTGGTCGAGATGTGTTTAGATAAGCGGAGGATCTTCTTGGACTGAGTTGTGTTGGCTCTAGATTTGGTTCGAGATCGAGTGGCAGCGGCGAGTTCGGGACTCGAGGATGAGCGTTGGCGGGTGTCGATTATGGTTCGTGTTGCGACTCGAGGCGTGGTGAGTCGCAGTTTGAGGAGTTGTGATGGTGGCCCATCGAGAGATGCTGTGAGTGTGGTCCGACGAGACACTCGGCGAGTGTTGTCGGAGGAGCTGACCTGACGGTGGTATTGATTTTTCTGGAAGGTGCGGTTTCCAGCGTGCTCGAGGTTTGAGGTCAGGTCAAGCGTAGAGTTTTCTCTCGATTGGTCAGAGGCATGAGTGGGTTCTCCTCGGTTGGAGAGAGTCGTGCTTTTATCAAGCTTTGTCGTCTTGCATCGCGTGATCAGATGGGTTGGCCCCCCTTGTGTGCCATGAAATTCGAGCGAGACGTGTCCCATGTTTTGGCAGTGTATGGCCGTTTGTGGAAAGCGTTGCCCATTCCCCGATGTGTAAGGGTGTGTTGGCTCTGCTCCGGAAGGATGCGTGCCAGTTGGGCGGTGTTCTCGAGAACTCATGACTGGTGTTGTGTTTTTCGAGGTGTTGTGAACCGGAACTTGCGGTGTTGCAGAGGATGCGTTGAGCATCGAAGGATTGGTTCCTCGATGTGAGATTGTCTCGGGCTGTGTGTGACGTGTTGTTGCCGTGTCGTTACTTGAGACATTGTGGATGTAACGCTGGCTGGATAGAGAGTTGGAGAAATGTGTCGACAAGTGTGCCGCGTGAGTACCCTGTTCTCGATTTGGAAGCTGTGTCCTCACATGAGATCGAGCTTTGGAGAAGTGATCTCTGAGAGATTGCGGGTCCCGGTTGGTAGCTGTGAGCAGTTGGTGAGGTTGACCGAGCGGTCAACCATGGTAAGAATGTATTGCCTGGGGACCCGTGTGCATTGGTCGTGGCGCTATCGACCAGCTTGCTGTGGTAGCAGGTGGCACTTGTCAGTTCTGGAAAAGTGTGATGTGGATTGTAAGAGGTTGTCCCGAGTCTCTGTGGTGAGAGCAGAACCGGGATTGACGGGCGTCCGTTTGGAATGGTTGAGAAAAGTTGTGATTGGATAGCAATCGGTCAGTGCCTGTGAGTGGAGGTCCTTGATGGGACGTAGGCATTGGATGGTGATCCCTGGTCTGTGACCAGCAAGGGAGGATTTCCCTATAAGCCTTTTTAAGTCGAGTGACATAAGGACCGAGGAGAGATCCCATCATGTACTTTCGCCGTGCTCCCCTGAGAGGGTAGAGTTGGCGTGAGGATCACGAGCGAGAGATTGGGCTTGAGATGCGGTAATGGTCCGTGGAGGCTTAGCGGATGGCCTGTCGCGATTTGGATCGCGCCTGCTGGGCCGATAAAGGTTTCCCGTTGACGGGTATCTGATGACCAGTGGATGGTCTTTCACAGACAGAAGATGTTGGTTGTTGTGGCTCGAGAATTGCGAGAGCCGTGTGTCAGCGAGGGCTTGGGTGGCCAATCATGAGATGTGCCTTTTCCCGGATTGGATTTGAGATTCGTGAGAAGTTTGTCTTCTGGCAAGAGTTGGTCCTGTGTTGTCATGGGTGTTCGGCTCGCCAAGTGTGAGCTGGTAGAAGGTCAGTGTTGGCCGTCCCTGGTGCAGGGCGTGAGATTAGTCAGCAGGTTGTGAAGCTGGCGCTCAGTTGGTCAGCCGAGCATGGGCGTTGACCGGTGCTGGTTCTCGTGATGAGGAGTGCGTGTCCTCGGTGAGCGAGATCGTGGCAATGATGCCGGGGTTGGTTTTCATGTTGTCTGAGAGAGACACGTAGCTCCTTCCCCTCTTCACCCGAAGATAGAAGAAGCCCTTGCTCGCATGGGTTTGCTCCTTCAACTCAAAAAAGGAATGGAAAAGGTCTAACAAAGTGCGAAGCCCGCACGAACGACATAGAAAGATGAAGGGGGAGATAAAAGTATAAGAGTTGGAGACCAACTAGATAGGAGCCAGTCGGTAAAACTAAAGCAAGTGCATGACGAAGGGGTGGAGAGGCAGACGAAACCCCCACTTCCAAGTCAAGAGAAAAGTGTAGAAGAGGCCCAAATGAGTGTCCAGACTAGACTCATGAGGTTTGGGTGTAGAGAAATAATACTGCCATGGCAGCCCATAGCGCCTCTCCATTTTCTTCACTTCAGCTTCGCCCAACTTGCAGCGCATAGGGTGCTCAGAATGCGGCACCAAGCTCCTTGTGCCCTGATCGACTTCCTGCACCTTAGTTGCGAGGTATTGCTCTGCCATGGCAGGATGAGAAGAACAGGAAGAAAACAGGGAGGGCGCTGACTCAGGAGGAGGTGGAAGCTGACGGATCACCACCGCCGCGATCTCTGCTAACTCCGCAGAGGCCTCTGTGATTTTTTGCTCCTCCTGACCCCCCTCGCGACGCATGAGCCTTTTCAGAATACGAGGGCGATGGAGAGACAAAACCCTAAATGAAGGAGGCATGGAACGCAAGCCCACGTGATGTTTATACTCCCAGTGGTTTGGCGAGAGGTGGCACGATGTTCCAAACTCTGAAAAGGGACTCCTCACATCGACTCAAAAGAGTCATCTGCACAGGCGTATTCCCAAGACAACCATATTAAATGGCCCCTGCTAGAGAAAATTCCCCACCCAATTCAAGCCACTAATGCCATCCCCACAAATGTTACTCATCTGAGCCCAATTTTGGCTCGGGAGTAGGAGGGGGATAAGTGGAGAGGGGAAAAATATACCGCCTGAGAGCACGGCCGAACTAGGTCCAATATGACCGAACCAGGCCCAGCTCCCCAAAGTGATAGCCCCATTTTGGGTCCACTTACTCCAAGCCCAAAACTCACTCGGATCAGCACTTCCGAGGCGACCCCCGGGTCTGGAAGTCCGAGTGACAGATCGCTCGGAATGGCCCCTATGGGGACACAACATAACTTACCCGAGCTATGAGCCCATCACTCGGGAGGACTCCCAGCTAGTGCCCCGAGCTCGGACCGACTATTGGAAGCTTATCCGAGCGTCCATTATGCACCCTTAAAGAGTGAGAAACTCCATGCGATAGGGGAGAGCAAGAGTCCTTGTGCCATAAAGAGCCTATAATAAGGATGTAACTCCCCTGGAATCCCCTGGACTCCCTGGATTCTTACGTTAAATGGATTGCTATATAAACCCTAGAAGACTCTCTGAAGAGGTAAGCAACAATCCTGAGTGAGAACCACCACACTTCTTGGTGGAGAACGATCTTGTGCCCTTTTTTCTCTCCTCCCACCTCCCTTTGCACTTGTGCTCTATCATCTTCGCTAACTTAAGCATTGGAGGGTTTTCCCAGGGATTCATCCTTGGGCACCCCTGATCTATTTCCTGCCTTGTAATTCGTATAAACGTGGTGATCGTGATCAAGGATTCTTCTAAGATCGCACGGCTCAGGATCAACGCAAGATCATGCCTCTTCATCTGGTGCCATCTGTGGGAAATGAGTGAAGAGCCATAATGGTGCAAAGAAATTCTGGTAGGAGCACCGCCGACAGAAAGGGAAGGGCCGTGGGGAAAGGGGGAGGAGAGCCTGGGACTCCCCACTCCACGGGAAGCTCCCCCTCTGAAGGTAACAACCATACCAGTGAACCGCCTCCACCAGCCATGAGGGTGCAACCCCCCAATGGGAACTCTGACGCCCTCCAAACCCTCAACGCCAAACTAGATATCCTTGAAGAATTAGTGAGGACCCAGGCAGGTAGGGAGGAGAAGTCACGACTTCCCTGGGACGCCCGCCCCCATAGAGGATCTTTCTAGCAAACAGACGGAGCCTGCTTCACCCTCCGGGGACGACGGCTTGTGCACAATAGGTCAGGAGGATCATCGCAAGCCCCTCCCCCAGAACAAGAAGGCTCCTCCACTCCAAGGACAGAAAGGTCTGGGATGCACCAGCAGCTCCCGGATGTTGCGCCCCCCTTAGGCACAAGCATGCATATCTTTGTTTTGATGAAGGCAACAAAGAGCATCAAAGTAGTGAGCACATGCACTATTTTTCAGGGCACAATCTGTGTGCACGAGTGCACTTTGTCCTATCATACCTCATGCACATTGGTGTTTTGATGAAAGCAACAAAAGAGCAACATAGCACAGTATATGTGCACTAGTGCAATTTCTGGTGCTTCTCATACCTCGTGCACGTTTGCATCAGAAGTCCTTAGTGCGTGCATGTGTTGTCAATCGGTTGTCATTTGGGGCCGGTAGGAGTCCGGGAACCCTGGTGACTCATTTAGGGTCGATTCGTCGGAATCGCCCCGATCTTGCGTTTTAATGCATGCATGTGTCATTTTTTGACCCCAGGAGTGTTGTATCGTCGTGTGGCTTTATTTCTCCTGCGCTTCGATGTGAATGGGGCGTGGAATGGGTCGATTCGGTAGTTCCCCTGTTTTGCTCGTCGATTTTGTGTAACGATCGTTCCAGAGACTGTCACACTGTGTGACGGTCCCACGATAGATCGCCACAACTGTTGGTCGTTTCACGTTCTTCGTGGCTCTGTTGGTGTGATGGACCAGCATAAGACCATCGCATGGCTGTAATACGCCTAGCATGGTGCATTAGGTTCTGGGTGTGATGGACCCGCATAGGACCATCACATGGCTGTAACACCCCTATGGTGGTGCGTTACGTGCTGATGTTTCCGAGGACTGTGGCTGTCAGTCCCTCAAAGACCTTGTCTGCCTCAAAGATCGGGTCAATCGGTTAGCCCTGACAGACCTCCCCTTGTGCGTCATGTTGTGTAACGCCCCTAGCCAGGTGCGTTACATGGTTCGTGTTAGGCTTTTAGGCCTGTTGGCCCTGATGCCCCTGTCTTGGTGTGTTAGGTGGTGTAGGGCACCTGGCTTGGTACGTTACGTGGTTCGAGTTTTAGTTTTAGGCCTGTTGGCCCTGGCGCACCTGTCCAGGTGTGTTAGGCTGGTGTAACGCACCTATATAGGTCCGTTACATGCCCTTTCATCTGAGTTGTAGTCTGGTTGCCCTGACGCCCCTACCTTGGCACGTCAAAGCAGTGTAACACCCCTATGGTGGTGCGTTACGGTCTTGTTGTGGTCGTGATGGTCATTGTCCCGTTCTATGTCTATTCTGTGTGTTTGTCTATCTTAGGTTTATGCTTTAGGGCAGTATCTGTGTGTCGGTGGTTTCTAGATCAGTCAGTTCAGGTGATTGGGTGTGGTCTTTTCCTTGACTGCGATAGTTTCCTAACGACTAAATCTAGAACTGCTAGTGTCTTTGCCTCTGATCTTGCAGCGGCTTTCCTTGACTATCGGGTTCACCTAGCGGTTGAGTGATAGTTCGCTCTTCCCAGAGTGTAGTCGTTGTCCACCGCTCCGGTTTCTGCTTATCTTGGCTTGATCTCGTGGTTTGCCCATGACCGTGGGTGTCTGTTGACATCCTATGAGGGCAGTGACCATAATGGGATAGCCAAGAGTGTTTGGGCATGTAGTGTGTGTCTATGTGTATGTGTCGTGTTGGGTTTCGGTCAGCCCGGTGAGACCAGGGGTTGACACGTGACCTTTTGTGTGTCTCGACGGCTTTGTCCAATTCGAGACCATGTTTCTAGATGCCTCGAGGTACCATTCTACCTCGGTTTGCATGTCCAAATGTGTTGAGGGTTCTCGGTGTTCCCTTAGGCCTTCGCGTGTCATTTCCTCCAACAGTGTTGCTTCCTCTGGCTTAGGTTTAGACCGATTGGTGGCTTGTTCCGCTATCTGTGACGATCTTGCCTCTGAGTCGTCTGACTTAAGGATCGTTACGTGAGTAGGTGTAGTTGCCTTATCCTGAGTTGTCGGCAGTGACTGTGCTACCATTGGTGCTTCAAAATACGTGCGATAGTGCTCTCTTGCCTATCTGTACTTTCACACTCATGTTTTGAGTCTCTATGTCTTGTGAGCCTCCACTAGTCGTAGCCTTACGGCATGCTTCGATGTGACGACTCTTGTAGCGGAGCACTTTCCCGGTTTACAGTTCTTAAGCGAGTTCCATGGGCCCCCAGTCCAACCGTAGCGTCCTTCGGAGGGGGGATACTAGCTAGAGACCTGGCTTAGGTAGTGGGCCAGTGTGTACACACGTGGTCAGGGACTTTGGACTTGCTTCGTTAGACGTGACCCTGACTAGTCACTCGCATTATGGTACTGTTCTAGTTCTAGCAGTGTCTTTATCTCGGCCTAGTCCTTGCGGTAGGTGACGTGAACAAGATGCTAGTAGGCGCAGCATAAGACGTCAGTGGACGCAGCTGGCTATTCTTCTGGTGGTGAGGCACTCCAGTCACGTGGCACATGACTCCTCTGCAGTTCGCTTCGTGTTTTCTGTGCGTCGTGACCTTCTGGGTCAGCCCTCTCGCGGCTACACTCGAGGTCAGCATCCTGTCACATGTATGGCATCTGGTGGTGCATAGGACAGTGTGCACAACATTCTAGTCGTGTTGGCCATTGTCTGTCTAGGATTTGTCGGTTGTTCTTACAGGTCTTCGTTTGGAGCCTAGCATCGTGTCGATAGTTCGGTAAGCTTCTAACTTTTCCTAGTTCAGAGTTCACCCTTCTATCTTTGTTTGGTGTAGTGTCTGCTTGGAGTAGTTTCGGGGGCCGAGGCATGGAAAAGCCATAAAAGTTAAACATGAGTATCAAGACTTTAACATGTGAATGAAACTAACTATTTAATTGACTTCATTTTACGATATGTTCTACAACATGGGAACAAACATATAATGAAACTAGCTATTTAATTGAATACATTCAACATGTAATATATTCGAAGACCGTTAAACGAATAAATGAATATATGAAAGCATCCTAGCATATTCGAGGACCTTCATACGAATATAAAAATAGTCTAATATCCAATTAAGTCAAGTTCCTATAATCCATCTGACAGGAGAAAGAAGTCACTAGAAGCAAGACCAGATGCGTCCATTGACGACTTACACTGCGTCTCAGGAGTCTCATACTCATGACGAACACGGGAACATGAGACACCATAGTAAGTACAAGGGACAACAGTAACGAGTGACTAGTCAGGGTTGCACCCGTTGGCGCTAGTCCAAGCCCGTGACCACGTGTGCACACACTGGCCCACTGCCTAAGCCAGGCCTGTAGCTAGTATTCCCCCTCCGCAGGACGCTACTATTGGACCAGGGGCCCACGGAACTAGCTTAAGAATCGTAAACCGGGACTACCTAGCCACCACTCCCAGGTGGTTTGACTCGTTGTCGCTAGGCTACGTCTAGTAGATCAGTCAAATAGAGATAAGAAGTTAACTTTAATGGAATATGAAAACATGTTATAAGAAAAAGAAATGATAATGCACAGTATAACAACATACCATGATTTATAGCTATGTCTAAGCATGTATACATTTAGCATTAAGCACATGATCAGAAGAATATGATGAAAATATGATAAAACTATATACTAGAAAGAATGACGGTCTAGACTTGGCCGCAAAGGTCAATAGGTAGTCACTCGACAGGCCATTTACATGATATTAGAGGCTAGCCTAACGGCCGCTACATTCTTGTCGCTTCTTAGAATGGAAACCTGTAAATAGTGTACGAAGATGAAACGGTCTAGCTTGAACCGCTAAGCCGAGAGACGGTCATAGAAAAAGGCCGCTCGACAACAATAGCAGCCAGTCATACGATCGCTACACTGTCAGTTCAACACACATGTTTTCCATATTAATGAAAATATAAATACACATGAGGGATAAATCTAAACAGTTCATTGCGCTTCTAAACACCATTAAGACATGTGATTGCATACAAAAACTACTCATTCATCATGAGAATTTAATAAATCACATGAAGAAATAATGAAAGCTAAACAATTCATAAATCATGGGATCAATTCATCATTCAACACATTCATATTATTATCACAGCATAGGAGCATATGGAAAATATAACTCATAACTCATGCATCAATAAATATGCCATAGTTTAGCAATTTATTTAAACATGGTAGACATGCAACATTAAATGCATAATTAAACGAACACACATAAATTACATAGTAGGTAGTCGAATTGTCAGTCGCTTGGGTCAACAGATGATTTTTGGGCAGACCATCACAAAATCTAAAATAATTCAAACATAGTCCTTATCGGAGGACCGGATCCCTTCCCGGTTGACTCAAATCGACAGGAATTATAATATTTGACCTATTCCATGCCAATCCATCATCTCAATACAACAATTGATTATCTATGAACTCAGCGATGATGGGATACGACAGTTTATCATCTATGAACTCAACAACGATGGGCATGCGACAATTAATCTATGAACTCAGCAATGATGGGCATGCATCCGGAACAATTTAACGGGCTAGGGCAACAATCCCCTTACCTCAACCGTGCCGAGACCTTCAATTCCGACCGCGAGCAAGCCGAGGGTCACCGCGGTTCGTCCTTTCCCCGCCGTCTCTCCACTTCACTGTTCATCCCAAGGTGATGCCACGGCATTCCTCGTCGCTCCAAACGAGGCTAGAAGGCCGTCCCCCCACCGGATCTAAGCCGAGGGAGCCGATCCTGCTGTGAGAAGGGGAGGGAGAGAGCCACCAATGCCGCCTCGGGTTCGCATCACCACGCTGGGGTCGGAGCCGACGAGGGTGTCGTCGTGATCCTCCACCTCGCAGGTTCGTCGACAGAGCTCCAGCTCCTCCGCCAAGGCCATTGGGTTGTCGGTGCACCGAGAAGACGGAGAAGGGGAGGGCGGTAGGTCCCCCGTTCGCGCGGGTCCACGGGGTGAGGACGCCACCACGTCCCTCCTTGCCAGCTCATCGCCGTGCCCATCGGTCGCTGCCGTTGTGAAGAGGAGGATCGAGCGAGGGGGGGTTTTCGCGTTCACGGCCGTCTGCGGGTTCCGCCCCCTTGTGCGCTTCCATCTCGAGTGAAAAGAGGGGGAGATCGATTAGGGTTAAAAAATGAATTAAAATATGTTTTTATTTTTAACCTTCTTTTACACTTTAAACCCTCAATTAAGTAAAATTACCAATATGCCCCTCCTCCTCAGAGGGGCTTCATGTGGTTGGGGAGGGTCCACCTTGTACTCCCCCAACTCTATTTCATCTTTCTTCACCAACCCTTCAATGATGTCCTTAAAGACATAGCAGTCTTCGATTGGATGCCGCAGCATCTGGTGATAGGGGCAGAATCTTGAACTGTCCCTCTTCTTCAGGTCCTCCGGCCTCTTTGGCTCTGGCAGGGTGACCATGTTGTATTCAGTTACCCAGTTGAAGAGAGCTCTGGTCTTGTCCTTCGGAAAGGAGTAGGCTTTCTTCATTTTGTCCCGTAACGAGGGACCTTCTTTACCGTCTACGACTTTTGCAGGCTGTGGGGAGACCGTCTTCTTGCCTTTATCTTTTTGTTGTTCAAACGTCTTGATATCAAGAGCATTCGCTTCTTTAGGCGCCTGGCACTGCTCCACTGTCTTGCCCTTCTAGGTTGTGCTGGCAGTGGATGTAGGGGCAGGTTTGGCCAAAAAGGCTTCCACCTCAGCCATAATATTGTTCAATCGGTCAAAAGACCGTATCTCCATTCCTATCATCTTTTCTAGAACCTCCCTCCTGAGGTTCTGCTTGCATATTTGGACAGCGTCCTCCTGGTGCGGGGGCCACTTGCACCTCATCCCGAGGTTCCTCCACCTCTTGATATAGTCGAGGGCTGTCTCATCGGCCCTCTGCTTCCTCAAGTAGAGTCAGCCACTGTGACCTCCCTCTCTGTAACATGGAATCTTTCCCTGAACTTCCTCTGCATGTCCAAACAGTCGCTGATCGACCCGGCCAAGAGGCTAGAGTACCATTCAAATGCGAGTCCTATTAGCGAGGACCCGAAAAACTTCAGCAAGTATGACTCGTCAGTGGCCAGATCACCCATGACGGTCATGTAATATGTGACGTGTTCCTTTGGGGATCCCCTCCCGTTGAACTTGTCGAACTTTGGCAGCTTGTTTATCCCTGGGGGAAGCCGCTTGGCAGCATGATCTGGTGGGTATAGCACTCGATATGCATCAAGTGCGATGTAGTCACCTTTGCTTCTCTCAGCGAGCTTCAGCTCGATCATCCTCTCCACCATCATCTGGTTCATGGCCATGGGATCGACCGGTTCCGGATAGAAGTGTGCTGGCTGCAAGTAGGGGGTGACCAGAGTGGTCGCCTATGGAGGACGCAGCAATGGAGGTGTCTGGTGCACCTGGGGGAGTACTGGCAGCATCAGCGGCTGTGGTGGCCATTGTTGAGTTGTCGCCAAGCTCGGCTCTGGTGGCTGAGGCACAGTGTAGAGTGGCAGAGCCAGACAATTCCTCGAGATGATTTGCCCTGGACTTCGGGCAGTTTTAAAGCTGACGATTGCTCTGTCTTCTCCATCAGCTGCTTCTTCAGTAGGTCTATCTCTTGCCGGTATCTTTGGAGTAACATTAGGACTGATGGGTCCATGGTTGCAGTGCTGGGGATGGCCTCTGTCGCTTCCCCGGACATACCCTCGGGCAAGATGTCGAGGAGGACGTCATCTTCTTCTTCTGTCGTCACCACATTGGTGGTCAGAATAGTTGCTTTGTCATCTTGCTTTCGGTAGGTTAGGGGTTGTTTGCCCTTAACTGCCGCCAGCAGTTCCTTTGCAGCCTTGGTCCTCTGAGTGTTCGGCCCTGGCCTTGCGGCCAATTGAGCCAGCTCGCGAGGGTCTTCAGGGAGCCCTCCATAGCGGCCGAGCACGCCTGCCATATTGCAGGTGAAGACCTGCATCCTCTTCTTCTGTCGATGGACCTTCCTTCTGGCCTGGTCTATAAAGGTCAGCCTTTAAAATACAGAGATTCTTTTTCTTTCTTCTCGCCGAGGGGCGGTTTCATCATCTTCGGCATAGAAGTCATCTTCATAACCATTGTCATCAACGGACGACATCATCTTTCCTTCTCCTTCATCTTTTTCAACTGCCATTGATGGGCAGTAGTCTTCATTAGCTGCGACTGCTTGCATCAGCCATTGTTGCCCAAGCGAGGGGTTGCCTAGCCCCCGGAAGTAGTTCTTGACCATATCGGTCATCTCTTCTCGACCCCGTTCTTGATGTAGTACGGGGGATAGTTGTCGACCTCCCGCAGGAGGGATGTAAGCGAGCCGGGCCCGGTCGGCGGGTTGTTGAAACCTTCATCCCACAGCAGGGACGTCGGCTTATCGAGCGCAGGCCCTAAAGCTTCCACGGCGTGGAGGGTCCGCAATTGGCTTCTCTTCCTTCAGGGCTAGGCCCCTTTCCTTCCTCCCTTCCGCTCCGTCAAGTGCAGGGCGGCAGCGGATTAGTGCAGCTTGGTGAGCAGGCTGGACCCTTTTGGGGACCCACACCTATTTGCACTTCTTTGGCCTAGGGGCCAACTTTTCCTGGCCATGACGGCTGGCTTCTTCTCTTTCGGCCCTCCTCCCAGCGAGACCAACCCAAGACATCTTGGCATCAGTCCCATCATCACCAATAGTCGGAGTAGTCTGTGGCTAAGTCATCTTCGACCTCCTATCCTGTCGATCCAGAGCGGACAGAACCAGCGTGGTCCGGTAATGTGGTCTTAGTTTAGTTCCTCCCACCCCTACCTAGCTGGCTTAAAGTCCCTCCCTATGGGAGGTAGTGTTTGTATGTAATCTGTCACTTCACCACCCCTAGTCCACCCCTCCTGCGTGGGGTGTAGTGATTGTACTAGCAGGTCACCATTTGAAGCTACATCGGCGTGGCGTGCGGGTGCATACCCACGCCTCCCTGCTCGCCATCGTCTCCGGTCGGGATCGACATCTTCACGCTGATCAGGTGAGCTGCTGGTTCCCTCCTCTTTGCTGGAATATTTTGCTTGATTAGTATTATTTTCAGCCTCGTCGGCGGTGAGTGAGTGCCCTGTCCCAAATTCCATCAAATTGAGCGACTACCGTAGGTGAGTTGTGAGAAAGCCCCTACAACCCACGCCCTCGACGTGCTGGCCACCCATGAAAATTGGGCATCCCAGGCCTTTGGGGTTCAACCTCAAGCTAGCAATCCCTGAAATAATGAGGTCTCGTCTCCGACCCTCTCCAACATCACTGGGTTACCTATAGGCACTAGTGTGTGCTTTGCGTGTGAGTCCGCTCGAGTGAAGTTGCCGGTCTATTGCATTTGCTAGTAGGTCTAGGTCCGAGGCTCCATTAGTCAATCCCCCAGAGCGTGAGTCCTCGACAGCAAAGAGGTATATCAAAAGACGTCACAGGAAGGTCTGGTTATGCCAGTCTGGAACGCGGCCTTGTTGCGTCGAGGAGACCTTCGGGTCATTCCTTCGCCACGTACCACTTTGTTGGCTTGGAATCACGATCCGGGCATCTGTTCGAGCTCATCGCCCATTCTCCCTAGGTCATCTCACGTCAGTTTTGCTTCCCCTCATTGGGAGGTGGGGGGGTGTCTGCCTCTTCCTCGGGCTCTCGGGTTAGTGTTGGCGGTGGCGATGCATTCCCCGGGTCACCGAGGCACTGACCCGTTGGCGGGTTGCCCCTGGAGGTGGAGGGCTCTTCAACTTCTTGTTCTTGCGGGGCATCGTCGTAAGTCACAGCGACCTCCACTTCGATGTGTTCCCAATGTTTGCAATGGGTGTCCCCACACAACCCTTCACCTACGAGCGGCGGTGACTGTGAGGCTACTTCTGGTGTGGAGAGACGGAGCACTTCATCAGGCCCCTCCTGGTAGTCATCGTATACAGCTTCTATGGGGGCCAAGGTGATCGTTTGCCATGCTTGGGGCTGCGTCACCACTGGCGGCCAGGGCTTTTTATTCTCCATTATGTTTCCCAAAGTCTGGGGCTGGACTGACACCATGTAGATTCCCCTTTCGTGGATGCCTGTCACATGGGGGCACGGTGGATCCACCTCATAGTCTCTCATTCTGAGTTTATCTTTATCAATCAAGTCTTGAGTGATGTCCTTGAAGACATAACAGTCTTCAATAGGGTGACCCAATACTCGGTGATAAGGACAGAACAAGGGGTCACCACTTCTTCGAGCATCCTATGGCCTTTTAGACTTTGGTAGAGAGACCTTACCGTAGTGGCAGGCCTAGTCAAAGATCCCTCAGGTCTTATTTTTTGGGAACGAGTAAGGCTTTTGCATCCTCTCCTGTAGTGTAGGGCTTCATTCGGTCTACCGTCTGGCTGAAGAATCGGCTACTCTCTTTGCCCCCCTCTTCAAGTGCATGGAGGCGTCAAGGCCAGTGCTCGGGAACCGATGCGTGCATCTGTCTCGCTGGCAGAGGGCGCCCTAGACTAGATTAGACACAAGTACTGTTATTTGCACCAGCCGCTCTTTTAGCGTCTTGATCTCCCATAGTTGTTGATGATACAAAGCAAGCATGGCGGGGTCGTATCGAGGGGAACTAGGAGTGCAGTTCGGACCACTATTCTTCGCTTCAATGCTAGGCGGGGAAGAGGGTACCCCGTTGCTGTGGCCATTGGGGGCCGGCCCCTCAGAAGAGGGCAAGACTTTCCCCATACCTCTGCAGTGAGGTGGGTTCCAAAGGAACACTTCTTCATCTTGAGCTCCCTCAGCTGGAGTCATATGATACTTGTGGCCTTCAACTACCTGCGGGTCTGCACCCTTCGTAGGGTCACCACTGGACGGAGCCAAAACTGATATCACATCGGCTTCATAAGAGTCTTCTACTGAAAAGCCCAAACCCGGATGCTGGGTAATTTGCAACAGTCTCTGGTCCAAGTTTGGCGGGTTCCACATTCTTTTGAACATTTCTCTCCGGTTGGAGGGTTGGCAAAAGGCTCCCCTTGTTTCCTGGCCATTCTGACTACGCGGCCTGTTATGTTAGGAAGTCCCATGATCGGGACGCACGGATAATGCCTCGCTCCCAATTCAAGACACAACGATCGTCGGAGCAGGCACATGCAAAAGAGCACAAGTCTGGCATCACCTCAGCCAACACGAAATCAACCACGGCACCACAGACACCACTACGCTCATAGAGAAAACACACTCCTTGCCACGGAAACTAACACCGGTCAACGCCCACGCTCGGCGGACCAACCAAATGTCAGCTTCACAACCCACTGACAAAACTCATGCCCTGCACCAGGGGCAACCATCACTGAGCTTCCACCAGCTCACACCTGGCAAGCCGAACTCTTACAACAGCATAGAACCAACTTGGCCAGAAGACAACTTCTCACAAACCCCAGATCCAATCTGGGAAAACCACATCTTATAATCAGCCACCCAAGGCCTCGCTAGCATCCAGCTCATGCCATTCTCGAGCCCCAACAACCAGCATCTTTTATCTGTGAAAGACCACCCACTAGTCACCAGATACACGTCAACGGGAAACCTTCACTGGCCCAACAGGCACGCTCCAAATCATGAAAGGTCCTTCGCTGACTCTTCCACAGGCCAACACCACATCTCAAGCCAACCGATCTCGAACTTCATGCCAACTCTACCCTCTCAGGGGAGCACTGCGAACTCAAATGATAAGATTCCACAATCCTCAATCCTCTCGTCACTCGACTTAGACTCACGGGGAATCCTCCCTTGCTGACCATAGATGAGAGATCACCACATCCAACGTTAATGTCTCATCAGAGACCTCTGTACATGGGCATCATCCTTCATCCTGTCTCATCAAATCCTTCATCTCAAAACGATCCAAAAGGATGCCTGCCAATCCCGAATCCACCCTTACCATAGAGCTTAGTGACATAACCTCTTGCAACCCACGACACACTTCTCTAGAACCAACAAATACCGCCTGCTACCACAGCAAGCTAGTCAATAGCGCCACGACCAATGCTCACGGGTCTCCGGACAATATACTTCTTTCCATGGTCGATCACTCGATCAACCTCACCAGCTGATTATGGCCACCAACCGGGACCCATAATCTTGTCACAGATCACTTCTCTAAAAATATGATCTCACCCAAGGACACAACTTCCAACACAGAAACAGGGTACTCATGCGGCAACCTTGCCAGCACATTTCCCCTAATTCTCCATCCAGTCCATGTCACAAATCACAATGCCTCAAGCAACGGCATGGCAACAACATGTATCACACAACCGAGGCAATCTTACACCGAGGGACCAATCCTCCAACACTCTACACAGCCTCGAAAGTCCACACGTAGCATCCAACGCTATGATCCTCCGCTGCGCACTCAGATCCACGTGCACAGCCACCACAACGACAACTCAGGATCCTCCATCCTAACAATCCTCTGCAACTCTGTAGGCTCCGATCCTCAACACATCGAAAATCACAACACTAACTCCAAATTCTCACGAACACCCCCCAACTTGCACTCATCCTTTCGGAGTAGTGCCAACACACCCTTACATGTCTGGGAATGGGCAATGCTTCTCACTGGCAACCACCATGCGAACACAAGATTTGTCTCGCACGGACTTCATGGCACACGAGAGAGGCCAACCAATCTGGATGCACGATGCAAGACGATGAACCTTAAACCAACGTGATCTCCTCCCACCAGGGGAAAACTTGATACTCCTCCAACCAATGGAAGGTATCCGTGCTTGACCCGACCTCGAACCTTGCACACACTGGGAACATCACCTTCTAGTATCGAAAAAACCATCACTCCTGTCAGGTCAGCACCTCTGACACACTCACCAAGTGTCTTGTCAGACCACGATCACAACACCTCTCGATACACCTTCACTATGACTCCTCGAACCGTAACACACCATGCCTCGAGCCACAACATGAGCCATAACTGGCGCCTACCAACGCTCATCCTCGAGCCATGAGCTCGCCACTACCACACAATCTCAAACCAAATCCAAGGCAACCACAACTCAATCCAAGAAGATCCTCCGCTTATCCGAGCACATCTCGACCAGAGTGCCCACTCTGCGACCTCGAACCATGATCTCAATGCCTCAGGGACTAGATAAATTCTCAGCTAGAGTGGCAAAACCAATAACATCTCCTCCAAGGCACACTAACGGCCACTTATCCACAAACAATTCTCACCTGCCACCTGACCTCGTTGCAGATTCCTCGAACACAGCACCGTAATGGCACACCTGTCGACAACCTCTGCCCAATGCAGCACAACTAGGGCCACCACCAATGAGGTAGAAGACTCTCGATCTCGATCCTTAGACCCCACATCCGCACTCCGACGATGATAGCAACCACCTTTACAGTGCCAACGCCGCGCACCCACACTCTCACGCGAGAAACCAAGCAAAAATCAAACACAAAACCCTATGCCAGCTGCCGACGCCTGTCACTGTCACCTCCTCCCTCCTGCCTCTTCGATGGCAGGCCCATCACAGAGGTCGCACCCTCCTCCCTCTCTTGTGACCGGCGTTGGTCCTCCTCGTTCCTCTGCCGCTGAGAGGAAGTCGCAAGGTAGCGCCCGATAGAGCCGTGAGTGGCCTGGCTCCCGCTCAGGGTCACACGGCTACCACTCATCCCGCTGCGAGACCGGCTCATCTCCTTATATGCTCGCAGCTCACCATGTAGCTCTAACGCCTCCCGCCGGTACTGCTCCAGCTCCACGGCCGCAGCTCGGAGTCACTCTACCTCCGCTCGAAGGAGTGCCGTCTCTACTGAGTCCGACGGTCTGGCCTGTGCTAGCTGCTCCTGCGCCTCAACCTGGCCTCACTCCACCTCCTCCCTCGAGCGAACGCTCTGCTCTAGCTCGGCCTGTAGGTGCTCTGTCTCCTCCCTCGAGTGAACGCTCTGCTCCAGCTCACCCCATAGGCGGGTCGCCTCCTCTCTCAGGCGATAGCTCTGCGCCAGCTCCTCCCGCAGACGGGTGCTCCCGTCCTAAGCCAATACGAGCTCCTCTCACAACTGGTCACTCTTGCCTATGGCAGCAGTCAGCTCTGTCACCTGCACACGTACACTCATCATCATCATTAGTCAACTACATTTAGTATAGAAGCATAATTCACAAGGGAAAGTGTAGGGTGTACCTGCTCAGAAAGTGTTGTCTCGGTCACCTTGGCCCGCTCCACCATCCGTTAAAACTCCGCCTTCCGCTCTGCTCGGTCGGCTGGAGTCTGTGCCGAAGAAGTAGACGGGGCATCGGCCCCCTGTCTCTGGGCCTCCTCCCGTCGCTGCAATCAAAAAACTCCAGGTTAGTTATGTCTCAACATAATCATAATAGGAATGCATAAGAGTCTAAGATTAGCAAACTCACCAGAAGGGCTAAGGTCTGTCGAGCGTCATCACGCTCCCTGATCGTCGCCGTGAGGAGCCCCGTCAGCTCCACAAGACGCCCCTCAAGATCGATCTGCATTTAGGAGTCCAAGTGTTAGCACGTCGTCAGATAGAAATCATAAGCATAAGTAAAAGGGTTCAGGTTTGGAAGTCATACCGGTCGGTGGGCACCCCAGAACACCTTGTCCCGGTAGTGTCGGGCATACGCGGTGTAGTACGCAGCGTCGCTCTCAGCCCGGGTAGTCACGACCCACCCGAGGGTCGTCCAATCAGCGATCTATGTAACATTTCTCGATGTCCAATCAAACGCTACAGACAGGCCCCTCGTCATCCTCGTGACTCGCTCCCCCGCCTTCTTCGACGCCAGGAACTCCACTGCCGGCTGATGGACCCCGATGGTCCTCATCACTAGTCTGAAATGTAGTGGCTCCACCATGTTCACACAATGAAGCCACACCTCTCGTACCGCAAAGGCGAGGGCACCAACCACCCACGGCTGGTCCTCCTGGCCCTCCTCCGTGTAGGGTGTCCACCGCACCTGTAAAAATAGGAAATTACATTAGTATTATAATCATATAGGAATGAATTAGAGAGTCTAAGTTTAGAGTCGTACTGAGGCGTACGGTAGAGCGTCAATGTCATCCTGCAAATCCTGGATCTGTCATCTTAGGGATGCAGCCTCCCGAGGTGCTACCCACCTCCGTGCTATTGGGAGGAGCCCAGGACGGGCCTCCTCACCTCCGCCTAGTGCGCGTAGGTACATGTAGGCCCAAACCTGCGTCACAGTATCACGTCAGCATTTAGGAAGCATATAGAAGTCACATACTCGAACCTAGGATAGGAGTCGTACCTAAAGTAAGGGGGAGAAGCCCCCTAGCATGGTCCGACAGGCTGTCGAACTCAACGTGTCAAACAAAAAGGCGAGGACTGCTGCTCCCCACGCGTAGTCGCCCACGTGGTCAAGCTCCTCTAGGAAGGGAAGGAAACGGCAGCTCATCGCATCCGCCTGGGTGGAGAAGAGTAGTCGTCCGAACAATAGCATCAAGAAACGCCGCAGCACTCGATCGGCCTCCACTCCCGGCTCTGCAACTACCCTCGGTCTGGCCAGGTCCACTAAGCGCTGCAGGTGCTGCTCCGGCTGCTCTCCGACCGCTATCCCTACTCGTCACAACCCCAGGCTGTCCTGTAGATTCACCCGAGGTAGGAGGGTCAACTGCCACTCGGGGCGCCGCAGCCCTAGGCCTAGTAGCTCCCGAGCCATCTCCCGGTAGTCAGGATAGGTGGTCCCGCTGATCGGTAGCCCATGCACTCATAGGCCAGTGAGCCTGGCCACATCTTCTAGCGTGGGGACCATATGCCCCCACAGGAAAAGGAAGGTCCGACTCACTAGATCCTAGCAGTCGTGCAGGGCGTAGAGCAGAGGTGTGTCGAATCGATACACCTCAATGCTCAGAAATGGGGCAAATCGGAGGGCATTTTCATAAATCAAGCAAAATATACAATGGAACTGTTGAAGAAATACGGGATGGCGGAAGCAAAGCCTATATCAACACCCATGGCCACCACCACAAAGCTGGATAAAGATGAAAATGGTAAAATAGTAGATCCTACACTGTTTTGAGGTATGATTGGATCACTACTGTACTTAACAGCTTGCCATCCTGACACTGAATATAGCGTATGTCTATGTGCTCATTTTCAGTCATGTCTTAAAGAATCTCATTTATTGACTGTTAAACGAATTTTTCGATATCTAATTGGCATAGTAGACTTCGGCTTGTGGTTTCCCATTGGTAGCTCGTTTGATTTGATTATATACACCACACAGCCCTGGCCTGGGAACTTCTGTGGGAGATGCCCCGATGTCGACCCTCCCAGGGAGGAGCCCCATCCTCCAGTAGGGGTAGTTCTCTCTCCTGGCCTCCCTCTATGATCCCTATCGAATGCTGGTGAATCCGTCGATTCAGAACGGATTCAATCGTTGCTCCCCTCCGATGCCCCTTGAAAGAGTCATGGAGGGGGGATTGTTCATAGCCCAACTTGGGGTGGAGCTAGCAGATTACTTGGCACTAGTGGAGAGTGGTGAGGCGGCCCAGGCCCGTGCTCACACCGAGTCTGACCGAAAGGTCAGATAGTTGTCCTCTGAGCTTGGGGCCCTCCATGGGGAAGCAGTATCACTCCAATCGTAGGATCGAGCAAGCTAGGAGAAGATGCGGTTACTATCCAAGCAGTTGTCCTAGGCTCAATAAATGGTCAAGCTGAAGAGTAGACTCCTGGAGCACGAGGTAGTGGGGAGTCAAGTCGGAAGAGCTTGGGGGCCGGCTCCTAGAGGTAGAGCGAGCAAGGAGGGACACCGAAGCGAAGTTGGCCGAGGCCTAGGCAGAGGTGGCCGATCTCAAGGCGAGGGCAGTAACAGCAGAGGCGAGGGCGATCGAGCAATATCGAGGCTCAAAAGAATATCGCGAAGCCCTAAAGAAGACCGCCTTTGCCCATTATGAGTCGGGCTACTGGGATGGGCTGTGGAAGGGTTTCACTCTGGGCTTCAGGCGGGCAGCGAGTCAGGCATAGAAGTAGGTCATTGACAAGCTCAGATTCAACACTGGGCAGTGAGTCAGGCACAGGAGGGGAAAGCAAAGACACTACTTCTCTTGTAGAGAGAGGATCGCCAACTCTGGCTGCTTCGAGAGAGTGCATGGTCGACGCAGTTCCCATACAGGTGGGGTCAGTGCTTGAGCCGGCCATCACCGAGGGAACTGGGGGAATGCTGCCCTCGATGGTAGAGACGGTGCTGAGTGCTGAGGGCCTTCCGACCATCGAGCTTCATGGGGGACCCCAGACTTCCCACCCCTCTCCTATCTCCATAGATTAGGTTTAGCTTGTACTTGCTTCATGGCCCCTTCTTTCTTTTATTTTTATAAGGCCGTGTGGAACCTTTCTATGTAATTCCTTTCTTTCCATACAATGGCACAGGTGTTCAGAGCATACTTAAATGCTTCTTTCCACTTTTGAATTAGTGAGATTCACCATATCCATGGACGTCAGCAATTTGAATATTTCATACGATTTTCCTGGTGAAAAATCAGGTCACGCGTCGATCGATAAATTTACTGGTGTTAATCTTGGTGTCTTTCCATCTTCTTAAGCCTTGAAGAACCCACCTTTTTGCATATTTCCGTAGAAGGATTCTAAAGGATTTTGGGGACAGGGAGGCATAACTACTCCTCGAGGAGGATGTTCACCTTTTCTTCGAAGCCCCTTTGTGTCTTTTCGAGGGGAGGGTCAATTAAGGCAGAGTTCCCCCCTTTCGGCCTATAAAAGGCTTTGAAGGGCGCCGCCTCCTCTTCACGCTGCATAAGAGTCTTCACTATTCTTCCCTCATCTCCTTTCTTCTTATCTTCCTTTTGTGAAACATGGAGGCCGATAATGATGACGAAGGCCTTTATGGTTGCTGGGGCGTTCGGGCTACTTCGGCGTAGAAGAATGGAAGACGACTGGGTGGGCGACGTGGAAGAATAGAAGATGCATGATGGGGCATTCTTATATGACTTTTGGGCTGTCTCCCACACAGGGGAGAGGGGAGATAGGATAATGCACGAGAGGATAGTTCGAGAGAGGCCTCTCACTTATCCATCTCCCTCCCTTATTCGTCTCCCCTCCTCCCTGTAGACGCCTAATTTTGGTCATCCCGCAGACCTTGTCTAGCCATCATAGAAGTGACACTTTTTCATGGATGACTGGGTGTGTGGGGTCTCATCATTATTTAGGTAGGCTCCACCCTATCCCTTCATGGATCCAACTTTGTGGTAAGTTAGCAAAATTTTTGAGGTACTATATATATTTTTTTGCCTAAATCTTTGGGCGGCCAAGGTCCTAGCTACGAACACGGATGGGGAAGAGCAAGAGTGAAGTCATAGAGCCATCCAAGTGTCTAGAGTTCCATAGTCTTGTCTACTTTTATAGTTCTTGAGTCAATCTTGTAATTTTCTTCCTATTTGAGTCAAACTATTTAGAGAATGTAATTGAGGATGATTATGAATGAATAAAGGATTGGGTTTATTGTCATATTGCAAGCTCTGTCTTTGTGTCGAATGCACTATGCTCTAGTTGACATGAATGATATAGACTCGTCACGACCTCCGGGTAACCTTCCGCACTCGGGACGTGACATCCCCCCACTATCAGGTCTTTATCCCGAGAAGCCAAAGAGTCAGGGCGCTCCCTCATTCGCCGAGTTCCTTCGGGCTCGCAGAGAAAAGCAGGTGCGCCTGCAAGGACCCCAGCTAACCAAGCGAGCTAGCAGCCTCCTGGCTCCGCCTACAAGCAATCCTCTGGCTCAATCGGCAGCGGTCCCAACTCAGCCGGTAGAAGAATTTGACGACATCCCTAACCTTGTCAAATTCATGAAGGAAAAGGAGGAGGCCCAACAGGCCCCGCAGGCTAACCGGATAGTCAGGCACCTTAAGAAGATCCTGACCCGATTCACTGTGTGGGAGATGCTATCCCTAGATGAAGAGACGCAACAAGCCATCATTGACACACTCCAAACGCTAGCACACCTTGAAGCCTATCCAGTGGAGATGTCACCGGAGGTAAATGTGGCCTGCACAGAGTGATGTGACACAACCTAGGGATGGAAAGCATTAGGCCAATGCTCCTTAGACCTATGACTCATGAGCAAGCAACTTTGCCGGTGGAATCACTCGGGCGAGCTTACTCGCATAGTGCACACTAGTGCCCGTAGGCAACTCGGTGATGGTGGAGAGGGTCCGGGATGGGACCTCGCTATTCCGGGGATTGGTTAGCTTGAGGCTGAACCCCTAAGAACTTGGGATGCCCTATTCAATGGGCGGCTAGCATGTCGAGGGCATGGGTTGAAGGGTCTCTCTCATAACTCGCTCCGTGGTGGCACTCAATTCAATGAGAATTTGGGGCTGAGCACTCTCTCATCGTCCGACAGAGCTAGGAGGCAATACTAATTAAGCAAGGTAAACCAGCAAAGAGAGTGATGGCAGAAGCTCACCTGATCAGCGTGAAGATGCCAATCGCGGTCGGAGACGATGACGAGCAAGGAGGTGTGGGTATGCACCCACACGCTGCGCTGATGTAGCTTTGGATGGTGAAGACCTCCCAGTACATGAACTAATCCCTTGCAAAGGGGTTGGATTAGGGGTGGGAAAGTCTAATTACAACCAAACAGTACCTCCACATAGGGAGGGGCCTTCAGCCGACCAAGCGAGGGGAGGGGGATGAGCCGCAATGCCAAATCTGTCCTTGTGTGACCAGCAGGGGCAGGGGATGGAAGTTGGGCAGCTACGGGCATCTCTCGGTGCTAAAGGAAGGCGGGGCCATTGCTGAGTCATTCGGGGACAAGGTGGCAGTGGGCCAAAGGCACTGGCGGTCATCCAAAGGTCGGGCCAGGGCGTGGCACCTTTGTCTTTGCGGCGGGCTATGCTTCAGTTCTACCTGGGACAGTAGGACAAGGTGTCGGTGAAGTGGCCGCCATGAGCTTGTCCAGAAGTTTCCAGAGGCGGGATCAGTGCTGGATTGACTGCGGCTGACCAGGGAGCATACCTTAGGAGGCCAGTGCCGCTCGGTGGTCACAGCAGCTCAGAGATCAAGACTGCTCAGAACTGCCCCTATCTAGAACAGGGTCAGAGATGACCGTTACTGAAGTTGGCCCAGGCGCTCCCGGACTCCGATTGACATGAGGTTGGTGATGAAGTGACCGTGGACAAAGTAGATTCGAAAGAAAACTGACGATGTCCTAAACAGATGTCAGAAAAGAAAGTTTTGAGCTGAAGAGTGGGGGTCTATCCAACTTGGGACAGACAGGACCCATTTGCGCACTTCGGCGAGGATGGCCGGAACTGGGTGCTCCGGAAAGTGAATGACCTCCTTCTTCCTGGAGGTGATCGGGGACTTGTAGAAGTATCTCTCAGTCAAGTTTTGACCCAGGAATCATAAGGGGGAGGCAGGGCTAGCTTCTGTACTAAGCCTATGGTTGCCTACTAGGGAGAAACTTTGCAAGTTACTGAGAATCACTTTTGCAGACAGCTCCAAGATCTAAAGATAGCGGGGCTGCTCTCGTTGCATAGCTGACATGAAGATAAATCCACCGGTATATGTTACGCCTCTAGGAGCTTCACGGTGACGTCGTGGCAGCCTCTATAAGTTGATGGTACACTGCTGCCTTTGAGCCGGGACTGTAGGTTGAAGATAATAGGTGGGAAATGGGCTAGATGAGAGGGGAAATGGGGTGGAAAGGGGTGGGGATGATCCCTGGATGGGACCCCGGAGTACTCCACTCCCGAGTGGTCACCGTGGGTGTGTGAGAGAGGGACCCAGTGCCCCAATTGGCACCGGCTAGCCCCTTGACTCGTGGGCTTCATACCCTTGGGAGGGCCACCTTAGCCCTGCTGGCACTCATACCAGCTAGGGTCCTGACCCATCACCTCCACTCGGCATCGCCGAGTCACCCGGGTTCCGTGTGTGTGCAACGGTGGTTCGGCCACTTTCGAGGTCCACGTTCAATTGTTGATTGTGTTTGAGGAATAGGTCCGAGGGCCTTTGGCTATTTGCTGCATACCCCCTTGTTGGTGTCACATTGCCTGGCCAAAAGTACAAGCAGACCCACTCGACTACTGCTGGCACGCTACTCAAAATCTCGCAAAGCTCCAAGAGATGGCGGTAGTGATTCACCTAAAAGTAGGAAGGGTGAGTCACAGCCAAACTCAGTAGGGGTCACGTGGATCCCTACCTCGCATTAAACATGTAAGCATACAGATATAAAAGTAGTTAAGTATGCATTTAAATCAATAATCAGGCAATTGGCATAAAGAAAACACATTATAGCAAAGCTGTAAAACCTATCTAAATAGTTAAACAACTAATCTATATGCCAATTTAAATATAAATAATAGCATTAGAAGTTATAACCACCAATAGAGATGAACATCAACTGCCTCAGTGATAGGAAAAAGAAGAGACCACTAGAAGAGAGAGACTAGATGTGTCCACTGATGGCTTACACTGTATCTCAAGCAACTCGTGAGTCAGACAAACACAATAAGCGAGAGGCGTAACAGTACCACTACCAAATCGAGAACTAGTCAGAGTGACACTCATCAGTGTCAGTCCTAAGCCTCTGACCATGTGTGCACACACTGACTCCTGCCTAGGGCCAGGCCTCTAGCTAGTTCCCCCCCGTAGGACGCTACGGTCAAGCAGGGTCCCACAGTAACTAGCTTCAGAACCGTTTAGTGGGAACTACTCCTCCACCTTTCCCAGGTGGGTCGACATTCCGGTCGCTGGGCTACGACTAGTGACTCCATCACGAGGAAAGAGGAAGGTACTCTATCGGGATCTAAAATAATGCCATAGTTTTTATAAAATAAGTTAAACATGGCGCATATGCAACATGAAATGCATAAGGAACTAAACTTGCATCTATTGGAATGCCAGGGAGCTTAACGGACCAGGATCACCCCGTTCAAGGGTGTGATGGATCAGGGTAGGGGCATTACATTGATTGTGACGCGCCTCCCTCGGTCCGTTATACTCACCCGAATATCTTACGAAAAACACAAGGATAGTCACACAGACTGTAACACACCAAGCAAGGGGCGTTAAATCCTTGTAACGCGCCTCCTATGGGCCATTATACTCACCAGAATGACAGAAATCCACAAATTATATACAGAAAATGTAACGTACCAGGGCTAGTGCATTACATGACTCTAACGCACAGGTCAGGTCCGTTAAAGGTACCTAAACACTTAAAATCCACAGTTTTTGAATAGAATGTAACGCACTAAGGATGGTGCGTTACATAGCCATGACGGACCAGGGATAGGCTGTCAAACTAACCACCTATATCAGTCAACGGTCAAAGGAATGGTCAATGGTCAAATGATGGACCAGGGTTGGCCCGTTACCATTCAGGTAACGCACTAGGGCAGGTGCGTCAGGGGACTTTAACGCACCTAGGGTGGTGCTTTAAATCATCTGGGTTGCCAAAATCCGGAGTTCGAAACCAAACCCCCCTCCCGGTCGACCAAAATCGACGGGAATCGCGGGGAAACTAGTTTTCAAGCTAAACTACCACACCATACAAACACTCCATAACTAAACATGCCATTAAAATCAAAAGACAATGCTCATGGAGACAATTTCATGATTTCACGGCTAATTTACACTAGCATGGGAGATTGCATGAAAATCGAGAAAACTGACATCGAACTACGATGCATGTGGTACCAGCGGGTTCATAGTGAGGAGAAGATTCCATCCCCCTACCTCTTACGTGACGGGAACGGCGTTCGAGGCACGAACGGACGAAGGGGTGTCACGGCTCCACTCGGCCTGACCCACCTCCACGCTCCGCGAATCAAGGGAAGAAGGGTGTCACCACGATCTGCGTGACACGACCTTTCCAACGGTACCTCCCTTGTCTCGATCAGCGGCCGTCTGGACCAAAACTGAGAGAGAAGAATGATTACTGAGAAATTAGCCTAAAATTCCACATGACGTCCCAGAGAGAGATGGCGGACAAGAAGGGGGGTTGAATTGTCCCCTTTGTCGAGATGGCAGAATTTAAAAACTCTTTCTAACAGAGCACAACAGAATTAGACCTAACAACGTTACTAGCCCAAAACAAGTGCAAGATTAAAAGAGTTCTCTCAAGCTTTCCGATCTCACAACTCATGGGGGCGTCTCCAGGCTGTCTCCGAGCCAAATGGAACCTGCCGTGGCTCGCGTGGTGCTCCGCGTACGGTACCGGTGGCTCGCTGGCCTGGACCGGTCAAGTGCTCGGGTGTCCGCACCAGTAGGACGCTACGGTCAAGGGCAACACTGCCGAGCCAGGAGCCCACGAAAACTAGCTTAAAAATCGTATCTCCGGAACTACCACGCCACCACTCCCAGGTGGGCCGACACGTCGTAACGTGCCGATCAGGCTACGACTAGTGGAGGCTTACAAGACACAGACTCCAAAATACGAGTGCTGAAGTACAGACAGGCTAACCCAAGCACTGTCGCACGTACTACGAAGTACCGAGGCAGTACACACCAACTGTCGACCGACTCAGGACAAGACAACTAGACCTGAAAACACCACAATCCTTGAGTCACGTGACTCGGGGTCAAGATCGTCATGCAAAGCGGTAACACGCCGCCAATCGGTCTAATCCTAAGCCAGAGAAATCGACTCACACGGAGGAAACGACTCACGGAGACCTGAGATAGCACCAAGACCCTCAGCATGCCTGGACACGCAAACTAAGGCAAGATGACACCTCGAGGCATCTAGATCCACTGTCTCGGGCTAGACAGAACTACCGAGAGACACACAAGGTCACCTGTCAACCACTGGGTTACCCCAGGTTGACTGAAACTTGACAATGACGCACGCATACAAACACGACACCACATACAAGCACTCCTGGCCATCCCATCATGGTCACAGCCCTTATAGTATGCTAACAGATATCCACAAGTCACGGGCAAACCACTAGGTCAAGTCAAGACGAACAGAAACAAAAACGATGGGAAACGACACTCTGGGCATGAGCGATCCATCACTCAGCCGGTAGGCACAAGGAGGAAGTCGCTACGCACACAAAGACAAGAATACTGGCAGTCCTAGATTGGGTCACTAGGGAACTGTAGTAGTCAGGGAGTAGACCGCACACAGTCAACCTGAACCGACCTATCTAGTCAGACCACCCAACAGACACATACAAACACTAGCAGTCCAAGCTAGGACCGCTAGAGACACCGCCCTAACTCACGTAGACGACCGACTCTAGACATACGGGACACAGGACAGGCCATCCCGACCCACAGACACAACGACAGACTCAACCCATAGAGTGGTCACCCAAGGGCTGCTCAAGGGGATTGGACGGTCCAAAGGGAGCCACCCAGGACATAGAACAGTTTGAACCAAACCGCTCATGGAGACTGACCCTAAAACACTAACAGACTGGATGGTTAGGGCTGGACCACCCCAAGGCATTGAGCGGTTAAGGGCAAGCCGCTCAAGCCAACCGGCCTACTACAGTAACGGTCAGAACGGTTTTGACCAAACCACTCAAGACCATAGAACAGTTGGGGGTTAATCGCCCCACAAACCACCTTAAGCCACTGAACGGTTAACGTGTTACCGCTCAAGAGGCAGAACAGACCAGACAAGGCCGCTCAACTCAATGGGGAAACCTGAATGGCTGAGCACCAGTCGCTCAAGGGGACTGAACGGCTCATAACTGGCCGCGCAAGCCCCAACGCGGTCTATTACGGGACCACTCAGACCCGAACCAACACTCATTGAATGGTTGAAAACCAGCCGCCCTAGACGCTAAGCGACTATTGTAAGACTGCTTAGGTGTCACGGTGAGCAAACCATGGGATCAGCCCGATCGTGGCCTTTCCACGCCCCGTTCGTCCCAAAACGAAGGGGATACAACCACAATCACACTGGGAAACACATAGACTCCAACGGGAGTCAGATCGGCTGAGAAACGGGCGATTTTCTAAAATCAACCCAAATGGGATCTCCGGACTTCCTGGCCTCCTGCCAGCCGCGAATGACCATCATTCGACACGAAATCAGCGACTATGGAACGCTGACATTCCAGGGAGTCCATTGACTCCAGCTGATCTAAAAATCGTCGCCATTTTTTGGCGAACCCTACGAACTCCACAAAACCACGGTTTTACCTAAACGATCCAAAACTCGCCCGTTCTAGCATCGTATAATGCAAAACTGTGAGGAAATAGCACAGAGAAGTAGGTGATCCATCTCCCTACCTCCACAGGAGAAATTGTGCGCCGAAGCGACTAATCCATGCCAAAAACCACCAAAACACGAACTGCGCCATCTCAGAATCTACCGAGGGATCGCGCCACGCCATGCTCAAACCGCCGCTCTATCCCGCATCCCGATCACCCCATCGCGTCCTCGCCTCGGCCAGCTCCGCAACGGTGCGTGCCCCACGTCGAACAGGCCAGAGAGGAGAGAGAACAAGAGAGAGAAAGAGATGAGAGAAATGAGGGAGGAGAGAGGGGGTGAGGGTTAAATAGAAGAAATTAGGAAATTTTCCTAATTTTTACATACCCAAATTCTTATTTATTGAATATTATTAACTATTTATAGGAATATGTAAATATCATCATGTATAGGTTTTTCCTTCTTTTCAAAACCTAAATATATTTATTCCTATTTAAAAATTACCAGGCGTTACAGACTCTGACCCGACTGAGCTGGGCAATCTTCTAACCTCAGGTCTGTCCCTACCATACCCCCTTCGCGGCTCTGACCGTGTAGGCTATCCGTGGGTCGCCGTTCATCCCCACTATTGTCGGGTCACCCCGAAATTTGAGTGACGCGAGTGGTCAGTCCGCCATTGCCCGGGTCCATTGTTCAGGTTGTGCTTGCTACCTCGTAGGTCCCAGGGAGTCCCCTTTGGTCGTCCCGTGTCAAATTTGGTATCAGAGCAAGTCGTCCAATTTGTTCTACCTAAATCGGGGTCCTAGGAATCTCATGTTCACCATGTTCTTTAACTTCGAAGTAGTCTTGCCCCACAATAAGCTCACCACCATGTTTCTCAATAAGGATCAATCTAGAAATTATATCTCCCAAGCTCTTGTGAATTCCTTGTCACAAGAGGGAAAAATTGTTGTCCATGGGGATTGGATTTTTATAGAGTTCCACCTACCTTGTGTATGCCACAGTCCATTCAAACCCGTCACATGGGTTAGTGGAGCGTGGTGTAGAATCCGGCCCCTTGGGTCACATATTAGCTTGGGAAAAGAGTGGATGGAAGAACAACAAGTGATCATAGATCCCAAAGGAAAAGGGTGTCACTTACAATCCCCTAGAGACAAGAAAAGGTTCCACTTCCAAAACTCTTATTACCAAGCCCTCTCCAAGTTTGAGCAAGCCGTGCAAAGGCGGCTAGCTAAAGTGAAAAATGAGCCTCAAATCTCCATTGCACAAAACCAACCCGACCTCCAACAAGAGCAACTCATCCCACCCACTGGTGAGCTAACCATAGAAGGGCCCCTAGCTACCTGGCTCAAAGAAGGCCCCATCTTGTATTCTTCAACCCCAAACAACGTCCTCATGGAGCAGCTCCAATTAGTGCCACATCACTCTTTCCACATGACTTACCAAACCTTTTGCTTTGTGGAGACCCTTGAAGACCTACTTAGGAGCTTGGAGTGTCAAATAGGGTTGACTAGCATGTTGGCCATGGAGCCCAATAAGCCCAAGTACCTTATCATTACCTATCCTTCTGTTGGCTCCATTACTTCGGTGTGCACTATAGGCCACTACACTTGTGAGCTCTTGATATTTCTGTCGATCGCAGAGGAACCCGAAGCTACCACTCAAGTCCTGGAGCTCATCCAGACTATCAAGCCCACTATCTTGCCAACTCCCCCACCTATTGATAATCCAATCCACACCGGGAGAATTGAAATTTGGGCATACCCATTCTTAGAGTTAGGAGAGATACATGTCTTAAGGGGCCTCAATTTCTATGACCCCTTTGACCCCACCCAATGGAGATCCCCTCCTTTCCAACCCCCCAAAACCGTCCACCACTTCTCCTATCCCGAAAATAAAGAGTCTAGGAAGGGTCAATTCAGACAGCAACCAAACACCATGCATGTTCACTTGAGCCGTGAGTCCTACAAATGGCAGGAAAATGATCATCAGCGTTATCAAAAGATTCAATCTAGTGACCTTACGATGGTGAGGATGGCGAGAGCCTGTGGAATAGGGCCATTTCGAGTTGCGAAGGGGGTAGGCCAGGTTGCCTACAAAGGGGACCAACCGAAGGGTCATGGAGTGAGTCCCTTGCTCAACGTGGTAGGTCTAGTGCCAAATGAGGACAAGGTAGCGGTTCCTAGTAAGGCTTTTGAGCCCCTACCCTCTTTCATGTGTGAACCACATCCGGCGCGACCTCCAGCCAAAAGGAGTGACCGACAAGAGCACATAGAGCAGATACAATGTGAGTAGGTCAACATCAACTGGAGCAGGACAGTTCACTACTACCTTGTCAGATGGAAGGGACGGCCTAGATCGGACCACGTATGGGATAGCCAGATAGAGATATAGCACCCCGATCTATGCCATCAGGCTCTGCTCGATCACCACTCGACGGAGTCGAGTTCTCATCAACCCAGGGGAATTGATGGGGACATCAGCGACCCTCCATGCCCCGACTTCGACCTCGGCCCCTCGAGACGGATTCGACCATGGTTCGAATATTTATTTCTCTTTAGCATGATGTATTTTCCTTTTATTGAGTTTGTAATCCCTATTCGGCCAATTAATAAGACCCAATGGACTAGTCCATTAGTAGTTCGGTTAATGGTCGTTGGTAGCTTATGTTCACCATCTTGGATAGTGGGATAATTGTTTGAACTTCAAGGGCAATTGTGGTCTTTTGGTACCCATGGCCCTCCCTATAAATAGGGGTCTAAGGGTTTTATTTGAGCTAATTAATATTTGAAGACCGGGTCGGCCCTTAGAATCGGACTGGCCAAACCCTTTGGGAGACCCTCTGGCCTTGCTGGCCCTCTACCAGCAAGGCATCAGCCCTCACATCCTCCACTCGACATCGCCGAGTCACCCTGGGTTTTGGGTTGAGTGTCAGGTGAGTTGGCCGCCGATATCGGCCCGTTCGAGTTGTGAATTGTGCTTGTTTGCCTAAGTCCAAGGTCTTGTCACATCAAAAGGGTTAGCCCTAGCACCCAGTATCCCTTCCCCAGTTCCCAATACTCAGCCTCCAGCACCCAGTGCCCTGTCCCAGTACCCAGCACTCAGCTCCCAGTACCCAGCATCCATTTGTACCAGTCTCTAGGCTTGGTCCCTTATTCCTGCACCCGAAGACGAGTATACCCAGTTCCCTATCCCCTACACCAGTACATAGTAGAAGAATCAAGCATGACTAATAGTAAGTGGTCGCCAGTCCATTCATACAGTACTGTTCCACAAGAAAACATGTGGGATGACTCAGTAAATAACAAAAGAAACCTGGCAATTTGTCATTAACACTTTGTAAAAGGAGCCCAAGACATGCCCTTGGGGTGACAAAATACATACAACCCAGGTAACATAACAAAAAGGGGGAAAGAGATACAATCAAAGCTCAGGCCGGCTCCCCTCCAACACTGCCAGACGAGAGTCAGCACCTGCAAGCTCCACCTCAAGAGTAGACAAGAGTTGAGCACTAGCCTCGACTGTGTTCTCAGCAGCCTGCCACTCAGCCCTGGAACGCTCCGCGGCCAGTAACTACTCCTCCAAGGCCTTCCTCAAGGCCTATACCTGGCTCTCAGCCTCCGCCAACTACACGGCTGGGTCTTGGGAAAATGATGTGGCTACCTCGGCGTGGTCCCTCTGCTCAGCTACGGCCAATGCGAGCTGGGCCCGCTACTCCTGCACCTTTCAAATGGTTGCCAACCTCCGAGTCCTCTGCTCCTGGGCCTCGCGGAGTCGCAAGTACTCTACCCATATTCTGGCGAGCCGGGACATCCAAGGCTTGCGTGGGAAGCCAAGGGCATGGTAGCCCTGGGTACACTCCATCAGCCACTGCCTCAGATCCTCCGAAGAAGGAAGTGGGTCACCCTATAGGTAGCCACGGGCTCGCTGAAGCAGGGAGGCGCCTACACTCGTGTCCAGTAACAGCTCTGGCAGCAGGATGGAAGTAGGCCACTCGACCCCCAAGCACGGAGAATAGTCTCCCACCTCCGCTAGCACACCAGTAGAAGCTGCACAATTCCAGCAAACAACAAGGGGAAGTAAGAATTACATGTATAACTTTCCTTGATCAACAAGGTGGAAAACTTGAGAAAATTCCCAGTTCTTACCGAGTGCAGATACCTCAGCGCCTACGACTTCACTCGTCGGGGTTGGGGAAGGCAACATCTCCTCCATGCCTGTGGTGTCCCTCGCGGGGGTCGGGGAATGCAGCGAGTCCTCTACAACCAAGGAATCCTCCACCACGGCCCCATCACCTCCATCAACTACGGGTGGGGCAGGAGGCTCCTCCCGGTCGCTCTCATCTGGAGCCGACATGCACTCCCCTCCAGACTCCAGCGCTGCATACAACACAGAAGCATCAACACTTTGCCATAAAGCATAAGCAAATGCTAAATGGGGAGGGGGGATGCCTACATAGCTCCAGAAGCAGCCCCCATCTCAACCCCTTTGGCGGAAGAAGCCCCAAAAGAGGAAGAGCTCGAACTCTACTCCGTCTCCAAAGATAAGCTGCCGCTACTCGGGGAGCTTGACGAAGCCTCCAATGAGCTCCCGGAGGAGGTCAAACTAGAAGCCCCTACAGATCAACAAAACAACGAGGTCAGTACATAGCCTGACCTCATACAAAGACAACCCTCCAGTTAAGGGTTTCAGGCAAGAAACTCACCAGTCGGGGTGCTCCCCGCCTAGATCCCCTCTATATCGACGATCTCCTCATCACCTCCAGCCAACGTCGCCACTACAGGGTCTCCCTCCACGGCTCCAGTTGAGTCATGAGGGAGCTCGCCCTCCTCCAAAGGGGAAGAAGCACATGCAACCGACACCAGAAGAAGCTTAACACCAAAGGGTAATGCAAAAGCCGACTACGAGTGGTTAAGTTCCAAGTTCTATACTTGAGGGTCCCATGCTAGAAGACCCGACCAGTCCCACCGTGCAAGCAGACACCATGGCTGGCAAAGGAGGGAAAGGCGTCCCGCCAACAGCTGTAGTAGCAAGCTAGGTGCATCCCCGGCAATAGATGCAGTGATGTGACACCATGATGGGGGTGGAAGATCCTTGGACCGATTCCGCAAGCACAATGCGCAAGAGAGGAGAGACACGTAGATGCCGATCCAACGTCGCACACACGATCCCCGTGGTGACTCGGTGATGCCGAGTAGAGGTGGTAGCGTTGCAGAGAAGGAGTTCTCTGGACAGCAAGCTGTGAGGCTCAGCGGGTTGTAGGCAAGCTGTGAGGCCCAGCGGACGCAAGCTGTGTTGCACAGCAGTAAGCCACACTCTGGGTTGAGTGTGGGGTGGACGTAGGTCTGGAGGACTGAACCACCTAAAACTACTGTCTCCCGTGGTGTGTGCTTGTGGTTGCTTCTGTTCGTTTGTTTCACTCATCGACTAGATGCATGCTAGGCACGTTAACTAGTTGATGAATTGTTTCCTTGACTTATAGATAGCCTTCTCTGTAGATTTCCTTTTAATATAAAATTTTTAAAAGGGCGATTCATTCACCCCCCCCTCTGAATCCGTAGCACCGTGTCCCAACATCGCGGCCTCATCAATGATGATCTCGACTTTCATGCTCCCTTTTCGAGGGAGATTATGGGGACTCCCATCCCTCCAAAATTCCAACTGTCGTCGCTTACCCCCTACGACAGCACCACCGACTCAGCCGACCATATGCACAGTTTCGAGTCCAACCTGGTGTTCCACCAGACTTTCGATGCTACAAAATGTCTAGCGTTCGTCACCACTCTGTGAAAGAACGCCCAAACGTGGTTCGAGTCCCTGCCGGCCGGGACTATCACCTCCTTTCAACAGCTGAAGAAGCTGTTTAAGGAGAACTTTATCGACTGTCGAAAGATGGCCAAATCCACAGTGAGCCTACGCACCATCAGGCAGGGGCGAGAGGAGACCCTCTGGGACTACGTGTCCTATTTCTGAGCAGAGGGACTTAGTGTACCCTACCTTGATGTAAGCATCGCCGCCACTACCCTCACTCAGGGGACTCGGGACTCCATCCTCCGACGATTGCTCAGAGTTGAAGCCCTGACGACCTTGATAGACCTCCTCGCCTTAGCCCAGAAACACGCCGGATGTGAGGAGAACACCGCGGCCCTAGGCCAATTAGTCGGAATCGAGCGGTCCGACCGAGAAGGATCTGTTGACTCACCCTAGGAGGGGTGGAATAAGCGGGAATGAAGGGATAGAGAACGCCGCGACCGCTCAGGAGACGAAGAGAGGGGTAGTTACTGTCACTACACACCCCTAACAGCTCTGCCCGACCAGATCCTCATGGAGATCCGTGAAGAACCCTTCCTCCAGTGGCCGTCAAAGATGAAGTCTGACCCGAGAACGCAAAGCTAGAGGAGGTACTACCGTTTCCACCACGACCATGACCACGATACTACCGACTGCATCCAACTCAAGGATGCCATTGAGGACCTCGTCCGGCGAGGACTCCTTGATAAATTCATTGCCAAGGCCGAGGAGAGGTGATAATGCAAGCGGACCCCTCCCATCGACAACCGTCCCAATAGTAAAGAGATCATGATGATCTCCGGAGGGTCGGCTTCGGGAGGCAACAATTCTTGGGGATGTCGGCGGTACGCACCAACAGTCAACACTATGGTGGCGACAGTTTTCGATAGGAAGCTACCGCCCAGGAAGCTGCCACCCGGGATCGGGTGCAACATCTACATAGGGGGGGCGAACCGAGGAGGCCCTACCTGACAAGAAGTCGAGGACAGATGACCCAGGTCTGAGCACGAACACCCCAGCGGAAGACCTATCTCTCACCCCAGTGGGAAGCTCCGAGGAAAACACTCCAGATTAGGGTGACATTCTCCGAGCAGGAGAAGGCTAAAGCTACGTCCCTGGAGTTCTCCCGCTTTGAGATAATACACATACCAAGGAAGGAGAACGTCTGAGCAGACACCCTCGACTACCACCACCAGTTCGAGGGCTGTCCTGATAAATGAGTGTAGAGAAGTTAGCATCCTAGGTGAATGCCGATTGTGAAGGATCGCATGGAGGCCTACCAAGTAAACGCTCGGGCAATGGATACCTCTTCAGGCATTCACCATTGTCGTGCAAGAGAATGAGCGCTCCCCAAAAGTCTGCTCAAACAAGCATACGAGTAGTTTTTGAAAGATGTATGTCGAGCGAAGTCAACCGAGAGTCGACCCTGACGTGACTAAGCTCAGACGATGCAACCCAAGCTCAGACGACACAACTAAGCTCAAAATAAAGGATACGGGCTCCCTAGAGATGAGCACTGCTCCCATCGAAAATAGAGGTAGCCTATAGGCTCCCTAGAGGCGAGCACCGCTCCCCTCGAAAATGAAGGTAACCCACGGATTCCTTAGAGGCGAACACTGCTCCCCTCAAAAATAGAGGTAACATACGGGCTCCCTAGAGGTGAGCACCGCTCCCCTTGGAAACGAAGGAGGTAACCCACGGATTCCCTAGAGGCGAGCACCGCTCCCCCTGGAAACGAAGGAGGTAAACCATGGGTTCCCTAGAGGCGAGCACCGCTCCCCTCAGAATCAAAGGAGGTAACCCACGGGTTCCCTAGAGGCAGTAACTGTCAGAACATTTGACCGATTGAATAACATAGTAGCAGAGGTCGAGACATTTCTGTCTAGGCGCCCGGCCACTAATGTCCCCACTGTGCAGAAGGGGAAGGCTACTGATCGGCGGCCGTCACACTCAGAAGCCAACGCCGTTGATTTCAGGGCTTTTGAACAACAAAAAGGGAAGAACAGAGCAGCTGATGCTCCTCCGCCAGTAGCAGCAGCCGAAAGAAAAGAAAAGGTCTCCTTGAGGGACAAGATGAGAAAAGCATATTCCTTCCCCAAGGATAAGACGGGTGCTCTATTCAATTGGGCTTACAAGTTCAATAAAATAACATTGCCCGAGCCCAAGAGACCTGCTGATGCAGCCAAGAAAGATGACCCACTGTTCTGTCCATATCATCGGGCATTGGGTCATGCTATAGAAGATTGCTACGTCTTCAAGGACGTGATGGAGAGCATGTTCAAAAAGGGTGAGCTGCAACTGGGAGACTACCAAGTAAATCCCCCGCGCCCACATGAGCCTCCGGCAATGAGAATGGCTGCAAACATGATATCCGTGTATCAGCAATTGCCCCAAGAGGCTGTTGAGCAATGCACCAGACACACTTATGAAGCCTGCTTCCTTACCCCATTGAAAGACCAGGAGGGATGGCAGTCAAAGCCGATGAAGACCAAAAATAAGATGCCAGCCACTAAGGCGCCTGGTGTATCCGTCAGAGGCACTACTCTGAAGCCGAGTCCACCCCCGATAAAGCCGGTTTGGCATGAGGCTGAATCGAAGTCAGTTGTAAGAATCCCTACCCGCAACCGGAGGAGACAGACTCCGTTGCCTGCACATAAAGAAATAAGTCCTGAGGCGAAGCGACTTCAGCAATACATCAATGGGCTAGATGAATATGAACAAGTTGAACTGAAGCCTTTGCTAGTAAAGGACTGTATACCCTGGGAACAGCTAGAAGGGTTGACTATTGAAGAAAAGCCAGAGGAAAAAAAGGGAAATGATGAGAATGAGCCCTTTTGGGGGCAAGAGCCGGAAAGGTCGAAAAGCTAAAAGAAGAAGAGACGGCTGAGAAACAAGAAGGAAAAGAAAGTCACAATAGTACAGTGCAACACTCTCTCCATGTTGTTCACCTTGCCAGGAGAGAATGATGATGAAGGGGCGTCGGCCACGTCACTAGAAGCTAACCATGTCGAGGCCTCAACCTCGGCATATGTTACCCGTTCTGGGAAGAAATGGGGGCGTTTGCCGCCGGCCAACCGCAATATCATATTTAGGGGAGAACAACAATATCAGACGCCGGAACCAGAGATGCGAGGCACTGAGGTTCCCCCCTGCAAATTTATATCAAGAGGAGAAGAAAAGGGATGAAGTACCATCATTCCTAGAATTCCTGTCTAGTCTAGAAGGCAAAAAGTCAGTACAAGCTGCATCATCTAAAAATGGCAGGCATCAGTAGACATCAGCTCCGAAGCCCAAACAAGGCGATGAAGAAGAAATGGGCGCCCCGGTCGCACTAGAGGAAGTTCCAGCAGAAGAAGCAACCGCTCAACAAGCTAGCATCATGTCTAGTAGTTGTTTATCTTCTCTTCCTAAGATAGGCATGAGGATTTCCATCAAAATGGCGGTAGTTCCCACCTAAGATAGGCATGAGGATTTCCATCAAAATGAAGGTCCTCTTCTAAGAAATGGCGGTAGTTCCCACCTAAGATAGGCATGAGGATTTCCATCAAAATGAAGGTCCCCTTCTAAGAAATGGTGATAATTCGATACCTACCGCCATTTTGATTAAATTGGTGTAGTTATAGAATTTAAGGAATAAAACACTAATTAGTAGATAATTAAATGGATAAATAATGGCGGAGTTTGAACTAAATTGAAATTCAGTGCCGAGGGGAAAAATGGTCTATCGGGCGACTACTTGGCCTGGAAAATGGTCCTCCATTAGACCGCATACCTGAGTCCAGTTGCGAACAATAGAGAAACGTGAAAAGCTTGGATCTTTGGCATCCAAACCATCTAGGATCGATGCTATCCACTAGTTAGAAGGCTCTAGAATGCAAGCAGATTAGTTTTGGTGACCTAATTTGGACTCTAAGTTCGTTCAAATCCTTGAAACCCAAGTTAGCCCTATAAATAGCCTTAAGTCCAACCTGCTGGAGACGCATTTTTTTTATTTGTTGTTTATGAGTTTTATTGGCGTCCCAGTCACCGGGGTGACAAGTTTAGTGTGCGCTCAACCTGACTTGCATCGGGCGAAAGTGTGATTCGATCGGGACCAGCAGTCCGCCATACCATTAAGGCTATGGCGTTAATTACATCCCTCCCTAGAAGGGAAAATCTTTGATTACTTACCGAGAAAAAGGGGCCGCCAAGGCCGAAGAAAAGGATGCGGATGATCATGCGAGTTATTACAATCTACGCATGGGGGGGGGGAGGTCAAGCTGCCTTCCCTCTCCTCTTAAACTTACATGTCATCGGTGGAAAATTTACCTGCCCCATCCATCCATGTCTCACAATTAGCGGAAAAAGAAAAACAATTTTGTTTGGCCTGTGCTACATGCAGTCCATTTTTTGCTGATTTTATCCAGAGTTTGTCCCCAAAGTCTATTGCAACTAGTGTTTTCAAAGGTGCCCTTAGTTTGGTGTTTCAATCATATGACGATAATTGGAGAACAGGAGTAATAACAATAGGATTTTTCATGAAGTTTTATGTATAAAAGGTGATTTGTTTTAGGGCCTGTTTAGATGCAGTGGATAAACACATTTACATTTATCAAACTCATTTTTGTGATATACCATAAATTCACTTGAGTTTATCATGAACTTAAAATCTCCCCATACACTCCTTTTTTATAAACCTGCTCTCAGTTAGCTTGACTTCATGTCAACAAAGTTTATCTTAAACTCACTTATCTTTGTATAGAACCAGGGTTTGCCATATCATATTGGATCGATGTGATACGGCCCACCCGTATCAGATCATGGGCCACCTCAGCCTTGCTTTGGGGTGTATCACCTCTATCTGGTGTATTTGTTTATTGCTTATTCAAATACTAATATAATACTAAAAATTAGTCCAACATTAACAAAGTAGAAAATCTTAATAATGATATAATTGTATAACATTAGTGGCGTAACTTGCATTTCCATGGATGAGGAGGATAGAAGTCTAGTTGAGTTTATTGATTACTCAAATAATGATAGAATGTTAAAAAGTTTGTTTAAAATGGAAAAGTGGACTAGATCATTATATTATGGAATTGCTAATTTATGTATCATAACTAGGTCAAAGTCTTGATAGAATTTTTGTGGGGGACAAAATTCATGCAGCCGACCCCAAATAATAGGAAATGTGATGATGATGATGATGAACTAGGTCAAAATCTAGGTTACAAATCCTAAAGTTTGATTGTGCAAACAAAAATCCCATGAAATTGCTTGAATTGCATGACTCAGTTTAGTCAGCCTGATCAGGTCCGAGTTGGACTGACTCGTACTGGATCAGGGTTGACCTGAGTCGAGCCGAATCAGTCATCCAGCAAACCTTGTTTAGAACAACGAAAGATGAGTCAATAGAAAACATGTTTATGATAAACAGATTTATGATAAATGCATTTATGATAAACCTATTCAACTTTTGGAAAGTTGCATCCATCCTTGTCCTGAAAGGATTCAACTTTTTTGAGTTTGAACACGGATTCAACCAACTGTATGTTGAATCGATGTTGAGCTTAATTTGGCTTCAATTATATTACGGCCATGTATAATCAGTTTATTTCTGCAGCTAGCCGAGGGTGAAGCTTCAAAGTGCATGAAAGGGAGCAACAGCATAAGGACTGGAACAAGTGAAGTTTGTTAAAGCCGCAATGGTTTAAACCCTTTATTTTTCTTTTAGAGTTTCAATGGCTTTCAAGCAGAAGAGACGAGTAAAGAATGCCAAGAGCAAGTACCTGAAGCCTGGTGCCCTTGCCCAGCTCCGATACACCAGAGCCATAAACAAGTCTTGCACTGATATAGGCAAGAAAAGGGTAGTACTAGATTCCAAGAAAGCAAAAGTGGACATATTACGCGAGGCTGAGCTCAGTGTTGACAGCACTCCGGTGGCTTCACCTGATGGTAGTACCCTGCGATCCATGGTGAGAGTAGTTGATGGGATGAGATTACACAAGTCTCCTGCGACGCCTAAAACACCAATCACCAGAGAATGTGAGTCAATGTTCGGGCTCGAATCCCTTCCTATGGACATATTGGTATGTTCATCACTCGATGCTTGCTACTTGCCATCGTTTTTTTTTTTTTTAAATTGTTCATGTACCATCAATCATTGGCTTTTTAACTTTACCTCCATTCCTTGTTCTGTGCATGTTTGAAGGTCAAGATTCTCTGCCACTTGCATCACGACCAGCTAAAAGCTGTTTTCCATGTTTCTCGGAAAATACGAAAGGCAGTAAGTTCTTCCTTGGTCTCTTGTTTGGTAATGAATGCAGAAGTTCGCTTTAATATTACAACAAAAATAGTTAAAATTATGATTATTAATGATAATAATTTGTGTTGATCAAAGCATGTTTTTGTCTGAATGAGGAATCATGTACATCACCTAGATATAATTCATTTTTTGTTATGGCTGGCCTTCTCAAGTTTTTATACACGGCTGTTGGACCTATGGATCGAATTATGTTGTATTCTTAGACTGTGTCCATGATTTTGCAGGTACCGTCTTTGTTTACAAGAAAAACACATTCCCTTTGAGGAGCAATTGACTTTGTTCAACTTATTTCATGTTTTTGAAGTTTTCTAAAATTAATCAAGGGTGACAGATGGGAGCCTTTGGCCAGCTAGCTGTGCTTTGAGTCTTTCAATTTCTTGCTGCTGCTGGCGCCCCATGTTGGTCAAGTAATATACATATACTTTTCGCGAGGCATCTAGCATCAAAGTTTAACATTATATGAATTTCGTAGGCTAGACAAGTGATTTCATATACTTAGTTGATTCTTACACATACATAGTTCTTCAGATATTTCAAAGTTACGAAAATAAATAATATTATGTTAATTTCTACATTCGTACTTCATAATCAGATTCTCATATTCAAACTCTAACATATAGAGAGATCTAAGTTTCAAATTTCTACTTTGATATATTATACATAGGACATGACTCCAAACAAACAAAGGGCCAAACAAACAAACTGATATAAAAGTGCCTGGGCGAAGGCACTAAGGTCTTGGTTTAATTGCGCAATATCTGAGCTCAGTATCCCTCCATAACCACTAGACAAAGTCTGACTCTTAGATTCAAAGCCATTGCCCACAAATACAAACAGACTTTCCGTAATGTTCTATGGAGTTGTCTAAATTTCCCTTGAGATGAAAATTTCCACGTACACATTTATCTTACTTTCTTAACAGAGTCAAAAATAGGAAAACATATTACAGAAAGAAACCCTCTTCACTTACATTCATTAATTTATGCTTAGAATTGAGTTTGGCTTAAAGAATCAAAGGATGTGAGCATGGATGTGAGTTGAAACTATTGGCAATTACATCAAGAAATAAAAAAAAAGTGGGAACATTTGGTGAATCGAGTGAAGTCTCACTTTGTGATATTTCTCACATGATTCTCAAACACTACTGAATTGTCATATTAAATTTTAATATCAAAAGATTTACTACAAAAAATTCCCACAATGACCTACTATCATTGCAATGTAGAACAATCACCCTGTCTCTAAATAATTTAGACAATACTCAATCCAATACACCTCAAGTGAATTTATACAAATTATTATATACTTTGGAATGGGCTTCTAATGACATATAAAAATTTCATATCCATTCACTATGAATTGAAATGTACATAGTGGTTACAATGGGCAAGTATCAAATCACATAGGATGGAATTAGATCAAATCATGACAAATATTTTTAGCTCTTCAAGTAAGTATTCCAAAATGATAACATGCATACAAAATGTTCACTATAAAGAGAGAACTAGCACAAACTGTGCAGCTTCGTGTAAAAACTAACCTATAGTAATAGGCACTTACAACAATCACATTATCTACAAATCCACCCACCAGGTCCAAAACTTTTGATTAGAACAAGATAAAGACAGTAATACATCTTAAAAAGTGTTTTGGATCAATCGCATGAACAAAAAAACCTATTTACCTACCATTTTTTGGGGGCAACAGAGAGAAGAAAAAACTTAAGGGTAGTAGTGAAGGTTGATAGCAACGACAACACAAATGGATCCGGCACACCAGCCCAAACAACACTGATCCACACAACCAGCACAGAATGACGATCGCTAGAGACAATGACGGTACCACCACCATCACCAGAAATCGACCACAGAAGGTGAAGAGAGAATGGGGAGGGATCAACAAGACAGATCCAAGAGCACCTAAGAAGGGGGCGAGGACGACACTAGATGTGCTTAAAAGGAGAGAAATTTTAGCTATTCACTCACGAGAAAGGTGTCGACTGTAATAACCTACGCGTAGCTGGCGGAAGGGATGGCACACTGCAACAAAGCTACAAGATTCCCTCCCACTTCTTGTGTCAGGAAGACAACCACCAGAAGAGTTCTCCTTGGAACCCTAGGAAAACCCTAAGCTCCGATCTGCCACGTGGGTCACACAGACGTCATGGACAAGTGAGGATGAATGACATCGATCGCTGGAGGATGAAGGGCATCGATCGTTGAAGGAGGATGTCACAGGTACAAGGGGTGGGGGAGGAGGGATGGGGAAGATCGAAGCCAACTCAGTGTAGAGAGATGAGGGTTTTGAAGTAACGTTTGGGTAGCCAGGAGGAAGAATGCCTCGCGCAGCAGGAAGAAGGGTTTCGCGAGCTCCCGAGAAGTTGTGACGTCCCAGGCGAGTGAATGGAGGGCAAAAATGGCAGGTGAAGAGCCGATCAACCTAAAACCAGCTATCGCGGTGGAATTTGAAAGCCAGGGTTAATACGAATTTAATACCACCTTAGCCTTAATCACCTGGTCTTGGCTTTCAAACCAGTAAAAGGGTTAGTCTTGGGTTAATATTCGGCTAACCCAGGACTAAGGCCTTATCAAAGCGGGGCTAGAGGATTAGGTCTGCCACACCCATTAATAAGTCGAGCTTAACACACATGAAGTAGAGACAGTTTGGGGTGTCCATGAGAGAATGTTGATGACATGGACACGGTGTCAGCCTTTAAAAGATTTGAGGGGTATTATAGTAAATATTATAAATGTAAGGTTCCGCATCATAATAACTTGGTTGGCTTGGGTGAAATTTCTCACACTCATATTGTTTGTTGGGCTTATTCAAGCTCGTTTGTGGTGTTGTTTGCTGCATTTTCCCCTCATATAGTCATTTGTGGTTAGGTTCATAGTCCGGTCCCATCGTTCTAGGTCACATTTACATTGGTCTTTGTGCATTAATTTGTCTGTCTCCGAGTCAGGCCGTGGTCATCCCAGAACCGCCTTTTCCCTATGAGTCCACCCTTTCTTTAGCCATTCATGCCCTCTCCCCCAACTGTATTTTCCTTGATATCCCTATAGGAAGTCTCCATTTGCCCTCGTAGAGCATCGTTTCAACCCCGTGTATTCCCTTTTTCTCAACCCTCCTATTCCCCTGTGGAATCATCTTCCCACGTGGGCCCATCTTCTCGTGATCCTCTGACCCATCTAAAGAATAGGCTAACCTCATGGCCCACTTATCAGGCCTTGTTCGCCAAATAGACCCAACCCAAGCCCAAAAATTGATTGGAAATTATCTTAATGGGTCTTCTTCTCTTAGTGGGCCTCTTCCTCTCAGTGGGCCTTCTTCTCTTAATGGGTCTACTTCTCTTAATGGGCCTTCTCCTTATGCTGCTGGCCCAATTTCTAATGTCCAATCTCACCTTAATGGCCCTCCTCTTTCTTCTCCTTATGCTGCCAGCCCAATGGGTCGCCGTGCTAATACCCCTTCTAGGCCCGCGTATTCTCCTACTCCTGGAATGGGCTTTCATTCTTCTCAGCCTGGATCCTCTTATTTTGCCCATTATCCCATTCTTGGTCCAAATCCACAATCCCTTGCTCAAGCTGGCCCACATTACTCTCGATCTCTCCCTACCCAGGAGATGATTGCTCAAACTCAATGCCAACTTGATGAACTGCAATGTCGAATTGATCCTAAACCCTCCTTGAGTGTCCCATTCGCATTTCAAAACCTACAACTTCCACCACCTTTGCAAATTCCTACCTATCGCCGTTATGGTGGAGCCGGTGCCTATGTGCACTTAAAAAAGTTTGTTTATGAGTTGACCCAATTTCGACATGGCCAATGCTTGATGGCCTATTTATTTGGTCTGTCTTTGGAAGGTCCGACTTGGGATTGGTTCTTTTCTCTCCCGCAAGACCAAGTTGTGGATTTTCAAGTTTTGCAAGATAAGTTTACTGATCAATATCAAGACCAGGTTGGGTCCGAGTATTCTATGGTGGATCTGGCCCATGAGAAGATGAAGCCCGACGAGAAATTCTCTACCTTTGCAGACCGCTAGCGTTGCCTTACTGTGCAAGTCTCAGGACATATTCCAGAGGGAGAGCAAATCAAGATGCTCATTGCTAATGCAATGACCGAGTATTAGTTTATCTTAGCCTTGAATGATATTACCTCCTGGCAGTAATTATATAGAAGAGCCTGCTTCATTCGCCAACACCTCCAAGGTTCCCTTGACCCTAAGTCTCCTCCACCGTCCACATCCACTTACACCTCGCCATCTGCATACACCCCTCATGCGCCCTCCATGAGTTAGTCGTCCGCCACCTACTCACCCTCCATAAGTCCATACACCATGTATCAATCATCCACGAGTTCACCATCCACATATACCCCTAGCCAAACCCCCACGAGTCAGCCTTTCACTTCTTCATATCCGCCTGTGTCTCCACCTCCAGTCAAGGGAACACCAGACCCCGAGCAGGTAGATGCCATCCACTACATATCCCCTCGTCCAGCTGCACATATATCTGTGCCAAGTCCCTCCACTATCCACGCTCCATTGCCTACACAACCCCCACTTCCCTCTCCACCATCTCATGCCCCTTGGCATCCGCCTTGCCCGAAGCGGGCTCCTCATTCTCTATTATCGGAGTGTTTTATGGATATTTTTTACTCTTTGATGGCCACTTACGTGCTGCAACTTCCTCCAATTATGCCCTGCCGACCCGCGGTCGAGAATTTACTCTAGTTTTGTGATTATCACCGCCAATAGGGGCACTTGGTCGAGGATTGCCCCGATTTCTGGGATTATGTTTACAGCTTGAAAGATAAGAAGAGGATTGATTTGGCCACCATTCACAAAGTTGTTTTATATCTCCATAGCAAACAATAGTAGCAAGCACCGCCCAGTCAGCCATCTTCATCTCTACAAGACCAAGGGCACCCCTGTGATCGTCATCTAGCGTTGCATTCGCTCCATTTCCTATCCCGTCACCTACTACCTCATCTACCCTATCACCTGCCCCGCCACCTACACTGTCGCCAACCCCATTGCCCACTCCATCTCTAACTACCCCATGATCTTCGTCGTCTCCCACCCTGCCTTTACTGCTCCTACAAACCCAAGCCTCTGCTCAGGCTAGTGCCTTCCCTTCTTCTTCCACCTTTGTTACCACTGCTTCCACTCCCAACGCTTGCCAATGCGTCGTGTCGATATGTCGATGATGGGCACCACGGCCTTTCCCTTCACCTTCCCCTTTGCCTTCATCCCCACTGTCTCCATCTCCACCACCTTTGTCGTCATCACCGCCTCCATCTCCACCACCTTTGTTATCTCCACTGTCTCCTTCATCTCCATCACCGCCATCTCCACTATCGCCTTCATGTCCACCGCCCTCACCTTCTCCACTTTCTCCTCCATCTTCTTCCTTACCTGAGCCTAAGCAAGCTACACCTCCGCCATTATCTTTACCCTCATCTACACTCGAGCCTATCATTGCTACCTTGCCATCTTCACCGCCACCTACACCTGAACCTCTCATTACCACCATCCCTCCCCCACTACCTATCTCACCTTCAACCTCTTCTTCTTCTCCATCTACTTCCACCCCACGGAGGTGTGTCCTCTCTTTGGTGCCCCTCGAGTCTGATCCCCAGGGAGACAATGAGCTGAGTCAGGATGATTTAGTGCCAGTTCTGCATTTCAAGATTCAAGATTTCATCTATCGGATGCCGATCCGCATCCTAGTTCCTGGCTATTTTGGGGTTGATAAGCCTACACTTCCCATGACGGTTGCCAAGAAGAGCTCTCTTGAACTAGTGCCAGTTTCTTCTCAAGTGAGGCCGGTGACAATTTCTTTCCGCATCAAAGGTCTTACCATTGATGCTATTATTATCTCTCACTCCATTGCCATTCAGTTCACTGGCCAAGAGGGGTGCTCTACCCGAATGGTGCTAACTCGTATGGTTGTCAGAGATGTTATGGATTCCCCATCCAAGGGGAAGTTAGTCGTATCTTCAGGATTTTCCAAGGACATTATGCACTTGCTATGCAATCTCCCTCGGTTCATCAGTAAGCCGGTCATGCCAACGCTACGTATTACTCTCCCTCGGTTTCACCCTTCTCTTCTATCAAGGGAGTTATGCTTTAAGTGGAATTATCGAGTGGAATTGTGAAACCTTAGGCTCTTTGTGCCGAAGGACAAGACTCCACGATTTCATGATGTTCGTCCACTGGAGGAGTCGTCTGTCCAATAATGTCCACATATTGTTAGCACCTTGTGTCTAGGGGAAACCGCCCCAACGAGGCTGCATGTTCATAGTCAGGCTAGGCCATCTGCTAGGTTGGCCCATTATTTGTAAAGATATTCCAAGCCAAGTAGCCCAAAGGTCTGAGTCCGTGACAAGTAGGTCCATTACAAGCCAGTTTTAGGTAAGAAGAGGCAGTGGCGCAAGTTCAAAGGCCATCGGATGTGCACTCAGGGGTCCACTTCTCTTTCCCCTTCTTTTCATTCATCCTTTTTCCTACTCAGCTCCCACCCTTAGGTGGTGTATCTTCCTTTCTCTGATCCAACTTCCATGATTTTCTCCTCTCTTCTAGGGTCTGTAAACTCCCATTCCTCTTCTTCTCAACCAGAGCCTCTGGATTCTCCTTTCTCTCACAATTCTAGGCCTATGACAATGTCGTCCTTTCGTCCTGATTTTAGGACGTCTTCCAATTCTGCTCCTCCAGTATTTCTGGGCTCTGCTTTCGATTCTTCTCTGACCCTGTCAGATGACCACTATTCCCCTTCTCCAACTCTGTCGGATGATCCCTCCTTTTCTTCTTCACCACTGCGGCAATCTTCTCATCATCTCTCTAGTTTTTCTTCCTCACCGCTTTGGGGTCTTCACCCTTTTTCTTACTATTTTTGAGACTTTGGTCCATCTTGATCTCAGTTGATCTCTATTTATTCTGTATTTTGGTTCCTTGTTATCAAGGTCTCTATGCCTTGACGAGGGAGTTCTAGCCCTCACCTCTCTTCCTTTTTATCCTTCTTCGTCCAGTTTAGCGTCCGCCACTCCTCTGTGTTAAGGAATCCAATCCATTACTATCCTCTCCCTTTCATCCAGTCAAGCAAGGAAGATAAAGCTTGATAATCAAGATCACTTCAGGATGCTATTTTCAACTCCCTGGATTTGCAAGGTATCTTTTATTTTGTGCAAAAATATGCTATCATTTCTAATGCTTATGTTATTCCTGCACATGGTTATAATGCTAAGTTCCATAACACGTTTGAGTGGCATAGTTAGGAGTTCTAGCTTGTTTAGTCAAAATGAGTTTACTTTTGTGGCACCTTAGCTGGTGATAGCTCTACGCTGGGAGTCTAGTTCTCTCCCTGATCGTTGAGGGTGATCGTTTAGCATAGGTTTTCCACACATTACACGACGAGCTATAATCAATCCCTCTAGAGTGACACCATTGCTGCTTTGACCATATCATGGGTATGTACAAAGGTCTTTTCTTTTCTCTGCTCGGTCGAGTGCAAGGGAAAGAGATGAATGGATAAGATGACTAACCTAGGTGCTCCCCAATATGGGAGAGGTCTCATATAGGGGCAGTCTTAACCCTCAAAAAGTGAGATTTATTGTAATATCTGGCCAAAAATGCCTATCAAATCAATATGAAAATCAATGCAAAATAATGAAAATCAAAGGCATGGCAAGAGTGGAGTTCCCCGTGGGACGTCAAGAGTCCGGTCGCATGCGTGCCTAAGGGTCCAAAATCAAAGACACAAAGTGTAATGCCCTGAATCTTTATTGGGTCTTTATTAGGTCTTTTGGATCTTTTTTGGAGAGTTTCGAATCACTTTTGTAGCTCCCAAGTTGAATTTTACGATCTGTGTGGATTTTTCTCTCGTACTAGTTACGGAACCCTGTAGTGAGTTTATTTCTCAATTCATCGACTCGCGGATGATATAGTTGCGATGTACTCTTCGCGAGGATCGTTTCGACTAGTGCTTTTCCTATCTAACTTGCAGCCCGCATAGTCTGCATCAGTGTATGAAACTAGGTCTAATGTGTGTGCAGTAGGAAACTAAAGGCCTATATTATGTGTGCCTGTAATATATCTAAATATCCTCTTGACAGCAGCAAAATGAGACTCTTTAGGTCTAGATTGAAATCTGGCACACATACGTACACTAAATTGAATGTCAGGTCTTGAGGCAGTCAAGTATAGTAAGGAGCTAATCATACCTCGGTATAATTTTGCATCTACTTCTTTACCTGACTCATCAGCATCTAAGGAGGCATTTATACCCATTGGAGTAGCTATATGCTTCACCTTGTCCATGCTAAACCTCTTCAGGATTTCCAATGTGTACTTGGTCTGACTGATGAAGCAGCCATCCTTCATCTGTTGAACCTGTAATCCAATAAAGTATTTCAATTCTCCTACCAAGCTCATCTCAAATTTATTTGACATTAAATTTACAAATTCATCACAAAGTTGAGTGCATGTTGAGCCAAAGATAATATCATCTATGTATACCTGAACTATGATAAGGTGGTTCTTCAGATTTTTCGTAAAAAGAGTTTGGTCCACCTTACCTCGACTGTAGCCCTTATTGATCAAGAATTTAGTTAGCCTATCGTACCAGGCCCGAGGAGCCTACTTCAATCCATATAGGGTTTTATTCAATGTGAAGACATGGTTAGGTAGCATAGATAACTTAAATCTGGGAGGTTACTCAACATAAACATCCTCTTTTATGAATCTATTTAAGAAAGTACTTTTTACATCCATTCGATGAAGTTTCATGTTCTTTGAGCAAGCAAATGCCAACAATATTCTAATTGCCTCCATCCTAGCAATTGGTGCATAGGATTCATCAAAATCCATCCTAAATTCCTGACTGTAGTCTTTGGCCACCAACCTGGCTTTATTTCTAGAAATTACTCCATCTTCATTTAACTTATTCCTAAAAACCCACTTAGCTCCTATGACAGACACAATTTCAGGTCTAGGAACTAGATTTCAGCCTTTATTTCTCTCAAATTGACCCAATTCATCATTCATGGCATTTACCCAAGATTCATCTTTTAAGGCCTCTTTTATGATTTTGGGTTCAATTTGGGACACAAGTGCTACTAGAACCTGATTATTGACTTTCTGATGATAAGATCTAGTCTTAGGGGGATCATGTAAATTACCTATGATGTTGTGTGCAGGGTGATCTTTTAGAAATCTAATATTGGTAGATGACTCACCTTGCTCGGCTGACTCACCCTGAACTGGATCATTTTATGCAGTAGGTTCCTGTGATTCTTCATTCAGTTTGCCCTCCAGAAATTCTCCATCATCTCTTGATTTCCTGTCATCATCATTCATGTTAGTAGAGTTGAATGTTTCATCAAATATGACATGAGGGGACTCCTCTACTGTTTGATCAGAAATGTTAAAGACCCGGTATGCCCTGATAATTTAGAATATCCTAGGAAAATCCCTAGACTACTCTTGGCTTCAAATTTGTCTAGGTCCTTTTTATCATTATTATGAATGAAACACTTAGAACCAAAATTTTTAAAGTAAGCCAAGTTTGATTTCTTAGCTTTCAGAAGCTCATATGGGGTTTTCTTATTAATGGGTCTTGCCATGGCCCTATTAATTATATAACAGGCAGCATTTGCAGCTTCTGCCCAAAATCTTTGTGGTAGATGACTTTCAACTAACATCGTTCTGGCCATTTCCACGATAGTTCTATTTCTCCTCTCGACTACTCCATTTTGCTCAGGGGTCCTCGGAGAGAAAAATTTATGAGTCAATCATTCACTGTCACAAAAATCTGAAAATATTGAATTTTCAAATTCCCCCCCATGATCAGATTGGATTATGCAAATTTTGTGCTTACCTTCTTGCTTTATTTTGTTAAAGAAATGTTTGAATTCTTGAAATACATCATTTTTATGAGCCAAGAAAAATATCTATGCAAATCTAGTATAATCATCCACAATCACATATCCAAAATGTTTACCATTGAAACTTTGGGTTCTAGAGGGACCAAATAGGTCCATGTGCAAAAATTCCAGTGGCCTAGAAGACAATGATTCTGTTCTATGTTTAAAAGATTTCCTGGTTTGTTTGCCTAATGCACATGCATCACATATTTTTGAATTTGCTTTGAATTGGATTTTGGGTAAACCTCTAACTAGATCATGCTTGACCAATTTATTTAAAGTGTTGTAACTAGCATGGCCTAACCTCCTATGCCAATTAAAAGCACATCATCTTGGTTGGCAGACAAACATAAATTGGATGCTAAATTTTCATTGAGGTCTACTATGTAGACATTATTGACTCTATGCCGTACAAATTTAACTCTGTCGAAATTTATTTCAAAAATCTTACATAAATGGTTGTCAAAAGTAAATATAACTAAGGATAAATAAAAAATCAGAAAGTTTTTGTCTCTTGGAATGCAACCTAATTAACCAACTTGTGAGTTCCATTAGAATGGATCGACCATATTAACATCCACGAAGAAGGGAACAGACTGGAACTGGATTTAACTTCCCGATTACATACATTGTAGATTTGCGAATATTTGATAAAACTGACATCCTAGACTCCTCAAAATGTGCTACTTTGGAATATGCATGAAAGTAGATACATACATCAATATGCATTTCAGGAGGATATCCACTGGTTATTACATGAAGTAGATTTTTGCAACCTTTTGGAGTCCTAAAACCTTTTTTATACATTCATGTTTAAAAGGTCTCCTTTCTTTTGGGTAAACACTAAATTAGAAGTGGTTTCCATTCTTTTTAAAGCCTTGAACAATAAGCATAATCTATGTCATTTTCTGAGGGTCCATCTTTGGGTGGATTCTCATTAAGTAACCCTTCCTGTGTTTAACGATTGGAATCCGAAACCTCATAACTTTTGATAAGCTATGTCATTTGGAAACAATTAAATGCTGTCAGGTCAGGGTTTCCGGTCTTTAGAATCGTACTTAATCGTCTCCGTATGACGGATTCAATAACCACCTAAATCTGTTTTCATTTCTACAATTTCAGCTGCTCAAGAGTTTCCGCAAGCCACTGATGAGTTCCTTCATTATTTCCAAGAGAGTTTTCTCTTTCGCTTTTTACGGGGGTAGTCGTTTCCGACGGCAGTTTATACATGAACTTGAGTTTTCAGGAATGATTGTTTCACTTTCATATACTGCTTTTATAGCGTTTCCCACTCCAAAATCCTGGGTCACAACAATCATACGGTTTCCCAATTAATTACAGTACCGGACAAGGGATCTCATTATTTATTCGCCATGCTTTTATGATATTGATTGATATTTGCTTACCCCTCAAAATAACTAGTAAACTGGAAACTAAACATCCAATTTATTGTCACCAACTTCGGGAAAAGAACTCAAGAGGAAGGTCATTAACAGCCATTAATCTGTTGCATGATGCCTCTTTCGTTCGAATTTAAAGCTTCCAAAATGGCCTTCACATATATGTCATGGGATGAAAGCAAATAAGGAAATAACAAAAACGACAGAAACAGCAGCACTGCTACCGCCGCCGCCACCGTTATAACTCGCGTAAATTAAATGAACAAAGAAAGCGACAATAAAACGAGGAGACTCACCAAGCAGGTGCTCCCCTTTAGAAAGAACAAAAAAAAGTGCAAAGAGAGGTAGGGGCAGATATCGATCAAACGGAACAAGGACAAGCCAGCCGAATAACGCGGCATGCAACAACGACTCACCGGGGAGGGAGGCCGACTCCACCACGGCGTCGCCCTCGTAATCCCCCGCCTTCCAGAACTGCCTGCAACCCTTCACCGCAGGCGCGAGAGGCCGCACCACCGAGATCGGCTGCGGCGCGGGCAGGGGCGGTGGCCGTGGCGGTGGTGGCGGGGGGGCGGCGCGGACGTCCGCCCGTGGGAGGGGGTCGAGGAACCCGAGGGGCAGGACGAAGACGGCGGCGCCGTCCTCCGACTTCCGCCTTTTGAGGGGCCCTCCCACCGCGGCGCCGTCCAGGGCCCTGGGCTTCTTCTCCAGCGCCATGCAGACGCCCTCGTCGTCGTCGCTGTCGCTGTCGTCGCTGCTGGAGAGGTCGATCACCGCCAAGCCCAGCGGCAGCCCCGGCCCCGCCGCAGGGCCCAGCGGTTGCTCCGCCTCCGCAATTTCCTCCTTGACGACGGAACCCATGGCACAGAAGAGGAGAAGTTGAGGAGGGGGAGGCAGTGGAGAGAAGAGAGAGAGACGATGGGTTCTTCTGGTATGGGAGGGAGGGAGGGAGGGACGGGGGGTGTTCGTTGGAGAAGACGGAAACGTGCCGAGGAGAAGTCGGATGGACGGAGATGGAGGTTTATGGGAAAACCCGTGTTCATGGGAAAAGTTCGCGAGGCGGCCCTCGCCCCTTCTGGATTTTAAATTTTTAAGTCTCAAGGCGGTGAGTGCCGCCGCCGGTACAAGCTTAATTAAGCACACGGGGAGCATGCCTTGGTAGCGGGGATGTTCCCGACCGTTGATCGCGCGATGGAGCGGCGTGATCGTCGGAGCAGGTTAAGCGTACGTCATGGGGAACGCGGGGTTAGGGTATAGATGGCCACGTAAGGGAATGGCGATCGTGGGCCTCAGCCGTTGTTATTGACCGCCGATGGGTAGGTAGATCTGTTTCTCGACAGCAGTCGCACGATGGATTAGAAACAGAGAAAAGGGCGGGAGTCCCTTAGTCTCTCTCTCTCTCTCGTTACAATTCTTTTGAGAAGGAAATAAAGGGAAAAAATGTAAAGAAAGGTAATTACGTGCATGTGCATGGCTGCCATGGATTCTTAAATGACCTTAAGCCGTAATATATTACTCAACTTGTCCCGATGGATATTCAAGTATATTATGATATAGTATGAAGAGCTTAACTCCTAGAAGATGCAACGAAGTTGTCAGACCGTATCCCAGGAAGAGTAGCCAAGAAAGAACAAGTTATGGGAGCCAGAAGTTTCAAACCTTCCTTCGGGAAGAAAAGGCCCAATGACGGATGTAACTTCAACAAAGATGGATGTAATTTCAACAAGGGTGGATGTAACTTCCATGGGGACAAGAAGCCAAGAATGTTTGATAAGTAAATTGTTCCTTTTTTTACATCGTCAAAGGAATTATGTAAATTCTGTGAGAAGTCTAGACACAAAGTCGAGGAATGCTAGAGAAAGCTCGACACATGTCTTAGATGCGGGAGTCGGGAGCATAGGATCCCAAATTGTCCTCTCCTCAACGAATAAGCTCCACCACCGGAAAAACTTCCTATTATGGCTAAAAAGTAAGGGAGACTTCAGGCTCTTATGAATGCAGAACCTACCGAGGAAGGAGGCGTCGTGGAAGGTACACTTTTCATATACTCCAGGTCTGCCTCCATCTTATTTGACACCGGAGCTATGCATTCATTCATATCTAGAAGCTTTGCTGGTTTTTTACTTATGAAGCATGTTCCATTAGATTCTACACTCACTATTACTACACCTATTGGAATGGGAACGAAGATCAAATATTTTTATCCTTCTAGTGAAATTCTAATTAGTGGTTATAACTTGCCCACTGATTTAGTATGCATGGAGATGGAAGGATATGATGTTATTTTGGGTGTCGACTGGCCATCTACTCATGGTGCTATTGTTAACTGCAAGAAGGGTACGGTAACTTTTATGGGTTACCCTAACCTTCTATTTTCTGGTATCAGGCATTCAAAATACATATCTCTTATTTCGGCCCTCAAAGTCGAGAAATTATTAAGGAAGGGTTTGTGGACGTGTAAAATTGCACGCCCATATATCCCGTCTAGCCTAGCATCGGTAACAAATTCAAATGAAGAGACTGCAGAGAAGGTGTCCCGTCTGGACTCTCCGAACAAACATACACTGTCGTGAAGTCGTCTCCGGAGTCACGACAGTGAAGAGAAATCAACCCCCGGGGAGCTCACAATCCATGGGCCCCGAAGAAAAACAAACGGATCGCAACTCGTGCTCGCAATGGGCTTGAACATGCCCTCGACGGCACGCCCAAGCCAAGCCCGTTCAGCCACACGCTCTAGTGCCCCGTTCAATGACACGCTTGCTAGCATGCCCTCGGTGGCACGCCCTGCTCAGCGGCACACCCCGCTCAGTAGCACGCTCCCACGGCCGTTCAGCGGCACGCACCCCTAGCGCTCCAGCGGCACGCCCCCTCAACGGCACGCCCAGGCCAAGCCCGTTCAGCGGCACTCTCCTCTGGCACTCCAGTGGCACGCCCCTTCAACGGCACACCCAGGCCAGGCCCTAGCGGCACACCCTCTTGCTGCTCCGATGGCACGCCCCTTCAGTGGCACGCCTGGGCGTTTTCTTCACCGGCACTTCCGGCAAATCAAATCTTACGACCATCTCCCTACGGATCCTCGGTGCGCAATAACTTAGCTGAGGTGTCACCCGGAGAGGAGGGCACGTAGGCTACTCCTCCGTCAATGAGGACAAGGGGAAGTCAAATCCCCATCAATGCGCCCTCCTTCCCGCCTCCACCGCTTGCACTCGACGCCCACTGCCGTTGGGGTATAAAATCCCCTCCTCTACCGGTGAATGAGAGAGACACACAGAGGTGGAGAGAAGGTCATAGAGACACAGACGAAGCGCTCCACAGAGAAGGAAGAGAAGGATAAGAAGAAGAGAAGAAGATGAAGGGAGTCTCCGCCGTGGGGTTCCCCTCCGACGACCACCCAAAAGAGAGAGTAAGGGAGAGAGAGAGAGAGAGAGTGGTGTACTTAGAGGAATGGGGAAGGGCAGGGATCCGTCGCCCCTGCTCGACCCCAGCTCCTCCCATTTCTTCTTCCCCTTTCTTTTCTTCCCCCCTACCATTGTTGTACTCCCTTACTCCATGTTCTCTTTGGCATGTGTACGGCCCTTCATGGCCCCTTTTTTTCATGAATGAAAATCCCTATTCTATGAGTTTCCCCACTGTCCCCGTTTGTTTGGATCTGTGTGTATGTTTGATGGTTTCCTCCCCTTTCCCTGGCGATTTCCTCTTCCCCCGTTAGTGATCCCCTGATCATGGATAGTGCCCCTTCTATCTTTATCCTCTTCGTGGCCAGAGTGGTGCCTCCCCAGCCTCCTCGAGCACCCAGTCCCCACCTCCCCCTTTCCTAACTGAGGCCTCCCTTTCAGCCAGGCCAAACCCAGAGACCCTCTAGACTTCTTCTTCTCCCAGCTTCATCCCACTTAGGGTGTCGACACCAAAATCCTTGTGTTTTGTCCGCACTTGTTTTCCATGGCCCAAGGAGCAAGTGTCGACACCTAGCGTCGACACCCATTTCAGACTATTCTGTTTGCACTTGTTTTCCACAGCCCAGGGAGCAGGTGTTGACACCTGGTGTCGACACCCATTTCCGACAGATCTGTCCTGTTGTGTTTCCAGCAACCAGAGGAACATGTGTCGACACTTGGTGTCGACACCTATCCCCAGCTGTTCTGGCTGGGCGATTTTGTTCACACAGGGGGAGCATGTGTCGACACCAGGTGTCAACACATCGGAGGTGTGGTCTGATGGAACTTTTTTAAACTGGCTCGAAACCCTATGATACCCCATCCCAATGCTCTCAAATGATTGGTCCATGGATCCCTAGACTCCCACAAGTGTGGAGACATTATTTGGGTATAAATAGAAGCTTCTAGGGTGTCCATTCTAAGGTGGCTTTAAAGTTTTCATCCATTTTCACCCCTTGGTGTGTATGGTAGTGGCTGTAGCTTCAAGGCCTTCTCCAGATCAATTTGAGCAGGAAAAGTGGTGGAGAAGGGCCGGATTTCATCTTCCTAACAAAGCTTTGTTGAATGCTGCATGGTCAATCAAGTGGTATACAAGTTGAGCCAAGAATCATCCGCCATCTTCACAGAACGTCCTTCATCTTGCGGAAAAGCTCAAGCATGTTTGATGAAATGAAAGGGGGAGCTCTATCCATTGAAAAATTAGTTGCTTTTTGATTTCTCCAGTTGCTCTTAGTTCTATCTTGAATATTTGTTGTAACCATCAACTCTTTGAACTCGATTCTTGTGTGGTTGCTCGTGAACTGTGACACGACCGTGTGTGTGTATGGGTGGCACAGCTCGACTGTCGTGTGTCTATTGGCTGTTGTATACAGCGTGTATGGCTCACATCTTAGTGGAGCATTAATCCTCACTCGGTGAGGGGTGGATGTAGGGTACACGTTTGTAAACCTGAACCACCTAAAAATCCTGTGCTCCTTTGTGGTTTGCTTCATCGCATACTTTTATGAGTGGGCCCTGCGCTAAGTCGAGTGGACTTTCCTTCCTACATAGTTCCGCTGCATTCATCTACTCGTGTTCATGAGAGAGATCATGTTCACGTAAGAGTGAGTGCTTGTATGCTTAAAATTCATTCAAATCTATAGTCAATATTTTTAATAAGTATCTCATCTATTGAAGTTTTTTTTTGGGAGCAATCAATTCACCCCTCCCCTCTTGATTGCCACTAGTCTGGGCACAACAATTGGTATCAAAGCTTTGGTCTCTGATTGAGTCGACCACACGGTCGCAGAGCGAGATCCTAGAGAATGGTAAATAGAGGGATGATGCCCGAAGGGCATTTGGTACACAGACCTCCTTTTTTCGATGGAACAAACTACCTTTATTAGAAAAATAGAATGTATGTTTTCCTGCGTGCTCAAGAGTATGATGTGTGGAATGTGATTAATAAAGGTCCTTATGAATTACCTACAAATGAGGATGATTGGGATGATAAACATATCAAGAATTGTGCAGCTAACTTTAAGGCTATGAATATGATTCAGTGTGCTATACATCCCAATGAATATTCACGAATTTCTATGTGTGCCTCTGCACAGGAAATGTGGAACAAGCTACGCTTAATTTATGAAGGAACATCTGAAGTCAAGGAGACCCAAGCAAATCTATTGGTCCGAGATTATGAGTTGTTTATGATGAAGCCGAAAGAATCTATTTTTGAGATGTTCGCGAGGCTAATGGAGATTACAAATGGTTTGAAGGCTCTAGGCAAGGAGTATTCAAACCAAGATCTTGTAAGGAAGGTACTGAGATCACTATAACCACAGTGGCATACAAAGGCCGTTGTAATTGAGGATTCAAAGGATCTCAGCACCTTGACATTGGACGAGTTAATTGGCTCCTTGATGACATATGAAATTAATATCAAAAGGAGCGAGGAGGATCACAAAAAGAAGAAGGTGGCTACAATATTGGCGTTGAAGGTAAACCCACAAGAATCTAAAGGAAGTGAGGAAGACTCCACGGCTAATACTGAAGATGAGGAGCTTGTCGCTACGATCACCAGAAGGGCGAGAAAATTTGTCAAGAAAACTAGAAAGTTTGGTGGTCAGTTCAGAAAAGGACCAAGAAAGCAAGGTCTTAAGAAAAGTGAAAGCAGCAAGAAGGATGAAGTGATCTGCTACGAATGCAAGAAACCTGGTCACATGCGGGGTGAGTGCCCCGATTTGATGAAGAAATTTAAGAAAGAAAAATTTAAGAAGCCAAAGGCCATGGTCGCCACATGGAGCGACGAGGATGAGGAAGAGTCCAGAAATAAAGATGACTTGGATGAGCTGGTTCAAAATCTGTGCTTCATGGCAAATGAGGACAACTCCTAAACGGCACTTACAGGGGCTTGTAATTCACGCCAAGCATTACCCAATGATCACTGAGTTGGTCCACCTTGAGAACAATTTCTTGGTCCACCACTTGATCCTTAACTTAATCAACTTTGGTAAACCCAGAAGAAAAGATTCAGAGAGACACGAGTACCATCCACATGTTTCTAGAAGCATGTATTTATATCGGATATTGAATCCAAGCATCTTACAGATCTTCATATAGTTTGCATTTTTATTTCATATATTCCATTCATTAGAAGATGGCAAAGTCATGGCAAGCAATGTGAACGGTTAAAAGAGTTTTTTGGGGGAACCACATTGACGATCCTTTTTGATTGATTACTAGATCATTTTTGTCTTTTTGGCATATACTAGTGTTCCCATATGAAGAAAGAACAAGAACAACATTATTAAAGCACCAACAACAAGTTGATGCCTTGCAAATGAGACAATTTGTTTTTTTATTTTTTAAGGTGGATAGGACCACGTATTATAAAAGAAAAAAGATAAGCATTTACAAGTAATGAGGGAGTGCTCCCACAAAACTCCAAAGTACAACAAAGGCGGCAGGATGCACGCTGCCCTTGGAGCAAAGGGAAAAGAAAAGAATTACAAAATATCTGGCCACCAAAACAGACCACCCTCCCAACAAAAGCCAAAAAAAAAAAAAAGAATGCCAAGGCCAAACTATAGCCAAACAATCTACTCTGCATTGTCTTGAGACCCACCCACACCATAAACCTCCCCATAACAAATGTCAACACGGTTGCGGAACGTGCTGGAGCTATCAATCAATTCCTCGCCTCCTCAACAAAAGTCTTTGAATTGCTCTCCACCCTCCCGAGGTCCCAAACCCTCACCCCATCATTATGCTACACCACATATTCACCCTCCCCCCCCCTCCATGAACAGCGTAGACCACCCTCCTCCCATACTTTAAGCTCAGCCCCTTTCTCCTACTCCTAGCTCTCTGCCAGTTCCTTCCTTTCCTCTTCCCTCTCCACATCCCTTCTTCTACTGGTTCTTCTTGCCTTAGCCTTCCTAGCTATATCCGCTTCCCATCTGCTTTAGATTATGCAAAAGACAGATCCCACAACCTTATCAACACCTACAGTGGACACTCCGATCAAACTAACCACCACTCTAGCATGCTCCCCCGTAACACTCTCCACCCTGGCTAAGATCTCCTTCACTCTCTCCGTGCCAAGACTCCCTTCTCATTCTCTATTCAAACACCCCTCCTCTTGGGTGGTTGCACAACAATTCCCACCTTCGACAATAGGGCCCCCTCAATTTGAGCCGAAGGAAGCTACACTAATGGGAGATCTTTTTCCTCTAGTACAAAAGGCAGGCAAGGCAATGCTAGATAATGTTGTTGGCCACCACCCCAACTAGAAGATTCCCGATCTCCTGATGGCCTATCTCATGCCAACCTGGTGGACCCTCTAGCAAGACCTCGTCTCCTTAGATCTCTCCATCGAGTGCCTCTTCCAGATGGCCTGATGCAACCCCCGCTTCTATCCCCAGAAGAGCCTACCCATACTTCTCATCGGTCAAAAACAAGAGGATAGACAGAGCCCTGAGGACTCCCTCCCCCTCCTTGCCACCACCACAGCCGCCACCGTCAGACTGTGCTGACCCCGGCCCCTGGGGATCGCCGATAGTGTGGAGAACGCCTCTACCGGAAGAAACAACACTAGGGCTGCTGGGATGGCCGAGACAGGTTGTCAGACAACCACTAGGTGGGCCAGCCTCTGCCTTGCGCCACTTCTGCCTCAACCCCGACAGAGCCTTCTGCTGTCAAGAGAGGCACCAACTGCACCTACTCCTCGCGGGATGTCGATGTAAGGATTGCTGCCGTAAGAGATTGGCCAGGCCCCTCCTCCGAGCGAGCTACAGGGAGGGGGATCCCAGTGGCTATAGGCCCCCTATGCAGCACAAGGCACTGCTACCAAGTTGTTGTTGAAAGGAGGCAGAGGTCAAAGACGCCCTTGACGACAGTCGGAGGGAGTCCACGAGCGACACCCCGAGCGGCGACAATGGCTGCCTCACCGCCCGGGGTGGGAGTGGAAGTTGTTGCGCTGTCGAAAGCACCATGACTGCGCAAACTGGAGAACTGGCGATCACTAAGTGGTTCTGCAGATCGGCCCCCACCGTGGCGTGACCAAGTCGTTTGCTGATCGTCGTTGAAGCCTCCGCCACCCTGGTTGGTGCTGCCGGATGCCGCCCTTTTCTGGAACCCCTGGTTGACATTGCCAAACATTGGCCCGTCACAAGGTGGGCACTACAGATAACTCCGGGACAAAGATCAAGTGCTTCTCCTGACTAGTGAGGGCTAGTGAGATAGAACAGGCCGCCTCCGACGCAATAGGCATCCCAAGAGAAGGACCGTGTTGGTGTCAAGGACTAACTACAGAGTTCAATCCATAAAGTACAGTCTACAGGGAAAAGAAACATACTCAAGCGCAAGATATGCCTCCGACACTGGCAAGCTGGCAACTACGAACCTTCGCGCTGCATCTCCGAACCACCTAGGAGGAACTGCTACACCTGAAAAGAAAGGGGTGAGCCTCACCTCATTGGCTCAGTAGGGGTCCCGCGGATCCCCACCATGAAATAACGACAGTAAATAATAGTGATAACAAAAATGACAATAACAATAGTAATAGGAGTAGCAACAACAACAATAATGATGGGAGTAACAACTGTAGCACGAATAGTAAAAATGGCAGCAGGTGGAACCACGACTCCCTAAGCTACTCTTAACAGCAACAAGAAGCAAACCCCGATCTCACAGTCGAGGGGCCTCCGAACCAACGAGAAACCCTGGCTACACTACCAGGAAGGGAAAACCATGACATCTCTGTCGTGAAGACCCGTCCTCACTAACGAAGACCCAACCCAAGACCCACGGTCCAAGGGCACAGTCACGACCTCACCGTCGTTAACCCTACACTGTCTACGGGTGAAACCTCAGTAACTCTACTGGAACCCTAGACCTCAACGTCAGGAAATGTACACAAAAATCACCTGAAGAACCACGCCCTTGCTAACGAAAAATCAAACCTTGAGTCACGAGAGTCACGTGTCGTGTGACGGGAGAACCTGCCCACTAGAAGTAAGGCCGGATGCATCCACTGACAACTTAGTCTGTGCCTCAGGTGTCTCCCTACTCGTCCCAGACGAAAACTGAGACACCATATAAGTAATTGAAGAACAAGGGTCTAGTCAGGGTCATGCTCATCAGCATGCGTCCATCACATGTGCACACATTGACTGACTGTGCTACGTCAGACCCTCTAACTAATTTTCCTCCCGGTCTAGACTCGAGCCGCCACAGTGGGAGGTCCTACGGCAACCAACCTAAAACCATCTTTCTTGGGTCTAGCTCTGCACCACTCCCAAGTGGGTCGACACCCGCGTGCCTAGGCAAGCTACGACTAGTGGGAAAGTCACTTGACGTAAGACTATCAAAAAGAACCACCAGAGTACTGACAGGCTACACCCAGGATCGTCGCATGTAACTCGGAACACGGGGTGGCACGATGCTACTAGACTCAAGACAACTAGCTAAACTCGCTAATCCAATGGCCATAGAGTCACGTGACTCATACCAAGGCCATTGTACCGTCAAACCACCCTAATCCAAAAGTTGAAAACCACGGTTAAAAGGACTCTTAAGGTAGCTCACAATCGCTGGGTCCATTCCCTTTCTAAGAGAGACTAGAAAGCCCCAGCCCCTGGCTGAGCCACAGGACTCACAGTCGTTGGCCATACTCATGGCCCACATAAAAAATGCTTTTCGAAGAAACTATCACAATGCGGGGACTGCCCTCCATATGTACACGAGTACATGTACACGGTGACTCAAACTAGCGTAACGAGGAAGCTCGAAACACATGGGGTCACTCAAACCCTCAAAACCACATGGGCATGCTAATCGAGGAATCATAACCTTCTCAGACACCTAGAAACATGAATCTAGGTCAACGGAGGTGTCTGGGATATTCACGGGGCAAAGGACACCCAAAGATACCCAATAGGTTGACCTATACAGGCCATGGGTTGATCCCAAAGTGCCAACGGCCAACCAATGCAAGCCATTGGTTGACCAATGGCCAAAAAGGCCAACATACCCCAATTCGGTCGACTAATCCACTAGATCGGTCGACCAAACACTGGATCAGTCGACCAATACAGTGGGTCGATCGACCAATCCAGGGCAGACTCCTTCATTGAGACAGATGGCCCATCGGTCGACTGATTTGCCCAATCGGTCGATCGATTCCAGCTATGCTCATGCAAAACCCCTTCTGTGGGGTCCTAACTGACGCCCCACTAAATTAAAATGAGGGGAAAAACATGGGGAAGCTCTTCCCCAGCATCTAAACTACCGAGAGGTCCCATTCAAACCACGAAAATCTCGCCAAATCGGTGAATCTGTCACTCACCCCAAAAACATGTATTTTAATCCCGATATGGAAAGAAACCCACTCTTGGCCTCACCTCGGCCTATAAACCACGAGAAAAGAAAACACACGGGCTAGGGATCCGTCCCCCTACCTCCACCAATGATTTCTCGTGCTAAGGATGTTAGGTCCCTTGCTTGGGTACAACCAGATCTAGAGGGGGGGTTGAATAGATCCCTTTAAAAAATATGCCCTCTTGAAAACCCATTTGACCAAATAAAAATTTTGGCTTGAACGCACAACACATGTAACAATGAAACTTGGATAATACTACACTCGATATAGATACACAAGGTGTTAAACTACTCAAGATTGAGAGTTGACGACCTGAAGGAATGAATCCGAGCTCTCTTTCGGGTGGTAGACCGGGTATGTCAAAAGGAAAGACATTAAAAAATTCTTTTACGATATGGATTTCTTCTATAAGTATTTCTTTGGACTCAGTAATGACTACGAAGTAAGAAAAATTTTACATCCTTGTGAGATGAGTTTGCAGGCATGAAGAGAAGAGATAAGGGTAGGATGCTTCCTATACTTAATATCAAGGAAAAAAAACTTTGGGAGATCTAGTTTGTGAAAACAAATCCTCCTATTGTGACAATTGATGTTGGCATAATGGTCACAAAGCTAATCTACTCCTAATATGGCATCATAGCCTTCCATGTCAAGGCATATGAGGTTTGTAGGGAGATTGTGACCTTCTATGATAACCTCACTATTGGGGTAACATGTCTTAAGTTATGCTCCAGAACCTAAGGGTGTGATTATAGTTAAATCCGAAGGTAACGAAAAAGGTGAAATTGGCAAGGTTGTAGCAAAAGTGATAGCAATAAAGGAATGAGAAGCACCAGTATCAAATAACACGGATGTAGGATGCGAGTAAATTTGGATGGTACCTTCAATTAATTCTCCTTCTTTGGTAGGTTCCTTTTCCATAACAGCATTTACACGAGCCTGCCGCCTTCGTTTGCCGTCATTCCTTGAGGGTTGTTCTTTCATTAAGGGGCAATTGGGCATGCGATCCTCCCGGCTTTCACATCTTAAGCAAGTGCCAAGACGCTTCCAGCATTCTTTAGCCGAATAGTCAAACTTTTCATAGAATGTGGAAGCAATTATGATAGCTTTCTCCCCCTCCTTGATTTTCTTGCCATTGTCGTTGCTACTCCCGCTGCCATTATTGGATCTCTTCTTATTATCATGGAACTTGTAGGGTTCCGTGATGTTGAAATTTTCCATCTTTTGCCCTTTCTTGTCAAACCTCCCACTTGATCATTCACCTTTGCCTTTAAACTTTTCGACCTTCTTCAAGGTCCTCTCACATAAATGCGCCTGTTGGACCATCTCCGCATAAGTATGGATATTTTGGGGTCCAAGTTGAGAAATAAAAATAGGCCTTAAGCCATCCATAAATTGGTTAGCCTTTAATAGATTAGTACTAACCAAATGAGAAACATATGGTGCCAGCCATGAAAACTGCAGCTTATATTCTACTACGGACATCATTCCTTGTCTTAGAGAGGAAAATTCCGCTGCCCTCCTCTCCTTGACATGTTCCGAGAAGTATTTTTCTCAGAAAACCATAAGAAATCCATCCCATGTAAGCTGTGCAACCAGAAGTTGTGCCGAGGTGGCCTTCCGCCAAGTACGTGCATCCTTATTCAGTTGGAATGTGGCGAGATGGACCTTCTCTTGGTTAGTGTATTGCATGACCTCAAATATACAGTTCATCTCATCAATATAGTTTTTTACTTCATCGAGGTTGGCAGATCCAGAGAATCGGGGAGGATTTAAACTCTGAAAATTCCCATGCAAATTTCCCGTGCCAGCCCGGGCGCCAACTTGAGCCACCATTTGAAGGGCCTGAGTAAGACCCGCAACAGTTTGTTACATCTCATCCCAGTTTACACGGTCAGCCATGGTACTTGAGAAAAGGAGTGATTCGTTAATCTCTTATGGAATCAAGGGGAATTTACCTAGAAATGATTTCTAGATATCTATCTCATCCCAGCTCTACCCAATCTCTCATGGGTTTGGAAATTCCTTCTTGGTTCATGAGTATGGGTCCTAATCCTCAGACTTAGCCCATGACAGGACTTCTTTCGAGGAATAAGTAAGTCCTGATACCTATGCTTTGATACCAACTTAACTGTCACACCGCAAGCCTTTTGTGTAAGCGGAGACAACCTTGGAGACGTGAGCAGCCGGCAAAATGCCTCAAGCTAGTAATCAAGAACAAAGTGCAATAACATCCACAAAAAAATGAATGAACGAGAATTTAGACAACTCCAACTTTTATTGATAATAATAATTCCAAGTACATGAATGCTGACTTTTGAAGAAAAGAAAAGAAAACAATGACTCAATAAAGAGGAAATTACAAGACCAGACTCTAGACTAATTTAACAATTACAGACAACTAAGTCTTCTCTCATCCTTCATTCATCATCACTCTCGGACCCATCGCTAGAATACTCCAAATCTGACTCACTCGAGTTTCCTGAAAATATTGAAAAAGTAGGGTATGAGTACACTTGCCCACTAGGTATCTTCGCATCAACATGGAGGGATGCTTTAAGTAATTACATTTTAGCTCTAACAATGAAGTGATGAAAAGTATAGTAAAAATACGTAAATAAATCATAGTAACAATAAGAGTGAGTTATAGGGGCATGAAGATTATGATGAGACAATAGAGTATGATCAAGCAAGATAATAAGATAAGTGGCCTTTCAATATCAAGAATGTACTTCATAACCATAACTTTCTAAAGGAGTGGCGATTTTGGAGAAATATTTGATAAACTGCCTATAGTAACTAGCCAGGCCAATGAAACTCCAAACTTCAGATACTATGTTCGGTCGGCTCCAATTTTTGACCGCCTCAACCTTAGAAGGATCCACCGCGATACCTTCTTTAGAAATGATATGGTCAAGGAAGGAAACCTCCTTAAGCCAAAACTCACATTTATTTAACTTAGCATAGAGTTGGTGTTCTTGTAAGGTTCGCAAAGCAACCCTTAGATGTTTCTCGTATTCCTCCTTTATCTTGGAATAGATAAGGACATCGTCAATGAACACGACCACGAATTAGTCAAGATAAGGTCGGAACACATTATTCATCAGTTGCATAAATACAGCAGTTGCATTAGTTAAACTGAACGGCATAACCACAAATTCATAGTGTCCGTATCTACTATGGAAAGCTATTTTGTAAATGTCTTCTTCCTTGATCCTCAGTTGATGGTAACCAGACCTGAGTCAATCTTAGAAAAATACTCCGCACCATAAATCTGATCAAACAGCTCATCAATACGTGGTAGGGGGTGTTTGTTCTTGATGGTGAGTTAATTCAACTATCAGTAATCGATGCATATCTGAGAGAACCGTCCTTCTTCTTGACAAATAAGACCGGCGCACCCCAAGGGGACGTTCTAGGTCGAATGAAGCCTTTTTCTAGTAGCTCTTGAAGTTGCTTCTTCAATTCCATCAACTCCATGGGGGACATCCTGTAAGGAGCCATTGATACAGGTGCTACTCTAGGTGTGAGCTCAATGGTGAAGTTAACCTCCCTTTCGGGTGGTCGACCAGGCAACTCAGAAGGAAAAATATCAGGAAACTCCCTAACTACGGGGATTTCATTTATCTGAATTTCCTTAGACTCGGTAACTGCTACGGAGGCAAGGAAAGCTTCACAGCCTTGTGTAATGAGTTTGCAAGCGTGAAGAGAGGAGATGAGAGTAGGGTGCTTCCTATATTTGATGTCGAGAAAAGAAAAATTTTAAAAATCAGGCTTTTGGAAGGAAATGATCCTACTGCGACAATTTATATAGGCGTCGTGGTCTACCAGTCAATCAACTCCTAATATCGCATCATAGCCTTCCATATCAAGGAATATGAGATTAGCAGGAAGATTATGGCCTTTTATAGTGACTTCACTATTGGGGAAATAGGTTTTCAATTCTGTTCCCAACCCTAACGGTGTAACTATGGTTAAATCCGATTGTAGGGGAACATGTGAAATAGGCAATATTTTTGCAAAGGAATTAGCAATATAGGAGTGAGTAGCACCCATATCAAATAACACAAAACTAAGATCAGAATAAATGTGAATTGTACTTTCAATGAGTTCTCCTTCTTTGGTTCCTCATCCAGAATGACATTCAATCTAGCTTGCCGCTTTCATCCACCACTGTTCTTGGTAGATTATTGATCTTTCATAAGAGGACAGTTAGGCATATGGTGCTCCCGACTTCCACATCTGAGACAAGCACCCAAATACTTCCAACACTCTTCGGCTGAATGACCAAATTTGTCACAGAATGTGCATGCCATTGTAAGGTCTCTTCCTCTTCTTTTACCTTCTTGCTCTTGCTGTTGCCACACCCGTTGCCATTATGAGATCTCTTCTTATTGTCACGAGACTTGTACGACCCAGAGATTGCTAAATTTTTCTTCTTTCTTTCCTTTCCTTTCTTGTTTATGGCTCGAACTTCCACCACAGCTTGTGAACTTCTCGACCTTCTCCAATGTCCTTTCGTACCAATGGGCTCAGTGAACCATCTCAGCATAGGTCCAAATGTTTTGTGAACTGAGTTGTTTGATGAAAGTCAGACGTAACCCATCCATGAATCGGTTAGCCTTCAATAGGTCTATACTAACCAAGTGAGGAGCTTATGGTGCCAGCCTAGAAAACTGTAGCTCATACTCTGCTACTGACATCATGCCTTGTCATAGAGCAGCAAACTCCACAGCCTTCCACTCTTTGACGTGTTTTGAGAAGTATTTTTATCCGAAAAAGTGTGAGAAACCCTTGCCAAGTGTGTGGTGCATTTGGCGGTAGTGCCGGAATTGATTTCCATGAAGTACGAGTGTCTGGTTTAATTGAAATGTGGCGAGACAGACTTTCTCCTGATCGGTGCATTGCATCACATCAAATATCCTAGTCATCTTGTCAATCCAATTCTCCACTTCATCTGGGTTGGAAGATCCAGAGAACCGTGGGGGATTCAAGCTCTAAAAATTTTCGTATAAATTACCCTCGCCATCCCTTGTGCCAGCTTGGGCTATGGTTTGTAGGGCTTGGGTAAGACCGGCAACAGTTTGTTGCATTTTGTCCCAGTTCACATGGTGAGCCATTGACAATCAAGGTACCTGAGAAAGTAAACACTTAGTTAAGGCTCCCATAGTGACATATCAACGTCGCCCGGCAAAAAATAGCCGGGGTCGCAGTTGGGGACAGGGACGCGGGTGTGAAGGTCCCTAAATCTCGGCCGGGTCATATTGTTAAGAGGGGAGGAACCGTGTCCTGTCCCGGAAACCCAAGTTTGGGGAATCCCTTTTGTCCTCAGCCCCTCAGAGGGCTCAGGCTCCGTCTCAGAGGCTAAATCGGGTGGCGTCCCTTTCATAAACGCCTCTTCTGATGAAGAAGGAGAGCCAGCCGAGCTGTTAGAGAAAGATGAGACGTTAGAGCAGGCTGGCCCCTCTGGCAGGGTTGAGCCTACAAGCCAGGTAGGCCCTTCTAATGAGGGCCAACATGATGAACCCTTGCCACCCCTGGAGGAGTCTCTAGCACCGTTGTTCCAAGAAAATGCAGAGGGTCAGAATGCGGAGGAGCGCCCTTCTAAACGGGAGAAGTCTCGCCAGGCACTGAAGACTCTAGTGGAGATCATCCCGCCATTTGACAAGACCCGTGCTCCGGCGGACCGCAAAATTATTCATCATATGAAGTAGTTTCCAACAAATGTCACCATTTAGGAAACCATCGCCTAGAGCAAAGATCTCAGGGATGCTCTTGTTAAGGTACTCCAAGACCCGGAGGCCTATGAAGCCCATGAGAGTTGCAAGCCCAGGCATATGAGACATTTGCAGCCAATATCTCCTTCACGGACAAAGACATGTTGCTGTCCTCTCTGTTCCACAATCGCCCCTTATATATGCGGGGGACGATTAATGGGCATGATGTGAATCGCATTTTGGTCGATGCTGGAGCCGCCATTAACATCATGTCTTTGAAGACTTTCAAGTCTTTATACTTGGCACCTTATTTGCAAAAGGTGAGCGTGGTCAAGATTTCAGGATTCAATCACGATTCCGAGGAGGCACTTGATCGGGTTGAAGTCAAGTTAGTCTCGGGCGATTTTGTCACCCAACTGACATTCTATATTATCAACGCTGACACATCATACAAGGTGCTGCTTGGGAGGCCTTGGCTCCACGAGAATTGGGTTGTCCCTTCGACTCTGCACCAATGCATTAAATATGCCAAAGGAGGGGAGCAACATACTGTCTTTGCAGATCAGGCTCCATTTCACCCCAATGAGTGCCACCTGATGAATGCTTCCCTATATTTTGGGGAGCCCACTCTAGCAATTCCCGAGCCTATAAAAGACAAAGGGAAGCAAAAAGTGAAGTACGAAGCTGAGGAAGGACAGCTGTTCACTGTCAACCAAGACTTGGCAAGGCTATATAGGCTAAGTCTCAAGGCCGCCTCCAACCTGACTAAATTGGAGAGGCGAAACGTCGACTTCGAAGCCAATCTAATAAGTCGAGTCATTGACCAGAGTATCTCCTTACCGTCCAAGTGCGTTCAACTCTCATTTCAACAGGAAGAGCACGAGGTGGAGCAGTTGAAGACCTTCACAGTCTCCTATCAGCGGAGGAGAAGGGGCAACAAGGGCAAGGGTGACAAGCCGATCATCTTTTACAAAGGTGATTTAGTCCCACCGAGCCCTCCTGAGGATGATTTTGGCTAGAATACTCCCGCCAACACTGCACCAGAGATAATTCAGGAGATGGATGACATGCCAGAGCGCATCAGGGAAATGTGTAAAAAATAGCATATCTCGCATGCTCAGGACCCAGCACGAGCGGCATATTTCCACCAGTTGTGGAATCCTCCGCAAGTCCGTGGGCAACCTTCCTTCTCCCGCAAGGATACGTGGGGACTCGGTTATGACCAAGAGAGGGACTTCGAGGTCCACTGCGCAATCGATGTCATAGGACTGCTACCTCCTCCCCAGGGACAAATAGGAGCGGAGTCCAAGATTGATGACTCTGTAAGGGAATCCGGTGAGGCGTCAATGATGCCATCACCCTCATCAGAAGTCAACAATGGCCACTTCCCTGAGGGAAGGATAGCTCAGCCTGTAAATCATCAACAAGGTGGGGCAAGCTCCTCGACTCCAAGCCACGAACAAGATAGCTTCGATGAGGAAGTCTATGAAGCAAACACTGACGATGAGGGAGATTTTGTCGACCTCCAACCAGCTTTACCCGAGCTTGAAGATGGTGGCCAAGCGACTGTGGACAAGTTGATCGAGAAACAATCTCGGAAGCAAAGAAGATTATCGGCCAACTTTCGTAAGTGCTTTCCTCAGCGAGAAAGAAAGACAACCGTATCAGCAACTCTTAGAAGAGTTCAAGGATTGTTTCACCTGGACCTATAAAGAGATGCCCGGGCTCGACCCTTCTGTGGCTGAACACGAGCTGGCAATACTTCCAACAGTCAAGCCAGTCAAGCAAGCCCAAAGGCGTATGCGCCACGAGCTGGAATTTAAAGTCAATGCTGAGATTGACAAGATGTTCGATGTGGACTTCATAGAGCCCTGCATGTATCCTATGTGGCTCGCTAATATAGTCCCCTTCAAGAAAAAGAATGGCCAAGTCCGAGTCTGCACCGACTTTAGGGATTTGAACAAGAAATGCCCAAAGGACGACTTCCCTGTCCCAATTACCGAGACAATGGTTGGTATGACCACTGGTCACGAAGTCTTGTCCTTTATGGACGGGTCGTCGTGCTATAATCAAATCCGCACGGCCATCAAAGACAAAGACCAAACGGCTTTTCGATCTCCTAAGGGGATCTTCAACTATAAAAGAATGTTGTTCGGCCTGAAGAATGCTGGTGCAACCTATCAAAGAGCGATGACCAAAATTTTCGATGAGATGCTGCATGACCTCGTTGAATGCTATGTCGATGATCTGGTCGTCAAGACGAAAAGGCGGGAGGATCATTTGGCTGGCTTGTGTGGAGTCTTTGAAAGACTTCGACAGTACCAACTCAAGATGAATCCAATGAAATGTGCCTTCGGCGTCTCTAGCGGCAAGTTCCTTGGCTTCATCGTCAGGTATCGAGCCATAGAAATCGATCCTGACAAAATCAAGGCTATAAGAGGACTGCCTCCGCCTAGAAACTTGACAGAGCTCAGATCTTTGTAAGGAAGGCTCGCCTATATTAGGTGGTTCATTTCTAATCTCTCAGGAAGATGCCTATCTTTTGGCAAATTGATGAAGAAAGGGGCACCCTTCATATGGGATGAGGATTGCCAGAAGGCCTTCGAGCAAATCAAGGAGTATCTACTGACTCCTCCGGTCCTAGGGGTATCCATCAGAGGCAAGCCCCTTATCCTCTACATTGCTACCATGGATGCCTCATTGGGGGCACTTTTAGCCCGGATCAATGATGAGGGCAAAGAGCAGTCGTTATATTACCTCAGTCGAAAGCTGATCGGGCCTTAGCACCGGTATGCGCTTATGGAGAAGGTGTGCCTAGCTTTGGCATTTGCTGTCAAGAAGCTAAGGCGCTACCTTCTAGCTCATAGAGTGGAGCTCATCTCCAAATGTAATCCACTTAAATTTCTGCTCAGTCAGCCCGTTCTCTCCGGTAGGCTCGGCAAGTGGGCACTTATCTTTATGGAGTTCGACATCACCTTTGTCCCGCGCAAGGCGATCAAGGGGCACGGAATGGACGAGTTCTTAGCTGCGCAACCTGTGCCAGAAGATTCGCCGCTTAAATTCGAGCTGCCCGATGAAGAGGTGTTAGTGCCTTCACAAGAAATCTTGGAGCATTGTGAGAACGTCCCACCACAAATAGAGCTGGACGTCCTCACCCTCGACCTCCCACATTGGGAGCTATATTTTGATGGCGCTTCGCGAACAATCAAAAGGGCTGACGACTTCACAGACTTCGTCTCGGGTGCGGGGATAGTTTTTTTATCCTCGCAAGGCGACATTCTTCACAACTCTTGCGCTCTCATGAAGTCATTGACTAACAATGAGGCAGAGTATGAAGTGCTAATTATCGGGCTTCAATTGGCATTAGAGATGGACATCAAGTGCATCAAAGTGTATGGGGATTCTCAGCTCATCATTCGACAAGTACTGGGTGACTATGACGTTCGGAAAAAAGAGCTCATCTCTTACCATGTAGCCGTCATGAGGCTGAAAGAGAAATTCTAACTATTTGAGAAGGGGTAGTAATTCCCAAGCTGACGCTTTGGCAAAATTGGCAGTAGCTTTAAAACTCCCACCCGAGGGAGAGTTGAACATCACTATCAGACACCGGAGGCTCATGCCAAGTGTGCTCGACGAAGAATCTGGCCTCACTGCCTATGAGGTCAATAACATTCAAGAGGGGAATGCTCCCGAAGAAGAAGGTTGGCGTGAGCCGATTATAAAGATAAAGAATGACTGGCTTCCTCCTGATCGGGCTTTAGAGGGTGCAACTGCTACATCGGGCAGCATCCTACCAGCTAATTGACGGCTTGCTTTTCAGGCTCATCCATGAAAAGGACCGATCGGTCCTCCTACGATGTCTTTCATCCAAAGAAGCAAAGACCGTGATGCACGAGGTCCATTCCGGATTGTGTGGAGCCCACCAAGCAGGAGCCAAGATGAAAAATAGCATCAAACTCAAAGGATTTTATTGGCCCACCATGTATGAGGATTGCAACCAGTGCGCTCATAGGCCGCATTTGGGCCAGTGCCTCGGAGGCCGCCTAATCCGCTCCATTAATATTGTGGGCATTCGCGGAGTGGGGCATGGATATTGTGGGACTAATCTCGTCATCATCTCAAGGTCACAAGTTCATACTGGCCGCCACTGATTACTTGGCCATTTGTGGAGTAGGGCATGGATATTGTGGGACCATTCCCACCATCATATCAAGGCCACAAGTTCATATTGGTCGCCACTGATTACTTCTCCAGATGGGCTGAAGTCGTCCCGCTACAAGAGATTACAGGAGAGATAGTTGCCCGGTTCGTGAGACACTACATCATATATAGGTTCGACACCCCCAACCGGATTGTATTTAATAATGGCACGTCATTCAGGAACAAGACTCTTTATGCTTTGGCGTCTAAGCTTCATATTGACTGGAGGACATCGTCTGTCTACAATTCCCAAGCCAACGGGTTGGTCGAGGCTTTCAACAAAACCCTTTGTAAGCTGTTGTCCAAGATAGTAGGTGGCCGCAAATGAGATTGGGGCGAGAAGGTCCACAAAGCCCTATGGGCCCGTTTGGTTGGGGGATAGGAGGAGGATATCCCTGTCTCAACCACGTTATGCATTTCGTAAGTAAGTTTAAAATCAATGGGAATAAAGGGGCTAAGGAGCTAGTATTTGAGATCTAGTACCTACTGAGCTCTCGCTCATATAGTTTTTCCCCTCTTTTTCAGGTAAGTCCGATGAGAAAGAAACGAACACGGATGGGGAAGAGTAAGAGTGAAATAATAGAGCCATCCAAGTGTCTAGAGTCCCATAGTCTTGTCTACTCTCATATTTCTTGTAATTTTTTTCTTATTTGGGTCAAACTATTTAGAGAATGTAATCAAGGATGATTATGAATAAATAAAGGATTGGGTTTATTGTAATATTGTGCGCTCTGTCTTTGTGTCGAATGCTCTACGCTCTGATTGACATGAATGATATAGACTCGTCGCGACACCCCCGGGTAATCTTCCGCACTCGAGGCGTGACAGATGAGGAATGGTGATCGAGAGAAGACCTAGTTGTCATTAGTCATTAGTTTGATCGAAAGTTTTGTCATGTAATTTTCTATTTATTGAGTCATTATGAAATTTTCATTTTCTTGAGTCTAGTTGTCGTTTCGGCAATGGATGTATGTACTTGAAGGATTATATCAATAAAGTTGAATTCTTGAGTCTATATCCTTGTACATTCCTTTTTATGTGAATGTTATTGCACTCTGATTACGTTACTAGCTTGAGGCATATTGCCGACTATTCACATTCCCGAGTGTCTTGCGTGTACACTTATGACTCGGGACGTGATAGACAAGACCGCATTCATCGCCAATCACGGACTTTACTGCTACCCCCGCTTGCTATTCAGCTTGAAAAACACTGAAGTAACATACCAATGTCTCGTCGATCACATGTTCGACACCCAGATCAGTTGCATCATGGAGGTCTACATCGATGATATGCTCGTCAAGAGACTATGCACAGTCAGGCATCTAGAGGACCTGGCAGAGACGTTCACGACCCTCTGGAGGTACAACATGAAGCTCAACCCAAGCAAGTGTGCATTCAGAGTCAGGTCGGGTAAGTTCCTCAGCTTCCTAGTGACCCACCGAGGTATCAAAGCGAATCCTAACCAAATCCAGATAGTATTAAAAATGAAGTGGTCAGAATGGGTAAGGGATGTGCAATGCCACACCGATCGTGTGGCAGCCCTCACCCAATTCTTGTCTAGATCCACTGAGAGGTGCCTCCCTTTCTTCTGGCCTATTAAGCAAGCCAATAAGTTGCCGGAGAAAATGGGACAGGTAGATTGGGATTAGGAATGCGAGCAAGCCTTTAAGGACCTAAAGTGGTACATCTCATCGTCGCCAATCCTATCCAAACCCTGCGATGGGGAGCAACTGCTCCTATACCTGTCCAGTGACGCCGAGCACACTGACCACAGTGCTCGCTTGGGAAGATGACAAAACCATGAAGCTAGTCTACTACGTGAGCCCAGCTCTTCAAGGACCCGAGTTCTGATACTCGTGGATAGAAAAATTTACACTCGCCCGGGTGATTGCTTCATATTCTGAGGACTTCCGAAAGCGCTTGACAGCTTCTCTAATAGACGCTGCCGCCTCCACCCTGACCATGACGACTGGCGCCTTGAGCTCTATGATCTTAGTCGCTGTGGCCTCTAGATCCACAGCCCATGCCTCCGCCACCTCAGCTAGGCCCATTATCTGTCGCCAAGAGTTCTTGGACCTCTAGACCTACACTCTGAAGGCGTCACGATCATGCTCGACCTCTGCTAATGTGCATTTTTGGGACTCCAGGAGATCTTGCAGGCCGACATGCTCGGCCTCCACCGACCGAAGGTGGGTCTCCAATGCAGCTAGTTCATTCCGATTGGAGGCCAGTTGCCGCGTAGCTTCCCGATAATGGACCGCCTATAAGCTGAGGGCTCAGGCCATCGATGTCAGGTTCCTGGCCGAAAGGTTGAAGAACTCCCCATCGATCCCTAGGGAGAGTGTCACCAAGTGCTCCTTCGGCTTCAGAGACCTCTCCATTAATGTGTAGCTCTTCATTTGATAAAAAGTCACCCTGGGGGCATCCTCGACCTGGGGAGAGCTAGGGTCGGTAGCAAGGCGCGATGTCTCACCCTGTTTGGCTCGTCCCTCAGTAGGAACCGACGGTCAAGCCCCCGATGGCAGCGAACGAGCAAGCGACGGCAGCGGTGGAGGCTGGGTTCCCAAGGTCCCAACCTCAGGGGCCGGAGGAGATTTGGATGGTGGGGGAGGCAGCCATGCCCTAGTTTTCGGATCTTACATCCATGGGTATCAGAGTGTTCCCGTGGGTTTTGGAATGTGTTTTCTAATTAAAAATGAATTTCTAAAATATCGGATCTTCAATACCGTAAATAAGAGAAAATAAGATGTTTTCGGGCTTCGTGATGTAGCTGGTGAGTTGTGTATGTTCCGAGGATCGTCGGGTCAAATTTTGGAATTTTCCCCCAATGTTTGGATTTTTCGTGAATAAGAAAAGAAGAAAATAAAAAATAAACTTCAAGTGAAAGAATTTTTGTGCACGAAGTATACAAACTTTAAGTGAAACAACTTTTGTGCACGAAGTATGGTAAGGTTCAAACAAACAATAGTAACTTAATCAGCATGGTTAAAATATTGCCAAATCAAATGTATAGAGATTAATATAGTGTTAGCATCATCAAAACAACAGGGAAAAGCACAACACAGACTGCTATCGAACTCAGATCCGTTTTGGGTGAAGTTGATGTTGTCGACAGTCTTCAGCTAAACTGTCGACACTTCCATCTGTTTGCAAGAAGAAATGTAGAAATCATCGCCATAGTGTTGACACTCCTGAGTCTATAGGTTGACACGGGTGCCACGAACACATGCAGCTCGAACCGCCGTGTCGGCACATGGCCCTGGTGGTGTCGGGGCATGAGCGCCAGACAGAGATGCTAGACTATCACAGCTGAACTATAGTGTCGACACTTCTAGTTGCAGTGTCGATGCACTAAGAGCTTCAGATCCCAAACAGAAATGTAAAAATCCTACGTTTGTTCTTGTAGTGTCGATATTCTTAGCTGGTGAGGTCGACACTTTGATCATTCCTGACTTGAACCTGTCTTAAAAGGCTTTCCAACATTTTAGTTAGACAAAACACCATTGGCTTTCATGATAAAACATCCAATAATAATTCATGGTTTGTTATCATAATAACCAGGGGACACAACATAGGTCAACTACTTGCTAAATGGGAGAAGGCTGAGGTCGATGCAACAGAGTAGAAGGGTCGACGCAGCCTCTCTATGAGATTGGCTATTAGACAGCTTAGCTGCTCATCCGATCCCTAGAGTGTTTGTGAACAAAATAACTTGCCGCGGCCTGGGTGGACTCCCTAGTGCTTGTAAGCAAGGGTGTAGCAAGCAACTATGGAAATCCAAGTGTAGTGAAGAAGACATACGGTGTCCAGATTCGAATGTTAAAGTGTGCGATGAAGAAAATAATCAGATATGAATACGTTAATGCTAGCACATGAACTGGTGAATGGGTGTTGTACCCAGACAATTACCCAGCAAAAATGCCAAGGAATAAGGGTTCAAGAATTTTCCCCAACACCTTTAAGGCATGGGCTAGTTAGCTTTTTCTACAACTCGGCAGGCCCAACCAAGGGCCCTGACCAGCCAGGCGTGACACACGACAACACCATCAATTGATTGGGATCACTCTTGGCCGCTCGGTTGTGGGCTTTTCCCGCGCTCTACACGGCCTCCCGGGCCAACCCAGGGGCTCCCCGACTACAAGTCATGCCACGTGGTACCCAGCAATAAGGCCAAGGCCTACCTCAAGATGCCTTCTTCCAACTCTCTAAGGTCAAAGAGAGACCAAAATAAGTCGACTACAAGCTTTGGCGGCCCGTAGCGCTCATATACAGTTCACACACGTATGTCAGAAATTTCCCTGAACACATTGTGGGCGTATATATTCCATCCTTTCTACACCGAACCGCGGGCTAGCCCACGGCTCCAACATATCAGCTGGGTTCTAGAATAACCCTCTTGTAGCAACCCTGATAAATTATAGGAATAAAAGTTCTTCAATAAAAGTTACAAACAAATGAATAGTCAAGGCCCAACCCACACACATACTCACATGTGGGCCTTACTCATGAAGGGACACCCAAGTGGGCCAATATAGCAGGATTAAAGAGTCGTCTGGAAGGAAGGGGGAAAGGGCGCCCACTATTAAGGCACCATTTCCAGAAATGAAGCCCCCTTGAGTGGGCGCTTATTCAAGTGCTAGAATATATCAGGAGAGAGGAAAGAATGCCCCTCTCTAAGGGTGCTATATCCTTCAGGATGAAATAGAAAAAAATGATCAGGTGTGTTTTGTTCTAACTAGGAAGTGGCTATCGTTCGGGAAGGTTTAAATCAAGAAGGATTGATGTAGGGGAAATACTAAACCTAATAGGATTCCTTACGAAGAAACTTTAATCCCGTTAGAACTCTTAAACCCCATTAGAATCTTCTTCTCTATAAATATGACCCTGTCGGCTGAGCAAATCTGTTGATAAATCCCTTTCAGCATCGACCTGCTGCTAGTACTATTCCTGGCATCATCGTCGTCTTTCGTCTCAAGCCTTTCACTGACTGCTAAACGCGACGTGAACGAGAAGAAGCCTCTCTGTTTCTTCCTCTTCTTCTTCCATGATCATGTGCTGTTGTTGCTGTAGATTTATCATCTTCTTCCTCTGATGCTGTTCTGCTGTATCACTGTTTCTTCCTACTGCTGCTTCTTTTCTACTGTCGTAAAAGAAGCCTGCTGCTTCTTTCCCTTGTTGCTGTCAAGGGATCATCTTCCTATAGTTGCAGTTCTATTACTACATATCCAATATTCTCTTCTCTGTTCATCACCCAGATCAACCCACAAGGTAGGTGTTCTCAAGATAGATGTCCGGTGCGGCATGTGTATAGGGAAGGTAACCAAGTAGCTGATACTTTGGCATCATATGCTTGTGGTGTATAGAACAATTTTATTTTCTCTCACACGAGAGAACTCCCACTTATGGCTAGGGGGCGCTCAAGATGGATAAAGTTGGGTTGCCCACGTTGTGCAATTGTAATTAGTCAAGTGAGCCTTTCCTTTTTGTCTAGTTTCTTTCCTTTTGATGTTTGCACAGGGGTATGCCCCGTTGTTACTGTATTCATTCATTCTATCAATAAAACATATCGCTACAAGTTTAGTCTAGGGGAGTGAGAACACTCTTCCCTTCTGGGGGAGGGTGCACTCGATCAGATACTAATCCTGTTGGTTGGTTTTTTGCTTTAAAAAAAAGTCTACTTAGAAATGAATGTACTAGATGTCCTCGAAGGATATTTGTTGGGAATGTTAGATTATAAAATAAAGTTGTGATTTTGTCTATTTGTTGTTCATACTCATCATCTAAGTCTCTTGATCGACCCACTCGTTTAACTGTTCACGCCCTGATATTCCACCTTGTTCAGGGCATGACACCGGGAGCGAGGGTATCGCGCTCTCCAGTGGCGGAGTTAGCCTCGTGGGAATGACGGGATCCTACACAAAGAAAGGGGGATTGTGTCAGAGCACACGTCATGGGATGTAAACAGTAATAGGGCAACCAAACAAAGTTCGGTGGCTCACCTCAATTGGCACAAGGCCCAGCTCGGTCGTCACAGGGGCCTCCATCGATGGGTGGGTCAACCTAGACACAACCTCGCCTTCCTCAAAAGAAAGGCTCGAAGCAACGAGAAGGCCTATCTTGAGCCTCGTCGAACTGAAGGCTATGACATCGCTCCCATAGGAAGTTGATAGAGCGGTCTCCCTTGATCCTCCCTCCAGAGGCTCTTCATCGCTCAAGGTCCCATAGTCCACCAGTTCCTCAGAAAGTGGACTCTCCGATGAGCCTACTACATCTCTAACCAGCACCGATAGATGTTCTAAACTGTTAGGAGCCACCTCCGAGGAGCTTCTTTTGGCCATCCAAGTAGCCAGCTGTTCGGATGAATGCTGGCTCGCCAACCCTCCTTGCACTGGAGTCTCAGGAGGAGGGGCCTCGGTAGAAGCAGAGGGGCCTCTTTGGATATTTTTAAATTTGTCCCGTTATATTTTGAAATCATTACATTTCTACCCGGTGTCCTGTGACTCACCTTTACACTGGACACCCACACCTTTCTACCAGGTTCACGTTATTTACTGTAGTTGTTTACCGATCATTTAAATCAATGATCAAGATAAGCTTTGCAAGTTGAAAACCTAAAGTCTTTGATGAGAGCATGAGAAATCGTAAAAGAGAATAAATGCATCAAAACTAAAACCGTAAAAAGAACATAGTACGTATTGCAGCTGAGAAATTATGTGTTGGCTCTCTTGTTATTTATTTGATGACTTTTTCTAGAATCGTAGGATTTTATTATTAAATTTTATTAAAAATATTTGTTTGAGAGTTTTGATTTTATCTTTCTGTCTAACTCTTGCCTAGTGTATTCTCATTTCTTAATCACGGGTATTTTGCATACCTCAAATCCTCAATAGTTTAACATGGATCTTCCCCTCAAATATTCATGTTTGTAATTTTTTCTTTCGATAATATAATGTATAGCTAACTCTCACTCGTCGAAAATTGTGTCCCTAATTTTGAAACTGAAGTAATTTTTGACTCGTCGTGAATAACTCACTTATAAAATTCTTTCTACTTGAATAAAAATAAATAATTTTTATTATAATAATTTTATTTTGCCCCCTCTACTAAATATTCCTGGCTCCGCCACTGCTCGGAGGGCACCCGTTGCTTGGCGGGAACCTTCTCTCTAGACAGCAAGTAGTCTCTCTTTGTTGTTGCTTGGAGTGAAGTATGCACTTTCTTTGTCATAAATCTCCCCATACTTCTGTCCGTCGAAGTCCCTTTTATAGGGGATTATCCTGGAGGGGACACTCATCCCTTAACAGGGGAGGGCGCCAGTCATGGAGTAACGTTCCCCGTAATTGTGGGGGGAGTTTTCCATTGAGGTACGGTTATCTTGGAGGTAGTTGAATCCCTGGCGGTTCTTACGGCACCCGTGGGGCGTACTTGTCCTTAGTGGAGTTGAGGATGATGTCGTGGGAGGCAATGTACAGTCGCTGGAGAGTCATCCGACGGTCGTTGCACTCGGGTCGAGGCCGTTCCTCCGCCGGCGAATCTGAGACTCAATCGTCATGGGCCATTCGTTATGGGCCAGAGCTGTCAGGGCCCTTGGGTGCGTTGTAGATCGTGAACCCAAATGGACCTGGCAAGATCAGACCTTACATGAGTCGAGTCGATTTTACCCTTCTCGTAATATATTTATATGACACATAAAATGTTTGATGTTCGGGGTGCAGTTCCACTAGGTTTCTATAATACAGCTCTTAACCTAGGTGTTGCCACAGGCATCATTTTGCCATGGGGAAGAGGATTCATGAAGTCGCCCACACCTGTATCTGACAGATTTTACATGGGTGGCCAATCATCTCCCGTATGCACCTTAGGCGGGCCCACCTCATTGTTGGGCTTTAAGCTGAGAGGATTAGGCCCCACTGACTGTAGAAGACTGATTCCTAGCAAATCTGAAGATAATTCAGATAGTTCTCCAGGAAAAGATGTGCTGGGAGGAGACCTTGCAGTGACTGCATTTGCTGATCTGTCATTTGATCTACCACTGAAGATATTCAGGGAAGCTGGGGTACATGGCCATGCATTTGTCTGTGCTGGTAATCTCTCGAAGTTAACAGAGAGTGAGGCAAGGGGCTTCTCGTTTCAGAAGTTTGTGCAATCATTCCGAAGCTCTGCTGGCTTTGGCATTATCATTCCTACCAAGCTCTTCCGAGTAGAGGTTTGTGATTTGTTTCTTAAGTTGCAGTCTTTTTAGTTTTTTATGCTTCCAATTTGGGGGTTTATATCATAGTGTGCCTAGCCACACATTGGGGTTGCAACGATGGCCTGCGCAGTGCCTACTGAGACAATGGTTGGCTGTTGACGAACTCAGCTATACTCTTGCTTATTAAATTTCACATGATATTCCTACAAGTGCTCAGAACAAAGAATGCTTATTACAATAGATTTTATGTTTTCAGATAAATTACTGTCACATATTGAAGCAGTCGGAGAACGATCATGGGAAGACAGGCATACAGTTCAGTTTTTCTTCACCTATGTGAGGATTGAAGGATGCGCCAAAATATGGTGTCTTTATTTCCAATGAATACATCTGCTTTAAACAGGCAACTTGCGGAGGCGGCTAAATCACAACATTTCGGTAAGATAGACACTAAAACGAATTTTGTCAATTTGTGTGGGAATTTTTCTTAGAACAATTAATTCATCAGATTGTGTAATGCTGTTAAGCTTCCCTTCTTAACGCTTCAATTCATTGCTTGTTTGTGCAAATTTTATGTCAAGCGATTGCTTGTTATCTTACTGTTTTAAGCCGTACTCAGTGGAGGTAACATTGTGAACAGTTGACAGTTTGCTTCCGGGACAAAGTATGAACTACACAAGGAAAAAACAAAAGCTATTCAGTGATTATCATGGTGCTTCAGCTTTCCGCTTGGGTTTTTAATTGTTTTCCTGTTGGCAACAACTTTGTCCTTCAATTTTATTTGATGTGTGTCTTTCTGGGGATTACTGTAGAGGATGCAAAATTTGGGCGGAGAATGCATACATAAAGCTGTACATAAGGATGGGCGTCATGGTCCCTGCTCTTGATCAGAAAATATGATGTTGAAGTCTGGGTGGGGGAGCTGAACCAGTGTTCTTGTTGGCATTTCATCTAGTCTTGTGTAGAAACGGTGAATTATCTCATTAATAAGATGGATAAGCTCAAACCGACCCCGCACCAGTCTATGTGATATACATGAAGTACCGTAGTAATATTTCATGAGGGATTACACGTTAAGTACAAGCAACAATTCATTCAAATCACATGTGAGAACAGTGGCCCATCTCATTAATAAGTTAAACTCTCTCCCACGATCATATGGCTACCCACTTGCTTCTAAGGTCAAGAGTATAATCTCAACAGGGTGGGTCCTCAAATCACATCAGGTTCTGATTTGGATCAAGGGGACCCATCCCATGGGTCAATGGGAACCCAAATTCTACGAGGCATGATTTGACGAAGTCAAAATTGTGTGGATTAGGTTTTGAGGAATGCTACCTTGTCACGCCAATCATCACACAGGGAAGTAGGACTCTTTTTTAAAAAAACTGGGTCACATCCAATTGCAGTGCTACGGAGTACAGAGGGACTTGATCCGATGCCAGGAAATTTCAGAAAGTGCCACTTCACAGATGGTGCTAATCTTTTGTTCTTTTTTTTGGGGTGGGGCAAGTGGTCCTGTAGAGATGCTACGGCATGAAACTACCGCTACATATGAGGGATGGGGCAAGGGTGAATCAGAATGATAGACTCATCGGAAAGAGACAGAAAATGTTGAGCTATATATGTAATACCAATATCCATAACTTATAAAATATATCATGGAAACGAGGTCATCCAGATTTGGTCTAAAGCGTATCATACCTGCAAAGGTTGAATCGGATTGTGATTGCGCGTTAAGGGGATTAGTTTGGAAGGCGCACATATGACGATAAAAATCAAATCAGCCATCTCCCTTTTTTCTCCTATTGTTAACAGGTTAGCTTCTGTTCTGAGGGAGGGTTTGGAAACGACGTGGGGTGAAGAAATTTTTTCAAAATCTCTTAGGGAGAGAAAAAAAATTTTTTAAGTAGTTTAGGAGTTTGCGACACATTCAACTCTCCTTGGCTGTGAAGATGGTTTGGCATATTTCTCAGGGGGACTCTTTTTGGGCCGATTACGCTCGTCAGTGGTTTCTTTTTGATTGCAGGAGCTTCAGCTTTCGTTCCTATCCATCGGGCGTTCCCAAGAGAATGCTACACTTTGCCTGTGACGTGATCAAGTCCAATATACGATGGGTTCTAGGTGACGGTCAGAGGGCCATTTTCTTGGATGATGTTTGGGCTTGGGATAGGCCCTTGCGTCTTTCGTTATTACAGCCTTACCAAGGGCCATTGCTCAATGTTCCAGTTTGTGATGTTATTCTTAATGATTCTCATCTATTGCATCCTCTATTGCCTGATGTGAGTTGTTTGGATGGCATTCACCTTTCTACCCATGCTGATCAATGCCTATGGTCATTAACTTCTTCAGGGGAATTCTCTGCCAAGAGTGTGTATGATCTAATCCGACTAGCTGGAGTTCATAGACCACCTTTGAACAATATTTGGAATCGTCTCTTTGTTCATTGAGCCTCTTTGTTTGCTTGGCAACTTTTCAAGCGAGCGGTTCCAGTGGATCACAGAGTGTGGAATTTCCCTAGCTTCCTACTATAGTTTCTACCGGGATCCCCATGTCGAAGACCTTAATCATCTCTTTATAGAGAGTGATACAGCTTCAGTGCTCTGAACTTGAATCTCCCCCTTTCTTGAGTCAGGTATTGGTGTCTACACTCATATTACCTCCTGACTTTGGGATATCTAGGCACATTATAGTCCTCATTCTCCCTCCAAGTTTATAGCTCTATATTCTTCTTTGCTTATTGTCTAGGAAGTATGGAAGGCAAGGTGTACCAAGCGCTTTGAGGGTGTGGCAGTCAGCACGTCCTCTATCATGCATTCCATCCGCTTTCATATCAGTGTAGCACTGGAGAGGACCTCATTCCATTATTTCCCTTCAAGGCAGCAGCAGCTGGACTTTTCAAATTACGGATTCATCATTCGCCACTCTTAGGTGAAGGTGAAATTGGTAAGATGGATACTGCCCCTTCAGGGGTTGGTTCTTAATGTGGATGGCGCATGAAAGGGGAACTCGGGGTTATGCGGCAGAGGTGGATGTGTCAGGGATAGTAGAGGCAATCTTCTGCTGGGTTTTGCTCATTTCTATGGCTGTGGCAATAGTGTGGTCACTGAAACTCGTGCTATGTGTGATGGTGTGTGGTTAGCTAAGGAGCATGGCCTTGTGATTGCTGGCATCTCCACGGACTCTGCAGTTCTGGCTAATTATTTCTTATTAGGGACCATTCCTTCTTGGAGGTGTTTACGCTGGTGGAGAGAGGTGTTCGAGTTCCTGGGTTATTCTGGGGTTACTGTTTCCCATGCGTATTGTGAAGCCAATAAGCTTGCTGATAGTTTAGCTTCATATGCCTGTGATGTTCAGGAAAATTAGGTTTTTCTTTCTTCCAAAGATCTTCCTAGAAGTAGCTTTAGTCCTCTTGTCACAGACCGATTAGGTCTTGCATCCCTAAGAGTGTAGATGGTTGCTATGCCGGCGGGTCATTTCAGGGGTATGACCTGTAGATCTTGTATTCTAACCTTTTAATTAATAAATTTTTACACCTCCTAGGTGTGTAGTGGTGGAGTGATTAAATTACCTCCTTTCTGAGGGGGTGAGCACTCTCCTACACCCCTTTGAGGCATTTTATTAAAAAAGAAGCCTCACCACTAGGTGATATGAAACAATAGGATGCCTATGACATTCTCAAAGCTGAAGAAGTCGGTGAAGACTTCAACGATCTGCAGTCGACTCCCCCAGAGATAGAAGATGGCAGCCATGCCACTATTGATGAGCTGGTTGAAGTGAACCTCGGCATAGAAAGTGAGCCTAGGCTGGCCTTCCATAGCACCCTCCTTCTCCAATAATAGAAAGAGCGATATGTGTAGCTACTCCAAGAGTTCCAAGACTACTTTGCGTGAAACTATAAAGAGATGACAAGCCTTGGTCCTACAGTTGCTCAACATAGACTGGCTATCGACCCCAAAGTGGAGCCAGTGAAGCAGTCACCTCGATGAATGAGGCCAGAACAAATAAGTCAGATTTGCAAAGAGGTTGACAAGCTGATAGACATCGACTTCATGGCAAAAAATCAATAAACCACATGGCTAGCGAATCTTGTGCCCGTCAAGAAGAAAAATGGCTAGATCAGAATATGTGTGGACTTTTGAGATCGAAATAAAGTATGTTCGAAAGATGATTTTCTAGTGCCCATCACTGAAGTCATGATTGACGCTACAACTGGCCCTGAGGCTCTATCACTTATAGGCGGGTCGTCCGGATATAATCAGATATGGATAGCCGAGTATGAAAGAATCCATATGACTTTCTAATCACCCAAGGGGATATTCCACTACCTTCTTCTCTTCTGGCGTCTGGTCGTCTCTTCTCCCTGGCCCTGCGTTTCTCCCTTTTTTTTTCTTTCTATTTTTTTCTCCTCTTTGTTTGCCATGGAAGAAGGGGTTCTTATACCCTCGCGGCATGGTGTAGTGGGCTGGCCGGCGGAGGCGGGAAAGGGGGTGCATTGATGAGGATTTGACTTCCCCTCATCTCGTTAACAGGGGAGTAGCTTGCGTGTCTCACCCTTGTGCCTCCACGTCGACCATTCCACTGCGCACCAAGGATCTGTAGGGGGATGGCGTGAGATCCCCCCCTGTCAGACGCATCGTGGGAGGGAAGCATGCCGTTGAAGAAGTGGGCCATGTCGTTGAAGGCTTTTAGGGTGTGCCGCTGAAGGGGCATGGCTTGCATGCCGTTGAGGAGCTTCACAGGCGTGCCGTTGAAGGCTGTCGCAAGAGTGTGTCATCCAAGGCTTGGCAAAGCACGCCGTTGAAGAGCCCACTGAGGGCGTGCCGCTGAAGGCACCACAAGTGTGCCGTTGAAGAACCCACCAAGGGCGTGCCACTGAAGACACCACAAGTGTGCCGCTGGAGACACCATAAGTGTGCCACTGGAGACACCATACGCGTGCCGCTGAAGGGGCATGGGAGCGTGCCGACGAAGTGGCGCCAGGGGCGTGCCGGCGAAGCCTGCGCTGGGCATGTCATCGAAGAGCCCGTTGAGGGCGTGCCACTGGAGGGTCAAAGATGCGTGCCGGCGAAGGCCGTAGGGGCGTGCCGGCGAAGGAGCGTGCCGTTGAAGGAACTATTGAGCGCGCCGTTGAAGGAACTATTGAGCGCGCCATTGAAGGGGGCGCGAGGGCGTTGTTTTGAAGTGGACCTGGGCCCATTTAGCGCCCAATTGACGATCCACTTAATTCTCTTTGGGGGCCCACGATTTGCGGGCCTCCCTGGGGTTGGTTTCTCTTCGCTGTCGCGACTCCTAGAGTGGCTTCACGACAGTGTGTTGTTTATTCGGAGAGTCCGGACGGGACGTGTTCTCCATGATCTCTTCGATTGAGATTGTTGTTGATGTTGGATTGGTCGGGCCACATGGGCGTGCAATTTTACACGTCCACAGGCGCATCACGAACCGCTCCAGGGGCACCCTGCTGAGGTACTATCGCTACTCGCCCCTGGTCTTCATGTCTGATGTCCTGCACTCAACCTGCGAAGGGAACCTAAAGGCGCCACCTATAAAGAAGAGGGGATGGCTCCCAAAGATCTGGCTAGTCATGTCAGCATCCTCCCGAGGGGTGAACCTCATCCTAACTCCCATCCAACACTCTAGAAGGATCATGGAACCGAATAGCGGACCTCCTAAGGCTGCCGAGGTGAGGCCCTCATAAAGGTAGGCAAGGACGGCCTGAGAAATGGAAAGACCCTTTCACAGGCCACTAATGGTGCTAAGAAGGGGTAGATCCAGGGCATGGTCAGCTGAGGGGAACAAGATAGCGCTGCACAAACAGATAGACGCAGATTTAGCTATGGCCTCATCCCACCCACACTTATTCCTACAATGCTCTACCACCCACTGACTAAGGGGAAGGAGATGGATGTGGCGCGGGCCTATGAAGGTGCGAACCTCCCTGCTGTCCGGAATGAACCCCCCTAGAATGGCAACTAGGTCTATAGGAGCAACGGTATGGCATATGGAGTCCTCCTCCCCTACCTTGGACCTAGGAAGGGAAAAATAGGTCTCTACCTCTTCCAACAATATGGTGGCCTCAAAGGATGGCCGCATGAAGGTATGGATCTGAGGATGCCAGGTTTCTATCAAAGCTGAGATGCTATGCCATTCCAAGGACAACTTGGGGTAGTTATTACCTAAAACTAGAAGAGGGCGTAAGTGCCAGGAGTTAAGCATGTGAGTCACCCCTAAAGGTAATACTCGGATCATCGGGGCCATCCACTTCAAGGTGGAATAGCGCCTGGGGCTAGGGAGGAGCTGGATAGAAAAGAAAAAAAAAAGGGGAGGGGGAAGAGAGAGAAAAAGAGAAAAGAGAATGTTAAGAAGAAAGCAAAATGGAATTGAAATAAAATCACAAACACACCTCTCTTGAAGGGCTAGAACTAAGGCGGCGAGAAATTGTAGCCAATCGCAGAAGCACCTCACGCTCCTTTCTGGCCGGCTTTGGTCTCTCGTAGCTCGCTCCTCCCATGGAACTCCCTCCTAGAGCCCTTTTCATGGTGTCTTGACAAAGGAAACAAAGACTTAAAGGGCTAGAGAAATAGGAGAACAATGAGTCACGAATTTGGCCCCCCTTTTTCTTATATAGATCTTTGTTCTAGAGGTCTAAACCCACTAGGATTGGGTTGGGATAATCTTAGAAAGGGTTTGGATAGGATTTGGGTCGAGTAGGGGTAGAACACCTCGGATTGGGACTCTCCCAAGGAGTTTAACAAAATGTCTTATATTTTGGTGATAGGGATTTAAGTATGAAAAGGCATAAGTAACCAGGATCGAACACCTGGGTGGCATAAAGGCAACTATTCCACGTGGAACTTAAAGAATCAAATTATTAGCACGTGATCCAAGACAGGAAGTAGAACTAACATTCTGCCACATGGATCATCACAACCTCCACTTTTGTCACGTGGCTAAGTATCTTCCTGTACCTCTTTTGGGTGGGAACGTGTTTCCTACGCGCCAAGCTTTCTGGAGCCCCTGTTTTCCTATAAATAGGGGCCCTCCTCATCTAGGCACATGGTCGCAAGCAAGGAGCAAGAAAGAGGCAATTAGAGAAGAAGACCAAATAAAGAAATTGAGGAGAGAGAGCTATTGTGACAGAAAAGAGTTACTGTGAGTGAATTTCAGAGAAAGCTGTGAGGAAGAGTAGTCATTGAAAGGAAGAGTCAGAGAGAGATCGTTGGAGCTGAGAAGAAGAAGAAAGAGAGGGCCAAAGAGCTAGCAGAGAAGAGATCATGAGATCATGACTGAGGAGCAGCCAAAAAGTCTTTGAAGATCATTTGTGGCCTCTGAATCAGATCTAGGCCACATTGCTCCTGCGAGAGCTATATTATTTTCTATCTCCTTTCTTACGTTCATCTGTTTCGGTTTTCCATTTCTATCTTGTTCTCACTTCAAGCTGTGTGTCAGTGTTGCAGAGGATCAGTTCCTCTGGACAGCAAGCTGTGGTTCTCAGCGAAAGCAAGCTTTAATGCTCAGTGGAAGAAAGATATGATGCTCAGTGGAAGCAAGCTGTGGTGCTCAGTGGTTCCAGCTATTAGGCAGTAGGAAGCCATACTCAGGTCTGAGTGTGGGGTGGATGTAGGTGAAAATCAAACCACCTAAAAATTCTTATGTCTCGTGTGATTGCTGTGTTTTAGATTTACGATAGATGTATGCTTAGGCACATTTCAATTGCATCTGGTCAGCATTCACTGTTCTGAGTACTCTAATTGTTCGAGTGTGAACTTCAATAGAACAATTGTTTAACTGAGCCATCAAGTTTTATTTCTGCATAAATCTTTTAGAGAAAATTTTAATTCTACAATTTTTTAAAGAAGATTCATTCACCCCCCTCTGAATCTCTATCAAGCACCACCGTTATTCCAACAACTTCGTGGCGTGGCTGGTGAATAAGGGAAGGGCTCAGTCCCAGGTTTGCACTGAGTTTGACCATAGGATCGGTCTGTTGACGTCCGAGCTCGGGGTGCTTCCGTAAGAGGTGGCCTCACTCCGAGCGCGTGATCGGGCAAGCTAGGAGGATGCTCAGTCATAGGTCGAGTAATTGTCCTAAGCTCGGTACATGGTTGAGCTTAAGAGCAAGCTCTTGGAGGAAGAGCGTCGGGCTCACGTAGAGTGCTCGGGATAGTGGCGGCCGAGTGAGAGGAGCTCGAGGGCCGAGTCTGAGAGGCCGAGCGGGCCAAGGGGGAGGCTAAGGCGGCGCGGGCCAAAGCTGAGGCAAAGCTGACTGAGGCCAGGGAGGGGTTGGCAAAGGTTGAAGTGAGGCTCGCCATGGCTAATGCGAGGATGGCCGAGCTCGAGAAGAAGGTAGCAGGAGCCAAGGTGGAGGTGGTCAAGCGTTATCGGAGCTCGGAGGAGTAGCAGGAAGCCCTGATGTAGGTTGCCTTCACGTGTTATGAGCTGGGCTATCAATGAGGGTTGTGGAAGGGTTTTGCCCAAGGCTTCAAGCTTACTGCCAGGTTGGCCCAGGAATAGGTCCTTGACGAGCTCTTCTTCACTCCCAGGCAATGCTACGACTCTGATGAGGAAGGCTCGGACTCTCCTTCATCAATGTCGAGTGATAAAGGGTGGAGCGAGGGTGCCTCTTCCTCAGGGAAGGAGAGATCGCCAACTCTTGCTGTCTCGGGAGGGCACGTGGATGGGGCAGTTCCCATACAAATGGGGTCGTGCCCGAGCTGGCTGTCACCGAGGGTACCAGGCGTAAATCTCCGAGCGCCGAGGGTCCTCAGCCTGCTGAGCTTCAAGAGGGGCCACAGACTTCCCAGTGTTCCCCCATTTCCATAGACTAGGAAAATTTGTACCTGTCTTGCTAGTTCCTTTCCTCTTTCTCTTTTGTAATATCTCTCTAGACTTAGCAGTGTAATGATTTTCTTTCTATCTAATCGTAGCAGTGTTTAAAACGCAATTGACTGCTTGTTACCACCTTTGACTGAGTATGATTTGTTGTATCTGTTGTCGCCAGTGAATGGAAGATCTCGTATGATTTGCAGCCAAAAAATTGAGCTTGCGTGTCGATTAGGTGCTGAACTGGCGTCTTTTTATCCTTCTTCGCTTTAAATGACTTGTCATTTTGCGTATTCCCACGGAAGGGTTCTTGAGGGAGGTAGCATAACTATGACCTAAATGTGCAGGGGAAAAGACAAATGCGGATTACGTGGTTGCAAGTTCGGGTGGTCTACCTCGCACGGCCGGAGCATCAACGAGAGAGATTGGCTGCCATGGGCTTCGGGGAAGTCCTAAGCATTGAAGTTGCCAGAGTGGACATAGCCCTCCTGCTGGCTTTGCATCAAAGATGGGACTCGGTCAGCCGAGCATTCATATTCTCGTGGGGGCATATGATACCGACTCTAGAAGACATGGCTCGGATTAGCGGCTTGCGGGTGCATGGCAAGGTTGTGACTGGGTGGGCATACGTGGACTACCGGGAGCTTGCTCAGGAGCTACTCGGTTTAAATTTGATGAGGCCGGGCAATCCATCGTCCCAACTATCGTGGTCGGTGCTCCAAGAAAGCTTGGCACTCCAGAGAGCAGCCGTAGCAGTAGGAGAACTCCCGGAGCAGCTTATCGACCAAGTGGTCGAGCAGGTGCGTCCAAGCATGGCGGCGGAGTCGGGACCAAAAGGAGACATGGTCCTTAGACGCTTCTTGATGCTATTGTTCGGGAAGCTCTAATTCGCGACTTGGGCAGACGTGATTAGCTGCCGGCTCTTACCTCTACTAGCAGATCTGAGCAGAGTGAGGAAATATGTGTGGGGAGTAGCAGTGCTGGCCTTCTTGTTCCACTTGCTCAGTGTGACTGACCGGGTGACCATGCTAGGTGGCTTCTCGCCTTTTCTGCACGTAAATGCCTAAATGCTTCTACATGCATTCTATTATGCTTCTAATTACCTGAAATGCTGAAAATGCAGTTTTGGGCTTTTTTATACCTGCCTGGAATCGGCTGAGGAGTTGAGCTACATCCGAGGTGGTTTCCCATCGCGAGGCGGTGGAACATAGCCTGAAGCACAGGGTCAGTTCAGTGGTCGACTCGGGCAATTCAAGAGGACCTTGACTCATTCCCGCACGCATTGGTAAAAAGCCTGAATTCCTACATGCTTCTACATGTTTCTATGTGCTTTTAAATGCTGGCATGAATGCTATATGCTGACAAATGAATGGCCCTTTCAGGTGCGTTGGACACCGTACAGGGATGAGGATCATGAGGGGCAGTCGTGGGTCGAGGCTTCCCTAGCCTACCGAGGACGGGACATCTGGCTTCATTGCATTAACGTAATCGAGCCACTTCACCACCGTCTGATCATGAGGACGAGGGGAGTACATCAACCGGCGGTGAGATTCCCGCACCAACATGACGAGCGCCCAGGAAAATCTACCAAAGGGATTGGCAATGACATCGACTGGAGCGGCCGAGCCAGGAAATATGTTCAAGACTAGAAGCATAAGGGCAAGGCTGTGATAGAACGGGCTGATAGTGACGAGGCGTATCTGAAAGCCTTCACCCGTCGGCATGGCAGCCAGCTCTTTCACCGTACCCGATGACCAGTATGAAATGCTAAACTCAACTTTTTTGTTCTATATGAGGAATGACTGCTATGCATGACACTTGCTTTCTAAATGCAGCTAGACCCACAAGGGCGCATTGTCGAGCTCAAGGGACTTCTCCACGCCATGGTGCAGTAGCGGGATGAGTACCGAGCGGCTTTGGAGCTTCTGGTGAGCTTTCTTAGACTTAAAAAACTGAAATGCTTATGAAAATTGACTGACCTTTTAGAAATGCAGCTGGCCGAGGGAGCCCAGAGGACCGGACTGGATGCACCATCCTCCTCTACACACCCAGTCGGGGGACGGGCTGAGTGGGACGTAGATTTCACCTGAGCCGTAGCTCGAGCCGAGGAGGCCGAGGCTACCCTCGCGGAGCAGGTAAGAAACCAAACATTCCTAAAATGCTTCATGACTTATGCATGTGCCTTAACTGACCAATATGCAAATGCAATGTGCAAGTGAGAGAATTAGCCATAGCATTGGCAAAAGCGGCAGAGGTACCCCGTCTCCAGGGAGAGATTGACCAGCTCCGGGGGGAAGTGACCGGGCTGAGCGGAGAGGCAGCGGACATCGAGCGGTACCGAACCGAGGCTCGCGAGGCACGTCTTCAGGCCCATGACTTGAAGATCGAGCTCTGGACCATGGAGCGGACTGTCTAACTGATGGGCCGAGCACCTAAGCAGACTGTGTCCCGGAGTGGCACAACAGGAGGCTCACGGAGTGCGGCACCGAGCGCATTGGTGGGAGACGTTTTGGCTAGCTCTTCCACCCGCTGGAGGAAAGAGGAGGCATAGCGCCATGGAGCCACCGCCAAAGCGGCATGAGGGCACCGGGGATAGTGGCGGCCTGGGAGATAGACCGGCGGAGTGATACTTTTTGTTTTGTTGTTTTGTTTTGTTGTAGTTTTCTAGTTTTTTTTATTGACACACATTATGTGATGATTGACAGTTGACGAAATGAAGAAGATTTTTGGTTTATGAAAAAAGCAATCCTAATAAAATATAGTAATTGTTTACTGCCTTATCTGGAAGTTCAATGTATTCCTATACACCTTCACACAGTCCTTTTATCCCTTTGGAGCCTTATCGCTCTTAGGAGGCCTCTCAAGATCCAAGTGCTTTCGGGTTTACCTGAGCCCGAATGCTGGGTCGTCACACCGGCAGTATGAAAATTAGGTTGTCTCGTCAACCCTCCATCAGTGCATCAAATATGCCAGGGATGGAGAACAACATATGGCCTTTGCAAACCTGTTGCCATTTACCCCAATAGAATGCAATCTCGCCATTACTGCTATTTACTTCGGGGGACCCAGTGCATACCCTGTAATCAAAAGTAAAAGCAATGGTTGGCTCTCGGAGGAGGATGAGGATGACCTCTTCTACGTCGACAAAGAAAAGGCCAAGCTCCATTGACTACACCTTGGCTCCAAATCAACTCCAAATCACCCCAAGAGGCGTAAAATTGACTTTGAGGCTAATCTTCTTAGCTGAGTGATCGACGAGAGCATATGCCTATCGCCGGATTGCATACAACTCTCTTGTGAATCAGTAGAGCACAAGGTTGAGCCACTCAAGTCATTCGTCATCCCCTACGAATGGCAACTTAGAAATGAGAAAAAGGTCAACAGGGATAAGCCCATTATCTTCTATAAGGCGGACATGGCCCCTCAAGTCCCATCAGAAGATGACTTCGGTTGGCCCAAGCTAGCCGATGATACCACTGAAGCAATCCAAATATTGGAGGACCTGCCACGGCACATCTGCGTGATGTGCCTAAAGCAACACATTCCCTAGTGGTGAGATTCCGCATGGAATGAATGTAGATATGTGTGAGGTGGGTGAAAAGTGAGTGAGATGGACTATGAAGTGTGTGACATGTGTCAAGCTCAAGCAAGAAATAACATGAACATTAAAGCATGTGGGTATGTCATCTCAACAGTGCAAAGTGAAGCAAGAAATAAACTAAACACACGCCGTGGGCGCGGAACAAAGAAGGAAATAAAAAGTAAACACATGTCATAGGCGTGGAGCAACTAAGAAGAAAGAGATAAGAGGAAATAGAGAAATATGATGACAAATACCCAAATAACTAGATGTAATCGTCACCAAAGTAAATAATGTAGACAAAACCACACTACGTACCTTGGAAAGGAGTCGAGTGAAGCACACTCACATGCGGGAGAGAGAGACTCAGGTGTAGAATAGAAAATGGTCCTCCTACGACCGCAAGGCGAAGGCAAATGGTCTAAAGATGGCTGCAAGGGAACATAGACGGTCTGACGATGACCGCTACGTGCACCCAGAAAGTGTGAGGTACAACTCAAACCTCCACCCCTCCTGGCCGGCCAGAAGAGTTAGGCCTCATGTTAGGAGCGCTGTAGACCTGTAGGAGAGTGTAGAGACAGAAAAAAAAGAACCCAATTAGCCTTGAAAAAGTGTAGTATCTATAAAGCAATTAAACTAACATGCATGAAAAGGAAGGGTGCATACCTGGGGGTTGGTGATTTTTTAACCCCTGTGGGGTGTGAAACAGTAGGAGGATGTTTAAAAATGTCTTTTGAATGCAGAAGAACGTGGAAGAAGAAGGAGAATTGATGCTATGATGATGCAAAGAAGACTAAAGACTAAGAGAAGAAAAGACACAAAAAATACTAAAGAACCAATTACTCCCTGGACCAAACGACTTAAGGACACAGAAACAAGCTCTCCTTGGTTAGTACTCACTCCAAAATGCAACAACACTTCATCGCAAGCTCCAAAAATCTCCTTCTCAAGTCATGAAGTCTAGGGCTCTATTTATAGACCCCCAAAACCATAGGTCAAGTTGGAGGGATAATAGCAAGAAAATAGGGCTAACCCTTGATAAATCTCAAAGATAATACTCCCAAGAGTCCATAGAAACAATCAAAAGCTTCAAAGGATCAATACTCAGAAAGAAAACACTGAATCAAGGACTCTGTTCGACCACGGACGGAGAGAGAAAGATTAGACAGAGCAAGACTCTCTGTCCTCCCTAACGATCTCGCGATAAATCGCAAGGCACAGCAAACGGTCATTCGATCGACCACTAAGCCCAGTCGCTCACAAAGAGATAAAGCCAACGGGAGAAGAGGTAGCCCAAATAGGACTCTCTGTCCACCTAGCGGTCCTGTGATGGGCCACTACCCTCAGGTAGCGGTCATGCGATAGACCGCTAGGTAGATAGACGTGGCAAAGAGATAAAGGCCAGATAAACCTCTGTGTTAATACACAAAATAACCCTTATTTAGCCCTTATCTAGACCCAATAAGCCAAAATGGTAAGAAATAGAAGGAACTTAGGTCCAACCAGGGAGAAAAACCCATAAAATAAGCCCAAATGACCAAAAATGGCCCACAGCTAGCGAATAACCTGGGACCTTGGATTTCTATCATTAATGAAAGTGAAGGTTGGTTAAAATTATTGTGCAATTACATCTTGTGTGTGATTGACTTGCGCTCCGATTGTTCCTGCTTGTAGGACACTTACATGCTAGCTGTTCACGTTTCTCGAATTCATCTTCCGTTGTATTAAAATCTTGGGACGTGACAGCTTGGCTTAGGTGGAAAGCCATGACGTCAAGGTAAAATATTTGCCGACTTAGATAGAAGGAGCCATGATGCCACACAAGGGTGTTTTTGTTAGTTTACGCGCCAGCCTAGACGAAAGGTCCTGATACAGGTGATAGAAGGGGCCTTTTTGTTCTTTTAACTGGATGGAAGGGCATAGCCAAGGTAAAAAGGGTATTTTTGTTTTCTGGCCAGACGAAAGGCCTAGGCCAAAGGTGAAGGCATCTTTTTGTTGTCTAGTTAGACAAAAGGTCTAAGCCAAAGGTAAAAGGGTATTTTTATTCTATAGTCAGATGGAAGGTCTGAGCCAAAGGTGAAAGGGTCTTTTTGTTGACTGGCTAGACAAAAGGTCCGAGCCAAAGGTAAAAGGGTCTTTTTGTTGACTGGCTAGACAAAAGGTCTGAGCCAAAGGTAAAAGGGTCTTTTTGTTGGCTGGTCGGACAGAAGGTCTGAACCAAAGGTGAAAGTGTCTTTTTGTTGACTGGTCAGACGGAAGGTCTGAGCCAAAGATAACAGGGTCTTTTTATTCTATGGTCGGACGGAAGGTCCGAGCCAAAGGTATAAGGGTCTTTTTATTCTATGGCCAGACGGAAGGTCCGAGCCAAAGGTGAAAGGGTCTTTTTGTTGACTGACTGGACAAAAGGTCTGAGCCAAAGGTAAAAGGGTTTTTTTATTGACTAGCTAGACAAAAGGTCTGAGCCAAAGGTAAAAGGATATTTAACGGCTTAGACGTAAAGTCAGGACACTGTACAACTTGACTTAGGTAGAAGGTCATGACGCCAAGGTAGAATATTTATCGACTTAGGTGGAAGCCATGACGTCAGACAAGGGTGTTTTTGTTGGTTTACATGCCAACCTAGATGAAAGGTCATGATGCTGGTGATAGAAGGGGCCTTTTTATTCTTTTAACTGGATGGAAGGGCATAGCCAAGGTAAAAAAATGTCTTTTTGTTTCTTGGCCAAACGAAAAGCCCAAGCCAAAGGTGAAAGGATCTTTTTATTGTCTGGCTAGATAAAAGGTCTGCGCCAAAGGTAAAAGGGTCCTTTTATTTTATGGTCGGACGGAAGATCTGAGCCAAAGGTGAAAGGGATATTTTGTTGACTGGCTGGACAAAAGGTCTGAGCCAAAGGTAAAAGGGTCTTTTTGTTGGCTGGTCGGATGGATGGTCCGAACCAAAGGTGAAAGTATCTTTTTGTTGACTGGTCAGACGAAAGGTTTGAGCCAAAGATAAAAGGGTCTTTTTATTGACTGGTCAGACGGAAGGTCCGAGCCAAAGGTGAAATATGGATGTTGACCTAACGGGATGTTGGAGCCAACAAACCTTACTTAGGCGGTATGTCCAAGACAAGGGTAGAAGTAAACACCTGTCGTCATCTCAATGTCATGTCGAAACTAACTAACCTGGGAGAGACATAGGGTCTGGGCCAGGGCAGAATATGGTTGCTGACTTGTCAAACTTTCCAAAGTCAACTAACTTGGCAAGAATGCGAGGCCTAGGCCAAGGTAGGAATATGGGGCATAGACGTTGACCCGACGTCGTGTCAGAGTCAACGAACTTGGCAAAGATGTGAGGCCTGAGCCAAGGGTATAATATAGGATATAAATATTAACCCGAAGTGATGTCAGAGCCAACGAACTTGGCAGAGGTGTAAGGCCTAGGCCGAGGGCAGAAATTGGGATAGGTGTCGACCCGATGCCATGCCGAAGTCAACGAACTTGGCGAAGGCGTGAGGCCTAAGCCAAGGGCAGAATATAACATGGGTGTTGACCCGACATCCTGTCAAAGCCAACGAACTTGACAGAAGCGTGAAGCCTAAGCCAAGGGCAGAATATAGGGTATAAATGTTGACCCGATGTCATGTTGAAGTCAACGGGCCCTACCCCGATAGGAGGTTTGGGGTGAGGGTAGACTAGGTTGTAGACGTAAGAGAGGCCTAGACCCAGGGCTAAATATTAATGTCAACCTGACGAGATGTTGGAGTCAACAAACTTTGCTCAGACGGGAGGTCTGAAACAAGGGTAGAATGTGTAGATGATGATATCAACCCGACGTCATGTCGAAGTTGACCAACTTGGAGAAGAGGTGAGATCTAAGCCAGGATAGAATATGGACGTTGACCCATGGAGATGTCGGGATCAACAAATCTTGTCCAGACAGAAGGTCTGGGACAAAGCGAAGAGGTCTTTTTGTTAGTTTATTTGTTTGGATTGGTTGAGTTTACTCAGCCCTAGAAACAATCATTTTATTTCCAATCAACCATCATCTTCAGGCAAATTTCTGTCTGTCCTGAGTGTCTATCACCAGTTCCAGAAACAAAATAGCAATCCATAGAATTCCAATCTGCTCACTGGATTGAACTAAAAAATATATATCTTGTAGCACTTGGAGTCTTCTTTCAAACGGCACCAGTCTCGCCTCAATCCGCCTCCGGATTGGATCGCAGAAATTCCAGCTGCCGAGGTGCGCAGATCTATTCTCTGTGTAGGTCCGATTTTATAGTCAGGGAAAATTCACTTAAAAATACCAAAGGTCAACTTCAGCAATCGCCCCTCCCAAGAGTCGACCAAGGACATCCCGTCGATTATCCAGCCAAGTGGCGCCTCCAGAAGAGCTCAGGAAGGTGACGTCCCTTTGGAAGTCGCAACTTGATGTCTATCGAGTTAGAACCGAGTCGGCGTAGGACTGAGTTGGCGCAGGACCGAGTCAAACCAGCAAGCCGAGATTGACCTATACGCACCGCCAGATTGCTGCCCGTCAACCCAGGGTTGGTCCTCTCGGGCCCCACTATAGCCCTTTACCTCCCTACGTGGAGTGGGCGAAGAAATTAACTTTTGTAACTGCTATAAAATTGTTTTAGCCAGGAGTTACCGTAACTGGCCGGGGTCGTCTTCCCCACGCCCGTAGCGTGGAGGTATCATCTCCGCTCCTCTATTTAGCATTTACTTTACCCATATAATTTTGTATATGCTGCTGCTAGAGAGCATGTGATAGGATTATTAGCTCGATATCATATATTATCACTACTGCGAGAGAGAGAGAGAGAGACCCATCCCGTGACTCGATCCTAGTACGAAAGGGCTGACTACCCAACTCATTGCTGGTTTCTCAACTGCACACGGTCCCACGCATCCCTCGCTAGGGACGCCCGTGAGCTAGAGTCCTAGGTCGCGTGTCTGTCCCGCATCAAGTAGAGGCGGAGGTTAAAACACATCGAGCTTCTCCCCTTGCTCAGAAGTGGACGGGTTTGGCTCAAGTGCAAAAATGGGTAGACCCTGCTCAGTATCTACCATGGGTTTCAGTAATAGGATAGGTGCAGGAACATGCAAAGTTGGTTTTGAGGTTATGGGTATAGTGGAGGGCCGAGGTGGTAGTAATAGAAGTTTAATTGGAGAAGGCTTGGTGGTGGGCTCGGCGGGGGCCAATGGCGTAGAGGTTAATGGTATAGTTGGTGGAGGTTTGGTGGAAGGTTCGGCGAAGGCTAGTGCTTTGGAGGTTGATGGCATAGCAGGAGATGTAAAAGGAGAAAGTTTGGTGCATAGGAAGCGCCAGATGGGGCGAGAGGTGTTTGGAGTAGTAGACGTGTCTTGGTGTGTCGATGTGGGTGATTAGAGTATCGACCCATCATCGTAACACCAATAAGTCTCAAAAATAGGGGTAGGGTTAAGGATGATGGTTTCGTCTTGAGCAGGGGGTCCATCTTGTGGTAGCGGAGGAAGAGGAAAGCGAAGGAAACTCAGAATTGGTGCCTTCGGGGCTTCATCATCACGTGCCTTCTTCAATTGTTCAAATGTTGGCTCTTCATTGTTTGGCTCAAGTGGACGCCATTGTGGAGGTGATTTAATGGGTGATGGTGGAATAATGTGATGTGAATGCGGAGGTGGAGGGCCATATGAATGAATGGGGTGAATAAATGGAGGGCGGATGGTATCCACTTGATCATTGAAAATTGCCGGCTCTTGCTCATTTGAACTATTGATGCCGTAATCATCTCTCCTCTCCTTCCATTCTTTATCCATCTTAGTGATGTTGTTCAGGAAGGAGTGAAGTGGATTAACTGGAGAAGGAGGAGGAGGAGGCCACGGGCTCACAACCCTCTTTAATTGTTCCTCCAATAAAGTGACTTTATCCACGAGGACCTGTTCGAGGGGTGCAACTTGAGCAATGGAGGGTTGGCAAGGACTTGGAGGAGGGGCTGCATAAGATGGCTATGGAAGGGGATTAACGGGCTGACCCAAAAAAGTACCCAGTCATGCCGAGCTGGTATGAATAAAAGGGCCTTGGGGCCACGAAAGTGGACGAGTAGGAGGAGGCGGGTGATGAGCCATCTGAAGAGAAGTATGAACATGAGAGGGAGGCGAGTGATGGGCCACCAGAATGGGAATATAAACAAGAGAGGGAGGCGGGTGATAGGCCACCCGAATAGAAGTAGAAGGAGGATCAGTAGAAGGAGATGCACTCTCAACGACGGCCTTAAGGGTTTGGATTTGTTGAGGGGTGAGATGATCTATTCCATGCAAGATTTGGGGGACCTTCTCGTCGTCGGGAGGATACGGTCCCTGTTGTGCCCCTGTGGTAATTTGTATCTCATGATTTTGAAAATGGCTAACACTATAAGTCATTGTGTTGTTTGCAATTGATGGTTATTGTAATAAAACTTGGAGTCTTCTTGATCAATAGAAGTATTTCTTTTCATAGCACCTATGTAATTGTTTAGTTTAGCATATTGGTGTTATTTTTAGCTAGTTTCTGACTGTACGTTTCGATATTCTGTGTCGGGGCGTGACATAGCCCATGCCCGACACGCCTTGAATCAACCGTGCCCGGCACGCCTTCAGAACCCTGAGCCCGGCACGCTCCCTAGTCGCTCCACGCGATGTACTCTACGGTCCCCATCTGACGCACCTTTCATGGCTTCATCCGGTGCACTGCCTTGTGCCCCCCTTCCAACGGCACGCTTCAAGACCCTCTAGTGGTGCACCTACCAAGCCTCCCGCCCGGTGCAGCACTTCTTCTTCTTCACTGGGTGACACGTTGCATCCATAGAACCGATGCAACTGGCAACAAAACCACCGGTCACTGCGTGTGACCCTTGGCGCGCAGTAGGATCACATCGAGCCAACTACGACACTGCCGAGGTGTCAACACCCAGTCCAAACACGCAGATACTCTCTGCCAGGAGACAAGACCAGGAGTCAACCTCTAATTGACTCCCGTCGCCAGTGATCGTCTACGTGCTCAGAGGTATAAACTCCCCCTCACTTCGACGAAAAAAGAGAGACATGCAGACGGAGAGGCAGAGACACATACAGATGAAGACACACAGAGATACTCACACGCAGAAGAGGCATCTGGAGGGAGAAGAGCTACGTCTGGTCCAATGTCTGGGAGGCTCAACGAGCTCTGAGGAAGGAGAAGCCAGTGAAAAGAGAGAGAGAGTAAGCAGCAGATAGGGAGAGAGAAATCTTGAATGTAGAATGAAGGGACGGGAGAGAGCAGGGAGCCGTCTCCCCTCCTTGACCCCGTCCCTCTCCTCAGATGTTCTTCTTCTCCAGTTTTCTTGTTTCTCCTTCCCTCCTATTTCGTTGTATCACGATTGTATTTGGCCCCTGGCCATGATCTATGTCACCTTGTTCTCTGTGAATGAAAGTATCTTTTTCCTCTTGTCGTTCCTGTTAGCCTTCACTCCGCGGTTCACGTTGTGGTTTGTCTTCTCCCTCCCTCTGGTTTCCTGGCTCCTCGTGTTGCCCACTCTCTAGAACGATGGTCTATCCTACTCAATGGGTAGTGTCTTGGAGTGATGACATCAGGTTGGGTTCCTTCAATGGTTTCCTGGTTTAACAGGGGAGATTCCCCCTCTGGGCACCGCTTTCCCCTCCCTTCGAGCAGCTTGAGCCTGGTACCTCCCCTCAACACTCATGGACTTCCCCTTCCTGCCAGTATATCCCTTATCCGAGTCCAGCCCAGTGCATTTGCTCCTTCATTTCCTCCATCAACACACCCCAGTCCATTCCGACCCAGTGCATTATTTGTGCCTTGACCCGATGCACTTCATTGCCTTGCTACTCGGCACACCTCAAACTCGGCCCTTCCGACACGCACCTGCTTCCTCCTTCAACCGGCACACCCAAGCTGACCCTTACCAGATGCACCCTAGTCGGCCCCTGCCTGGTACATACACCCATTCACCACCCGACGCACCTTCAGCCCCTTCCAGTCTGGCACACCCTCGCCTACTCTCACTTGGCACGCCTCAACCAATCCAACCGGTGCCCTTGACATCCTCGCCGCCCGACACGCCCTAGATAGCCTTCACCCGGTGCACCTGCAACCTATTTCAACTCCGTGCTTTCTTGCTCAATGACTCTCGGATCTTCTGAAGTTTTCTTAAAGGTGTTACTACCCTTGCATGCACGTTGACTTGTTGGGTCACGCCACTCCTTGTGGGCACGTTCCCCTTACATCCCCCTAGCATCCGAGTCAAGGGGAGATGCTGCCGAATTTTTTCCAGGAATAACAACGCATCTAAAAGACCAATGGAAGCAACAAACAAATGGAACAAACAACGATAAAACACTTCTACCGAGACAAGAGAACTGCGAAAGACCCAAAGAGCTGAACTGAATGGTGTAGTGGCAGACTGCCAAACAAGACTGTGGACTTAATCACATAATGAAGGGAAAGGGAGCTGATCAACTAAGAAACCTCCCCCCATGCATTTCACTAATAAAAGTGGCTCCATTCTGTGCATTTCACAAGAAAAAAGGGGGGAAACCCATTTGCATGTATTTAACCACTACATCGCATTTCACCTGTGCTTGCGTGCCATGACCCCCATGGTATATGAAATGGTGGTGTGCGGGAGGCAGAGTCACGCCCGGTCGACGGTCGCCACTATGCATGAGGACCCACCTCTGCCTCGTACTGAGGGTTGGCCCCATACATTTAATTCAATCTTATGCACGTTCATGCCGTCGTGTGCTTGAATACCACCTATTAACTGGGAAGGGTGAAAAATGTCAACAGAATTGCAGGCAGGCTATGATTACCTCGACAGAGAAGAGAAGGACACGGTAGAACTTCTGCCAAAATCCTCACACAGAGAATAGAGCCACTCACTCTGCTACTACAATAGAGAGGTTATGTGCACTCACATTCCCTGAGAGAGAAATCTCCTCCTGCACGACCTTACCACCCAGCGAGCACTCGTCTGGAAGGCCTACTCGTCTCTCAGATCCACTATAGTGACCTCAATCCTCCTCTCTTCCCTTTGCTCTTATCTGTCCTATACTTAAACTGTGGCTGACATAAGCATCGGAGGGTTGTCCCCTTAACGCCCAGGGTTCCTTCTGACGTCTCTTTGGCTTTTGGTGTTTGCAGGCTTCCACAGGTGCCTGACGACTTTCCCGATAAACAAATAGAGAAGATGGTACGTGGCATAGAAATCAGATTTCTATCTCTACACTTCTTGGCGTCGTCTGTGGGAACACGAGTAAAAAGTCACAGCACCTCGTGGGAGTCTTCGCAATGCCAGTAACCGGGGGCGCGGTTCTCATCAAGGAGCCAACTCCCGGCGTGGATCGTTGGAAGCATCCTCCGTTCATCCATGCCCAGAAGTCACGCCGGACGACCTTGAGGAGATTCGCCAACAGATTGCGGCCCTAATAAGGCTATGTCAGGACCTCTTGAACTGGCAAGCGGACCCCCAACACGCTCTTCCCGAATGACACCAGAATGAGGAGGCTCGGATTGTCCCGATGCCCGCCAAGAGCGGGAAGCTTCCCACACCTCCGTCGTGAGAACGCAATGATCACGCAGCTCGCCCGCACCAGGGGTGTGTAGCCCACTATATTCCAACTCAGAGATGGATCAGCGGCTCCAACGGATCGACAAAATCGAGGACAATGTATGCTACCTTGACGATGTCCTCCTTGCCGCCAAGAATCGGGGCCTCCTCGACGAGGACCAAGACTTCCATGCTCCCTTGTCCAAGGAGATCATAGAAGTCCCCATTCCACCCAAGCTACAACTACCGTCTTTCACCCTGTACGATGACACCACCGACCCGGTCGACCACATGCACAACTTCGAGTGCCATCTGGTCTTCCACCGAGCCTCAGACGCCATGAAGTGCTTGGCGTTTGTCACAACTCTCTGGGAGAACGGCTGGGCCTGATTTGAGTCCCTGTCGGTTGGGACCATTTTCTCCTTCTAGCAACTCAAGAAGCTATTTAAGGAGAACTTCATTGGCTACCGAAAGGTAGCCAAATCTGCGGTGACCCTGCTCGCTCTCAGGCAGGGGCAAGAAGAGACGCTGTGGGACTTTGTCTCCCATTTTCAGATGGAGGTGCTCCGAATCTCACATCTCGATGTCAGCATCGCCACCACCGCGCTCACCCAGGGGACGTGGGACAACATCCTCTGACGTGCTCTCGGAGTTGAAGCCCTAGCGACTCTCACCGACCTCCTCGCACTGGCACAGAAGCACGCATACTGCAAGGAGAACACTACGGCCCTAGGCCGTGCGGCCGAAACCGAACAGTCCGACTGAAAAATATTTACTGATTCGCCACACGAGGGGCGAAACAAGCTAGAGCGACGGGACCGAGACCGCCGCGATCGCCCAGACAGGGAAAGGGGCAACTATCACAACTACATGCCCCTAAGAGCTCCTCATGACCAAATCCTGATGGAAATCTATGAGGAGTCATTCCTCAAATAGCCACCTCGGATAAAGTCAGATCCGAGCATGAGGAGCAAGAAGAACTATTGCCGCTTCCATCGCGACCATGGCCACGACATGGCAAAATGCATCAACTTGAAGGACACCATCGAGGACCTCGTCTGACGAAGGCTCCTCGATAAGTTCATCGCCAAGTTCGCAGAGAAGTGACAACAGACCCCTCCGCCCAACGACAACCCACCCAATGGAAAGGAGATCATGATAATCTCTGGGGGCCCGGCCTTAGGCAGATACAGTGCGACCAGACGATGGCGGTACGCAACGACCATCAACAACGTGGAGCGAGGTGACAACACCCAACGGGAGGCTGCCGCCCAGGAACACCTGAAGGATCCCATTGCCTTCTTCGACGACGATTTAGATGGTGTAACCACTCCCCATTTTGATGCGTTGGTGGTCACGGCCACCATCAATCAATGTACCATACACCGTATCTTGGTCGATAATGGAAGCAACCCTGATGTTATCTCGTACGACTGTCTTATGCTTATGGGTGTGGACTTGTCCCAAATCACGCTGTCGCACACACCACTATATGGCTTCTCCGGCACAACGGTCTGCCTAGAAGGACGCATTTCACTGCCTGTCACGCCCCGAGCCTTTATGTACAGTGGAAGACTTGCTCGGGGAAATGCGAATAGTCGACATGGTAAGCCTCTCGCAAGCAAGCATGATCAGAGCGCGATACAATCACACATAAGATGCAATTGCACAAGCAAAGATTTATCATAACTACTATTGCACGTCAGATGGAATTGAGTTAAACTAAATTTTAGTTTGAAAATGTTATCCAGAGATTTCAATCATTGGAACCTATAATTTGAGCATTTCTCAGAGACCTTGTATCACCTCAACTTACCTGTAAGAAAAATTATGAGAGGAGAGAGATGATAGACACATAACGCGACGTGTACTGGAAGAAGGAGAAGCTGGCTAAGGGCCGCTTCTGCCCGCGATGCGATGAGCAGATTTCAAAAGGGAAGTTTACCAAGTTTACCCCATCTTTTCCTCACCGCTATCTTCGTGCTAAGATAAGGGACTCCAACAAAGATCATCGTCTATGTGTCACCGTGCCATCCTCTTATGCCTTGCATGCGATGAGCTTCCTCTGGTTACTCTCACTGGAGTTGGATGTTGCTAGTGTGGCTGTAGTTGTGACTACTGCATTAGGGTGAGAGAGGAGAATTCAAAGAGAGAAAAATTGTTGCAAGTTCATTATTCAAATGAACGATAAATTATTGTGGGAATAATAATCATTGTTCATCCGAGAGAAGGATGAACATAACGGTCATTCCACGGCAACCCTAAGCGTCGGATTTCAAACTGATAGAATGGTCACCTAAATGAGATTGAGATTTTTAAAAAAATTTCTTTCTTGTCGGTCTAAGGGCGCGTTTGAAAACGTTGCTAACAGATCGAACATGGCTTAGCTCCCATGAGTGATAGCCCTCCGAGGGCTTACTAAGCCCAATAACTCACTCAGATTAAGCGCTTCCTAGGTGACCTTCAGGTTCGGAAGTCCGAGCGTCAGGACAATCGGGAGATACCCTTCGAGGTCCTATGCATCCCGCCCGAGCCTTGCGCCTATCGCTCAGGGAAACCCCCTGAAGCCAACACCTCATGCTCAGATCGACTGACGGAAGCTTATCCATGAGACCGTTGTGGGCCCTTTAAGAGTTGGGAGATCGTGGGGATAATGGCGATTAAGAGCCCTCGCGCTTTAACAAGACCACAAAGGAGACGTAACCTCCCCTAAAACTCCTCGCCTCGTAGGGAACCTACGTTCATGAGTCGCTATATAAACCTGGGGAACCCTCCTATCAAAGGTAAGCATGATTAAGCGATAGCAACCCTGAGCTAGAGCCACTTCACCACTTGGTGGAGAGGAATCTCGCGCCATCATCTCTTTCCTTCTGCTCCTCGCATCAGGGCTCTACTGACTTAGGTATCAGAGGGTTTACCCTGGGGATTCATCCCTGGGCACCTCTGACCTGTTTCCCCTTCTTGCAGTTTCAGCATTGTGGTCATCATCTTCAGCTCAGGCACCGCTCGAGATAACCCCTCTTCATCTGGCACCATCAGTGGGAAACGAACAAATAGCTGACATGATGCGAAGGAGTTCTAGCAGGAAGGTCACAGACAACAAAGGAAAAGCCCTGGCGACAGAGGAAGGCGCACCATCCCATCCTACGGGGAACACCCCGTCTCACGCCAGCGAACCAACCGACAACCTATCCCCGCCCATGGTGGAGGGGTAACCCCCTACCAGAAGCACGGACCCCCTCCAAACCCTCAACACAAAACTGGATAGCCTCATTGATCTAATGAGGATCCAAGCGGCCAGGGAGGAGCATTCGCGACTTCCTCGGGCGAGCCCCCACCATGAGGATGTTTCCCTGCAAACCACAGGGGGCCGTTTTACCCTCCGGGGATAGTGGATAATTCTCAACCAATCAGGTGGACCATTGCAAGCCCCTCCCCTGGAGCAAGAAGCCTCTTCTACCATAAGGAGAGAGAAGTCCGGAGCGTGCCAACCACCCCGGAGACAGAGGCCTTCGAGGGGCATCGAGGCGGCATCCAGGAGTGCCCTCACAGACCCTCGACCCGCCGACAATCGGAGTTGTCCCTCTGACTGCGAGACTTCGAGAGGCGTTTCACAGAGCAAGAGCGTGCCCTCCGCGCCTTGCAGAAGACCTCTACCATGGAGTACGAGGAGCAATCCCCATTCTCCGATCATGTCTTGAAGGTAGAGATCTCCCCCAGGATCTCACTGCCGACCTTCAAGTCATACAACGGTCAGGGAGACCCGACCGACCACTACGATAGTTTCGATACCCTGATGACTCTTCACGGGGCTTCCGACACCATAAAGTGTCGAGCATTCGTGACCACTCTTGTAACATCCTGGATCTTCGGCAGATCATTGTCAGGTCCTGCCGGATCCCTATTGGTTTTCGGATCCTTTTAGAAAAGTTTTGGACTACCTTTACAGTCCTGAGTTGAGAGCACTTCGCCCTATTTATCCTTCAGTTCCTCGACTCGTGGTCACTGCAGTCACATTGTACTCTTCGCCAGGATCGTTTCGGCTATTTTTACGGATTTGTAGGCCGTGGTCTGATATTTATCGATCTGGCCACTCGAGGCATCCAATGTTTTGGCACAAGGTAGGAAGTGGGCTATTTTTGAGAACATGTCCACCACCACTAGAATGGAGTTATGCTTCTTTTGGGTTTTGGGAAGACTAAGGACAAAGTCCATGTTGCTGTCTTGCCAGGGACGGTCATACATAGGGAGGGGAGTGTATAGTCTAGTGTTTTGCTTCTTGTGTTTGGCTATGGTGCAGGTGCAACATTGGTTACAATTTTCACCACATTCCTCTTGAGGCTAGGCCAATGACTCTCAACTGCTGCAATGGTATTGTTTTTCCCGAAGTGTCTGGCAAGACCTCTAGCATGCATCTCCCAGACAAGGAAATCTCGTACTGAGGTGTTGGGTTCATACAATCGATTCTCTTTGAAAAGGTACCTATCTTGCAGTAGGTTCCCACTGTATTCCCTTGAAGGCCCCTTCTGAAGGGCTTCAACTATTTTCTTGAAGTCCGGACAATCACTCTAGGCTTGCTTGATCCTCTCAAAGTCTGTGACTTCTACTCTTACCGAAGCCAAAAGGGCAACTCGGTGGCTGAGGGCATCGACAGCCCTATTTTCAACCCCAGGTTTATGCTTGAGCACAAAAGTATAGGCTTGCAGAAGTTCCACCCATCGAGCATGTTAGGGGTTGAGTTTCTTTTGGGAATTGAGGTACTAGAGGGCTTCATGATCGGAGTATAGCACGAATTCCTGAGGCAAAAATAATGCCTCCAATACTTGAGTGCTTGCACAATGGCATAGAACTCCTTGTCATATGTTGAGTGTCTCAGTTTGGCATCATTTAACTTCTCATTGAAGAAGGCAACCGGGTGATTTCCCTGACTCAAGACTCCCCCTGTGCCAACCTCAGAGGCATCACAGGTCACTTCAAACACCTTGGAAAAGTCGGGAAGTCTCAAGGTTGGGACTTGGGTCATTCTTTCCTTGACCTCTTGAAAGGCCTTGGCAGTTGCTTTAGTCCACTCATATGCACCCGTGATTGGAACCATGATGGAACTGAAGCCTCTAATGAACCTTCTGTAGAAGGTAGCTAACCTGTGAAAACTTCGGACCTCATGGATATTCTTGGGTGTAGGTCATTCTACAATTGTTTCGACCTTGGCAGGGTCACGAATGACTCTTTCAGAGGAGACTATGAACCCTAAGAAGGTGACCTTGTTAGTCATAAAGTCACACTTGCTTAGGTTTGCATACAGACTCTCTTGCCTAAGGGTGATGCAAACTTGTCAAAGGTGGTCTAGGTGCTCCTCGTTGGTCTAGCTGTATATGAGGGTAGCGTCAAAATATACGACCACAACTTTGCCCATGAAAGGTCGTAACACTTGAGTCATTAACCTCATGAAAGTGTTGGGCGCATTGGAAAGCTCAAAAGGCATGACCAGTCACTCATACATCTCATCTTTGGTTTTAAAAGTAGTTTTCCACTCATCACTTGACCTAATGTGAACATGATGATAGTCATTTTTTAGGTCAATCTTGGAAAAGATGGTGGCTTCGACCATGGTGTCTTGCATGTCATCCAACTGGTGTATATGGAAACGATATTTGACCATTGTTTTGTTGATCGCCCGGCTGTCGACACGCATCCTCCTAGTCTCGTCTTTCTTTGGTGTTAGTAAAGCAGGGATCACACAAGGACTTAGGCTCTCTCTTATGAATCCCTTTTTGATGAGTTCTAGGATTTGTCTCCTTAGCTCCTCACTCTCAGTTGGACTAAGCCGATAATGGGGAAGATTGGGTAGGCTTGATCTAAGTACCAAATCAATAACATGTTGGATATCCCTCAAGGGTAGAAGCTGATTTGGTAAGTCCTTTGGGAAGACATCCTAGAATTCTTGTAGAATAGTGGTGATCTCTGGTGACTTTTCTTTGGGAATGTCCTCCCCTACCCTTCGGACAATAAGGACCTGGATTGGTGATCCGATCTCAGCCTCCCGTTCTATCTCAACAGTCCCTATGAAGCGTAGCTACTTGATGGGATTTGGGTTTGGGGTAGGTTTCTCATATTCACTATCCTTGGGTTGGGGAGAATTGGCTTTGGGCTGAAAGGGTTATAAAGTGATCTTGTGGTTGTGTATGAATATGCAAATGTTTGATCTCCTAAATTATGCAACATTCTTATCATATGGTTAAGGTTGTCTTAAAATGATACTACCCACCTCTATGGGAATAATGTTACACTAAGCTTGGTCCTGATAGGAGTTGATGTGGAGAGGTACTTGACACCTCTTTTGGACCGCTATGGTGGAAGAATCTACCCAAGTCACTTTGTAAGGTTTTGGATGATCAACAGACTTTAGCCGTAAGCAAGCCACGATGTTTGTAGAGATGACATTGATACAATTGCCATCATCTACAATGATTTTGCAGACCTAACCCCCTATTTTAAGATGCATTCTTATGTGGTGACTCATTATGTTGCTATCATTAAAATAGCACATCATCATCAAAGCACAAGGGGCACAACAACGATGACATCAATAATTGTCTGGGATTGCTCTTGATCGCTTAGTCGCAGGCTTTTTCCACATTCTACACGGCCACCCGGGCCAACCCGGGGGCACCCCAACTACAAGCCGTGCCAGGTGGCACCCAGCGACCAGGATGTGGCCTACTCCCAAGATGTCTTCCTCCAGCCATCCAAGGTCAAAGGGAGACCTAACTAAGTCAACCACAGGCTTTGGAGGCCCACAGAATGCATATACGGCTCACACACATGTGTCGGGCATTTCCCTGAACACCATGTGAGCGCATATATCCCAACCCTTCTACAAAAAATCGCGGGCTGACCCACGACTCCAACATACTAGATGGGTTCTAAAACAACCGTCCAGCAAGTTGGGGCCACCCCCGACCCTAAAATATGCAGCAATGAGCTGTGAACTTTTATCTTCCGGGGTAACCCGGGGCAACTCTGTCAATCCACCTTGCAACACGGCATGTGCCACCAAGGTAGGCCTTACACACCCAAAGTACCTTCTCTAGACTTTTGCAAGATCCTACCCTCATCCCCAGGCCAATTCTAAGGCCCCTCAGTCAGTTACTCTGCCCGTTCGACAACCCGAGGTGTGCCGGGAAATTACCCAAACACCTTGTGAGTGGCAGCTACGAAGCGATAACAATAAGCCCCCACAGGCCAATTTCAGCATCCCAGAGTCCTCTGTCATTCAAAGGACAACCCCAGACGACGGAACAAGACCCCCGAGGGCCATCCCTCAGGGCCACAGCTTGTCCGGGGTGAGTTCACCCTAGGGTGTAGTCGTGCCCCAGGGAGGGCAAACTTCCTGGGGGTCGCGCCCTCCCCCCCCCTAGCCCAAGGGCCCCACAGCCATGTTCTAGTCCCAGCCCCTTCCAGTCTGCTCCAGGATCGATTGGCGTACCCGTGCGTAGAAAGATTCGTGAAGAAGAAGTCTCGGGACCACGCGGAGTAATCACGTATGTCAATCTCCTTGGCCTACATGCGCAAGCATCCAGCCAACCAGTTCAAGCCACGTATCCTTTTGCCTTCTTGCTCTTGGTCAACATAGGACAAAAATAGAGAAAAATCAATTTTTATAGAGTGGGGACCTGATGAGGGACATTAAGCGAGCTAAGACTCTACGTGACTACAAGACTAATGGACTATCAAGACTAGCAATGACAATAGATCGAATGGCATCGACTTGACACCTAAGATTCCCAAGAGGGGAGCTATGCCAAAGAAATAAGCAACCACAAGCTCGCAAGCGCCCCAAAGAGGGAAGCGTGCCGATTCACATGGTTGAGAAACTGACAGGGTCTAGGGTAGTCAACTCCACACTCGTGACTCAAATGAGTCACCAGATGGTCTCGCTCTCTCACCGTGGCAGTGAAATAAATATGCGAGCTAGGAACCTAAAGAACTCACAAGCAGCGACATCCAGAGACTATATTAAATAAGCAAGCTAACCGAGAAAGTTCTGAACGCATACCTCTACGCTCAGGGCGTGGGGAAGAATCCTGTCCAAGTCACACGATCACCCAGTACATGAGCTAAAGGAATACAACCAAAAATAGCCCACTCCTCGCTGGGAGGTAAAAGGCACGCAGTGAATCCGGGGATGTACAATGTGGGTTGACAGGCCATAGGTCGGTGAAGCTCATCGCCCACAAGGTGCTGCAAGCCGAAGTGGACTGAACTGCACTCACGGGTCGATCTGGATCCAGTAGTAGGGACAGCATGTCGCTAAGGCCGAGGCTGGTACCGGGATGACGGATGATGAACCATGAGGGATGGCAACTGCTCCAGGTGAGGACGGTAGCCGTGGAAGCCAGCTAGGGTTCTCGTAACCTCTACAAACTGATGGTCTGAAATCTGGCTGGCATGCACAGGTGCAGGCAACCAGCACAAAGATGGCCCTAGAAGGTGGGTCTCCGAGCATCCTATGGTCACGAAAGTTATCGTGGAGGTGGGCAGGGATGTCCCTAAAATACTCGAGGAAGGAGGGCCACAACGCAGTGCCGAGGAAATCGAGATGATGCCGAAGGTGGATCCCTGTGTGGTCTACCCGATCTGCTGGCAGCAAGGGAGTAGCAAGAAAATGGGCCTGGGACATGGCCTTCTGGTCACCCGTGGTTCACAAAACTTGGCGAGGACGCTGGTGGGGACATCCCAGGGACGCCCGTGGAAGATGGGCTGCAACCTAGCACTGTCGAAGCCGGGGTGAATTTAGGAATAGGCCCCTATGCGTTCTGGTCCGTCTGCAGGTAGCGGGACAAAGGGTGGAAGATGGGGGCGGTACCGGGGCTTCCGGCCAGATTTTGGGGCGGGGTTTTCTCTAGGGGACTGAGCCAATGCCTAGGAAGGTGAAATCTCAGTTACGCTCTGGAATGAACCAAGAACAGAGCTATCATATCGAGAACTAGTTAGGGTCACGCCCATCGATGTGAGTCCAAAGCCCCTAACCACGTGTGCACACACTAGCCATAGACCACTAGGCTAGGCCTCTAGCTAGTTTTCTCCCTCTGCGGATGCTGTGGTGGAGGGCAACAGTACTGCCAAATCGGGAGCCCACGAAAACTAGCTTAAAAACCGCATATCGCGAAAGTGCCCCGCTACAAGAGCCATTACGCCGAAGTGTGCTGTAAGGCAACAACAAGTGAAGGCTTATAAAACACAAACTCCAAAACACGAGTGCTGAAGTACAGACAGGCTAATCATGCACTGTCACCCGTACTACAAAACACCAATGGCAGTATAAAAATCTACCGACAAACTCAAGACCAGGCAACTAGACCTACTAGCACAACGATCCTTGAGTCACCAGACTCTAGGCCAAGATCGTTGCTCACAGCAAAACAACCGCCAATCAGTCTAATCCTAAGCCAGAGAAAATGACACACCGATGAAACGACTCACGGAGACTTGAGAGAACACCAAGAACCCTCAGCACACCTGGACACATAAACCTAGGTAAGATGATATCTTGAGGCATCCAGAAACACAGTCTCAGATTGGACAAAGCTGTTGAGACACACACAAGGTCGCCTATCAACCCCTGGTCTCACCTGGTTGACCGGAACCAAACATGACGGACACGCACAGATACACACACTACATGCACAAGCACTCTTGGCCACCCCATCATGGTCACTGCCCTCATAGGACATCAGCAGACACCCATGGGTCACGGGCAAACCATGAGATCGAGCCAAGACAAGTAGAAACTGGAGTGGTGGACGACAATAGCACTCTGGGTAAAGCTAACCATCACTCAATCGCTAGGTGAACCTAACAGTTAAGAGGCAGCCGCTACGCAACCAGAGGCAATGACACTGGCAGTCCTAGATTGAGTCGTTAGGATACTGTCGTAGTCAAAGAAAAGACCACACCTAGTCGCCTAAACTGATCGATCTAGAAACCACCGACACACAGACATCACCCTAGACTGACTAACACACAGAACAGAACGTCGACCATCACGGCCAACAACAGAACCGTAACACAACAGCATAGGGGCGTTACCTACTCTAACGCACCAAGGTAGGGACGCCAGGGTAATCAGAACTGAAATCTAATACAGACCATGTAATGCACCAAAACAGGCGCACCACATTAGCATAATGCATCAGGATAGGGGCGTTATGGCCAACGGACCAAAACTCAAATGAAGGGCATGTAACGGCCCTCAATAGGCGCGTTACACAAGCCTAACGCACTAGGACAGGTGTGCCAGGGAGAACAGACACAACACACTAACACGGACAAGAGGCATATAATGGACAAGGCTGAGTTTGCCATAACCACATGGCGCATGGGGGTAGGCGCGTTACACCAATTGCCATAGCAAGACAAACGCCAATCAAATCCAATGTAGCGGACCCACACAGGTGCGTTACCTAACCATAATGCACAAGGAGCGATCCGCTACAGTGAATCGACTGACACAATCTTCGAGGTAACACGATTGTTGAGGGTCTAACACAACAGCAGGCCTCGAAATAACCCGAGCGTAACGCACCTAGATGGGGGCGTTACACTCACGTAACGGACAAGGTCTGGTCCGTCACACCAACAAAGCCTCGAAAGATGGAAAAATGACGAACAAGATATAACGGTCTATCGAGAGACCATTATGATTGTGACGGTCTCTGGAAGGACAGTTACACAAATTCGATGACTAAAACTGTGGAATGGCCGAATCATCCCGTTCCACGCCCTATTAACGCCGACGCATAGGGGAAACAAAGCCACACGATGGGAAACAATCCTTGGAGGCCAAAAACATCACATGCTTGCATTAAAATGTAAGATCAGGGTGATTTCGACGAATTGACCCAAATCGAGTCACTGGGGTTCCCGGACTCCTACCGGCCCAAAATGTCAACCGGTCGACACGAAACTGGTGGGTTTGGGATCCTAACATCCCAGTGGTCAATTTGACACTAACGACATCGAGAATGGTTGCCATTTTTTGGCGAACCCTACAAACCCCAAAAATAATAATTTTCACTAAACTGGCCCGATCTCCCCTGATCTCCCCCGATCGAGCACCATTTTACGCAAAATTATAGGGAAAATGTAGAGGACAAAGTTGCAATCCTTCTCCCTACCTTCACCGATGAAATCGAGCTCTGGGGTGACTAAACCAGGTCGAAAATCATGCCGCGAACTGAATCGCCAACTTTGAATCCACCGTTTGAGATCACGCCAAAATTGCACCTATTCTCGCTCCACCACGCGTCTCAGCAACCTCCGAAGCAAAGATTAGAACAGAGAATGCAAAGCTTGCAAAAAAGCCGTTTCTTTTATTCATCCACATGAATGGGGAAGATTTTGAAACAAAGGGGATTCATCTCTTGATAGAAGAAATACACTTCAAGAGGGGGGAAAAAGGGAATACACCGATGGAGAGAGAGGGGATGGAGCACAAGCTCCTCCCCCCTCCAGACTCACCTTCCCTCTCTCACACACACTCTCTCTTTCTTTTCACCTTGCCAGCGCCAGGGGACAGAGCTTTCTCTCTTCTTCCTCTTCTTCTCTTCACTCCCACCTGAATAAAAAAAACCCTTCTTCTCTTCCCTGCGTGCCGGAAAGCCAACTGGGGGGGGGAACTCTCTTCTTCTCTTCCTTGCGCGTCAGAAAGCCAACCGGGAGGGTCCCTTTTCTGTTTCTTCAACTGCTTGATATATGTCTCTCCAGGAGGAATGCGCAAGTCCTTTTTGTTCGAAGATGAGCACATTGGACATTTGCCCACGTCGCGCCGAGAATGCTGTCGAGCCTTCTCATTTGCCACGTTGCCATCGCCATGCCTTGCAGGGACGTGGGTAGCCGACCGGGAATGGCCATTCGGTGGTTGCAGGGCTCGCATTGATGACAGAATGGATCTACTGCGGCGCCGTTTTAACCACAACAAGGGGCGCGCCATTTCAATCATCAAAAGAGGGTGGCCCCTCTTCAACAGGAGCGCGCCATTTCAATGCACCACAAAGGGGGTGCCGTTTCAATCATCAAAAGGGGTGGCCCCTCTTCAACAGGAGCACGCCGTTTCAGTAGGATCAAGTGGGCAGCGCCGTTTTAAGGCAAAACAAGGGAGGGGTGCGCCATTTCAATGCATCGTAAGGGGGCCAAGGAACATGAGCGCGTCGTATAACGCCTTTTCGTGCCGTTTTAAGCACCGAACGGATTTGTTTTGAAGTCGCAATCATTTATACAAGTGTTGGCACTCCCGAAATACTTTAGTTGCGACGCACGGCGTCCATGATGTTTCATTCGCAGCTTCTGGGGCTCGACCCAGGACTTTGCGTGACTTCCGGCATAAGCCGAGACTGTGTCGAAATCCCTGGCTTTTCTTTGATTCACCTCTCGGCATGGCCGATCGTAGAGATCTTCTGCCTGGGAGCTCCCTTAATGGGTAGCGGACTGCCGGGTGAGTTCTCGTCCTGATCGGGTGAGGTATGGGTTTGTTCGGCCTTCCCGTCTTTGACTTGCACGTAGACGTGAGTGTTGCAGGTGCCGTGGGATCCTCGTCGTCATTTTTTGACGTCCATAAATGCCCCCCACTCGCGGGTGGCGCAAGCGAGGGATGAGTGCGCGGGGCCCGCGAGTGTAGAGTTCTTTAAGGGGATATTCACTCTTCCGAGCTAGTGAGGTGCTGGTCCGCTGCTATTTCGTGGGAGAGCGCTCACTCCTTCGGTGAAGGGATGAGGGAACTGCTCCACCGCGTACGCACGTGGCCCATGAGTCTTTTATTCATTGTCTCAGACGGAGGGTCCGATCCGGAGCCAATGAGGTTTCTTGCTTGTTCGTCAATTCGGACGGGGGGTCCGAGCTGAAGCGAAGGGGTTCTTTTGTTCATCGACCTGGATGGAAGGTCCGAGCCAAATCAAGGGAGATTTTTTGTTCGTTGACTTGGATGGAAGATCTGAGTCAAAGCAAAGGAGTTTCTTTTTGTTCGTCGACTTGGACGGAAGGTCCGAACCGAAGCAAGGGAGCTTCCTATTCATCAACTTGGACGGAATGTCCGAGCCGAAGCAAAGGAGTTTTTTTTTGTTCATCGACTTGTACGGAAGGTCCGAGCCGAAGCAGAGGAGCTCTTTTGTCCATCGACTTGGATGGAAAATCCGAGCCGAAGCAAGGGAGTTCTTTTATTCGTCGACTTGGATGGACGATCTGAGTTGAAGCAAGGGAGTTTTTTTGTTCATCGACTTGGACGAAAGGTCTGAGCCGAAGCAAAGGAGTTCTTTTTGTTCATCGGCTTGGATGAAAGGTTTGAGCCAAAGCAAAGGAGTTCTTTTTTGTTCATCGACTTAGATGAAAGGTCCAAGCTAGAGCAATGGAGTTCTTTTGTTCATCGACTTGGACGGAAGGTCTGAGCCGAAGCAAAGGGGTTTTTCTTGTTCACCAACTTGGACGGAAGGTCCGAGCCAAAGCAAAGGAAGTTTCTTTTGTTCATCGACTTGGACGAAGGGTCCAAGTCGAAGTAAAAGAATTTTTCTTGCTCATCGACTTGGACGGAAGGTCCGAGCTAAAGCAAGGGAGGCTTATTTTGTTCATCGACTTGGACGGAAGGTCCAAGCCAAAGGTTAATTCATCGGTGGGACTGGAGACTGCGATATTGGGGGTGTTTATTCATTGGCACGGGGTTAATGCCAAAGCATGGGTTTTTTGGCATCTAGTCGTCCATGGGGCAGTCAAGAGGCATCAGTGACTGGGAAAGGTGCTCCACCAAGCCCCTCAACTATACATAAGTCAAACCTCAACTGGCCGCTATAGTCTGCTGAAGGGTTCCTAAAAACTGCCACACTATGTCGCTAGATGATTGCAGACCAAGTGGTGATATCTCAGGAAGCTGGAAATCCACCCTACTGTCCACAGCGGCCCAGCTATCATTGCTTGCCTCAGAAGACAATGACGACATAATTTGTAGGGCACCTGCACTAGAGTCAACCCTAGCAACTGATATAACGGGTGGGGTCTTGACAACAGCAACCTCCTTGCCAGCCTCTCAGGGTGGAGCTACACCAGGAGCCTTAATAGTCGAGGACACTTGCTCCTCGCACTCAGCCTAGATGACCTCCATAGAGGCAATATCACTAATAAGGGCCAAGGCCCTAGAAGCCCCGGCTTCTCCTTCCACAATTTCCCTAGCTTCTATCTCGGGAGGACTACTCTTCTTCGGGGATGGCTCTTTGTCGGCATCAAGTGGCTGAGATTCCACGACTTCTCTCGATTCATCAGCCCCTGCAATTACGCCAGGTCCCTCCAGGCTTGCTGCCGTCGTATAATCTCTGGGATATCGCAGAGCGATAGGCTGCAAGACTGGCGGAAAGGTTGGTTGACCCGCACTTAAAGCTGGGAGAGGTATCTGCACCGTTATGGTTGACAGCATCACTTTAGTCTACACCATGAACATATACGTCAGCCAGTTGATATAAAAATGATGAGAAGAGATGTAAAGTGAAGATGGTGGAGGATTTCCTACCTTGACTGGCACTAAGCTCAAATCTCTAAGGGCAGCCTCTATGGATCCATCCCCTTCACCTACAAGTGGACCTGACGGCCCAAGCCCACCCCATGCCAACCGGGGTGGACTGAAGGTTGTGTAATCACTTTCATAGGCCGAAGATGTCTCGGCATCCTCAGTCTCTATTTCAACAGGTGGGAACCCCTCGTCACTAGAGTCACCACTGTAATCAACCTGTTCGGAGGAGGAAGGGCTCTCTGCTTGCTTTTGATGCTCCACTATCGGAGCAGACACCTTGTTGATAGGAATGCCACCCTCAGCAGGAACTTCCTCGGTCGATCCCACACTGGGAGCGTCGGTGGAATGAATCTCTGGAGCAGGCTCACCCCCTGAAATGGCTTGCTCTCCAGTAGTAGCCCCCTCCACAGCCCAGGCTTCATGGAGCAATGTCAGTTGCATTTAAACTGAGATTTGAAAGCAAGACGCAGTCAAGCCGACTGAAAGCATGATGCGTCTTGGAAACCCTATGGACAAATTGCAAATTACCTTCCATTTCCTGGCTGGGCATCGGGGAAGGTAGATCTCCCTCCACAGGGGCTATGGGAACTTCCCCTGCCCTTTCTCTGGTCACGGCCCCAGCTACTGCCTCCAGTCTGACGATTGCAGCAACGGTGCCAGCAGCTGTAAAGAAGAATCAGCCAAAGCGGCCAGAATAAGCAAACAAACTATAGAAGAATGAAGAGGTTACCTTCAGCTTTAGGATCTTGCACTCGAGAAGCCTCGAATTCCTCAAAAGATACAACTGGAGGAGGGATGATTGTTGGATCCTATTCCACAGTCTTCCTCCGGCGTGCCCATGTCACCCGGGTAACTACCTGTTTGGCCTTGCTAATGGCCTCTCTCATTTGGGACCTGGTCTGCTTTCACGAGTCACCAGGAGGCAATGGTGTTGTGGTCAGAGCCGGCTCGGGAATCCCGAAGTATGTTGGCTTTTGGGCCTTAATTATCAACTCCCTAAAATGCCGAGTCTCCTCCGAAGAGAGTCGGACTGCACAAGCACAAGGGTGAGAATGATACACATTGAAATGTGAAAGAAATAGCTCAAAGCTGAATTGAAGAAGTGAAATATACCTGCCGGCCCTATGTACAAGGGAGAAAGAGGCCAATAAAATAGTGAAGGCATTTTGCCCCTAGAAGTCACCTCGCGAACAAGCCAACAGACATCTCCAATCTTCTCGCTCTTCTCAACCAGCGACGCCAAGTCCTCATGGCCGCGAGAAGACAGATGATAATACAAATTCAGATGGTCCAGCCCCCATCCATCAGCATACTTCAAGGAAATTAGGAGGGGATGGTCTAGAATAGCTCCGCTCAGGCCACCAACTGATAGCCCGTGAGATCAGAGCAATGCAAATAGCCAGGGGGTGTTACTATACAGCACGTCCCGCCTGTCCTCCCCTCTGATAAAGGTCCTGTAAGGGTGCAAACTGTTGGTCTCCAGACGCTAGTCGGCCATGATTGGGATGGGCTCCTCCACTGGCAAAGGGAGCTGCTGAAGAGCTACCCATTCACCGCTCACGCGGCACAACCCCCGAAGTGTCTTTACATAGTCATCTGTTTCTTGTGTTCATCAAGGTCAAAGCATATGTGTCTCTTACAAAGGTTGATGCATATCCACTTATGATGACAAGGGGTTTGATGAAATGCCTTCTATTTTGCTGACAGAGATTTAAGTATGAAAAGGCTTAAGCAACCAAGATCTAACACCTCGGTAGCATAAAGGTGAATTTCATTTCCTGCTCATGGAAGTTAAGTGAGGCACATGATCCAAGATTCCAGTGATGGGCACGTAAACTCAGGAAGCTTATAATTGGGCACGTGATCCAAGGCAAGTCTAAAGTGGAGATTCAGCCATGTGGATAGTGTGCCTTCATCTCCTGACATGTGGACTTCCAGCGGAGCACCTCTTTTCAAATTTCTCTAGGAGGCAACGTGTTTCGCACGCGCCCTTCTCTCACAAGCCTATATATGGAGGCCTGATCACTTAGTAGAAAAAAAAACATAGAAAAGAGAAGAGAAGATTTCGAAGCAGAAGAGAGCTGAGAGCTAAAAGCTATGAGTAGAAGTTAGAGAAAGAGAGAAGAAGAGCCTGTAGTGACGGTCAGGAAGAAAAGTAGAGTACCGTGAAGAATGTTAGAGAGAGAGTGAAGAGAAGTGTGATTGAGAGCTATTTGTCATCTCTGACTCCTGGATCAAATCCATAGTCAGGTTGCTCTTGTCAAGCTATATTTTCCTTAATTCTGTTTCCCTCCTTTTACTTTCTTATTTTGCGTTTCAATTCTCCTGTAAGTTGTGAATCAACATAGCAAGTTGTGAAGCTCAGCAAGCGAGGTTGCATCCTCAGATAGCAAGCTCTGAAGCTCAGCGATCTAAGCTGTGAATAAGCGGTCTAGCAAGCTATGAAGCTCAGCAGACTGTAGGGATCTAACCCCCGAAGCTGTGAATCAGTGTTTCAAGCTGTGAGTCAGTGAAATCGACACTCTGGTCTGAGTGTGGGGTGGATGTGGGTGAAAATCGAACCATCGAAAAATCCTCTAGTGTCTCCTGTGTGATTGATTTAGCATTCTATGTTTACATTTCCAAATCGCTCATCTACTAGATGAATGCATAGGAATGCCTAAGGCAATGCATGCTCTTCAATATCAGAATTGTTGATCTGTGCTAGCATATTTCATCTACTTCGTTGATCATCTCTTATATTCTGTTAGATCAACTTTCTACTACTTATAACTATTGACTGTGTGGAGAGGTATATAAAAAGGCATTACCTGAAGGATAGGTTAGGCCTATCTGAAAGGTAACCTTCTTGCGTGAGCAGACTCATTGAGTGTCACCTCTGCCACGTACCTCTTGCACAACCTGTTTGCATCTCATATATCTGCAAGTTAATTCTGCCATTATTTTTAGTTGTCTGTTGACCATGTCTGCTTTTACATCATACTAGATCTCTGATCCAATCTTCTCATCGGTCTGAATTGGTAGTGGCTGGCTTAGTCTTTTTATTCTGCATTTGAACGAATTACTTCTGCGTATTTTAGGATATATCTATTCACCCCCCCTCTAGATCTTAGTGTTCATCCTATACAACATGCTTAATGAAAAAATCTATCTACGGTTAGCGTCAAGCACCACGCGCATGGTATGCCACATTCAGCTCCGCTCTCATGTATATGGTATTCACAGTATCCACCTCGGATCCCTCACTGTTCATCTATCATAGTGATGCATGCATAGCTTTTTTACTTCTCTATGTCGATGGCATTGTGCTCACCGGTTCAGATCTATTAGTACTACAAAGTTTCATTGACACACTTCAACGGCGATTCCACATGAAGAACATGGGGGAGTTGTCATATTTCCTTGGTGTTCAAGTCACTCGCACTACTGATGGCTTAGCTCTCAACCAAAGTAAATACATATGTGATCTTCTCCAACGAACCGGTATGACTGGGTGCAAAGCTGCCAATGCACTGTGTGCAGTCAAGAAATTATCTGTTGATGGCACTGCCCTACAGGATCCTCACTCATACCGGAGCATTGTTGGTGCACTTCAATACATCACCCTCACACGCCCAGATATCGCATTCTCTATGAACCAAGCATGTCAACACATGCATCAGACCACTAAAGACCATATGGTTGCTATTAAACGCATCCTTCGATTCCTTAAGGGCACCATTCATCTCAGCCTTCATATTCGACCAGGCCCACTTGAGCTCACGGCCTACTGTGACGCGGATTGGGCTGGCTGCCCAATTGATCGTCGTTCAACTGAAGGTTACTGTGTTTTTCTTGGACCCAATCCCATCTCTTGGAGCGCTAAAAAGTAAGCTGTTGTGTCCCGTTCTTTCAATTGAAGCAGAATACCGATGTCTTGCTCGGACAGCTATCGAGATCTATTGGTTGTGTTCCCTTTTCCGTGAACTCCATGTTCCGCTCAGATCACGACCTCTTATCTGGTGTGATAATTGCCAATCTTTGCAGGCCATGCCAGCTCCATTCTAGGGCGGGAGGAATCCTTGTTTGGTGAATTCTGGTTCCCCTTGACAGGGTCTCTCCTGGTCCTGGGTAGGTCGTCGGAGCTGCTTCGCCATGGGGAACGGCCTCGGGAGGTTCAGCAGCTGCCTCTGCGGGGGCGACGGGGGGCACCTGACCCGGCGCCGGGGTGGGCACCACGACGTCGCGGCGATGATATCGGAGCTGCCCTACGACGAGGGGCTGGGCCACTCCTTCTGCTACGTCCGCCCCGACCCGACGAGGCTGTCCTCCTCCAAGGTTCACCACTCCGAGGAGGACTGCGCCACCGCCACCGCCACCACCACCTTCCGATCCATCTCCGGCGCCTCCGTCAGCGCCAACACGTCGACGGCGCTGTCCACCTGCATCGTCACCGACCCCTACTCCTTCGCCTCAGGGGGCCTGCTCCCCGACCGCGCCGCCGCCGCGTTTGACTGCTCCACCTCCTTCTCCTCCGTCCCCCTGCAGCCCGTGCCCCGCGGCCTCCTCGGCTCCGGGCCGTTCTCCGGCCCCATGGACAGGGGGTTCATGTCGGGGCCCATCGAGCGGGGGTTCATGTCGGGGCCCCTCGACAGGGGCATCTTCTCCGGTCCGCTCGACAAGGCCTCCGCCGCCGCGGCGGAGCTCCAGTTCCAGAGGAGCTTCTCCCATGGCGGGTACGCCTTCCGGCCGAGGACGCGGCGCGGGTCGCTGATCCGGGGCCTGCGGCGGGCGATCGCGCGGACGATCACCCGCGGGCACAATTCGATCGTGGCCCCGGTCAAGGGGTCGTCCGCTGCGGCTGCGGTGGCGGCCGCCGCCGCCGCCTCTTCCGTCCGGGAATCGGACGCCGGGGAGAGCGGCTTCGCAAGCAGCAACACCACCCTGAGCAGCAATCAGAGCTTGGATGACGCCGGGGACGACGCCTTCGACAACGGGAACCTGCAGTGGGCGCAGGGGAAGGCCGGGGAGGACCGGGTCCACGTCGTCATCTCCGAGGAGCACGGGTGGGTCTTCGTCGGGATCTACGACGGCTTCAACGGCCCTGACGCCCCCGACTACCTCCTCTCCAATCTTTACCCCGCCGTCCACAAGGAACTGAAGGGGCTGCTCTGGGACGACAAGTACGGGAACGAGCCCACTCCGGCGAGGACGTCGCCGGAATCCGACGATCGGACGAGTACAGTGACGAATCTGCCCAGGACCGTGGCGGAAGCGGCGGCCGTAGTCGCCTCCGCCGAAGACTGCTGCAAGGCGAAGGGATCGAAGAAGAGGCTAAGAGGGGCGGCGAAGAAATGGGAGGAGAACCAGAGGCGGTGGAAGAACGAGTGGGACAGGGAGCGGCTGGAGCTGGACCGAAAGCTCAAGGAGCAGCTGGCACAGCCAGCCGCCGCCGCCCCGCTGGTGAACCACGGCGACGTGCTCAAGGCGCTGTCCTCGGCCCTCCGGACGACGGAGGAGGCCTACCTGGACATCGCCGACAACAGGGTGATGGAGAACCCGGAGCTGGCGCTGATGGGTTCCTGCGTCTTGGTGATGCTGATGAAGGGGGAGGACGTCTACTTGATGAATGTGGGCGACAGCCGGGCCGTCCTGGCCCAGAAGGCGGAGCCCGACGTGTGGGGCTCCATCGGCAAGGCCAGACAGGACCTGGAGCGGATCAAGGAGGAAACTTTGAGGGATTTCGAGGCGTTCGATGCGGATCACGGCGATGGGTTGACCAGCTTGGTGGCCCTGCAGCTCACCCTGGATCACAGCACCTGCGTCGAAGAGGTATAAAGAGGAAGAACACCTGTCTATTAGTCCACGGGGGTTTCCTTCCCTATTCAGTTCTCTTCTTCTTCTCTTCTCTCTTCGAATTTAGAAGCTTTCTGGCTCTGGCTGCTTGATGCTTAACGTGAACTGTGCCCTGTTTTTGGTGATCCAGGAAGTTCAGAGGATCAAGGTCGAGCACCCAGATGATGCATCCGCCGTGGTGAACGATCGCGTCAAGGGTTCTCTCAAGGTCACGAGAGCCTTCGGAGCTGGCTTCCTGAAGCAGGTAGGCCACTGCTCTGATTCCCAAAACAAAACAAAAGAAAACTCTTGTCTTTACTGCCCAACATTAATCCAGATGCGCAGTCACGGGCTTTGCATCAAGACGCCTTGAAACCCCTGTCCTTGTCCTGAGAGAGGAGGCAGGGTCTGGAAATCTAGGATCTGTAGTAACCTGCTCACTTGATGAGTGATTGCTTGCCTAGAAATAGATTGGGAGGGAATGGGGATAAAAGGACAAAAAAAAATATAAACCTTGTTCATGAAAAATAGGGACAGCCATGGAAGAGTAAAGCACGCCATGCCATGATCCACAGTCTATCTGAGAGCATGATGACTGTGCAATAATTTGCTATTAAGATGTAAATTTCAATTAGGGGGACCATCGGGTATGTTGAAGCTAGAAGTTGCTAATCCTAGATCAGATCAAGTGATCTACTTTTCTTCCTTTTCCCTGGTTTTGTTGGTTTGTTGCCTGCATCTGTCCTGATGGTGCCCCGAAATGTTTGTCCACTGGACTCGGTGTTTAGTCATTCTTGCCATGGCAGATCAGGCGTTTGCGGAAATTCCTCACCCAAGATGGGTTCTTTTAGAGCCTTTCCACCTCAGACTTGTGGAGTTCCACATCCGTTAGGCATGCCAAGCACCATGTCTCCGTTGGGAGGAATCTACGTTTGGAGTGAAATTAGGCCACTGATATCTCGTCATTGCCCAAAGGCTCACTCGGCACATTTCAATATATAAAAAATTATCATAAAGTTGCCCGACTTTGTGATCCACAGTGTCAGCTTTGGCTGTCGTTGTCGGAACTTTTAGGTCAGCATTCTTTTCCCAAGTTGTTCTCTTTGTGGAAGGCCTCTAGCATTGTATCGTACCAAATATGTTTGAGATCAAGTTGGCACTGGCACCGCGCAATATTGAGCTCTGGTGGTCGACCACTCATTCTCATCAGAATCCTGACTTCTACTAGGCGTTGCTCCACTGAGTGCTGGTCCATCAATCAACAATGAAGCTTTTAACATTGTGGGATTTGACACTTAGTGGGATGTTCCATCAACTTGCTTACTGCATAAAAAGCTTGATTTCCTTGCTAGTTTGGGTGCGTGTCTTGTCAGCCTCCCATCTAATCCCATTTCCCATCTCTTTCTTTTCTTGTTCTTTTTTGCTTCAGCCCAAATGGAATGATGCGCTTCTTGAGATGTTCAGAATCGACTACGTCGGATCGTCACCCTACATTACTTGCAACCCGTCACTCTACCATCACAGACTTGGCCCCCAGGATAGATTCCTGATATTGTCTTCGGATGGGCTTTATCAGTACTTCACAAATGAGGAAGCTGTTGCTGAAGTGGAGTTGTTTATTGGGTCGTTCCCGGAGGGGGATCCTGCACAGCACCTTGTCGAAGAAGTTCTCTTCCGAGCCGCCAAGAAAGCAGGTAAATTCAGCTCAATCCATGTAAGATAACGAGATCTAGAGGCAGTGGGGTGGAAGTGCCCTTTTTGTGTGGCATTGAACTGAAAAATTCTCTCTGTATTACAATGGCAGGAATGGACTTCCATGAACTGCTGGAAATTCCACAGGGCGACAGACGGCGATACCACGACGACGTTTCCATCATAGTCATCTCCTTGGAAGGCAGGATCTGGAGATATTGTGTGTAAATAGTATACAAATTAAAAGCGAGATATAGAGCTGCCCCAGAAAGGCTCAAAGCCTTGCCTGTTTCTTTTGCCCCCCCACCTCCTACTTGTTTACCTTTGTATGATACAAGTTAAAGGCTCTGAGAGAGGCTTGGAGCCCATGTACTCCACGGTGGCCGTCGGGACTTGTAAATGTGGAACAGCTTCAGGTTGATTTGAACTGTTGTTATAGAAGGGAGAGAAGAAAGAAAGGAGGTGTAATTTTGTAATAAATGGATCTCCTCGGGGGTTCCATTATTCAAATTAAAACTGAAGGAGTGGCCCATTGGTCTGTCATCATCTCCTCTCCCTCTCTCTGTTCTTTAACTTGAGGACAAAGAAGAATTGGTCTCAAAATGTGTCATTATCTCTGCACTGGCCCTTTCGCTGCATTCCTCAACTTTGTGCAATAAAAGTTTGCACCCCCCCTCCCAGAATTCTCCTTCTCCCCCATCCCCATTTGCGCACGAAGGCAATCGAGCCGGTTTAGTGATCAAGCTGGTGACATTGACCTGTGGGCTGCGCTTTGCAGATACGACCAAAGAGCCAATGTCAGATCAACAAGGTCAATGATATCATGCTGCCCCTCCTTTGAGATCGAGCGCAGACCCCGCCCACAAAAACAAAATGGCCTGCCTTTCACATGAATTAGACTGATCCCCTTCCAGGGTACCCGTGTGGAAGCAGCTAAAGGCTTCCTACCAAGCAAGAACCTTTTGTGCAGCGGGGGCTTTCACCTTCCCTTCTTCCCATCATCTTCCACCCTGGCAATTATTCTGTCTTCTCACCCACGCATGGCAGCTGCAAGCTCTGCGGTGAGAACCTTCCGAGACACGGCAGCCGACACTGCCATGACTCCTGCACCTTGGAAACATGAGCTCTCTGCTCGAACCCAGCTTCTCCTTCTTCTTGCAAGCACACCGACGTCATAATGCCAGCCCTGGCCACCGACGCCATGGGAGCTGTCATGGGTCTCTTCGTCTATTCTTCTGCTCTTGCCGTAATCCCCATGGAACCCACCCTGTGTTGATGTTTGCCCGTCCACCTCAACCTCCTGCGGGTGCCAGGATCTCAACTTGTCGACGGGCATATCGTCTACTTCCTTCGCGCCAGCTGTTGCCTTCGGGCCCTACTCAACCCTCTCGCGGACGGATGCCGACGGTGACCGGTGGGGTTCCCGGAGCACTCTGTCTTCCAACATTAGGCCATTTACTTTTCTGTCTAGAATCCTTCTTCCCCACCAAAGGCATCTGTGAAGGATAATATCAGTTCGAGAGGATGCAACCAAGTGACTGGGGGGATGTCAAAGGGTATCCAAATATCCGTTTATTCATCTGATTTTTTTTTGAAATTTTCAGTCAATGAAATTTAAATCCTTACAATTTTATATGGGTTAATGTATGAAAAGAAATACATTATTTTGCAAAAATATGATTAAATGGTGACCAAAAACTCGCATCATTTTGATTTTAAGACTTCCTTTTTGATGATGGCAACACTAATGGACAATTCAGAGAAGATGATGCATTTTGACATGACAAGATGCTTGGTCAGAATTTATGCATGCCGCTATTCCCTCCAGATTTTTGAACTGCACCGGAATCCCTTCCTTTCTCTATTTTGAGCCCATTTCCACTTCGGAAAGGACTCTAATGACTTTCCATGGCTGGGAGGATTCCTTCCAATGCTTATCTCCGACTAAAATCGGGATATCCTAATTATTTTTGGATTAAAAATCTGCTCATCTCTTCCCTATAAATAGAGCCCTGCGGCTCGTGCTCAAGAGAGACCAACTTCGATAACTTAGGGGAGGTGCTGCCCGTTTGCTGGCTGAAGGAGGGAGCTTCTCGACGTCAAAAGGATTCATCCCACTGAGAACTTCCTCTCGATCGTCTATCAAAAGCCACGGCCCTCACAGGAGAATAACAGAGGCTTTTCCTTCCTCTATTTCCTTCTCTGTGTCTCGTTACTGCATACGTTAGTATCTGCATGCATCATATTTCCTTTGTTTTTCTCCATCTCTCTCAACCACGTTGAGCCTCCCTTCAGTACAACACTTGTGCGTCTCTTTTTACATTCATCATATTACATCCGTCCCTTTACATAAGGGGTTTAAAGGGGTAACACCCCAACAGGTGTGTCCATCTCTGTGGCTACATGCTACATGTATATGTCGTTTGGGATTTGATACTACACTTCGATTCTAATTCATATCTTTTTGGTGTTTGTTGATTTTGCAAGGGTAATATAAAGAGAGACTCTCTCCATCGGCCAGCCGATAGGAAGAGAAGTAAGTCACTCACATCTCCCCACTCTTTCAGGTATTCCGCGATCCCTTCATTCTATTTATTGTTATATCATTTGAGGCCCGCGTGTCCTCTGGCGATCACCTTTCCCCTTAGCATCCCATGCATGCTCCCGTTTATTCCTTTTCCCACATTCTTTAGCCTATATTTCTTTATTTATTTCTTAAGTGGATTTTAAATAGATCTACACTTCCTATATGGCTTGCTTGGCTTCTGTAGGGAACAAGCACTTTGTGAAGTGTACTGCACATGATCGCGTGCGGCGGGCCTCGGCACGGTCACTTGGAAGTTGTTGTCGTAGGAGGAAGTTTAAGAGTGGATCCATCCATGAGGGTTCATAGTCGATGGCCTTCACTTGGGGCATTGGTTCTTTCGTGCTCGACACTGGTAGATCTTATATCAAGATGGATCTCGACCCAGAGGTTATCATTGAAGATGCTAGGCGAGATAGAGCATCTGCTCAGACATTCTCCTCCCTTGGGATGTGCACCATCTCGAAATGGGAGAACTCCGTTGAAGTGACTTTAGCCTTCTCGAGATACTTGATCATTGTTGGCTCCCGTGCTTCAAACTCGCCCTTGACTTGATTGGCGATGAGCATGGAGTCAGTGTAGGCCCGCACGCAGTTTGCCCCCAAGACCTTCACCATTCGTAACCCTGAAAGGAGTGCTTCGTATTCGATAACATTATTTGTGGTTGGGAAGTTGAAGCGGAAGGTATATTGCAAGTCAATCCCCTCTGGTGATAGTAGCACCAGTCCTGCCCCTCTGTCGACGGTGCAGGATGATCCGTCGATGTATAGCTCCCATATTGGTCCTAAGGGCTGCTCAGGTGAGCCTTCTTCGAGTATCATGCACTTGGCAATGAAATCTGCGATGGCTTGGGCCTTGATCGCAGTCCTTAGATGGAACTTCATGTCGAACTCGCCCAATTCAATAGCCCACTTGATCAACCTTTCTGAGGCATCAGGATTCTGGAGAATTTGTCACAGGAGTTGATCGGTGAGGATGACCATTGGGTGAGCCAAGTAGTATGGTCGCAGCTTGCCAGCGGCCGTGATCAGCACCAGCGTGAACTTCTCAATCCGCGAATACCAGAACTCGGGCCCTTGTAATGCCCGGCTCACATAGTAGATGGGCTTCATCATGTTCCCTTCCTCCTGTGTTAGCACTATGCTCATCGTGCTTGGAGTCACCGACAGATACAGGAGCAGTTGTTCTCCCTTCTATGGCTTGAAGAGCACAGGAGGGGATGCCAGGTACTACTTCAACTCTTCAAATGCTTGCTCTTGATCCTAATTGATCTGACCTTTCCTCTCTGGCACTTTGTTAACTTGCTTGATGAGTGGGAAGAAAGGAAGGCATCTCTCTGTTGCCCGGGATAGGAACCGAGTTAGGGTGGCGACGTGGCCAGTGAGGCACTGTACATCCCTTACTCGCACTGGCAGCCTCATTTCTAGCACCGCTCCAATTTGGTCAGGATTCACCTCTATTCCTCTATGCGTGATGAGGAACACGAGGAACTTCCTTGACTTTACTCTGAACGTGCATTTGCTCGGGTTGAGTTTCTTGTTGTACCTTTTGAGCCAAAATAGAATGGTCATGGGGCTCCCACCCAACCATTTCGAATGCTAATTATTCATTCGTCTTGTTCCTCCTCTTTGTAGGTTGAAGTGATGGCGAGCGGACTATCTGGACTTATTTTTAGTCCCCAAATCGTGGCAGACCATGCTGCATACAACTACCTTACTGTACCCACTACCTTCAGCAACCTTCTCCCGGTTGTTCGCTTCCCCAACTTCCTAGGAGTTGCATTCGTGAGTCTCCTAGACGTGGAGAGTTCTGAACCTGTGAAGCTGAAGAACAATGAAGCTACAGCCTGCCAAAATGAGGGTCGAATTAAGAACGCTCTGCTGAAGAGCCCGGTGGTCATGAGTTGCCATGTTCACCATACTATTTGCCCGACTGCGGCACATAAGAAGAAGCCGGTTGGGGGCAACAAGAAGAGCTACAGAGGAAGAGTCTCTGCTACTCCCCAAAGTTGACTTTCAGCATCTGGGAAGTCCTTGTTGATCGGGGGCATCCAGATCTACTTCAACGGCCGCAGTGCCAAAGTCCCGCCAGATCGGATCATCCCGATTGTGCCCACTCACAACACCTTCCAGGTGCTAGCAAGCCGAAGGGCAGATTTTAATGACAACAAGCAAGGGAGGCCAACCCCAAACTTGCCAAAGTTCAAGCAAATCTGGGTTCCCAAGAGGATCCAAGGGCCTACACTAGCTTCGCAAGGCTCCAAAAATTATAGTGAGATCCCCAAGAGAGGGGGCAAAAAGGCTATGCATGCAGAAGAGACTGAGGTTGCAGCTCCTCCACCGACCATCAGGGTCTCCACAAGACAAGCCCGCATCTCCAAATTATCAAGGAATTTCAATCAAGTGGCCAAACTGACACGGCTTTCATACATGTTGTCGGCCCGAATCCAAGTATTACCTTCTGTCATCTCTACAGAATGCAGCCAAGAAGACACAACAAGGATGGTCCGGGAATATTTCTATAGCTTCGAAGGTCCCATCCTGGGTTGGCAAAGGCCCCTTCATGTCATCAGGACCGAAGAGGAAGAAAAAGATAAAATATCACCCATACGGGTGAATAAGGAGGAGAAACAAGCTGGAGCTAGAAGCCTTGAAAATCCTCCACAAAATGAATAGATGAAAAGAATTTCAATGTATAAAGGGCTGACTTCCCCTAGTCAGGCCCGAAGGGGAATCAGAAAGCACAAAAGAGGAGTGCAAATCCTCACCTGCAACATGACAAGGGTAATGGGCATACCTGACACCCAACCAAATGAACAAGAAGAGCCAGCCGAGATTGCTGAAAGAACAGACCCGGTGACAAGATGGGGTAAAAATGAGGCCGAGCTACTGCAAACCACAAAGGGCAAGCAGCTTGCTGAAGAAAACACCACTACTGTCACCGCCAGAATAGTGGCATCTGAGCAAGAAGGAGCATCTCCGCCTCCTTCAATTGAAGGTTCTTTGGGTGAAGCACCCGGGGGCATTGGTAATGAAACAGCTGTAGACCCTGTCGTCCTGATGCTGCTGTAAGGATACCGGTGGTAGATAAAACTACTGAAGAGAAAATTAAATGAAAAGATTGAGCACATTATAGCACTCGAGCAACCGAGGGCACAAGACGAGCCATCACGAAAAGGTTCCAACCCCAGGGGTGCTCCTTCACCAGCTGTTCTACAATCTGTAGATCAGAGCTGGGCTGCTCCCCAGCATTATTTCCAGTGCCTCCAGCCAGCATGGCTAATGCCCCTTTAGATGCAGTAGCAGGTTCCCATGTCAGGGCCTTTGCTTCCCCATACTATAGCTCCAGCCACCCCACTGGTGCGACCCGCTCACCTCTTCCCTCAACCAGAAGAGTCAGCTATGATGAACAAGTTAATGGTCGAGTAGATGGTCGAGGCAAGACTGGCAAAGAGGGGTGGTGATGATTAAGCCCCCTTCAACGCATATGAAGTGCCATATCCAGCCTATGATGCTGCCAGAAGACTGTCGCCCAGCGTCAATGAACTCCCAAAATTTGACAAATACAATGGGCATGGCTCTCCGAAAGAACATGCTGCACACTATATAGTAGTCATGGGTGACTTGGCGGCAGACGAGTCGTACTTGCTGAAGTTCTTTGGGTCTTCACTGGCAGGACTTGTCTTCGAATGGTATTCCAACTTACCAATCGGGTCTATCAATGACTGGTCTGATATGTAACAGAAATTCAAAGAAACATTCCACGTCATCGAGGTAGAGGTGACCGTGGCTGAGTTGTTGACAACCAAGCAAAAAGATGGTGAAATGGCTACAAAATATATTCCAAGATGGAGGGATCTCAGCACAAGGTGCCGGTGCCCTCCACATCCAGAAGATGCAATACAAATATGCAAACAGAACCTAAAGAAAGAAATCATGGAGAAAATAATTGGAATAGAAATTTGGCTCTATGGGGGTCAAGTCTGGGCTCTCCTCCATGACAGAAGTACCTTCACTGTCATGCCTCAATGCTGTCCCCTCACCCTGAGCATTGGCATCCAAGGCGACATCCTCTGAATTCAAAGGCGCAGCGCCTCTACTTGTCCCCTCTAAAGACTCCAAGGGGTCTTGAGCATGAGAGCGACCCACTACACAAGATACTCAGGTGATAAACTTATGCCGCAAAGTCAATGAAATGAGGAACAATTTCAAATTCAGCATGGGATGCAATTACCTGCCGTCCGAGATACATGCTCACCTCCCACTAATGGTGAGAGTGATAGAGCTCTAGCATCATGCCTCTGTCCCTCTGTGGGCGGAGCCTGGTATTTATAAATCTCGTCAAGGAGCGCTTGAGCATACCTGGCTACCATTTCCCTATCAGCAGAAGGGTTGGTAGTATAGTCAGGCAAATCCATATTCATCCTGGAATCAAGCAATGTAGTAAACTCCCGCATCGAGATTGCTAGGGATGCATCTACATCACCTGAAAGTGAGATTGTCAGGATGCCTTCCACAAAACCAATGAAAGGAAGAATGAGGTATAGTCTTACCCGAAGAAGGTGGGGCGACAGTCGACCCCGGGTCCTTCCCATGAGACACGGCTGTGACCCTATCCTCATGAACTCCTAGCGAAAGAGGAAAAGAAGGAAGGAAGTCATGATTGAGGAGTATAAAAAGGGAAGGGTAAGCAAGCCAACAAAAGGAAGACTTAGATGGTACGATGCCCCAAAATAATCATACCAGATCTAATAGGGTTGTGATGACCTCCACATGAAGATGGGGGTGAAGCACTAGACACGAGGTTGTAGTCATCATCCTGCAACTCTCCATCTTCCATGTCGCGCTCTGACCCTGGGACCGCCACATCATGGGTGGGTGAGAGTGTGCGTATAATTTTGCTGACAGAAGAACCTGGAAACCAAAGAAAAGAGGAGTCAACAATGAAGCGCCACAAAGTATTCAAAAGGCAAGTCTATAAACCCACAAAAATCACCTGGTCGCCCTCGCGAGGAGCTCCCTTTGGAGAGAGGTAGACGAACTCGGGCTCTTGGTCCCTCCTCCTCAGAGGACCTCACCCGCTTTGCCGGCCCGGGAACCTTCTTCCCTTTTACGGCGGCGGCATCCACCATTGTGACAAAGCTCCCTGTGAACCAAGCGGAGTCAAAACCACATATAGATGAAGTATAAAGAACAGCTCAACCAGTCAAGGGAAAAGAAAATGAAGGAGGGAATGAAAGGTGACGTCACTCACCCTCAGGGGCAGGCGAGAAGGTGGGCCTTAGCACTACTTGCTCGGCCTGAAGGCCAACAATCTCCCCTGCTGTAGCTACTGCATCCCAGACGTCTTGCAAGCAAACACTATTTTCCAGCAAAGAAAGCTGCTCGAATGGGCCAATGCGCACAATAGAACTCATCAAATGTCTCTGTCACTGTGGCCATAAGTCATTGGTGAAACTTTCAGGATGAAGAAGAGTGGTTTTATCGGCATTCAGAGGATAGCCGCAGTCTGACAAGAAGTGCTCCCACCATGAATACACTTTATGAACTGTAGAGGCTATACCCTGTTCTGAGGAAGCACTGGCACGCCGCCTCAAGGGCTTAATGGCCCCAGTGTAGGCCTGTCGATCAATATTAACTGGCCCATTCTTTGCCTCCCACTCAGCGCGAAAATCTCGCACCTCTCTAGCAATCTGCGGGAAGTGAGTATGGAGGAAAGATCTATCAATAATAAGAGGAGGCAAATCTGTCCGCTTCAGGCGAGCTTCTTCTCTTGCTTTCAATTCAGGGGGAGACTGCCTAAATACATTACTCTGCCTGAAACACCATCGGGCATAATATATGTCAATCTGACCCACTCTCCTGGTGTCTGAAAAGGTGCAGCGTGGCCCTGATGATCCTCTGAAGAAGAAGTCCCACCAGCTACTAGCAACTAAGTGAACGTCCTGCCCCCGGTGTATCCGCCCAGTCAAGCCAAAATTAGCATCTGGAGGAACTAACTGGTCATACCCAAAGTTTCGTGCGAAACGATGGGGAAATAAGGCTCTAAGAAAACAGTGTTGCCCTTCCTGAAAACAAGGACACTGGGTCGAATACTGCAAAGCCAGCCTTCATAAAATGAGGGGTCAACAACCTGGCAATGTGGGATATCATAAGAGATCCCATCCGAGCTCTCAATCGCAAAAGGCCTGAAGTCATTAGAGCAGTGGGCTATAGGCAAGCCCTCCTTCCCCTGTGTGGGAACAAAAGAAAATAACCTGCGAGCCTTCCATAAGTGATCCGATAAGCGGGGGTCCGGACGGTTCCTGAATAAGAAAATCAAAGGGGCTGCCGGGTTCTCAACTGAAATATTCTGACATAAAGATGGTAGCAAAAGACACCTGGGGAGTTCAAAAAAAAAAGAGGGCGAAAGAAACATGCATTAGAGATTATGATGAAATTATCTCCCCAGATACGTCCACTGACGTCTTACAGTGTGCCTCAAGTATCTCTCACACACCCTAGAATGGCGATAACTGAGATACTCACTGAACCACGTACCAGGAACAACAGTAACGAGTGACTAGTCAGGGTCACACCCATCGGTGCTCAACCAAACGCCCCTAACCACGTGTGCACACACAAGCTCAATACCTTAAGCTAGGCCTCTAGCTAGTTTTCTCCCCCAATAAGATGCCACTGCAACGCAAGGGAGCCGACAAAAACTAGCTTAAAAATCATCTGAGTCGGGAACTCACCCCGCCACCACTCCCAGGTGGGCCGACACATAGGAAAGTGTCATCAGGCTATGACTAGTGAAGGCTCACTAGACACAGAGACTCCAAAACATGAGTGTTGGAGTATAGATAGGCTAGCACGCACTAATCCACATACTACGAAGCACGAAGCATAAGACACAAGGTAGCACACCAAACGGCCACCAGGCTCAGGACGACAACTAGACCTGCTGACACAATGATCCTTAAGTCTCACGACTCGGTGTCAAGATCGTCGCACATAAGCGGTAACAAGCCGCCAATCAGCCTAAACCCTAAGCCAAAGACACGAGAAAACACAAGTCCTCAGCCCCTCAAGCTGCACCAAGGACTCTCGAATCCATATAACAGAAATCATGAAACATGAGGGAACAACAAGACCCTCAAAGCACCTAGACATGCAAACTGAGGTAAAATAGTACCTCAAAGTGCCCAAAACCATGTATCGATCTCTCCAGAATAGCTGAGACACTCAGGAGGTCACATGTCAACCTCTGGATCTCACCGGGTTGACCAGAAACCAAAAATGACTCTGAAGCAGCATGGGATACCACTCGGTATAAAGACACTCTCGACTACCTTACAACATGGTCACCGCCCTCATAGGACGTCAAAAGACATCCATGTGACATTGGGCAACCAAAAGGTCAAGCCAAGACAATTAGAAGCCAAAACCTCAGAAGACAACACCCTGGGGTATACGCGGTCTATCTCTTGGCCGCTTGACAACATAAGCGGTGAGTTGAAGGGCCGCCATATTACCTAGAGAATGAAGACACTAGGCAGTCATAGGAAGGGCCACAAGGAGACTGAAGCGGTCATAGAATGAACCGCGAAATGACTACAGCGGTCGCATGATAGGCCGCCTGAGCCAGTCAACCCTCAACCGACACACCGGTCAAACCAACATAAATGGTCTACACCAGGGCCGCTTACAGACGTACGCAGTCTACCAATGGACTGCGAAGGACACCCACCTAAAGTGACTTAAAATGTTGACTTGAGTCAATGATGCTTAGCGGTCGAATATAGGGCCGCCAAAGCAAGTGTCGTGGTCTATCGTAAGATCGCTCAGCCAAATAGACACAACTGACATAGTCTAGCGGTCATATAATGGACCACTGGACTGAGCTTAACGGTCCATACTTGGATCGTGAGCAAAGGTAAACCGTCTATCGCATGACCGCGAGGACCCGAATCGACCTAGGACCAAAGGGTTGACAGCTGGACCGCTTGAGGACAGAAACGGTCTCTGCAACGATCGTGAAGGCAATACGGTGGGAGAAACAGGGGATCAGCCAGATTTCGGCCTTTCCACGCCCCGTTCACTCTAAAATGAAGGGGAAATAACTCTAAGCTTGAAAATAACCTTTCATAGTCTGGAAGGGGTTAAATCGACACTTAAATCACAAGAAACAGGCGATTCCACCAAATCGACCCTAATTGAGTCACATGGGTTCCCGGGCTCCTACCAGTCCCAAATGACAGCCAATCACAATGAAACTAGCGGGAATGAAATGCAGGCATCCCAGGGGTTCGAATGATGCCAATTTAGTTGAAACTGTCACCGTTTTCCAGCGAACCCATCGCACACCCCCGAAGCATGATTTGCCTAAACTGAAGCAAAACTCGCTCATTCTCGCACCACTCGGCTCCAAATCGTGAGGAAACGTAGCAGAGAAGTAGAGCTTCCATCTCCCTACCTCCATCGAAGTTCTCGCGCGCCAAAGTGACTAAACCGCATCAAAACAATCACGACGATCAAACCACACCAGCTTTGAATCTACCGAGGGATCGCGCCAACGCCACGCTCCGTCCTCCACGCCATCACGCTCCACAATCACTCCGCCGCATTCCCGCCTCGCCCAGCTCACCACGGTCGTATGCCCCATGGAGAGAGGAGAAGGGAGGAGAGAGAACGAGAGGGAGAGAGTGGCGTGAGGAATGAGAGAGAGGAGAGAGGAAGAAGAAATAAAAAGAAAGAAAATTAGGGATTTTCCTAATTTTATGAAAATCTAATTTTTCACTTGAAAATATCAGATTAAAAATTGGGTAGACAAAAATAATTTGCAAACCAGGTGAAAGAATTTGAAAAAATAATATCATATACTCGAACAACTATTATCATGAACTGGTTGGGGATGGAACGACATCACGAAGATGCCTACGCCACTTGAGGAGGGTGCTTGGGTGGAGGCAATTGCAGTATGTAAGCTGTTATTTGAACACACTTATTAAATGTCATGTTCCTCTTATAGGTCCACTAGATGATACTTAACCTGTGTTCTTGTTTCATAGGCCAACAACGAATACACGAAGCTCCTAGGGAAGCCATTTGAGTACAAGGCAGAAATGGACATTCTTTGCGCTAAAACCATGTCTAGGGGATGTTTAGGATTTGGAAGCACAATGGATAATGACTTGTCACAAAGGCGATCTTGGGGAGATGAAGAGTCACCCCGCAAACAGTTGGGCTCAGATAATGCAAATCGTCGTCGATTTACTTCCATAGGTCTTGCAGCTAATGCTCCCCTAGTTGACCTGGAGACTGATTTTAACCCCTTCTTCATGCCAAGTTCCCGGGGTCGCCAAGCTCCTACTCCATCGTCAGTGGGTGGATGCAGTGGCACAGGAGAATTCACTCCTTCACCACCTACAAAGTGCCAAAATGACGATGAGGCAACCTCCCCCAACAAGATGAGGACATCTGGCACACCCTCATACAGGACTGGTAGGGGAACGCATAATAAGAGGTTAGAGAATGCCACCTGGAGAGGGAGATTTTCACAGCCCACATACGAGCGGCCAAACAAGGTCCTGCCAGATCAAACGAGGCCCAGCTCTCTCAAGTGATATCCCGTCGGGCCCACTTATTATAAAATAAGCCCAATAAGTCACTCAGAATCAAGCACTTCTTAGGCGACCTTAAGGCTCGAAAGCCCAAGCGTCAGTCCAAACAGAGAAGGTCACCCACCGCTACCTCATATCCCCTCGCCCGGGCTCCCCTCACTCGGATAAGAGCTAACACTCCATGCTCGGGCAGACCGATGGTGACTTATCCCTATAGCCATTGAGAGTTCCCTAATAGCAGGAGTTTCTAAGGATAAGGGACGCCAAGAGTCCCCGGGGTATAAAGAGCCCACGTCGAGGATGTAACTCCCTCCAGAAACCCCTCTGTTCTCAAGACTCATTCAACCGACTTGCTATTTAAACCTGGGAATCCCTCCGGCAAAAGGTAAGGCCTCTACACGCCTAAGCCCCCTGAGCAGGAACCACTTCACCTCTTTTGGTGGAGAGGGATCTCGTGCACCCTCTTCCTCTTCCATTCATAACTTCTCACCACAGCTCTACAAGTCCGCTGACTTAGGCATCGGAGGGTTTTCCCCAGGGAACCATCCCTGGGCCCCCTGATTCATTTCCCTTTCTTGCAGTCTACACTTCGTTATAATCTTCTCTGGCTCAGGACCAGTACGAGATCACGCCTCTTCATCTGGCGCCGTATGTGAGAAACGGCCAAAGAGCCAACATGGTGCAAAGGAGCTCTGGGAGGAGGCCTGCCGGCGATGGGGGAAAGGCCGTGGTGGCGGTGGGAGAAGCACCTTCCTGTGCCTCCGAAAACCCACCCTCCAATGCCAGCAGCCCTGCCAACGAGCAGCCCCCACCCGCGGCGGCAGGACTACCCCCCATTGGGAGCGCGGATGCCTTCTAAACCCTCAACGCGAAGCTGGATGTCCTCGTGGATCTCATGAAGACCCAAGCGGCTAGGGAGGAGAAGTCGCGCCTCCCCCAGGAAAGTCCCCCCCGCGGCAACACCTCCCAGCAAACTGCTAGAGGTCGTTTCACCCTCCAGGGATGGCGGCTTATCCGCAACAGGTCAGGCGGACCTTCACAAGCCCCTCCCCCAGAGCAGGAAGCTTCCTCGACCCCGAGGAGGGAGAGGCCTTGAGGGCGTCGCCCGTTCCAGGAAACTGAAGCCCTCGAGGGGAGCCAGGGCAGCCCCCAGGTCCGCCCCCCCAGCCCCTCGGCCCAACAACATCTGGAGTTATCCCTCCGGCTGTGAGACTTTGAGAGGCATTTCGCAGAGCAGGAGCGTGCCCTTCGCGCCCTGCAGAAGACCTCTCCTGTGGAGGATGAGGAGAAATCCCCGTTCTCTGACCACATCTTAAAGGCAGAGATCTCCCCCAGGATCTCCCTCCCGACCTTTAAGGCGTACGATGGCCAGGGCGACCCGGCCGATCACTTTGATAGTTTCGACGCCCTGATAACTCTTAATGGGGTGTCCAACACCATTAAGTGCCGAGCGTTCGTGACCACCCTAGTCCAGGGTGCTCAGGCATGGTTCCGGGCTGTAACACCCCACCTTATGACCTGGTTCAGTTTCCAACTCTCATCGGGTTTAGGAGGGATGCCACAGTGGGAAAATACCCAACAGAACAGAATTGGTTGTATCATCAAAACTAGGGGTGCATAACACCACTTGTACATAGTAGGGTAGAATCGAGTCTGCGTCTAGGTCAGTCTAGAGTGTCCTCTTCCTCTCATTCCAAAAAAAGTAGGGTTCATCATGTCCCCACTCGTTACCTCAGCCAACTGGCCGAGAAGTGCACGCAGTTGTGTCAGGTCTCCAGTTTCACGTCAACACCCATTCCTGTGGGGGTAGTTGAAGTAGAAGGGCCTTCACTAGATGACAGCCTGGGGGTTTATGTTTTAGAAGAAGAAGATGATGATGATGATGGAAAAGAAGAATAGAAGCTGTCAGATGATTGCACTGATCCCATAGCTCCCTTTGTCGACGGGACAAAAAGGTTTGATGAACCTAATATGCCTGTAGATAAGTCTGCCAAGGAAGTTAATCTCGGCACCAAGGAGAATCCGAAAATTATCTTGATAAGTGCCAATTTGGAGAGTGAAGAATAAGCATCCCTTGTGGCGGTCCTCAAGGAATTCCCCGATGCCTTTGCTTGGTCCTACAAGGACATGCCGGGCTTAGATCCCTTACTGGTAGAACACTGCCTTGTGCTAAAGCCTGACGCCCGAGCTGTCAAACAAAAGCTAAGGTGACTTCACCTGAAGCTCACGTACAAGGTCAAAGAAGAAGTTGATAAGTTCCATAAGGCTAAGTTCATCAGGATAGTCTTATATCCATAATGGGTAGCTAGCATCATCCCTGTCATGAAGAAGGATAATAGGGTCTGAATCTGTATAGATATCCGTGATCTCAATCGTGCTGGTCCAAAGGATGACTTTTCTCTTCCACACATAGATGTCCTTGTAGACAACACCACCGGCTACGAAATGTTGTCCTTCATGGATGGCTTCTCGGGATAGAACCAGATCCGCTTAGCAGAGGAAGACCAGGAGAAGACCTCCTTCACCACGCCGTGGGGGGCCTATTACTATGTCGTCATGCCCTTTGGTTTGAAGAATATAGGAGCCACATATAAAAGGGTAATGATGGCCATCTTCCACGATATGATGCACATTCACATGTAGGTATACGTGGATGATATCCTGGTTAAATCCAAAACCAGGAGTGGCCATGCTATGGTCCTCTATGCAATTCTCCAAAGGTCTCAGGAGCACCATGTTGTGTGGCTTTGATACCAAGTGTTAGTATGCACTGGTGCCACGAGTTATGTCCCGAGTGGTTCAACCAGATGTAGAAGGGGGGTTGAATAGATCCAATGATAAACTTTGGCCAACTTAAAATCTATTGGAGAAACTGAGCATTAACCACTCCTTTAAGCCAATAAAACACTTAGGCACACGACGCAGCGGAATAGATAGGAATGGAACAAGTAAGAATGTTAAAACCTGAAGCCCAGTTCAGACAGGTCGACACTCCTTCTACGGATCTTGGGTATATGAACAACAGAGGTCGACACTCTGGGTAGTGAGGTCAACACTTACCACGGGTGACAGCATAGGTCGACACTTCTACCTGTAAGGTCGACACTCATTCAGCAAGATCCAGCTATGTAGTGAGCTGGGGTCTACACTTCAGGGCAGTGAGGTCAACACCTCTAGCAAGGCACAATACATAGGTCGACACTTCCCTAGAGAGAGGCCGACACTTCTTCACGAGCAACTAAGATCCAAATGAGATGTAATACAATGAACCATAAAGATCTTAAATTAGAATAGCTAAGTGTGAAATGACTTGCTTAGTGTGTGAGAGCTATGGTGATCAACTAAGGTGCATGAGTTTAAAACGAGGTGAATTCCCTTGGCAAAGCTTTCACCTTGGTGCATATGTGCAAGGGTGCAGCAAGTAACCCAAGGAGCTAATGCAGTTAAAGACACAAGGGAGAAAGCTACTCATAAAAACTATGATATTCCCTTTGCTTGGAAAATACTCCAAAGTGCCTGTAAGTAAGAGTGTTGCAGACACATGAGGAGATACATGTTAGCTACGATAGCGTGGGGATCAAGATGAGACAATTTGTGCAAACCAAATGCTTGAGTGTGCAGAGAAGATAAACAACATAAGTAGCACACGAACTTGTGAATGGGGGTAGAAGATAAGAAGCAATCGTACAAAGTAAATAACCCACAACATAGGAGTTTTTAAGGTGGTTCGGTTGCAAACCCACAACCTACATCCACCCCTTACCAAACTCGGTGAGGCTTTTCTTGCTGACTCACAGCTTGACCGGGGACATGCCCCAAACCACAGAACAGAGAAAACCCTCTGTCTGTCTTCCTACACACAAAGCCAGCAGGGACGACTATCCACAAACCGGAGAACACCTCCAACTGTCTTCCTCTAAAACCACAAAGGGAACCTGACCCCTATCCAGGGAATCAGAAGAACACGCGACCCGTGAATCAAAACAAAAACAAGAAACACTACAAGTGCACGACACCTCTGTCGTGCAGGCTTGTCCACAATGACAAAGCCCCACTCAAGATCACATGGTCTAAGAGCACCTACACATACACGACCTCACAGTCATGCACTTTACACTAATTACGGGTAAAACTGAATACAGACTACCTGAAGAATCATGTTATCACGTGTCACAAAAACCCACGAGAATGACAAGAATCGCGAGAGTCATATGTCATGTGACAGAAGTACCCTCTCACTAGAAATAAGGCTTGATGCATCCACTAGCGTCTTATACTGTGCCTCAGACGTCTCCCACTCGTCTCGAACATGGTAACTGAGACACCGTAACAGTAACTAGGAAATAAGGACTAGTGAGGGTCACGCTCATCAGCACGGGTCCAATGTCCCCGACCACATGTGCACACATAAGCTCAATGCCTTGAGCCAGGCCTCTAGCTGGTTTTTCCCTCCCGTCGAACTCTAACGGCAAGACAAAGGGGCCCTCAGTAACGAGCCTAAAAATCATCTCTACTGAGACTGCCTACCACCACTCCCAGGTGGGCCGACATGAAGTGTCATCATGCTACGACTAGTGGAGGCTCACTAGACACAGAGACTCTCCAAGAAAAAACACCAAAGTGCGGTTAGGCTATACACGCACTTGTCACACGTAGCGCAGAACACCAGGCAACACATGGCCACCAGACCCCGAATAGTCAACTAGACTAGTTAAAATAACGATGCTTGAGTCACATGACCCCGGTCAAGATCGTCGTACAATGCGGCAACATGCCATCAGTTCAGCCTAGTCCCTGGGTCGAAAATAACAGTAAAACACTATGGAACGGCACGCAACAGTCAGATCCATTCATCAATCAAAAGTCCTCGGCCCCTTGGCCGCACAACGGACTCATGATTCTGCATAACGAGAAAACACTGAACATAAGGGGTCACCCGAGCCCTCAAACCATACGGACATGCAAACCTAGGTAACATAATACCTCCAAGCATTTGAAACACAATCTCGATCAACCGAGACACTCACGAGGTCAAAAGTCACCCATTGGGTCACAATCAGGTTGACCAGAGACCAAAATACATGAAACAGACGAAGGAAACCTAATCGCGGTTGTTATCAAATCACCACCTAAGATAGCGATCGAGACCGGACCGCTATCATAAAATCACTGTCAAGACTAGAGTGCCTCCACCAAGGAGAACCCAGTAGGAGATTGCGGTTGCTAGATGACCGCTACCTCAAGTTGCAGTCCATGACAGACCGCTACCTACCATGAACGTAAAATGCATGGTCAATGGAATGGCGTCGACTTTGTCAAAGGTCAGGTCGACACCGACTAGATCACGGTGATGATAGGACCGCTACCATCAGGTAGCGGTTCACCTTGGACCGCTATTTGATGGGAACAACTTGGAAAAGAGGTTTCCCAGGTTGCGGTTCTGCCCCGACCACTACTTGTAGGTAGCCGTTGGTCACACGACCGCGACCTCATGACGGCCTTTCTGCAGTACTCGAAAATAGAACGTAGTCTCAATCGGACCGCTACCAGAGAACGTGGCCTCCTCCGGACTGCTACCACAGAACGTGGTCACTGGTATGACCGCGACTTGCTTCCGGTCTGAAAACCATAAAAACTTGGAAAACTCGACCGTTCCACACCCCAATCATCCCAGAACGATGGGCAAACAATCACAAAGATGATACCAACCTTCCACAAGCCGTAAGGGGCCAAACAAACCACAAAATGACATTAAAATGGGCGATTTCATCCAAATGCCCTAAAATGCCTCACATGGGCATCCGGCCTCATACCGACCCCAAATTGCGACCAAACGCAGTCAAACTAACAGGAATCAAATCCCGACAAGCTCGGGATTCACATTCTACCATTAGAATCAAAAATCATTACCTAGAACGACAATTTCATCTCACACCCCCAAAACATAAATTTTCACCCAAAAATAAGAAAACTCGCACAAACTCGCACTAATCAGTGTGAAATCGCGAGGGAATGTAAGAATAAGGTAGAGCATCCATCCCCCTACCTCCACTGACGATCTTACATGTCGAAAACATCGAATCCACGTCAAAATCACCACACAAACCGATGCCAGCTTCTAATCCACTAATGGGATCATGCCACGCCTCGATCCGCGCCCCATCTACACTCCATGTTATCTCCATGGCGCCTCCACCTCGTTCGGCGCCTCCTTCGTCGACCGCCCGGAGAAGAGGGGAAGATGGAGAGCACGGTGGGGAGAGAGAGAGAGTGAGATGTGAGTGAGGGAGAGGGGGGTTAAGGGTTATATAAAAAAAGAAAAATAAAAATATTAAGAATATTTGTGAAAATCTAATTTCAGCTCAAAAATCTAAAAACTCAAAAAAAGATGAAAAAATAGCCTCCACGATCTTTGGAAAGATTACATTTTGGCACTCGACGTCGTCCCTTCTACAAATCCTCAGTGTATCAAGTTTCCACATAAGGGGTGCATCGTCAAGGTGACTAGTATGCCCATCTTACCCATGGTAGATATATTGTCGGCTACATCAGTACCCTCTATTTGGCCGTCAGATATGTCATTACTATCAGTTCTGGACCTTGCCGACCAGTGGCATGATATTTTAAAACCGCAAGCCGTAGCATGCACATCAGCATCGACTCCGAAGAAAAAGAAAAGTTTGTTAACTACCCCAGGATGGGACATCATGATGAAAATGGGGTACATGTCCGGTAAGGCCCTTGGAGTCAATTTACAAGGCAGGACTAAGGCCGTCAGGAACCAGAAGCTTATTCCCCAAGGCGGCCTTGGTTACAAAGGGCCGAACAAAGAAGAGATAGTTGAAACAGAAGAAGGATTGTGGACCACTATATCCTCCACCTTTAAACCAAACAGACGGCCCCTCACATGGTCCCTATACACCCATTTTGTGAAAGGGCTGATTGAGCAGATAGGAGAGCAAACCATAATGCTTACTTCAATCCTGGACGGCCAAGATGTACATGCACGATAGTTTGCCTGGCATGTGACCCTGCTGGTTTCATATAAAGCTTTAGAGGTTCTAAGGCCAAACAAAAGAAGAAAAATGGATAATCCAGAATGTAAATGGTACAGATGGTTCGACATAGATGACATTGCTGTATCTTTGAGTCGACTATTTTTGCCAACAGATCCAGAATGGCCACCGTTGGTGCATGATGTGATTGAAAAGCTAGTTGTGATTACATATAAGAGGCAGTTGTTAAGTAACTATATGGACACAGGCGAGCCGGATGTACCATATGAGGAAGGTTTCACTGTGGATAGGCTATGGGCCGGCCTTTTCTCCCTCCGTTCAGCTTGTTCCAGGCTATTCAACAACATTCCCAGACCGCCCGCGGTCATGATTTCTATCAATCCAGTCTCTTTCCAGATTTCACTCACTGTTCCTTTGCTCAATGAGCAATTTTCCCAACTTACCATCACGCCCCCGCGTGGGCAATTGATCAATCCCAATTCTGATGTTCTCCAACAATTCAATAATCTTTCCATTTCCTTAACATCATCCTCCACTTCTCCTTCCGCTCACTGTTTCGCCATTCTTGAAAATGAAAAAAAAATGTCAATTTTCCAACTCACCAATCCACCTCCCACATCATCATTGAGGAAATCTCCTACCTTCTCCCCGAGTGTACCCCGATCCAAGGGCCACCCGTCCAAGGCCCGCTAGTGGACCTTTTCTACCCCTTTGACGAGGGGTCTTCCTCTGTACCACCCTATGTACCTACTTTTCCTCCTCCTTCCTCCTCTTCGTTATAGTCTAAGAGTCAGGCTAGTTGCTCTTCCACTTCTAGTGTTTAGAGTCCAGGGGTAGTTGCTAGGAAAATCAAGGGTAAGCAGATCCCCCGTCGATTCCTTAAAGAGCTAGCCAGGAGGTGCTAGGCTTGTTTAGCCATTCTGAAATTCCTTGAGGATCCAATTGTCTTGCCAGAATTAGAATATGAGGATTCAGGTGTCTTTAATGAAGGTTCTGGTGTTTACGAGATTATGAATGAAGAAGACCCTATTGAAGAGGGGGACGAGGAATATGAAGAATATGAGGATGAGGCTGATGCATTTGCCAGTGGCATGAGAAGATTCGATGAACCGTTAGTCTCAGTAGAGGAACCTACCAAACAAATAAATTTGGGTACTGAAGAAGACCCTAGGATTATCCTCATCAGCAAGAACTTGTCACCTTCTGAGGAAGAGGTGCTTATTTTGGTTCTCAAAGAAAATAAGGACACGTTTGTATGGAACTACGAGGATATACTAGGACTGGACCCTGCGCTTGTAGAACACCAACAAACACTTAAACTAGGATCCGTCCCGGTCAAGCAGCGGTTGAGACGTTTTCACCCAAACATGGCACTGAAAATGAAAGAGGAGGTCGATAAGCTTCATAGGGCCAGATTCGTTAGAGTCATCCTCTATCCTAATTGGGTGGCCAACATCGTCCCAGTAATGAAGAAGGATGGAAAGGTCAAGATTTGCATAGACTTCTGGGACCTCAATCGTGCATGTCCTAAGGATGACTTCCCCCTCCCTCACATTGATGTTTTGATCGATAATACGGGAGGGTATGAGACCCTCTCTTTTATGGATGACTTCTCAGGGTACAATCAGATTCGTTTGGCTGAGGAAGACTAGGAGAAGATGTCATTCACCACTACTGTTATGTGGTCATGCCCTTCGGACTTAAGAATGCCGGAGCCACCTATCAAAGGGCCATGATGGCAATTTTTCACGATATGATCCACATTTATATCGAGGTGTATGTCGATGACCTGGTGGTGAAATCAAGGACAAGGATCGAGATGGCCTGGCCCGACTACGAACATGCAGCTTCATCGGGGTGATTGCCCCTAGACACCCGGTGCTAACAATGTGTGGACATTCTTGAGCAGATAACTTCTTAAATGAATGAATATCAGAAAACCATGGACTTTTGTCGCTTGGCACCAATAGCATGAGATTTGGGATCTCCACTCGGCAATCAGGCACGAAGCATAGCTCCCTTGATGAAAGAGACAGATAGAGTTGAGGGGGATCAATGCGCGGCGTTGACATGGCCGGCGTGCTAATAAACCAAGGGAGATTGCATAGAATGTGCAGAATGTCCTTGGAAAGTGCAGAAGATATGGCCAATTGCCCCTTGAACATAGAATTCATCATTTCCTTCGCAGCCGTACGAGTTAGCACAATTTGGGTAGAGAACCCTTCTTGGCTAGTGATCTGAACAGCAATGGAGTGAGGAGTAATAACAACATCCATGGTGAACTTCCCAGCAAGCAAAGAGATTACCACTGGCCTTGCTTTAGCAGGAACTGGCACTAGTGCGAGGGAACTCTTCTTTGCAACCATCTTTAGAAGCATAGGCTCATCAGTCCCAAAGTAGCCTGAAACCAAGACACGAATCGACATGCGGCAGATAAAATCATGAATCTTGAATGGAACAGATGGCACTGAATTGCCCTGACTCAACTCATTACCTCCCTGGGGACCAGACCTGAAAGATACCAAAGGTAATGAACACCTACTCCGTGGGGTGGAAGTGGATGAAGAAGTAGAGGTAATAGGCTTGGAAGGCGTGGGTAAAGGCAATGTGAGTGGCGGAGGGATAGCGGTAATGATAGGCTCGGGTGGAGTTAAAGGCAAAGGTGGAAGCATAGGAGGAGGTAAAGGCAAAGGTGGAGGCATAGGTGTAGGGGTAGCTTGCTCAGACTCGGGCAAGAAGGGTAATGGTGGAGAAGGAGACGGCTTTGGAGATGGTGGAAATGATGGAATATGGGTCTTCCGGAGAAGAGGCGGTGAAGGCATTGGTGATGGGTTAGGCAATGGTAAGGGTGGTGATATGGTCGATGGAGGTAGTGGAGGTGAAGAGGGAGAGGGTGGTGAGGTGAAGAAAGTGGAGGGTCATGGCACCCACCTTCGGCGTGTTGATACGACGCGTCGAGCGGTGTCGGGAGTAGAAGCGGTGGTGGAAATGGAGGGGGAAGTAGAAGTTACACTAGCATGAGTAGAGGCTTGGGTCTGTGGAGGTGTTGGGAACAGAGTAGGAATAGGTGAAGGTGATGATGGGGTAAGTGGAGATGAAGATGGGGTAGGCATCAGAACGGGTGATGGAGCGGGCGCTCCATTAATCAAAGAATCATAGGGGTGCCCCTGGTCTTGTAACGGAGACGGCTGCCTGGGCGACACTTCTTGCTATTGCTGCTGCTTATTGCGGAGATGTAAAATGACTTTGTGAATGATAGCCCAATCAATCATCTTCTTATCTTCCAAACCATAAACAAGTTCCTGAAACTCGGGGCAATCCTCAACCAAATGCCCCTACTGACGGTGAAATTCACAATATTGAAACATATTCCCAGCCACGGATCAGCAAGGCACAACTGGAGGGATCTGCAACGTGTGAGCGGCCATCAAAGCCCAAAAAATGTCTGTAAAAGACTCTGGCAATGACGGAGAAGGAGCCCGCTTCGGGCAAGGTGGATGCCGAGAGGTATAAGAAGGTAATGGAGATGGGTGTGGAGAAGGAAGTGGGGGTTGCATAGGCAATGGCGCATGGATAAGGGAAGGATTAGGTAATGGCATATGCAGAGTGGGATGAGGAGGTATGTAGTGGATGGCATCCACCTTCTCGCGGTGTGATGTTTCCTTGACCGGAGGTGGAGACACATGCGGATATGAAATGGCGGAGGGCTGACTGTGGCTGGCGGTAGGTTGACTCATGGAGGGTTGATTCGTGGAGGTATATGGGTATGTGGGAGCGAAATGCTGACTCATGGAAGGATATGTGGTGGAGGGCTGACTCATGGGGGATGATGGATAGGAGGCGTATGTGGGAGTAGAAGGTGAAGGAGACTCGGGGTCAGGGAACTTAGAAGTTGTTGGTGGATGAAGCGGGCTTGGCTATAAAGCTGTTGCCAAGAGGTGATGTCACTCAAGGCTAAGATGCACCAATACTCAGGCGTTGTATTAGAAATGAGCATTTTGATTTGCTCTCCCTCCGGAATATACCCCGGGACTTGAGCGGCCAAGTGACACCAACGGTCGGCGAAGGTCGAGAACTCCTCGTCGGGCTTCATCTTCTCGTGGGCCAGATCAACCATGGAATACATGGGCCCAACCAAGTCTTGAAACAACTAAAGAAATTTCTCTTGAACGGCTTGAAAATTCACCACTTGATCTTGCGGCAATGCAAAGAACCAATCCCGAGTCGGGTCTTTGCTAACTCGTCGATGGTGGCGCTTTATCATGGCTGTGTGGATGAGGATGCCTCCTGTGACTCCCGACGAGAACTGGGGGCCTAGTGAGACCCTCAGCCACAGTTGCTGGTATTGTGATAGCTCCCACGGGGCGCCATGACTTTTTATATCATTCCCACAGATGGTGCCAAAAAATGTAAAGATGGAAAGGTGGTCTCCCGAACCCCGTATCAGACTTTTAAGATTTATTTGATGTGGAAGAATGTCTAGACAACGGTTGAAGCCTACAAGAACTAGGTAGAAGGCGTCACAAGGAGCCTTGGACATTAACCAAGGGGACAACCTTTTAATGCTTAAGTAAGGACCGTGTTATATGAGGGTTAACAGAGGATGGAGAGGAAAGAGGAGGTTGAGAGTAGAGTGATCAAGACTGGAGTTGGGATGGGGCACCTGGAGCTGCTCACTGTATCCAGCGAGTACTCGGAGAGTGCTTGCAGACCTTGGGGCGAGCTTGGAAGTAGACACAAGTGATGCGGGACACTATGCGAACTAGAACTCTAAGTGAAGACATGACTAATGGGACAACTAAAACAGCAACAAAAAGATAGATTGAGTAGCGCAAACTCGACACCTAAGACTCCAAGAGAGGAATCACGCCTAAACAAGTAGCTCAAGCTCACAATCGTCCCCAAGAGAGGGAAGCATGTCGATCCACACGGTTGAGGAACTGACAAAAGTTTAGGGAAGGCAACTCCACTCTCATGACTCGGGCAAGTCACGGGACGGTCACACTCTCTCACCGTGGCAGTGATATAAATGTAAATGAGCTAGGATCCTACAACGCACAAGCAATGGCGCTAAAGAGTATACTAAACTAGCAAGAGAGACCAAGCAAGGTAGTGGACGTGTACCTCCACGCTCGAGGCGTGGGAGAAGACGCCCGGCCGAATCACGCAACCACCTGGTACAAGAGCTAAATGAAGTACAACCCAAACAAAATCCCACTCCTCACAGGGAGGTAAAAGGCTACACAATGATATCCGGGGGTCGTGTGAAGAGGGGTGATGGGCCACAAGTGGACGACGGGCGGCAACTTCGACGTGCTGTGAACTGGCGCCACCTAGAACCAGCGGGAGGGATGGCATGTCACGGAGCTCGAGGAAGGCACCCACATCCCTGGTAGCACACTGTAGTGGACGGAGAGCCTCCTGGATGAAGAGGGAAGTCGACAGCGCCAGCCAGAACCTCCGGTAGCAACGAGCGGCGGGCAGATTGCTGGCCAGTCTACACGCGCGTAGGGAAGCAGCAGAAAGAAGAGCCTGGAATGGGACCTTTTGCTCACCCGTTGGAAACAAAACTCGGTGTAGACGCTTTTGAGGATGTCCCAGGGACACCGGTCAAGTACCAACTACAGTCGAGTACTGTGGAGAGCGTGGCGAATTTTGTAGCAAGCCTCTGCGCTTTTGGTCTGTTGGCTGGCAGTAGGATAGGGGTAGGAAGAAAGGGTAGGAACTGGGGCTTCCATGTGGCAAATGGGGCGGGGTTTTCTCTGGTGGAGAGGTGAAGATCGTGGGATGATTGGGTAGTAGTGGCAGGGTGGCGTGCAGTGGAGGGTTTGGGCGTGGGGAGTGAAAACAGACAGGGCTCAGTTCTGTAGTTCAGTGCAATCAGAACTGAGAGGTTGAAAGGTGGACATGTTAAGGAAGGTAAATGGGCTCAGAAATTTGTAAGAAAATTCTGAGGGAAGTTTTAGGACGTGGTTAGGTAGTGCTCAAAATTTTAGGTCATTCAGAGACGATTTTGGGGTCATCCTTTTGGAGGGGTTGTGACACTATCTCTACAGGACTGCACAGGGGCAGTCTGCGCGACTAAAAGGGCTCTAAAGGAAAGTTTTTTCACAGAGCGAATTTGGATGCGGGATTTTCAGGGGAGGTAGAGTACAGGAAGAGGAAGAAAAGTCGTGAAGAGGTGAAGGGGATTTGAGTATGGGAATATGGGGTGCCAACCTGATCTTTGCGTCCCAGTTCTGCAGGCAGACATCCAGGGATGCTGCACTGGACAGCAAGGCTATTCCTCCATGCTTGCAGCAAGTCTTGGATGCTTGATCTCCTGGCTTGGGAAGAAGGTAGGGAGGTCACCTCCCTGCTGTTGGAGCAGCCAAAACACCTGCAAGAAGCCTAGGGAGTCGCACCCTAGAGAGGAAGAGGAAGAGAGAAAGAGGTGGGGGAGAGGGAGTCGCACCCTCTAGAGAACAAGGGGATGGGTGGCCGCGTCCAACACTAGGGTTTCTCCAAATAAACTCTTCTTTATTAATTATCCTCCAATAATAATACAAGGGTATATGTAATGGGAAGGGAAAACCTAATTACTTTCCTAAAAAAAATACAAAGAAAATCCAATTTTAATTGGGAAAGCCTACTTAATAGGATTCCTATGTTATTCTTGATGTGCTTCATGATCTATATATTGGGTCAAGCATGATTTGATTGTTTGTGTTTGTTTTCAGAATATTAGAGATATTCGTGTGTGTGAACCGTCTGCGTACGGTTGTGTTTATTGTGCTGCGGTTGTTGCAGCGTGTGTGTGCGTGTGTGTGCTGCTGGATTCACGATCCAGAGTGTTCAGGGTTCGTCCCTGTGTTGTTGTGTCTACAGCGTGAGGAGAGTTCTCGTCATGGAGATTTATCCCCGTGTGTGTATAGGCATCGTCCTGCATGTGTTTGGAGTATCGTCTCCGTTTAGAGATTTATCCCCGAGTGAAGTCTCACCGGTTCGGTGAGGGGTGGACGTAGGGAGCTCGCTATGGTCCCGAACCACCTTAAAAATCCTGTGTCTTATGGTTTACATTTGTGGATGTGTGATTAATGGTTTAAATTACTGTTGGGACTCCTTTGGTTTGATAGGCAGCAGCCTTGTGCTGTGTAGTTTTGACGATTGGCAACGCAACAATGGTTTCATGATTGGCAATTGCATTTTATTTCATGTATGTTTAGGTGTTAGTTTAAGGCTCATTGAATGCATTTTTCCAATGTCTAAAATAGGGTCAACCCATGGGGTTGACACTTTGTTGCTTGAGTCGAACTCTTGAGCTAGCAAAAGTCCATGCATTATCTGCATCCATGCATTCTTAATTCTGTGCATGTGTCTATCTGTTGAATGTTCAAATCCGTGCATGTACTGTCGCAAAGTCCACCTGCATTTTTAAGTCCATGCATGTTTAGGTGTAAGTCCATGCAGGTTCTTTTGTTGATTATAAAGTTCGTGCATGTACTATAACAAGGTCCGTGCATGTATGTCTAAGGATCGAACTAAGTCCATGGACATCCTTCATATGGGACTTAAAGTCTAAGCACACACTGTTCCAAACTCGGAGGACATCCCTCGTATGGGATTTAAAGTCCGAACATGTCCGTGCACTCATAAGTCCGTGCACGTTGTTCACCTAAGCCCGTGCACATTCCACCGACTTGCATATTCAAGTCTGAACATGTTTCGTTGCAAGCCCGAACATGTTTCGTTAAAGTCCATACACAATGTTCAGAATGAGTCCGAGCACGCGCTGTTCAAGTCCATACATGTTTATATGTTAAGTCCTTCCAAGTCCGTGCATAGTCCGTGCACACTCCTTACAAGTCCGCGCATGTACAGTCCGTGCATGTACAGTCTTTGCATAGCAAGTCCGTGCACATTGCATCCACTTCAAACAAGTCCATACATATACAGTCTTTGCATAGCAAGTCCGTGCATAGCAAGTCCATGCATGTCTTGTTGAAGTCCATGGATGAACTGTTCTTTGCATAGCAAGTCCGTGCATGTCTTGTTGAAGTCCGTGGATGAACTATTCTCTGCATAGCAAGTCCGTGCATATGAGTCCATGCATGTTCTAGCCTTGGTCAAGAACATAAGTCCGTGCACCTTCTCTTAAGAAGGAAAGCAGAGTCCGAGCATGTACAGTCCCGTGCATATCAAGTCCGAGCAGCATTAAGTCTGTGCATGTTTCTTATTGAAACCAAGTCCTTGCACGTCTTCACTAAGTCCTTGCACGTCTTTACAAAGTTCGTGCATGTTAAACCCCGTGCATGTTTTTTCGATGTCCAACTAAGTCCGTGCTCATTGCTTCAAGTCCGAGCACATCTTCAAGTCCTTGCATATTCCTATAAACAAGTCTGTGCATGTCTGTTCACACCTCCAACTAAGTCCGTGCTCATTGCTTCAAGTACGAGCACATCTTCAAGTCCTTGCATATTCCTGTAAACAAGTCCATGCACGCCTGTGCACACCTTCCAACTAAGTCCATGCACGTTGTGCACAATTCATTCTTATAAGTCCGTGCACGTCCGTGACTAATGTCCGAACATGTTTTGCCAAGTCTAAACATGTTTCGCCCATTCACTTGAAGTCCATGCACATGCTTATACCAAGTCTGTTCATGAACAGTGTCTGCATATGAACTTGACGTTTATTCTATGTTGACTGAGTATTCTTAAAAATGATAGGGATTTCATTATTTCTTGGAACATCGATCTGAAAAGGGATTAGGGCACATGATCCGAGAGTCCAGGTCCCTGACATGTGGCACAGAGGCCAGATCGGTTCTGGAAAATTCCCAAGGCGGGAAGCGTGGTCTCCACACTCCATTACTCCAGCAAGCTCATATATAAAGAAGGAGCTCGTACGATCAAAATACAAGAAAAAGAATCAAGATTGAGAGAGCAGTAGAGAGATAAAAGAAGAAGAAGAAAGAAAGAGAGAGATAGAGAATTAGAGAGCAGAGAGCACGAGAGGTCTGTGAGAGGAAAGAAAGTAGAGAAAAGAGGAGAACGATTTCAGACAGAGAGTAGGATCTCCCAATCTGCTTCGACATCCTCTGGTGTCCCCGTTGGTGTCATTTCGAAGAGGACTCGACACTGATTCCAACGACTCCAGCCACTCCTAAAGCAGAGCTCGGGAGCACTCGTGGCAGTCTCATCTTTCGGCTGCATTTGTACCAAAGCAGACAGAACTAGAAAGCAGGGACCCTGTTTGCAGCTCTTCCCTGGCCAGCACCGCCAACCAGGAATTTCCCCAAAAATTGGACATCATCCTGATCCAATCTTGAAGATTTTACCACAGGTTTCATCACAAATAAAGTCCGGGAGTGGCCGCAGCGGCGCCAAAACCGCCTATCTATCCTCTGTTCCAAAGGGTGGACAGAACTGATGAGCTCCGTCCAATTAGTTTCTAGTTCAATTCTCCCCTCCCCGCCTGGCCGACTGACTGCCCCTCCCTGCATGGAGGTACATTTTGCTTGTAATTCTACTCCCCATCCCTAGTCCAACCCCCTTGCAAGGGGCGTAGTGCATGTATTAGCAGGTCGTCGACTGAAGCTTCTCCAGCGTGGCGTGCGGGTAAGCCCACGCTTCCTCGCTCGCCCTCATCTCTGACTGGGATCGGTGTCTTCACACCGATCAGGTGAGCCTTGGTTACCCTCCCTTGATGGTCTTTCCTTGCTGGTTTAGTATCACTGCTAGTGCCATCGGACGGTGAGTTGAGTGCCCGATCTTGAATTACTTATATTTGTTTGACCACTGCGGGCGAGTTGTGAGAGAACCATTACATCCCACGTCCTTGGTGTACTGGCCACCCGTGAGAGTGGGCATCCCAGGACCCTTAGGTGCTCAACCATAAGCTAGACAAACCTCAGAGCAGTAAGGTCCCACCTCGGACCCTTCCCACCATCGCCGAGTCGCCTACAGGCACTAGTATGGGCTACGCGGGTGAGTCCGCTTGAGTGAAGTCACCGGTCCGTGCAATGCTTGCTTTCTAGGTCCAAGGGTGATTTGGTCTTGTGACTATCACCCCCTAGGTGGTGTCACATCAGAGTCCTAGATCAATTAGAGCCGGCTTGGAAGCTTTTTCTGGGAGAGAATGGATCAAACAAGGGCTCCAAAGAGTCCAACTGTGAAGAAATCAGAGTCCAAGATATTTAGGACTCTCTGTTTGGAAAACGATCTATCGCAGGACCGCTAGGGAATGAAAATGGTCTAGGGAGGACCGCAAGGGACTGGAAAATGGTCTAGAGAATGACCGCTAGGCATCAAGAGGTGAAACTGCTCAAAATGGGGAAGTTGAGCCTAACGATCAGTCGACCGACCGTCTGCAACAAATGGTCCGTCAGTGGAAAGTTGAGCCTAACGGTCAGTCGACCGACCGCTAGCCAAAGGAAATGGTCGGTCGACCGACCGTTTGCTGGCTTCTTGCAGAACATGGGCTGGACTTCCGTTTGAGCTCCAAAATGGCCCGAAATGGACCTGATAGTTGGGGAATCAAAGATAAAAGCTTCCAAGGCTCAATGGGCTTGAAAAATGGACAAGAAAATAGGCTCGAGATAGGCTAAAAAAAGGCTCAAAAATAATAATTAATTCAAGGCATCACGAAGATGAATAAGAGAAATAACTCGACTTACAGGCTACAAACGGGTGTCAACAGATGCCCCTCCTTGATGTCCGCTTTGCAAGGGAATGAGCGAAAGCGACGCGGAGGCGAAATTGAAAGGAGATGGAGTGAAAGCAATAGCGACATGAAATGGAGATGAAGCAGAGATGAAGCGGAGAGAACTGATAAGTGGACATCAAGGTAAAAGACACCCATCACAACTAACAAGCGACAGAAATTCTCCCGAAAACACCGAACTAACCACCTGGAATAATTGATAAGGATGAGACATGTCTAGAGAACTAAACTAACAAAGGGAGAGAAGACATGACCAACCTCATCGGGGACACAATCCACGGACAATGAGGGGATCAGAAGGAACACAGCGTAAGAGCTGAAAAAGGGAAGATGAAACTACGATAAAAATCCAGACAGGAATCACGCTGGCCAACCAAACCCAGTGGGAAGATCAGAGAAAATGATCAAATTCAGAGTGGAATGAGGATCTCTTATCCAAGAGAGCTAAAGTGTAATTAACCATTGCTGAGGAGACCTTGAGAGAAATCTGAGACGTGAATGCTCAAAAATGTTATGATGCATGTTGGGCTAAAACAAAAAAATCATCAAAATAAATGCAAAGAAAGCATAAAATAGAAAGTACTCAAGGATAATATTGCTAGACCGAGCCAAGACGGGGTTAAGAGTCTTCTTGCAACCACGACATGCAAGACAGAGTCCATTGTCCCTCACCCAACTCAACCAAGCGGCCTATCCAATGATTAACCGTATGCTCCTAGATCATCATCATTTTTGTTAAAGGGGAACATCAGATCCCAGAACTTTTTTTGTTGCTGGGATGGGTTTGGGTTGGCTCGAATAGGTGACTGGTGGGCCTTGGATTTGGCCCGGGGGTGAGGATATGAGCTCGTGGGAGCTGAGAAGAGGCACTTTGGGGTACGTGGGCCCGGCCTCGTGGTGTGTGTCGCGTTGCATGACGGGTTGGCAGGGTAGCCCCCGGGTCTGCCCGAGAGCTAAGGATAGGCGGCCCATTGCCACGTGTCTGAGAGTCGGGGGTGGCCCCAACTTGCTGGAGGGTTGTTGTAGAACCCGGTTGGTATGTTGGAGCCACGGGTCGGCCCGCGGTTTGCTGTAGAAGGGCTGGGATACATGCGCCCACAAGGTGTTCGGGGAAATGCCCAACACACATGTGTGAGCCACATATCCGTGTTGCGGGCCTCCAAAGCCGATGGTTGAGTTAGTTAGGTCTCCCTTTGATCTTGGAGGGCTGGAGGAAGGCGTCTCGGGGTAGGCCCCGGCCTTGTCGCTGGGTGCCACATGGCACGGCTTGTAGCCGGGGCACCCCCGGGTTGGCCCAGGTGGCCATGTAGAATGCGGGAAAAACCTACCACTGAGCGATCGGGAGTAATCCCAATCAATTGTTGATGTCGCCGTATGTCGCGGCTAGCTGGTTGGGACCCTTGGTTGGGCCGGGCGAGTTGTAGAAGGGGCTGGGTAGCCCATGCCTTAAAGGTGTTCGGAAAAATTCCCAAGTCCTTATTCCTTAGCATTTTTGCTGGGAAATTGTCTGAGTACAACACCGATGAAGAGATCCTGGTACCTTCTCAAGAAACTGGGAGCATTCTGAAAACGTCCCACCGCAGGCAGAGCCGGACGTCCTCAACCTTGACTTCCCTCATTGGGAGTTATATTTTGATGGCGCTTCCCGGACAATCAAAACGGCCGGCGGCCTTACAGATTTCATCTCGTGCGCGGGGATAGTTTTTGTATCTCCGCAAGACGGAATTCTCCACAACTCTTGCGCCCTCATGAAGTCCCTGACTAATAATGAGGCAGAATATGAAGCACTAATCATTGGGCTTCAGTTGGCGCTCGAGATGGACATTAAGTGCATCAAAGTGTATGGGGATTCTCAGCTCGTTATTCAACAAGTATTAGGCGTCTATGACGTCTAGAAGAAGGAGTTTATTCCCTACCATGCAGCCGTCGTGAGGCTTAAAGAAAAAATCTACCTATTTGAAATAGGTCATGTCCCCCAGAGACAGTAACTCCCAGGCTGATGCTTTGGCAAAATTGACAACAGCTTTAAAACTCCCGCCGGAGGGAGAACTCAATATCACTGTCAGACACCGAAGGCTCATGCCAAGTGTGCTCGATGAAGAATCCGGCCTCACTATCTATGAGGTCGACAATATTCAAGCAGGGGATACTCCTGAAGAAGAAGATTGGCGCGAGCCGATCATAAAAATAAAGAATGGATGGCTCTCCCCTGATCGGGCTCAGAGGATACAAATGCTACACAGGGCTACATCCTACCAGTTGATTGACGGCTTGCTCTTCAGGCTCGTCCATGGAAAGGACCGGTCGGTCCTCTTACGGTATCTTTCATCCAAAGAGACGCAGACCGTCATGCACGAGGCCCACTCAGGGCTATGTGGGGCTCATCAAGCAGGAGCTAAGCTGAACAACAGCATCAAACTCAAAGGGTTCTACTGGCCCACCATGTACGAGGACTGTAGCCAATACACTCGTACATGCCACCAATGCCAAGCGTTTGGGCCAGTGCCTCGAAAGCCGCCCAATCCGCTCCATCCAACAACGCCAACTTGGCCATTTGTAGAATGGGGTATGGATATTGTGGGACCATTCTCACCATCGTCCCAGGGGCACAAGTTCATACTGACCGCCACTGATTACTTCTCTAGGTGGGCAGAAGTCATCCCGCTACGGGAAGTCACAGGAGAGATAGTTGCCAGGTTCGTGAGGCACTATATCATATATAGATTCGGCACCCCCAGTCGGATTATATCCGATAATGGTACGCCATTCAGAAACAAGACTGTTTATGCTCTGGCGGCCAAATTCCATATTGACTGGAGGACGTCATCGGTCTACAACCCCCAAGCCAACGGGTTGGCCGAGGCCTTTAACAAGACCCTTTGCAAGCTGCTGTCCAACATAGTAGGTGGCCGCAAATGGGATTGGGGCGAAAAGGTTCACGAAGCCCTATGGGCCTACCGGACCATCTACAAAACCCCCACGGGTTGCTCCCCATTCTCCTTGGTCTATGGAGCTGAAGCTGTGATCCCTGTAGAGATCGAGCTAGCATCCTATCGTGTTGCTGTGCACGCTGGACTGCCATGCCAAGACCAATCCGAGATAGAAAGAAGGCTTGAAGAGCTCTCCAACCTCGAAGGTGAAAGACTCAAAGCCTACAAGCACTTACAAGTGTATATATAAACCTTAACCCACCCCCTCTCTCCTCTCACTCACATTCCCTCACTCTCTCTCCCATTCTCTCTCGTTCTCTTGATCCATCGGCTCCAGCTATAGACGGAGGCGACCGTGGGCGAGGTGAGGACGCCGAGAGGTTGCTGAGACAAGTGGTGGAGCGAGGAACGGCGTGGATTTGGCACGATCCTGAACGGTGGATGGTGATTTTTGGTGCGGTTTAGTCACCTTGACGCTCGATTTCATTGGTGGAGGTAGGGAGATGGATCGCCACTTCATCCTCTATGTTTTCCCTATAATTTTGCGTAGAATGGCACTCGATCGGGGGAGATCGGGCCAGTTTCGTGCAAATCATAGTTTTTGGGGTTTGTAGGGTTCGCCGAAAAACTATAACCATTCTCGACGTAATTAGTGTCAAATTGGCCGCTGGGATGTCAAGATCCCAACCCCACCAGTTTCATGTCGATTGCTCGTCATTTGGGGCCTGTAGGAGTCCGGGAATCCCGGTGACTCAATTTGGGACGATTCGTCAGAATCGCCCCGATCTCGCATTTTAATGCGTCTCAATGGATGCATCTCGATGGATGCAAGTGACATTTTTAGCCTTCTGGGGTCGTTTCCCATCGATTGGCTTTGTTTCCCCTGCGCTGCGGCGTGCATGGGGCGTAGAACGGGCCGATTCGGCCGTTCTATAGTTTTACCCTCCGGATTGATTTAGCGATCCTACCAGAGACCGTTATAGGCATAACGGTCCCTCCATAGACCGTTATGGTTCGTTCATTTTGTCTTTCGAGATCATGGAGCATAATAGACCAGGGCTGGTCCGTTATTTGAGTATAACGCCCCTATCTAGGTGCGTTATGCTCGGGTTGTTTTCGAGGCCTGCTACTACGTCAGACCCTTGACGACCGTGTTGCCTCGAAGATCGTGTCAGTTGGTTAGGCATAACAGACACCTCCTTGTGCGTTATGGTTACATAATGCCCCGGTGCAAGTCCGTTATTATGCATTGACTAACGTTTTATTTGGGTATGGCCGTTGATATAACGCGCCTAACCCTGTGCGCCATGTGGCTACAATGGACTCATTGTGGACTGTTATATGCTTCTTGTCTATGTTAGTGTTTTGGGTCCGTTGGCTTTAACGCACCAGTTGTGGTGCGTTAAGCTAGTATAACGTGCCTATGGAGGTCCATTATATTCCCCTTGGTTTGAGTTTTGGTCCGTTGGCCATAACGCCCCTATCCTAGTGCGTTATGCTGATATAGCGCCCCTCTCTTGGTGCGTTATATCGTTTGTATTTGAGTTTTAGATCTGTCTGTCATAACGCCCCTTCCGTGGTCCGTTATAGTAGGTAACGCCCCTATGCTGGTGCATTATAGTCCTGTTATTGGCCGTGATGGTCCTTGTTTTGTCCTATGTGTTGGTCAATCTTAGGTCGTGTTCTTGGGTAGTGTTTGTCTGTTGGTGGTTGTCTGGATCGGTCAGTTTAGGTGATTGGGTGTGGTCTTTTCCTTGACCACGACAGTACCCTAACAACTCAATCTAGAACTGCCAGTGTCCTTGTCTCTAGTTCTATAGCGGCTGTGCCTTGACTATCGGGTTTGCCTAGTGGTTGAGTGATGGTTCACTTTGCCCAGAGTGTTGTTGTCATCTACCACTCCAGTTTCTGCTTGTCTTGGCTTGATCTCGTGGTTTGCCCATAACCTGTGGGTGTCTGTTGACATCCTATGAGGGCAGTGACCATGATGGGATGGCCAAGAGTGCTTTTGCATGCAGTGTATGTGTCGTGTCGGGTTTCAGTCAACCCGGTGAGACTAGGGGTTGACAGGCGACCTTGTCTGTGTCTCGACCGTGCCATCCAGCTCGAGATAGTGGTCTGGATTCCTCAGGGTATTGTCCTACCTTAGTTTGCATGTCCAGGTGTGCTGAGAGTTCTTGGTGTCCCCTCAGGTCTCCATGTGTCATTTTCTTGGAGCGTCTTTTTCCCTGGCTTAGGATTAGACCGATTGGCGGCTTGTCTCGCTATGTGTGACAATCCTAACTCAGAGTTGTAGGACTCAGGGACCGTTGTAGTTGTAGGTTTAGTTGCCTTGTCCTGAGTCTGTTGGCAGTCTCCTGAGCTGCCTTTGGTGCTTCGAAGTATGTGTTACAGGGCACTCTTACCTGTATATACTTCGACACTTGTGTTTTGGAGTCCGTGTCTTGTGAGACTTCACTAGTCGTAGCCTTACGGCACGCTTCGGCATGACGGCTTTTACAGCGGGGCACTTTCGGTTATGATTTTTAAGCTAGTTTTCGTCGACTGTCGCGGTTACCGTTGCATCCTACGGGGGGAGAAAACTAGCCGCAGGCCTGGCTTAGGCAAAAGCCAGTGTGTGCACACGTGGTCAGGGGCTTTGGACTAACGCCGATGAATAGGAAGACGTGGAAGAAGAAGGGTAACATACAGGAGAAAAATGGCGCTCTATAAGGGCAAATGGAGACTTTATATAGGAAAATCAGGAAAATACAATGAGGGATGTAAGATGTAGCGACTTGGGATCTGAGTACCAAAAAGGAACCGGCGTGACTCGAACCTCGGCCCGCCTCCCATGTGCCCAGAGACTCGGAAGGGATAAAGGATAGGTGTGGTGTACATAGAAATAAGAAATAAAATAGGACAACAGATATAATAACAGAAATAAACCACTAACTAAAACATAGTCCAATCTAATAGAAAGTACAGTCTAAAGTAGTAAAATGTACCACGTGCCAAGTGAACACTCGGCTCGACAAGCTGGCAACTAGGAACCTCCACGCAACTCCCTCGAACTGCGAGGAAGAACTGCCACACCTGAAAACTTGGGGAGAGCCTCCTGTCACTGGCTCAGTAGGGATCCTACAGAACCCCAACTGAGAAACAACGGTGGCACGAAAAGTAAGAACTACGAAAGCAGGAAAGTAACTATGGTGGTCGATAAAATCTCGGCTCTATAGCTACTCCTACTGTACCAAAAAATATGACCCGGTCTCCCGTCAGGGGACAACCAAGTCACGCACTCGACATCTTGATTCCACGATAGGGGGACCACCAGACACGCACCACCCTAGCCACGCTACTAGGAAAACGCCACGACACCTCTATCGTGGAGGCATGCCCTCACAGAAGGGCCCAAGCCAAAATCACGCGGTCAGGAACACAATCATGACCTTGCAGTCATGAACTCAACGCCATCTAGGAAAAAGCCCTCGGTGACGCTCACTGGAAACCCCAGACCTCGACTACGGCAACGCTCCCGAAATAACACACGAACCCTCGTCTTGCAGACGAGGAACAAAAATCGTGACACGACAACTCACATCATGTGACGGGAGTACCGCCCACTAGAAGAACGACCGGATGCATCCCCTGACGTCTTACACCACATTACAAGTGTCTAGCTACAATGCCCCAGGCCCGAGACTCAGACACACTCAGTAGCCAATAGTACCACAAAATAAGGATTAGTTGGGGTCGCGCCCGTCGGAGCTGTCTGACGCCCCCAACCTTGTGTGCACACTTAGACCATGCACCCTAGGCCTGTCCTCTAGCTGGTAATTCCCCCCGAGCCTGGACTCGACTGTGCGTGGGGGCCCTACGGTAACCAACCTACTCACCGTCTCTCTCAGGTACGCCACTCAGTCACTCCCAGGCAAGCCAGGACACGTGTGCCGAGGGAAAGCTATGACTAGTGGACGTGTCACAAAATGTGGACACTAAGAACCACGCATGCACCCATTGTGAGTAACACAAAGTAACAGGTGACTCGAAGTCACCAGGCTCTGGGCAGCCCATTAGACCTACTAACCGTATCCGGCACTCCTCCTCTCTTTTTTTCTTCTGTTCTCTTCTCTCTCTATATATCAGATCATGGGGATGGCCATGCTGGCAGCAATGGGTCAAAGGAGATCACCGAATCTTCTCCCAGCCTTGGCTTTTCACGTCAACCGTCAATATTCCACATGTGGGGTGGACAAAGGGGTGGTAGCAAAGGGAGGACGCCTTTCGCAGTTGCCTGGATGATCAAACGTCCCACTCAGCCATTGCGCACCAAAGTAAGGACCCTTTGATGGGGGTAATGCCTAATGGTCCTTGAAAAAGAAGTGTCTGTGATTTTCATGAAAGTGTGGCAAAGCCACAATTTATGCCGTGGCCGGAGCCACCGTATCAAGAAGACCAAAGGCGCCACCGGTTCACAAGCCCAAAGGGGCCACCGGATGAGGGGCGTTGGCGGGGCACAGCCATCGGGTCAGCATGGTGGGGAGCCACTGGTTTGACATGGGCAAGGGCACCGTATCACAAGGGTGGGGATGCCACCGGATCACATGGGTGGCAAGGCCACCGATTCACTTGGGTGGGGGTGCCACCGGATCACTTAGGTGCCACCGACATCATGTCCTCTGCCACCTTCGAATTCAAGATTGCAGATAATTATATGCCCAGTGATTTTAACCCTTTGGCCACAGCCATCAATTATCTTCGAATTCCGGTCCCAAACTCTGCCAGGTCCACTATTCACCACAAATGCAAGAAACTTGCCATCAGAGCTGAAATCTAAATTTTTCATAGATTGATTGGTTTCACTTTGTTCAAGAATTATCTCCATGGCTGGCCACTTGAAGATCCTCATATGACCATCCTCACCGCCACTTGCTAGCAAGGAGCCTTCTACATTGAAAGTCAATGCCAATTGTAGACCAACATCTTCCAACTGAGTCAATGTCTTCTTCGATGATTTTAGAGCTGGCTTATGCACTTTCATACCCTGTGGCAGATCCCACTCTCCACTGACAGCAATAAGGTAACGTGACCAGGGAAAAGAACGTACCCAACACCGAGTGAACACTCAGCCTGGCAACCTGGCAACTAAAGAACCTTTCACAGGGATGCTCCACTCTGAGTAAAATGTAGCACCTGAAAAGCAGGGAGTGAGCCTCATCTCATAAGCGTAGTAGGGGTGCCGTTGAACCCCACTACATGAAAGCGATGACAGGAGTAACAACAGTAAGGAAAGCAGTAAGAACAATAACTACAGAAGCAATAGAGTAAGGGTGTAGGAGCAACAATTAAGAACTACAATAGCAGCCACAGTACACTATCACCGGCACAACATAAGCACGGTGACCGAAACTAGAAGATGGTAAACTAGGGAAACACGCCCACATGCGCCCTCAAAATGACACCGACAACCATAGTCGGACAGTCTGTCCTAACCGATGGAACCATGAACAAGGCCACAGGCCGCACAACAAACCAACACCTATGGGAGAATCTCTCTATCCAAAGACAGAACCAAGGGGAGGACCTCTCGAAAGACCCTCTTGATCCCGAGCTAACACTAGCAGAAGAACCATGTCCACACCAAACAGAACGGACCAAAACGCCAACACGGTAGACCACACCGAGGAGAAACCTGCACTGAAAACCCCTTAGGTGACGCGAGTACTAACCCACTGGCCATGAGAACGGATGCGTCCTCCGACGACTTATACCGTAGCCTCACGTGTCTCCCTACACACCCTTCCAGCGAAAACTGAGACACCAACACAATACACAACACTAGTGTACCACAGAACAAGGACTAGTCGGGGTCATGCTCGTCAGCACGCATCCACTGCCCACGACCATGTGGGCATACATAGACCATCTGCTCTTGGTCGGTCCTCTAGCTGATTTTCCACCCAACTGGACTCAGGTTGCAAAGGCAAGGGACCCTCAGGTACCAGCCTAAAAATCACTACACGGGACAAGCCTATGCCACTCCCTGGTGGGTTGGCACGCGTACGTGCCCAGGTCAGCTACGTCTAGTGGGTAGAGTCACCAAGAACTTGCCGCAACCACGGAAATCACTGGAGTACCACTGACACGACCAACCCACCACGAGGTGGCTCACCAGCTGAGAACCAAGGACCACTAACCAAGCAGTCACATCCTGACTGCTAGACCACCGAAGACCTACCAAAGCATAGGTCAAAAACACAAGGACCATGGTCCACAACTCCTACCCAAGGCACCTAGCTACAATTACGGCCCTCACGCGGGAACACCGCCCGCAGTCATGGGACCCTCGCGGGGATAGTCAACATGAGTAGCCCAACACAAGGAAGACTGTCCACAACCCAACTACAAAGCCATACACTTGGGTAGTCCACACCACCCAACCTGACTTGACAAAACCTCGAAGATCCCGTAGACACACGTCACGAGAAGCCCCAACTCCCATGAACACTTCGGGCACCAAACACTACGTAAAGCATGGGACATAGTCTTTACCCCAGGATTAGCACAGAATACACTCATAGAAATCCAGACCACAAGGAACCGCGTGGATACCTCTACCACGAAATCACGTGTCACACAGACACCCCAAAAATGTGGGATGCAACACAAACCAACTCGGGACTACAAAGGGACAGGGCGGCCACCCTCCTGGCCGTCCTAGGGCCTGGGAGGCCAAGTGCCTGGCCGCCCAGTGCCTTGGCTTCTTGGGCCTAGGCGGCCACCTGTTGGGCCGCCCAGGAATCTGGGTACAAAAGGAGAGGCCAGCCAGGGTAATGGCTGCCCAGCACCCTCGGTGGCCAGACCCTTGGCCGCCCAGTGGCTTGGGCACCCAGAGTGTTCACCGCCCAATCCAGGGCACAAATGGCCACAAAGGTGGCTACCTCCTGCTGATTTTCCAAAAAAATAGAGACATCCTTGTGGACTTAGCTCCTCACCCCATTCGCCCCACTACAAAGGGGAAACAAGGGAAAATCCATCCTCGGACATCCCCACTATCGAGAAACCAAGAATAAACCACAAATCAAGGCCATAAGAGGCCAAATCCATCGCTCATCCCAGGGCATCCAAAAAACCCCGAACAATAGAAATGCTTCCTCTCTTGGCCTCACCGGGCATGGAATCGTAGGAAACGCATGAGATAAGAGTAGGGATCCATCCCCCTAACTTAAATGATGCTTTACCATTGAAATTCACGCGAAACGACTAACACCCCACGGCCGACTCCTCGCAAGCACCGCCACCACCTCCACCTCCGATTACGTGCATCCTTGTCCTCACCGCACACCGCCACTACACCACGCTCGCCCCTCGCCACCTCCGTTGGCTGCCGAAGTGAGAAGGGAGAGTGAGAGGGAGATGGGAGAGTGTGAGGAAGAAGAGGCCCAAGAGGAAGGGAATGAGGGGATGGAGGGGGAAATGGGTGGTTTAGGGTTTAATGTCGAATTGGGCCTGGTTGGGTCAGTCTGGACCTGATTTGGCCGTCCCAATCTATGCGTATATTTGGGTTATGGATTTACCCCTCTTCACTTGCCCCCTACTTCCGAGCCAAAATTTGGGCTCGAAGAGTAGTATGCTATGGGGTAGCATCGATGGCTCGAGTGGGGGATATCATTATCGGCAGGGGCCATTTATTGCGGCTATCCTGGGGTCATGGGTATGATGATGGTGATTCCCTCAAGCTATCACGAAGAGGCCCTTCTTGGAGTTTGAAGCATTGCGACGCATCCCGCCAGGGTCGTCGGGTTATATATGTAAATATCTCGCATGCTTGCGTCTCATGTTTCCTCCACCTAGGGCTTTTCCCCTTCGTTGCACCGATATTCTGAGAGAATCCATGTCCCGTGAGAGCGACTTGAGGGAGTGGAGGATCGTAGAGGCTTTCACAGAGTTGGCAGAGATCACTGCGGCATCGATCCGTTAGCTTCCTCCTCCTCCTGAGTCTTCTGATTCTACAGTCCTCTCTTCTTCCTCTCACTCTTCTTGTTCCTCCTTGATGGAGCGCAATCCTATAGTTGAGGTCTGGATGCCCTAACAAGGTGTGGGAGGTTCAGTGCCAAGCCGTCCTTTGCGCAGCAAGTTATGTGAGGCCGAGGTGAAGGGGATCGAGGCCCACTACGAACTTCTATGGCGGTATTTCTTTTCTCTGGCCAAACCACACGAGTCTAGCCTGGATACTCGTTCGGGCCTCTTCTACACCTTCCTTCAGACTTGGAAGTCTGGGTTTCACCATCATCTCAACTCCTTCGCTATGTAGCTACTACAATTCTACCAGTTGGCTCTTGTCCAACTGGTTTTCAATTTATATTCCTTCATGTTCTCTTTCATTTTTCTTTGTTGCTCGTGCAGTTTCGACCAATCTTTAGACCGTTTTTACACTTTCTTTGAGGTAGGAGCAAACCCAAGCAGGGAAGGGCTTCTTCTATCTTCAGGCGAGGAGGAAGAGGAGCTGTGTGACTCTCTCTCCTCAGGATTCTTCGCACAAGGGGTGGAAGACTCAATTTTTATGGGTCAAGACTAGTAAGGGAAATCCCGACTAGGGCTTCCCTATCCAGCGAAACTTCCATCCGGTATTCCCTCTGAAGTAGCCAGTGATCCCCTCGGAGCTGGAGGAGGAGATTAAGATCCTTCAGGAGAATCGCCAAACTACCGTTGAGTTAATGACCTTAGCCAACATTAAGGATTATCCTCGCCAAGCGCTGCCACCCAGTGGTAAGGACTTTAAGCTTCAACTTTCATACTTTCTTATTTCGATCAGTCGAGTCCTTTGCTGACGACTTGCCTTTTGTTGAGCAGAAGCCAGATGCGGAGGTGGCAAGGGGCAACCAACTGATCAGGAGGTCATCAACCTGGAGGGGATGACTACTCCGAGCGTGCCTCAAGCTTCAGCAGGTCCTTCTTCTGCCCGGGATAAGGGCAAGCAAGTTGCTCGGGACAATGCCTCCAACCGCTGAGGGTCCAAGCAAAAAGATGCCAAGGAGCGGCTACTGCTGGCTTTGATGAAGGCGTTGACTGCAAAGAAGAAGTAGTTGAAGAAAGTGAAGACTTCCCACCCGACTGAGGAGCCCGTAGCTGAGGGTTTTCGTCACCCGAGCCTTCCACCGACTGAGCTAGAGGTTCCCACAGCAATTGAGGGGACTTCCTCTGAGTTGGCGGGAGCGCAGGGGGAGGAGGTCAGCTTCGAGATCCCGGTTGGGGTCGACGGGATGCATGGCGAGGAGGAGGATGTTGAGGTGCCGGTCCAGGCCGAGCTGAGCATCATGGTCCCAAGATTGGGGACGATTGGAGGGGATGCTCTGACCCTGACCCTCCCGGAAGAAGCTTCTCCTCTTCAGTAAGGGCGGTTCACCATCCAGGCCTCCCTATACAACCAGTGCTGAGATTTGGTACCTCTATCTATTTGGGAGGAGTTGCGGCCCTATTCCCCTACCATGCTCTTTGAAAGGGTCATGGAGGGAGGTATCTTCATGGCTCAGTTGGGAGCTGAGATTACTGACTTTGTGGCACTGCTGGTGAATGAAGGAAGGGCTCAATCCCAGGTTCGTGTTGAGTCCAACCGTAGGATCGGTCGGTTAACATCCGAGCTCGGGGTGCTTCAGCAAGAGGTGGCTTCACTCCGAGCACGTGATCAGGAGACTCAAGAGGAAGCTCGATCGCAGGCCGAGTAATTGTCCCAAGCTCAGTATATGGCCAAGCTTAAAAGCAAGCTCTTGAAGGAGGAGCATCGGGCTCATGCAGAGCGCTATGGTTAGTGGGCAGCTGAGCGAGAGGAGCTTGATAAATGCTATATTTTACATCATAAGTTGCACCACATTCATCATCTTTGTGCATTAAAATGAATGAAATTGTGCACGATCGCTTCCCTCGCTAAGGGACGTATCCGAGCTTGCCTAGAGTCCTAGGTCGTCTCGCGGGTCCGTCCCGCATCAGGGACGGGTCACTCTCACACTTACAGCGGTGACATGGACTCACGGGCTAGGATCCTACTCTCTCGCAGTGGCATACGACCAAATACTAGCTAAGCAAATGAACGCCAAGAAGTTAGGATCATTACCTCTACGCTCTCGGCGTGGGGAAGACAACCCCGGCCAATCTCAGACTCCTAGTTAACAAAATTTTACAGTGGTACAAAAATTTGACCCACTCCACGCAGGGAGGTAACAGGTCACATGTGGTGCCCGGGAGTCATGACGATCAGGTTGACGGGCAGCATCTTGATGGCGTCTCGGAGGTGCAGAACCCGCATTTTGATGCTGTCCGGATGGCGCGATCTACGGGTCCGTGGGTCCCACGGATCGCTCAGTCCTCCGGAGCTGCTGGGATGGGTCCCGCTGTGATGGGGACCCCTGGTGGCGTGTTCCCCGAAATGGCGATCAGCCGAAAACACCGGTCAGAGGTCGATCGGCTCCGATCTCTAAGCTTTGGAGTTGTTGCTCACGGATCTGCAGGTTTTGTTTCAGGCACGCGCTCCGGCGAGATCGGCTGCTGCGTTCAATCCAGATGTCAGATCGAAGCACAAAAGGTACCATCGAAAAGCTACTTCGAAGCACTTCGATCTAAGGCTAGAGAGAGAAACTGGATCGGCATAGATCTGGCCTTGATCAATTTTTGAAGTTTCTGTTGGACAGTGGCCGAAATCTCAGAGTAGCAGGGAAGTTTCCTAAGAACCGCCGTTGACCGCAGGGTAAACCTCAGATTTGGAGATTAGGCTCTTCAGGAAAGTTGTAGAGATGGATGTAAGGAAGACGAGGGTATTTTGTTTGTGAGCTTTTATGGAGATTTCTTGTTATGGATTTTCTAAGGACTGGTGGTCAGATCTGGGAAGTGGCAGACAGATCTGAACTGGGAGATGACAAGATTTTTAAGAAAATTTGAATGTGGTGATAAATTCACAAGAAAATTTGGGGGCGACGTTTGGAGTGGACAAAACTCTCAATAAAAATTTCAGCTCATGTGGAGGTGGTTAGAGGGGGCTAAAGGGAATTTTGGTGGTTTGCTGGTTCTGTGATCTGCACAGTGACAGATTCGCAGGGGTGTGGTGACGAAAATGTTAAAAATAGCAAACGAAGGATTTTGGGGCGGGGTTTTCTTGTGGAGTTCAAGAAGGACGTGGGGAACCTACCATAAAAGTTTCAGATCCAAAGGAGCACAGGGTTGAGAGTAGAAATTCCAGGATCAAGGGGCTGTCCTGAGTGGATAGAACTCCGGCGACGTTGGCGGTGGTGCAACGGCGGCACGATGGCGGCGGCGGCTACGACGATCTCACGAACCGATAGAGGAGGTGTCTCACCTCAGAAACACAACCTTCCCAGCTACAGAAGGGGGAGAGAGGGAGGACGTCTTCAAGCTGGTGCTCTGGTAGGGTAAGGTTGACGACTTTTCTTTGCCCGGATTTCAATCCATGCACCTTTCGCTTATTGTATTTGGAAGGTGGCGTTGATAGCCTACTCAATAACCTCGAGTGTCAGCTCCTGGTAGGTTGGGATACTGGGGCTAGCATCTAAAGATGTGTGCGTGATTTAATGCCTTACCCACGATGGTGAGGGAGGTCTCTCCCGCTAAGCTGGTACACTGGGGCCGACGTTCGAAGACATATGCACGATTTGATGCCTTACCTGTAGTGGCAAGGGAGGTATCTCCCACTGAGTTGGTACACTGGGGCTGGCGTCCAAAGACATATGCGTGGTTTGATGCCTTACCTGCGGTGGCAAGGGAGGTATCTCCCGCTGAGCTAGTACACTTGGGCCGACGTCTGAAGACGTATGCGCAGTTTGATGCCTTACCCACAGTGGCTAGGGATTTTGTTGAGAGGCAGGCTGGGGAGCATGCTTGGCCTCATGCTCCTTAGCTTTGCCTTTATGATCTGGCTGGGAGTAGGGTCTGGTGATAGCCAATGATGCCCTGGGATATTGTCACTCTGGGTGGTTATCCTAGTTCTACGTGCTGAGTGCGCCTTGTGGTGGCGGGCCCGACTTGCGAGCGAAAGCTACCAAAGGCTCTGAGGACACCATTTTTGTAGTCTGGACTGGGTTGCAGGGTAGGCGGAGAGGACCCGATGGCTCACCGGCGGAAGAGGCTCAGCGCGATTGAGCTGGGACCTCTCTCTGCTTCTGCTTCCCCTTCCTATCCCCTAATGCTGGAGACAAGAGTAGGGCAAAGAGAGTGAGAGGGACTTGGGGAGCCCATCATTGTCTCACCCACCTGGACATCCTCTCGGCCGAGGAGGACTCGGAGGAACCTGGTGGTGTCTTCTCTGGAGAAGGGGAGAGACTCCAGCTCTTGCTAAGGCCGCCATTGTACGGTTGAAGTGGCAGGGGCTGGCTGGCTAGTCCTCAACTCCCTGGGGTCTGGAGGAGCCGTGGTGGCAGGAGGATGGATGACATTGACCAAGAAATTGCTCGGCCCTATCTCTTGACTAGCGTCCTGCTCCCTGCGCCTTCATAAATGCTCGAGAGCTTCTCGATCATCGGTTTGGAACTCGAGCCATTCTTGAGTATGCTGGTAAGGAAACCCGTGCCTATTTTCTTGAGGGGGGTCTGGCTACTCTGGTGCATCTCTGGTGATGCTTAGGGTTTCTTCGACGGCTTGTCGAAGTCTCACAAGTGCCATGGAATTTCCCTCAGCATTGATCTGCTCCCACTGGATCTGTTTCTAGATGAGGTATTGAACTTCCTCATAGGACTCATCGTGTGGTAGATTCTAGAGTGGAAAGGGCAGTACTGGGGCTGACTAAAGTCCCAGTGAGTGTAGTCTGCCAGCAGATCGCAGGGTGGGATTTGCCCCCTTTCGACAAGGAGATCGAAGAGTCGCCAGGTCCTCTCCTTGGGAAAGGAGAGAGGTCTGTGATCATGCTAGGACCTCCACCCCGGATACCAGAGCGAATGCTGACCCTGGTTGGTACTGGGCTCCTCTGCTTCGACGTCAGAGAGAGAAAATGTAGCCATTATGTGGATCATGTTAGCCAAGTAGTGAATCACACACGTTGCTTTGGTGGGCCTGGACCACGTATGTGACTGTGGGGGATCGACGAGACCACTATTCATCTAGATGAGACCATCTCGGATCAGCTTCTGTGCCTGAGTCTTGAAGACATATCAATCTTCAATTGGGTGACCCAACATGCGATGATATGGGCAATAGCTAGGATCATCGGTCTTTTGGGCCTCGTCCAGCTTGCGGACTTCTAGCAACTCGATGATCTTCTAGGCCATGCAGAGGTCGAAGAGCATCTTTGTATATTCCTTCTTGAAGGAGAAGTGTGTCTTCATGCGCTCCGAGAAGGAAGGGGTGGCCGGCTTATCTGCTGGCTTCTTGTCATGGCCGCTCGTCCCGACCTCATTGTCAGTCTTGGCGGCAGGGGTGAACTCAATAATGTTCACCTCCTTATAGGGCTGGCGTTCTCACGCTTGTTTACCCTTTGCTGAACCATAGCTCGGGTTGCCAGTGGAGAACATCTCTATTTCAGCAACTACCAAATTCCACTGATCGAAGCCTTTGATGTTAGTTCCGAGGAGCTTTTCACTTACCTCAGTCACCAAGCCTCGGTGACATACGGTGATGGCATCTTCCTGAACTAGCGGGTTGGTGCACGTCATGCTGAGGTCTCGCCACTTCTTGATGAAGTCGAGGGCGCTCTCCCCCTTCTTTTATCGGAGAGAGCAGAGCTCGACTAGGTAAATCTTTCACTCAACCGTCTGGAAATAGTCAAGGAATTTCTTCTGGAGATCTGCCCAATCGATGGGTGAGTTGGGCTTCAGGTGGGAATACCACTGGAAGGCTATTCCCATATGTGAAGTGGTGAAGTAGCGAAGGAGGTACGACTCGTCCAACGCTAGCTCGCTCATGGCCGTGATGTAGTAGACCAAATACTCATGTGGAGACCCCTGCCCGTCGAACTGTTGCAGCTTCGACGGCTTGGCGTACACCAGAGGAAGCTTCTTTAACTGGTGGTGCAGTGGGTAGGGGACGCTATAGAGAGCTATAGTTGCGACCCCCTCCCAAAACTGGGTGAGCATGGTCTCGATGATTCGCTCGATCATCTGGCGTAGTGCCATGAGATTTTCTGGCACCGATGGGTTGGATGTTCAGGATTGAGCTTCGACTAGGGGCATGCCGAACCTGGTCACTATCGGGGTTCGGGTGGCTGCGGCTGAGGCGTTGGCGCCATTGTGCCTAGCTGGTGGAGCTGGTGCTTCAGCCATAGGCCGGGTAGGTGGCTGAGGGTGAACGTCTCATTCCTGAAGAAGGTCTTGCAGGAGGGCCTTCAAATGCTGGTTCTCCTTCATGAGAGTCTCAAGAGTCACCTCATGAACCTCATTTGTTGGAGGGTCATTGTTGATCGATTCTGCATTAACAGGAGCGGCACGGTCCTCAGTTGGAACTTCCTTTACTCGTTCTGACGCCTAAGGTCTAGTGGAAGTGCCGACGTGGTCTCCCGGGGCCAGAGGTTGAGTCTGATGATGAGGCCTTCTGAGCTGAGCTATAGGCTAGTTCAGATCGTCAAACTGAGTCTCGGGCTAGTGTCCGATGGCATAACACGAGAACACCCTAACTGCGTCGTTAATGAACTGGGCCGTCCGCTTCCTCTGGGGATGCTTTTCAGGGCAGACGGGTGCCCCCAGTCTATCGAAAATCGAGGTGCATTGTAGAGGAGCCTCCATCACGGTGTCAACCTGAAGAGAACTCAGGGTCGGATACTGGTGAGGCCCGAAACGAGCAGGTCGTTATTTCCGCCTATCTAGGTGAGAGACATTGGGTGACTGGGCATCGCGGGGTGGTGCCGTTGTGGAATTGGCCGCATCCTGTCTGACACTATGTCTAAGAGCTTGAAGGGGGTTTCTAAGGTGTGCCCTCCGAATAGCTTGAGCCTCTTCTGGGGTGACCTAGATTCTTCTTAAGTGGAGTTGCTTGTCTCCGTCATTGTTAATCCTCTGACGGGACTTGGGAGCTCGTGTATCAGGCTGGTGTGGGTGCCTTCGGGTTGCTGTCAGGGTGCCTGCTTCTCTGAGTTCCACCTTGTCCTCTCGCGTTCGCCGAAGGAGGCTGAAACAGTTAGAGGTGGGAACCGTTGGGACCGTGAGTCATTTTGGGTTGATTTGTGAAAAATCACCCATATCGTGTCGTTTTGTGTGAGGTTTGATCCATTCCAGCTTGTGAAAGGATGGGAATGTGATTTATGATGTATCCCCGTCATTCTGGAGACGATTGGGATGTGGAAAAGTATTTTTCCACTAATTTTTCTAGTTCTCGGGTTCGACGTATTAACGTGGAGCTCCTAGGGGGCACGTCTATTAACATACTACATCATGCCACCACATTCATCTAAGAAGATGAACAGTGGGGCGGTGAGGCGGTAAGGGATGCGGTCCAAGTGTTGGACGTGATCCTGGAGAACGTACTCAAGGTCTCCACTGTGATCTTGAAGAATGCACTTGAGGTCTTCGCCACGTTCTGTGATTACCGCACTCGAGGCTGTGGCTGCATCTATTAACGCGACCTAGGCCTGTGCCGCATCAATGTGTTGACGTGCAATAAGGGTTGGACGCATTTAGCTGGCATCGCGATGCATCCTTTAGACACATTCATCATCGCGACGTAGCTCTGCACCGTGTTCATGGCCTCTATTTTCTGGGTATTGTTTGTGTTGTCTCGGGCTCCGGTGAAACCAATATTCAATGTCTTGTTGGCATTTGACTCGATGGATGCCTTCGGTCTTCCGTGAGAGTCATATCTGTGTGTCGAGGGTTCCCAGAAGAGTGGTCTCATCCTGAGCAGTCTTTAGTGTTTCTTCCGTGGTTATTGGCTTGACTTCGACCCCTTGGTTAGCCTATTGCACATGGATGTCGTGGACGTCCTATGAGGGCTGTGACCGTGTTATAGGGTGTTCGAATGTGCCATTGCACTGAGAAGTGTTTTGTGTATTTTGAGGCTCATTATGATTTCTGGTCAACCCAGTTGTGACCCAGTGGTTGACACGTGACCTTGTGAGTGTCTCGGTTATCCTGTATGGATCGAGACTCTAGTTTTAGGCACAGGGAGGTATTATCTTACCTCGATTTGTATGCTTACTTGGTCTGAGGGCTTTGATATTCCCTCATGTTTCGTGCTTTGTGTTATATGGAGTCTATAGTCCTGTGTGCAGCCTAGGGGCTGAGGACTTATGGTTTATTGAGTTTTATCATGATTTTAAATTAGGGACTAGGCTGATTAACAGTATATTACCGTGATGTGCGACGATCTTGACCCAAGTCATGTGACTCAAGGATCATTATGTGCAGGTCTAGTTGTCTGTCCAGAGTCAGGAGGCTAGTTGGTGTGCTGCCTTGTGTTTCGTAGTGCGTGCGACAGGTCAGTGTTTATCCTATCAACACTTTGGAGTTTCTTTTGGAGAGTATCTGTGTCTAGTGAGCCTCCACTAGTCATAGCCTGACGATACTTGGTGTCGGCCCACCTGGGATTGGTGGCGGGGCGAGTTCCCGAGATACGATTTTTAGGCTAGTTTCTATGGGCTCCCTTGCTCTGCAGTAGCGTTCTACTGGGGGAGAAAACTAGCTAGAGGCCTAGCTCAAGGTATTGGGCTTGGGTGTGCATACGTGGTCTGAGGCAATTGGACGAGCACCGACGGGCGTGACCCTAAATAGTCACTTGTTATTGTTGTTCCTTGCACTTGGTACAATGTCTCAGTCACCGTGCTCGAGGTGAGTATGAGACACTTGAAGTGTAGTGTAAGACGTCAGTGGACGCATCTAGCTTTGCTTCTAGTGAGGAGGTGCTTCTGTCATATGACACGTGACTTGTGGTTTTGTGACCGGTTCTCTGTCAGCGTTGACGTAGTGCTTCGGGTAGCCTGTCTCTGGCTTTACTGTGGCTTGTGTAGCGGACACGACAGTGAGGTCATGTGTGCGCCGGTGTTTTGGTTAGTGTTATGTGATGCCTACATGTCTATTATAGCATGACGTGTTCTGGCAATGTAATCAGGATTTCTTGAGTTTAGTCTGGCAACTCCCTACCAGGTGTGTGGGATGTTGTGCCTTTCCCGATTAGGAGAAGTGCAGAGGGCCGAGGTTTTATCGGCAGCCGTGGTTTGTTCGCCTTTACCTCTTTACTTCCATTGTTGTTACTCCTGCTTATTGCTGTTGCTCTTATTGTTGTTACTACTATTACCGCTTTGGTTTCTTGGTGGGGATCTCTGGGACTCCTATTGAGCCAGGGACATGAGACTCACCCCTGACTTTTCAGGTGTGGTTGCTCTTCTTCGTTGTGGTCTGGTGGTGCTATTAGTGGTTCTTAGTGGCCAGCTTTGTCAATGTTGGGCTTCCCCCGACGTGAGGGTACGTTCCCTATTCTGTTGGAGTGTACTTGTCTTTAGTTGGACTGGACTCTGTTAGCTGTTATAGCTACTAGTTTTAATTTGTTATAGAAAATGTGATTTTATTTCTACTATTTTAGCAATCCTGATAAAATATAGTAATTGTTTACTGCCTAATATTATTAGATGTAAATGTTGTACATATTCTCATCCTTATTTTTTCTCACAAGCAGGGCAAGACCGATCACGGCCTACTTCTTCTCTCGCTCACACACGCACACACACACATACATACATGCACAGGGCAGAGCAGTGGGCTGCTCTCATGCGAGTAGGGCGGCGCAGCCTCGACAGCGAGAGCAGCGCGCGCGCACACACACACACATACATGCACAGGGCAGAGAAAGCAGTGGGCTGCTCTCTCATGTGAGCAGGGCGGTGCAGCCTCGACAGCGAGAGCAGCACACACACACACACACACACACACACACAGAGACTTGCTTTTTCTCACAAGCAGACAAGGCCGGTCACGGCCTGCTTCTTCTCTCCCTCTCTCTCTCTCACACACACGTACACAAGGATACATGCACACACACATGAACAGGGCAGAGAAAGCAGCGGACTGAGGGGGAGAGAGCGACTTGCTTTTTTTCATGTGGGGGAAGGCAGGTTGTTAAACGGGGCTGCCCATTGGGCCGTCGGCCCAATAGCCGCCGCAGGCGCGCGAACGCACGCGTGCGCGGGTGCCACGCGGGCGCCTCTGCTGTGCCTCCCTTTCACTTCCTCGCACTCTCGTTCTTATCCCGTTGGAAGATATTATCCCATGTGTGCCTTCACTAATATAAAAAGACATCAACTGGGAAGCATCCAACACACCCGGTGGCTGTAAGAAAGGGAAAAGGTGAAAACGAGAGAGCAACGGTTGTGAGAAAACGATGCTGCAACAGGTGAACGGAGGCAACATCGCACCGTGTGCGTGCGTCCGTGTGCTGCGAACTGAAGGCTCCCACGAACGGCAAAATAGTGACGAGCTCCGGCGGAAAGTCACCTTGAACCTTGGACTTGGAGTGTGGGCACCCGAAGGTGACTCTAGTAGCCGCCCTCCGACTCCGCGAGTTAAAGACTTAATAAAAATATATTTCCGATGTGTTGAATAGGTACGTCATTATGCATAAAGTCTTGTTCATTTTTGTTTATTACATTCCGGAGCCACCCAACACTGGTATCAGAGCCAAGTTCTTCCCCTCATAGCAGCCGCAGGCGCGCACGCGCGCGTCCACACGCGTGCGCGGGTGCCACGCGACGGCCTATGCTGCGCCTCCCTTTCACTTCCTCGCCCTCTCGTTCTTATCCCGTTGGAAGATATTATCCCATGTGTGCCTTCACTAATCTAAAAAGACATCAACTGGGAAGCATCCGACACACCTGGTGGCTGTAAGAACGGAAAAATGTGAAAACGAGAGCGCAACGGCTATGAGAAAACGTTGCTGCAACGGGTGAACGGGAGGCAGCATCGCGCCGTGTGCGTGCGTCCGTGTGCTGCGAACCAAAGGCTCCCACGAACGGCAAAACAATGACAAGCTCCGGCGGAAAGTCACCTTGAACCTTGGACTTGGAGTGTGGGCACCCGAAGGTGACTCTAGTAGTCGCCCTCCGACTCCCACGAACGGCAAAACAGTCTGCGCTTGTGCGCGCCTGCCGCGCGGCGGCCTCTGCTGCGCCTCCCTTTCACTTCCTCGCCCTCTTGTTCTTATCCCATTGGAAGATATTATCCCATGTGTGCCTTCACTAATATAAAAAGACATCAACTGGGAAGCATCCGACACACCTAGTCGCTATAAGAACGGGAAAAGGTGAAAACGAGAGAGCAGCGGCGGTGAGCAACAGGTGAACGGGAGGCAACATCGCGCCGTGTGCGTGCGTCCATGTGCTGCGAACCAAAGGCTCCCACGAACGGCAAAACAGTGACGAGCTCCGGCGGAAAATCACCTTGAACCTTGGACTTGGAGTGTGGGCACCCGAAGGTGACTCTAGTAGCTGCCCTCTGACTCCGCGAGTTAAAGACTTAATAAAAATATATTTCCGCTATGCTGAACAGGCATGTCATTATACATAAAGTCCTGTTCATTTTTGTTTATTACATTCTGGGGTCACCTAACACTCGTATCAGAGTCAGGTTCTTCCCCTCATAGACGCCGTAGGCGCGCACGCGCGCGTCCGGGCGAGTGCGCGAGTGCCACGCGACGGCCTATGCTACGCCTCCCTTTCACTTCCTCGCCCTCTCGTTCTTATCCCGTTGGAAGATATTATCCCATGTGTGCCTTCACTAATATAAAAAGACATCAACTGTGAAGCATCCGACACACTTGGTGGCTGTAAGAACGGGAAAAGCTGAAAACGAGAGCACAGCGGCTGTGAGAAAACATTGCTGCAACAGGTGAACGGGAGGCAACATCGCGCCGTGTGCGTGTGTCCGTGTGCTGCAAACCGAAGGCTCCCACGAACGGCAAAACAGTGACGAGCTCCGGCGGAAAGTCACCTTGAACCTTGGACTTGGAGTGTGGGCACCCGAAGGTGACTCTAGTAGCCGACATCTCCTGATCAGCTCCCTCACTGCCCTCTTCTTCTCCCCTCCCCCTAGCCCTCTAGCATTCCATTAGACAATCCTTATTAAGACAATAGGATGTCCCCCTCCTCCCCCGCTTCCTCTCCTCCCCTTTCCTCCCTCACTAAAGATCTCTCTGCCCTCAGGATACTCGCACTCCATCTCTTGTTAATTCTGAAGAAGGCCTCCCTCACATCCTTCTCCACAGCTGAAAAGCAAATACCTGCCTTCCCCACCACCTCCCTCACTTGCCCAACTGTCACTCTCTCCACCTTCAACATCTCCCACACCTCCTCCCTGCGTAACGGACTTTTGCCCCTCAGCACCTCCCCCTTTGGATGCAGGTCTCCACCTTCTCCACCGTCCCCTTTCGCCAGCAGCTGTAGCCCGCCGTGGTAGCTTTCCTGATACGTATTAACTTCAGTCTGGCCTTCCCCCGACTCCCAAAAGGAAGCCACTGGGGCCTGTATCAATGTCAGGGAGGGTTGTCCCTCGTTGGACACCTCTGCCTATTGATAGGTCCCGACTGCCGAGATGACTGCAAGGGGGTCTACATCCCGGCTCCCCTCCCTGAGAACGTTTAGGGCAAGGGCCTCAAGGGACCCTCCACTCCGACGAGTCTTTTTGGAGCTCCCCAACCCCCTTGGCCGGAGTAGGGTCTTGCGGCAGGTGTGCTCTCTTCTCCTCCCAGTGAGAGGTGCTAGGTAGTTGAAGAACAGGTCGTCCACCTCACCCGTCGTCCAGCTCCGCTCTCTCTGCTGCCTCTTGAAGCCGCAGACGATGCTGCATAGAGCTCCTATTGGGGGTATGGGTGCCTAGGAGTTGACTGGGAGGGCTCAACATTGTCTGAAGAGGGATTCCTCCTGTCGGAGGACAATATCTGGGTTGGTGGTGATGTACCTTGCCAACGGTCGGCGCGCTAGAGTGTGCAGCGATGTGGGGGAGTTGCCAAGAGTGCCCTGGCACCGCTGTGATCGACACTAGGGGCCACTGTAGCGACCGAGCGAGGAAGACGAAGGCTGTCAGGTCTCCTGTGCCCAGAGTCACCGAGACTCTGGGTCTCGGCTAAGTCACAAGCAATAGGGCTGGAGGACCAACCCGCAGCAGCTCTGTGTGAGACCCTCCCCAGAGGTAGCACGCCAGGCCCAGGACAAACAAGCTAGGGTTTCAAACTGGGCCATGGCCCGTCAGCCCAGCAATAATCCCGCCCTAGTTCGAATTTGAACCAGGGCCTCTAAGCTCGACAAGTACCCATCCCCTTCTACCTTTTTCCTCCTTCCACCTGGGGCAAGAATGCCCTAACGCCCAGCATTGCCACCCTGTAACTCCCAGCAACACTCAACAAAGTCGATGATGGGAGGCACCACCTCTGGACTGTTAACCCTCACTGCCGATTGGATCATCCTGAGGGTCTTTGTCGGGAAAAATGTGGCGGTACCCGGGACCACCGATCTCCCAAAGCCACACACCAGGGTCTCCACCCCCTCCTCAATGCACAGGAATAGTGGTAGGCCCTAGATGGAGATTTCCACCTCCAAGCATCTGGGGTTTAGGAATGTGCCCCTATCCAACTCCCAGCATCGGATCCGAAGAAGGGTCCCTTCCCTCACTGCGTAAACCGCCACTACAGCCGCCTTAGCCTGCTCCTCTGTCCAGCCGATCGCCACGAAACCCGAGAGGTTGAATCGACGAACCTCCCAGCCATCTCCCCTCAAGGCCAGTAGACGAAGGACCTCCTCCACCTGACCGTTGACTAGTGCCTTCCACAGGCATCTCCGCAGCCAGCAGACACAGTCAAAGACCAGCTCACTCGGGATCTGGTCAATGTCGACTGCCTCCCTGCACTGCCTAGGTGGACTCCGGACATTCAAGCTGACCACTTCGGCGTATGCCTGGGCTAGAGGAGCCAATCTTCCAGCACCCGTCCCCTCTGGCAGCCAGACCCTGCAGACCTCTGGATATGGTCCTGTCTTCCGCACCGAAAGCACACCACATTCCTACCACCAGCTAGCCCACGAAAACCCCCACTCTCATGCGGAGCACCCCTGTGGGGAGGAACTGTTCCGGCAACCATAGGAGGTCTAGTTCTGAGAATGCCCTCGGAAGGCTGAACCATGTTCGCCAGAGCTAACCCTTCTTTTTGTGATGGTTAAGTTTATAAAGTTATCTCTGTGAAAACTCTTTGCCAAGTCCTTTCATATTGATGTTTGATAAATTTAACTGCTAGAGCATTGTTGTGGGCAATTGTGCATGTCTATATAGAGAAACGTACTAGGTCCATTGAGAAATTCCTCTGATTTGACAAGCATCAGAACTTTTGAGATGTATTTCTGAAAATTAACTTGCATTTCTAGTTTCCTCAAGTAGATGAAAGTGTCACTTTTGCCCTCTAATGTGGAGCACTATGAACAATGAAAAGTCTTTTGTGTTACTCGTTGGTAAGACCAACAAGAAGAGAAAAGTTTAGCAAGCCTTTAAGAAAGTGTGGATATATTAAAATTCTCATATTATATTATTCATTTATTTGACATCATTTATTCATTTATTTAGTGCGTGGGCGTGCTAGTCACAAAGTGATGATTTGTTCGGACTTGGTGGAAGCCCTTGGTGCGCTATCTGACTGATCAAATGATTATGTGGTTCGCATCGGGACAGAAACCCACCGTGCCATAAAGGTCACGACATCATTTACATCCCCTCGGAGAGGGGAACACCCTTGATTATTCGTCGAGAAAAGAGGGCCCTATGGCCTGAAGAGTCATAAATTAAATGATATTAAGAAAGTTGAAAATTGTACTGAAAGACTTCATATTGACGATGCAGACGGTAAAAGAGTCTGTCGGTCACTCGTGGACCACTTGATGTTCGAACATGTGTCCATCTCAAAAAATACGATGAAAATGGGAATAAACCCGTACAGATGTCTGCCAGAGACACGGCAAGTTCAATGTTGGATTCGAGAGCGGGTCAGATTGAAAAAAGGGATGTTGCCCCGGGTGAGGCTGACTTATGGCCATGCTAGGGAATAGTCCCCGGGGTCCATAGTCGGCCGATAGGGCAGCGTTGATATTCCCTTTTATGGGATCCAGTGGGAGAAAAGATCTCTGAGCGTGCATGCCATGAGGTTGCATTTTTATTTTTGTTAGTTTAGTTCTGCTTCCGTGTGAGTTTTATTCCATTTGGATGCTCCCTAGCATTTCCTTGTTTGGGTAGTGATGCAGGAAAGCCTGAGGTCAATGCAGGTAACCATAACTAGTGAAATCATACTAAAAGTGAGTTACCTGGAGGATGTGTCTACACGAGGCCCGGTTCACACCCATGCTAAATGCAGTGATCACATGCATAGGTTCAGGCATGCACGGGATGGAATTAAGTTTGGGAATCGATCCCCGATACGAGGCGGAGGTATGTCCTCACGCATAAGGATGGTTTCTGACCGGACGTAATCCAACCTTTCACATATTGCCATTTTATATACCACGAGATTGTGGCATGGAGGCACACAAGAAATGTGATTATGCAATCATATGCCAAGGAACATGGCCTCCTTTATTCACGCTATGCATGTAGGATTTTAATTAATTCACTTCTTTGTTCATGCGATGGATACCCATACTCATGCTTGTCAATGTAATGTGGCACTACTCGTGTCCAGTTCTCTTCGTGTCTTCTATAGTTCTTATGGTTTGGCCAGAGCATCCTTTTGTTATTTATTTCATTTGTTTGTTGCTTCCTTTTGTATTTTAATATGTGTATAGTCCTAGTGAAAATTCAGCAGCATCTCCCCTGGACCCGGATGCGGGAGGGGTAAAGCACGTACACATCCACAAGGAGTGACGTAACCAAAAAGTAAAGGTGCGCACGGAAGCGGTAGCACCTCGAGGAAAGCCTATAAAATAATGTGCGAAAGACACTGATCAACGGCTGAGGTACAAAGCAGGGAAGAGTACTCCACCGGATCAAGGGTGCCCAAGGGGCCACCGGATCAAGCGTGGTGGCAAACCACTGGACAGCAAGGGTGGACGGGGCCACCGGATCACTTAGGGGAAAGGGCCACCGGATCGGGCCACCAAGCAAGCCACCGGATCAGTCAATGGGTCACCGGATGGGAAAGGTGGCAGGGCCACCAGATCAATAAGGTGGACAAGCCACCGGTCGTAGGGGTTGCGAGGCCACCGGCTCATAAGAGTGGTAGGGCCACCGGATCATGGAGATGGGGGCGCCACCGGATCAAGGGGTGGAGGATGCCACCAGACCAAGAGAGTAGCAGCGCCACCGGATCTCACGCATGGTGGAGGATGCCACTGGACCGAGGGGGGGGCGAGCATGTCACCGAATGGGGGCAGGCCCAGATCACCAGTTCAGTAGGCGTGCAAGCGCACCAGACCAAGGGCAGACCCACCGGATCAGGAAGGTGGGATGCCACCAGGTCAGGAGAAAGAAGGCCACCGGATGGGGGACCCTGGGAGGCCACTGGATGATGGTTGGATGACTTGTCCACATGAACAGGAGGGGTGTGAGGCCATCGGATCAGGGCTAGGCAATGCCACCGGATCAAGGGCAGAGTGGGGACTGACCGGGGAGAAGGCTGAGGCGCAGAAGGAGCACCAGATCGACAGGGTGGCAGTGCCACCGGATCGAATGGATAGTGAGCCACCGGCTCACCCGGTGGGCGGAGCCACCGGGTCGAGGATTCTAAGGGTGTCACCGGCTCCCAGAGACGGTGAAGCCACCGTATCAGTCAGCGGGCGAGCCACCGGATGAAGAAATGGACTTGGCTATCAGATGAAAGCACAAAGACTTAAGGATGGAGTGGCGGAACCCAACAACTCGAGGTACGTGCCGAGACAACGACACCTTTAATAAAGTTTTGGAAAACCCGAAGAAGGCAACGAACGAGAGGCACAGGGCGAAAATGGGCTAAGGATGCACCAGGTAAGAAAGAGTGACAAGCGTGCCAGGCAGGAGGGATCGAGGAGCATGCCGGGCTAGAGGGACTAGGAGTGTACCGGGCAAGGAGGCTAAAGAGTGCACCGGCCAGGGGGGGTGAAGAGGTGTGCCGGGCTGAAGGGTGTGCCGGATGGAGAAGGCCAAGGGTGCGTCGGGCCAGGCTGATTGGAGAAGTGTACCGGGCTGGGGGGGTTAAGGCCATGCCGGTTCAGGGTGGTTTGAGAAGTGCACCGGCCAGGAGAGTTTGAGGGCGCATCGGATAGAGAGAGAGAGAGAGAGTGCGCCGGTGGTAGGCCTGGGCGGAGAACACATTGGCTAGTGGTTAGGGGCCAGGGCGTTGGATGGAAGCCAAGTGCCTGGGTTGCCCAGAGGTAGGAGTCAAAGGTCCTTTATTCCTAGAGAGACAGGAGACTCTGTTAGACTCAACGATGGAGCTGGGAACCAAGCCTGTGCAGGAGGCCAAAAGGGGAGAACATATTGCACGGGAAACTCACTGATGGAGGATCATTAACCACCGCTACGCTGAGAGACTACCCGTCAGATTGGCCAAACCAACACTCTAGAGGGTGAGCAGCATTTAGAACAAGAAAGACAGGGAAAGGGAGAGGGTGAACTACAAATGCAAGATATACCATAGGGTGAAGATTAACAAGAATAACAAGAAACGAAGCAAAGTAAGTCTTTCATTCATTAAGGACAAGGCGACCAAGGCTGATGGCCATGGGTCGAATACAATGCAATGCAAACATACAGAAGGGGAGGGGAAGCAAGAAGCACTGAGGGAAATAGACTGGGGGGTGGAACAAGCTGAGGAGGGGTGACGGCCCCCCCTTCCTTCTCTCATCCACCCCGGCTACATTCATGGACTCTCCCGCTCTCCCCTTCTCTCTTTTGCTTACTCTCTCTCTCCTTTCACCGGTCTCCAGAGCTTCTCGGATGTTGGAGTCGCTCCTCCTCCACTAGTCTCTGTCTCTTTTCTCTTCTGTCAGAGCGAAGGGTTTTATACCCTTGGTGGTGCTGACGTTCGATAACGGCTAGAGTTAATGTGGGTTGACCCTGGGTCTTGTCTTCGAGCATGGGCGTGCTTGCGTGCCCACCCCAGAGGGTGACAACTGAGCAAGGTCCATGCTGGATGGCCACGACATTGCTGCGCGCCAAGGGTCACATGCAGTGACCACCGTGTTCACCGCCAGTCGTGCCGGTCCAAACAGTGGAGCCCCTCACAGGATGAAGAAGGGCATGCCATGTACTGGGTAAAAGGCTCGACAGCCTCGCCGGGTGGAGTGGCTTGTGGGTGCATCGCTGGAGCGGCATGCGGGTGCACCGGGCGAGGGGTACAAGTGCACTGGTTAGGGGACGACAGAAGCGAGCCGCTGGAGGCTCTTGCGGGTGTGCCCGTGGAGCGCCCTGAGAGTGTGTCGGTGGAGGCTCTTGCGGGCATGCCGGTGGAGCATCCTGAGGGTGTGCCAGTGGAGGCTCTTCCGGGTGTGCCAGCGAAGGGCCCTGGGAGCGTGCCGGCGGTGGCACTCGGAGTGTGCCGGTGAAGGCAGTGGGAGGTTGACACGGTGAGGCTTGAGGTGGTTATCCAGCGCAGTTGTTCTTCGGCGGACCACTGCGGGGGTAGTTTCCAAACCCCTCGAGGCTGAGCAGGGGAGGGGGCAAAGCGTGAGGCAGGTGTGCCGGGCTAAGGCCCCTAGCGAGAACGCCGGGCGAAGCACCTCATGGGTGTGTCGGGTGGAGACCACCGAAGGTGTGCCTGGTGGAGCTGCTCGCAAGCGTGCCGGCGGAGGCCGCTCACGGGTGTGCCGGGCGAAGACCCTCGCGGGTGTGCCGGTGGAGGCCGCTCGTGGGTGTGCCGGGCGAAGACCCTCGCGGGTGTGTCAGTGGAGACCACCAAAGGTGTGCCGGTAGAGGCCGCTCGCGGGTGTGCCAGGTGAAGACCGTTGAAGGTGTGCTGGCTGGGGTGAACAGCAGGTGTGCCGGGTGGATACTCCTGCAGGTGTGCCGGGCTGAAGGCTTTGAAGGCGTTGTTGCCGGATGGGCCTTTAGCTTGCCGGATCAAAGGGTAGTTGGACCGCTACCGGATGCAAAGAGCCCTACTGGACGCGAGCACTATGTTGCTGTTGCGCTGTCGAACGAGCCGCAGTGAGAGGCGGAGGTTGCTAGGAGGCCCGCCAATTGGAGCAAGTAGCCTGCCGATTGAAGCTTCTTGCCGGATGGAAGACGACTGTGCTGGATCAACACGAGCTATGCCAGATGGGGGGAGGAGCCGCTCAAAGGATAGGGAACAATGAAATGAGCTAAAAATTCATCCAAGGAAGGCCCCAAAATAATGGTTAATTCAGGACATCAAAAATGATGAATAAGAGAAATGACGCAACTTGAGGGCTAAAAATGGGTGTCAACAGCCGTGTCGTGCCCATGGTCACAGTGGAAGTGGCAGTACCATCGTTTGCTTTGGGTCCTCGAGTCTAATCTCATCTTAGGAACGGTTCCTTGTGGATCTCCATGAGGATCTGGTCAGGTGGAGCTATTAGGGGCGTGTAGTGCCGGTACTGACCTCTTTCCTTGTTCAGATCGTGGCGTTCCCGATCTCGTCGCTCTCGCTTGCCCCGTCTTTCCAGAGGTGAGTCGGTGGATCTCTTGCAGTCTGGTCAGTCTGATCCGGCTGTGCGGCCAAGGGCCACGGTGTTCTCCTCACACCTTGCAGGTTTTTGTGTCAGGGCAAGGATGTCCATCAAGGTTGCTGGAGCCTCGACTCCAACCAATCATCGGAGGATGGAATCTTGGGTTCCCTTGGTCAGGGTGGTGGCGATGATGCTAATGTCAAGGTAGGGTATCTGGAGCACCTCTGCCAGGAAGTGGGAGATGTAGTCCCAGAGAGTCTCCTCACATCCTCACCTGATAGTGAGCAGGCTCACCACAGACTTGACTTCCTTTCGGCAGCCAATGAAGATCTCCTTAAATAGCTTCTTTAGCTGTTGGAAGGAGGTGATGGTCCCGGCTGACAGGGACTCGAACCCTGTCTGGACATTCTCCCAAAGATTTGTGACTAACGCCAAACACTTCACAATGTTCGAGGCCCGATGGAATACCATGGTGGACTCGAAACAGTGCATATGGTTGGCCTGGTCGGTGGTACTGTCATAGGGGGTGAAAGATGGCAATTGAAATTTGGTGGGATGGGGGCTTCCATGACTTCCCTGGAAAAGGGGGCATGGAAGTCCAGATCATCGTTGATGAGGCTGCGGGTATTGGCGACGAGCAAGATGTCATCCAGGTAACGAACCTTGTCCTCGAACTCATCGATTCGTTACAACCGCTAGGCCATCTCCAGATTGGAGTGCACCGGGCTGTGCACCCTTGGTGTGGGTGAGCTATACGGTCGCTAGGCTTGCATAGTGGAAGCGTGGGAAGCTTCCCGCACCCGACGGGAATCTGCTATAGTCGGATCCCCCGGGTTCTGAAGCTGCTCTGATGGAATGCGCACTGGTCCCGTGGGCCTATTCAGGAAATCCTGACATAAGGCCATCAGGGCTTGGAGTTGTTGGCACATTTCGGCGAGTTCATCGGTGGTGACCTTCTGATGTGGTCAGGTGGAGGATGAGGCCTCTTGAGACTCCTGCTAGGAACTGGGGCCCTAGTGGGATCCTCGGCCATGGTTGCTGGTGTTGCGGTGGCTTCCATGAGGTGCCATTGACTTTTCGATTGGATTCTCACAAACGGCGCCAAAAAATGAAGAGATGAAAAACTGGTTCCTAGGCCTCACACCATACTTTTAAATTTATTTATTGGGGAAAACCATCTGGCACTCTTGGAAGCCTTCAAACACTAGGAAAAAGAGCATCAGAAGGAGCCTTGGGCGTTACCCTAGGGGACAACCCTCCAATACGTAAGTCAGCACTTAGTGAAGTAGAGAATGAAAAAGAGAAAGCGAGAGAGAGGGAGCTACGAATCATCTGTGTGGGCCTAGAAGAATGGTCAGCCTTCCAGAGGAGTGCTCGCCATATCCAACGAGCACCCAGCGAGTGCTCGTTGGGTAATAAGTGTGCTCGGAAGACCTCCTATGCTCTCCTTCGTGGGATCCACTCCCGGGGGGTGGACAGTTGTGGCCCTTCTTGTTGTAGTAGTAAGTTGGCACTTTGGTGTCTCTCTAGCCCCTCTCTGGGTGTATCTCCCTCTGTGCCTCTATATCTCTGTGCCCCTCTCCATGTCCATTGAAGGCCCATTTATAGGAGTTATCCTGGTGGAGAGTGTCTGTCTCTTAGGAGGGAAGGGCGCAACTCGTGGACTAACGCTTCCCTGCAATTGTGGGGAGTTTTCCATTGAGGGTCCATTCCTCCAAAGTCAGGTGATTCTTCGATGAGTCTTGCAGTGCTCGTGAGGCGTGCTAGCACCTAGTGGGGTTGAGACTGATATCGTGGGAGGTAACGTCTTGTCACGCCCCGTACTCTATACCGTCGAGGTATTGTCCACTTTGACCTACCGACCTCACGATTTTATCCTTTTCTGATAGTGATCGGCTCCAAAATGGGGGACTTCCCAGGCAGGTCACCCATCCCAGTACTACTCCCCATTAAGCACGCTTAACTTCAGAGTTCTTTATAAGAACTGAGCCGATACTTCAAAAGGCGCCTCGGTGATATAGAGTACAACTTAGCTATATTTGAGGGTGTTACAATCCAAGAACAAATCTCCCTTCAAGAACAAATCTCCCCCCCCCGAATCTCCACCGGTGGGATTAGGGTGGGTTGCTCCCCTTGAAAGAGGATAACTCGCTCTAGGTCAAAGTTGCTCGAGTGAAGAGGTGACTCATGGGGTCCTCCCGTGGCCTCTTCCACATCTACGGCCCCGACCCCGGCCACAGTCGGTGTGCTCTAGGATCAGTTGTAGCCCAAGCGGGGCAGTGGTCCTGTGTCGGGTTTGAGAAACTATTGGCTCTCCTCACTGGGAGGCGTTGATGTTGTCTGGGGGTGGGATGGCCACCATGCTAAGCATTTGTTCTAGCTAATCTACCATGATATCTTTGTCCTTGTAGAATAAGGAGAGTTCTTCGGGGATAAGGAGCGTTTCGCCATTCTTAGTTTTTTGGATCATCTCGTAGACCCAGTTTCGGAGGCGAGCTCTTTTTTACATTTCTTCCACAAGATGTAGCTATCTAGTGGGAAAGGACTGGTAGGACAAGGTGGCAGGTATTCCTCCAGGCTGTTGATGAGCTGTTGTACCCTCTAGAGAGGTGTTAGGTCTGTTGGGGATTATAGGACAACTGCTTGCTCGGCTTGCCTCTTGAGTTGTCTCTTGAGGGTCTTCCTCCTATTCCTCTCCCATTTCTTGGCGATGGCCGCCTCCAAGGGAGTGGGAGGAGGAGGTACCAGAGCTGGGATCGACAAATCCCCATGGTGATGTTGCCGAGCTGATGCCTTTACAGAGCAAGGTTGGTGGCTCTTCTTCGCACGTATCTCAATCCACGCACCTTCTGATTGTTGTATTTGGAAGGTAGCATTGATTGCCTGCTTGATTACCTCGGGTGGTAGGTCCTGGTAGGATGGAATGCTAGGACTACTGTCCGAAGACATATGCACTGTTTGATGCCTTAGCAGCAGTGGCTGGGGAGGTTTGGTATGCACCGGTAGACTGGTACTGGCAATTGAGGACGTGTGCGCAGGTTGATGCCTTAGTCGTGGTGGCGAGGGAGATAACTCCCGCCGAGCTGGTGTATTGGGGCCTACGTCTGAAGACGTATATGCGGTTTGATGCCTTAGCCGCAATGGCTGGAGCTTTTGCTGAGGAGTGGCCTGGGGAGCATACTTGACATCTTGCTTCATGGCCTTGCCTTTATGGTCTAGCTGAGGGCACGGTTGGGCGGCGCCTGACGGTCTCTCGGGGCATTACTTCCCCCAACAACTGTCGTGGTTTCGCACATTGGGTGGCCCTTGTAGTGGCAACCCTGACTCGCAAACCGGCGTAGCTGAAGACTCTAAAGATGTCACCCTTACAGGCTGAGCTAGGTTGTAGGGTGAGCAGGGAAGGCCTGGCAGCTCGCCTATTGGGAGGACACAGCCTGATCGGACTGGGGCCTCTCCCAGCTTTTGCTTCCCCTTCGTGTCTCAGAGGGTTGGATCTGGTGGTGAGGTGGAAGGAGAGTGAGAGGGGCCTGAGGAGCCGCGCGTCGCCTCGCCCACCAGGAAGTTCTCTCGGCCAATAAAGACTCGAACGAGCTTGGCAGCGTCTTCTTTGGAGAAAGGGAGAGACTCTAGCTCTTGCTAAGGCCGCTAGTGTACAGCCGAGGCAATGGAGGCTGACTGATCGACAGGCAATGTTAGGGGATCGGGAGAGGCCGGAGGGGGGGCAGAATGGATGACATTTACTGAGAAGTTACTTGGCCCCGTTTCCTGACAGGCATCCTGTTCTCGACGCCTCCGTAATCGCTCGAGAGCTTCCTGATTGTCGGTCTGGAATTCAAGCCATTCTTGGGTGTGCTGGCAAGGTAACCCATGCCCATTTTCCCGGGGAGGGTTTGACTGCTCTGGTGTGTTTTTGGCGGTGCTCAGTGTTTCCTCGATGGCTTGTCAAAGTCTGACGAGTGCCATGGAGTTCCCCTCGGCATCAATCTGCTCCCACTGGATCTGTTCCTAGATGAGGTACTAGACTTCCTCACAGGACTCGATCACGTGGCTTATCCTAGCATGAAAAGGGTAGTACTAGGGTGATTGAAGTCCCAAGAAGTGTAATCTACCAGCGGGTCGCGAGGCATGATCTGTCCCCTCTCCATGAGAACATCGAAGAGTCGCCGGGTCCTCTCCCTACGGAAGGAGAGAGGTCTGTGATCATGCCAAGGCCTTCACCCCGGGTACCAGAGTGAACGCTTTCTTTGACTAGTGTTGGACTCCTCAGCTTCATCATCAGAGAGAGAAAATACCACCATCATGTGGATCACATTAGCCAGATAGTGAATCACACATGCAGCTTTGGCAAGTCTGGACCATGTATGTTGTTGTGGGGGATCTACGAGACCTCTGAGCACGCGTGCCTGCTGCTCGACTTCTGCCCGGGCTGCGGGCAGCGACCCAGAGACGGATGGATCTTTCCCCGCGACTACGGGCGTTACAGAATGTGTTATATGTTGTGGTGAATCCCTAGAGGGATCAAGGGTTGGTGTAGAACCAATGGGGATCTTTTTGGTCATTGGTTCAGATAGTAATTTCGGGCCAATGGTAGGAGGTTTGTCGGCTTAGACCGAAGGCTGCGACTCCGAATGACTTGACTTAGACGTAAGGTCATGACACCAAGGTGAAATATTTAACGACTTAGACAAAAAGTCATGATGCCATGCAACTTAGCTTAGGCGGAAGGCCATGACGCCAAGGCAAGAATATTAAACGGCTTAGATATAAAGTCATAACGTCATAAAACTTGGCTTAGACGAAAGGCCATGATGTCATTAGATAATGTTTAACGGCTTAGACATAAAGTCATGACGTCGTACAACTTGACTTCGACGAAAGGCCATGACAACAAGGCAAGAATATAAAATGGCTTAGACATCAAGTCATGACGCCGTGCAACTTGACTTAGGTAGAATTCCACGATGCCAATAGATAATATTTAACAGCTTAGACATAAAGTCATGACGTCTTACAACTTGACTTAGGCGGAAGGCCATGACGCCAATAGAGAATATTTAACGACTTAGACATGAAGTCATGACGCCGTACAACTTGGTTCAGGCGAAAGGCCATGACGTTAATAGAGAATATTTAATGGCTTAGACATAAAGTCATGATGTAGTACAACTTGACTTAGGCGAATTGCCATGATGTCAAGGCAAGGCTATTTAATGGCTTAGACATAAAGTCATGATGTCATATAACTTGACTTAGGCAGAAGGCCATTACGCCAAGAGAGAATTTTAACAACTTAGACATAAAGTCGTAACGCCATACAACTTAGCCTAGACGGTATGTCATGATGCCAAGGTAAAGTATTTACCAGCCTAGACGGACTATCTTGTTGCTGGACAACTTGGCCAAGACGGTATGTCATGATGCCAAGGTAGAAGGGTTTGTTTGTTGGTTTAATTGGATGGAAGGGCAGAGCCATAGGTAAAAAAGGTCTTTTCATTTTCCAGTCGGAGGTAAGGCCCGAGCCAAAGGTGAAGGGGTCTTTTTGTTCTCTGGTCGGATGGAAGTTCTGAGCCAAAGGTAAAAGGGTGATCTTTTTATTCTCTGGTCGGATGGAAGGTTCGAGCCAAAGGTGAAGGGATCTTTTTGCTCTCTGGTCGAACAGAACGCCTGAACCAAAGGTAAAATGGTCTTTTTATTCTCTAGTCGGACGGAAGGTCAGAGCCAGAGGTGAAGGGGTCTTTTTGCTCTCTGGCTAGATGAAAGGTCATGAACCAAAAGTAAAACATGGACGTCGACCCGATGGGATGTTGGAGTGAACAAATCTTGCTTAGATAGTATGTCTAGGACATGGGCATAAATAGAGCACTATTGTTGACTCGACATCATGTCGAAACCAATCGACCTCAGAGAGATGCAGGGTCTGGGCCAGGACAGAATATAGGATAGGTGTTGACTCGATGTCATGTCGAAGTCAATGAACTTGGCAGAGGTGTGAGGCCTAAGTCAAGGGTAGAATGTGGGATATAGATGTTAACCCAATGTCATGTCGAAGTCAATGAACTTGGTAGAGACGTGAGACCTAAGCCAAGGGTAGAATATAGAATATAAATGTTGACCCGACGTCGTGTCGGAGCTAACGGACTTGGCTAAGGCGTGAGGCCCACACCAAGAAAATAATATAGCATATGGGTGTTGACCTGACGTCATGTCAAAGCCAACGAACTTGGCCGAGGTGGGAGGCCTAAGTCAAGAGGAGCATGGAATATGGATATTGACCAGACGTCAAGTCAAAGCCAACAAAATTGGCAGAGACATAAGGCCCAAGTCATGGGCATAATGTAGGATAAGTGTTGACTCAACGTCATGTCAAAGTCAACGAACTTGGCAGAGGCGAGAGGCCTAAGCCAAGGGAAGAGTATGGGCTATAGATGTTGACCCGATGTCGTGTCGGGGTCAACGAGCCTTGCCTTGACAAAATATTTGAGGCAAGGGCAGCATAGAATGTAGACGTGTGAGAGGCCCAGACCCCGGGCTGAATATTGACATCAACCTGATGAGATATCGGAGTCAACCAGCCATGCTCTAATGGAAGGTCAGAAACAAGGATAGAATGTGTGGTTATAGAAGTCGACCTGACGTCATATCAAGGTTCTCCAACCTAGTTGGGACGTGAGGCCTATGCCATGATAGAATGTGGACTCTGACCTGTGGAGATGTCAGGATCAACAAACCTTGCTCAGAAAGAATGTCTGAGACAAAGTTGTTGAGCACTGGATTGATGCGATCAACTAGAAGAAAGTGGATCTAGAGGGGGGTGAATGGATCCAAGTGCGGAATTAAAAACTTCTAAAACGAGGGAACAGGAAATTCAATCAGACAATAAATCAAGGACATCCTTTTGTCCTGAGGGATCTTACTGACAGAACATGTGATTGGGTGGAGGCAGAAAGGTGGGTACCAGGAAAGCTGACTACTCCGAGAAATGGTAACCTACTTTTCAATGGATCAAAAGGACTGATATAGTAAACCAATGATGACAGGGAAGTTGACTTGACCAAAGATACCTTTCCAGACCTCAAAAGATGTGAATTTTGGCATTTACAGTTCCTATTTTTGGTATCTAGATCCAATTCTGAAAACACTGCAGGTTTGCTACAAATGGCCTTGGGAGTCGCTTACTGAGGCATTTCATCAAACAGGTTCTTCTTCTTCATGAGGTCGGTGTAGCTGGCTTGGCATGACTTATGAGGTCGACCTGTCTTCTGCAAGGTCGGTGCAGCTGTTGAGGTTCCCTTGAAGATGGTCTTCGAGGTCGATGCACACAAGATGCTTGGCCTTGGACAAGGTCGGTGCACATCAGGAGCTTCTTTAGTAGAGGTCAGTGCACATTTGGAGCTCCTTCATTGAGGTCGGTGCATATTTGGAACTTAGCATACCCAAGTTTGTGCACATTTGTATATAGCATGACCACGTCTATGCACATTTGCAAACCAAGTCGGTGCACATTTATTTACCAAGTCTGTACACATAAAGAAGGTCGGTGTACATTTCATATTTCAACACATGCAGGTCGATGTACATTTCAAGGTCGATGCTCGTCAAGGTCGGTGCACGTTTCAAGGTCGATGCACATCTCAAAGTCGATGCACATCAAGGTCAGTGCACATTTCAAGGTCGATGCACATCTCAAAGTCGATGCTTGTCAAGGTCGATGCACATTTCAAGGTCGATGCACATCTCAAAGTCGATGCTTGTCAAGGTTGGTGCACATTTCAAGGTCAGTGCACATTTCTGTCTGAAGCATATGAAGGTCGGTGCACATTCCTATTAGAGCATATAAAGGTCGATGCACATTTTCTTTTTACATGAGAAGGTCGATGCACATCACTGTTTGAGGCATACAGGTTAGTGCACATCTGGAGTTGAGGTCGATCCACATATGAGCTTGTTGGAGGATATCTTCACACCTGGACACGTCAAAAGATGGCATGAATTTCTGAGCCAATTGGTTAGTGACTCATGGTGACGTCATCAAAACAACATGTACTCAACATGGGTCTCTCCGCCTGAACCCCTGACGAGCCGTCACCCAGCTCGGGTCCCCAACCCTAGGTTCGAGGCTCCCCAGCACCCAGACCTGGCACACAACCCTAAGATTTCCTAAGGTCTATCACCGATGTGCACTCTCCGCATCGGGCCCTGGGCCTCTCATCTTCACTACGGGGTTCCGCCCCCTACCACTCAGTAACGCCAAATCCCAGTGTAGGTCTTCCTTTATGGGACATGGCAACTCCAATGTTGGCTGTGGGTGCTCTATCCCACTCTCCAGTTTCACCAACACTCGATGCAGGCTCACAGCCTCGGGTTGCCAGCACCACAGCACCTCTGGTAATGTTGGTTTCCGGTGCAAGAGCGTTACCTCGAGCATCGGCAACACTTCTATCGGCACGGGCGAGAGCCTACACCCGATTCGCTCAGCCACCGGCTCCCAACAAGGACATCATGTCCTGGGGGCCGATCCCAGTGTTCTCAGCTGACGGTCCTGTGTCGCCAACAGCTACAGATCGGGTCTTCTCGATCTACCACCTCGGAGCAGGGTCCTCCTCGGCTCCCTAGAAGAAGCGTTGCCATGGTCGTAAAGGCAAGCGACTTGCCGCTGCAACCAGCAACTCTGGCAAGACCATCCTTGTCGGTGACCTGTAGATTCACCTCAATGGGGGCGAGCCAATCATACCCCAGGAGCGGATCGTCCCTACGGTCCCCACTACCAACCGCTTCAGCCTCCTACAGCAAACACGTGAGGACAAAGTAGAACTTAGAGAAGCAGGCACCCCGGCGGTAGCTTGGGGGCACCTGCACTAGTCTTATGCACAAGCTCCCAAGTCTCATCGGAGAAATAACAACAAGGGAGACAAGCAGGCCAACTTGAGAAGAATCTAGGTCACCCCAGAAGAGGCTCAAGCTGTTCGGAGGGCATGCACCAGAAACCCCGTTCGGGCCCTCAAGCATGCCGTCTGGCAAGATACAGCCGGTCCCATGATGGCACTGTCCGATGATGCCCAGCCATCCGGCGTCTCTCGCCTGGACAGGCGGAAGCAATGATGGGCTCATTCTGGGCCTCACCAGCACCTAGCCCCGAGTTCTTCTTGGGTCGATCTCCCAATGGAGGCTCCACTACAGTGAACCTCGGTCTTTGGCAGACTGGGGGCACTCGTCTACCCCGAGAAGCCTTCTCAGAGGAAGCAAACGGTCCAGCTTATCAATGACGCAGTCAGGGTGTTCGCATGTTATGCTACTGGACACCAGCCCGAGACGCAGTCTGACGATCTGAACCAGCCACTGGCTCAGCTTAGGAGGCCTCATCACCAGACTCAGCCTCCGGCCTCGACAGGCCACATCGGCACTTCCTCTGGACCTCAGACATCGGAACGAGCAGAAGAAGATCCGACCGAGGACCGTGCTGCTCTTGTCAATGCGGAACTGATCAACAATGATCTCCTAGTAAATGAGGTTCAAGAGGTGACCCTTGAGACTCTCATGAAGGAGAACCAGCACTTGAACGCCCTCCTGCAAGACCTTCTTCAGGAATGAGACATTCATCTTCAGCCACCCACCAGGTCTTCGACCGAAGTGCCAGCTCCACCAGCTGGGCACAATGGTGTTAATGCCTCAGCGGCTACTGCCCGAACCCCCACAGCAACAAGGTTTGGCACGCCCTTGGCCGAAGCTCAACCATGGGCATCCAACATGCCAGTGCTAGAGAACCTTATGGCACAACACTAGATGATCGAGCGGATTGTCGAGACGAAGCTCACCCAATTTGGGGAAGGGGTTGCAACTATAGACCTCTACAGCGTCACTTACCTGCTGCATCACTAGTTGAAGAAGCTTCCTCCAGAGTATGCCAAGCCGCCAAAGCTGCAAAAGTTTGACAGGAAGGGATTTCCACATGAGCACTTGGCCTACTACATCATGGCCATGGGTGAGGTAGTGTTGGATGAGTCATACCTCCTCCGTTACTTTGCCACCTCACTCACGGGAATGGCCTTCCAGTGGTATCCCCTCCTGAAGCCCAACTTGGTCATCGATTGGGTTGATCTCCAAAAGAAATTCCTCAATCATTTCCAAATGGCCGAGTGAAAGATCTCTCTAGCCGAGCTCTGCTCTCTTCGGCAAAAGATGGGCGAGAGTGCCCTTGACTTTATCAAGAAGTGGCGCGACCTCAGCATAAGGTGTGTCAACCCACCAGTCCAAGAGGATGCCATTACCATATGTCACCGAGACTTGGCGGCCAAGGTTAGTGAAAAACTCCTCGGCACCATCATCAAAGTCTTCGACCAGCTCAACTCGGTAGTCGTCAAGATAGAGATGCTCTTCGCCGATAACTCGAGCTACACTTCAGCAAAGGGTAAACAAACGCGAGAATGCTAGCCTGAAAAGGAGGTGAACATCATTGAGTTCACCCCCACCGCCAAAGCCAGCAAAGAGGTCAAGATGAGAGACCCTGACAAGAAGCCAGTAGATAAGCCAGTCGCTCCCTCTTTCTCAGAGCATATGAAGACGCCCTTCACCTTGAAGAAGGAACATACGAAGATGCTCTTCGACCTCTGCATGGCCCAGAAGATCGTTGAGTTGTCAGAAGTCCGCAAGCCAGACGAGGCCCAGAAGACTGACGATCCCAACTACTGCCCATATCATCACATGCTGGGTCACCCAATTGAAGATTGCTATGTCTTCAAGACTCAGGCGTAGAAGCTGATCCGAGACAGTCTCATCCAAATGAAGAGTGGTCTCATCGATCCCCCGTAGCCACATACATGGTCCAGGCTAGCTAAGGTAGCACATGTAGTTCACTACTCAGCTAACATGATCCACATGATGGTCGTATTCTCTCTTTTTGACGTCAAAGCAGAGGAGCCCAGTACCAATCAGGGTGAGCAGTCGCTCTGGTATTCGAAGTGGAGACCCTGGCATGATTGTAGACCTCTCTCCTTTCCCAAGGAGAGGACCCGACGGCTCTTCGATGCCCTCATCGAGAGGGGGTAAATCCTACCCCACGATCTGCCGGTAGATTACACTCACTGGGACTTCAGTCACCCCCAATACTGCCCTTTCCATACAAGAATATATCACGCGATCAAGTCATGTAAAGAAGTTTAGTACCTCATCCAGGAACAGATCCTGTGGGAGTAGATTGATGCTGAGGGAAACTCCTTGGCACTTGTGAGACTTCGACAAGCTGTCGAACAAACCCTGAGCATCGCCAGAGACGCACCAGAGTAGTCAGATCCTCCTCAAGAAAATGGGCACAGGCTGCCTTACTAGCATACTCTAGAATGCCTCGAGTTTCAGACCGATAATCGAGAAGCTCTCAAGCGGTTGTGAAGGTGTAGGGATTAAGATGCCAGTCAAGAGACGGGGCCAAGCAACTTCTCGGTCAACGTCATCCATCCTCCTACCACCCTGGCCTCTCCTGACCCCTCGACGTCACCAGCCAGCCAACCTATCCCTGCCACATCAGCCGTGTAATGGCGGCCCTGGCAAGAGCTGGAGTCTCTTCCTTTCTCCTGAGAAGACACCGGCAGGTTTCTCCGAGTTCTTCTCAGGCGAGAAAATGTCCTAGTGGGTGAGACTACGATGAGCTCGTCAAGTCCCTCTCGTTCTCCTCCGGCCCTACCTCCGTCTTCGGCATCTAGGGATAGGAAGGGAAAGCAGAAGCAGAGTGAGGTCTCAACCTGACCAATCCATGTTCTCTCAGTGGGTAAGCCATCGGGTCTTCCTCGCCTGTCCTGCAACCTAGCCCATATGACTAGAAAGACATCTTCAGAGTCTTCAGTTACGCCAGTTCACAAGTCGGGGCCATTACCATAAGGCCCACCCGACACACGAGACCAGGGTAGATATTGGGGGCAACAATATCCTAGGACGCCATCGGTGGTCACCCGACCGTGCTCCCAGCCAAACCATATAAGTAAGGCCCTGAGCCTTTAATTACAGTAGAAGACTAGCTCGAGGAACGTGAACAGCTAGCATGGTAAGCCTCTTGCAAGCAAGAAATAATCAGAGCGCAAGACAATCACACATTAAGATGTAATTGCACAAATACTTAGGATGTTTTCCATGATTACTAATAGACTCTCCGTGGTTATGTGTGTCTTCTTTTAGAATAAAATGCTGCCTCATAGAAGAGCCCATGTTCCCACGGAGGGATGTGGTACTTCTCCTCCTTCGGTTAATGTGCCAGTGCAAGTTCAAGTGGATCCTGCTCCAGCTGGAGATGAATTGCCGGGTGATCATGGAAGAGCATTAAGAGAATCCTCGCTATTCCATCCACCAGTTGATGAAGGGCGGGCAAGATCCCAAGGGCATACTCAAACTAAGTCTGCTCAGCTGAGTATGCAGTGTCAGTGGGTCAGTCAACCGACTATGACAGGAGTTCCACCTTCTGTACCTACTGTCGGTGGCACTTCAAAACCTAAGCCCAAGTAGATGTTCAAGAAATTTAAGAGACGGCGTGACCGACAAGCTTCTTCTGGTATCTTGTAGCGGCAAGTAGCACCTCCTTCCCAGCGATAGGGATCGACAGCAAGCCAGTCGAAGCCATGTCTGAGATGTGGCGGGAGCCATAGAGGCAGGCCCTGTTCATTGCTAGTGGTCTGTTTTCACTATGATCAGTCAGGGTACGTGTTTCGACATTGTCCCTTGAGACTGAAGCTTGTGTAGTTTTCTCAACCACAGCAGCCGTCTCAATTCAGACCTCCTTCACCACTATAATCTCAGCAAGATTCTCAAGCTTCTCAGTTTACTCGTGCTGAGGCTATAGCATCTCATCTCGTGGAAGGTACGATTATGATTTGTGGCCACGCAGCTTGTGTTTTATTTGATTGTGCTTCTCATTCATTTATTTTTGAAACCTTATTGCCTGTATTGAGGAGTCGACATCTGATAGATCATGTGAGTTGCTTGTGGACTTGCCTTCTAGAGATTCCCTATTCGCTCCTCTCTGTTTGGAGGAGACTCCTATTGTTTTTGGCAATCAGCGGTTGCCAGCTAGGCTTTATGCTCTAGCAGCGGTCATGAACCCAGTGTGGCGGGTGTTCTGTCCAGATTTGGACCGATTTGCAGTGATCTTTGTTGATAATATCTTTGTCTATTCGGCTTCTGAGGAAGAGCATGTGTAGCATCTCAGGATTGTATTGCAGACTCTGCGAGATCACGAGCTTTATGCACCATTCAATAAGTGTGAATTTTGGCTATAGGAGGATCATTTCCTCGGCCATGTAATTTCTGGTGACGGAGTTGCAATTGATCTAGCTAAGACTAAAGCTGCTCTTGAATGATAGAGACCTAGGACTGTGCCAAAGATCAGGAGTCTTCTGGGTCTTGCTGGTTATTATCGAAGATTCATTCAAGACTTTGCACAAATTGCCGCACCGATGACTAGACTGACGTGTGAAGATGTTCCTTTTGTCTGGTCGGATTCGCGTGAGCAGAGCTTCGATGAATTGTAGAGGCAACTCACTTCTTCTCCAGTGCTGGTTTTACCTTCTGGCTCATGTGGATTCGTGGTATGTACGGATGCTTCTCGAGTAGGTCTGGGTGCAGTGTTTATGAAACATGGTGATGCGGGACGGACACGCGGGCGACTCGACTCCAAGTTGAATACGAACTTTGGACTCTAGACAAACTCGTTGTCCGTCCCTAACGAGGGAAGCGTTGGATCATGCACGGTTGAGAAATCGGCAAGAGCTAGGGTGGTCAACTCACTTTCGTGCCCAGATCGGGTCACGGGACAGTCTCGCTCTCTCTCGTAGCGGTGAATAAATATTTGGGTGAGCTAATTTCCTATCGCATACAGTGGCATATAAAAAATATATGAGCAAAGCAAAGCCTACGAGGAGGGTGGCGAGTTTACCTCCATGCTCCGGGCGTGGGGATGACGACCCCGGCCAAGTACGGTAACTCCCAGTGAACAATTAATCACAATAATTACAGCAGTGATATTATTGCCCACTCTACGCAGGGAGGTAAAGGGCTACAAGTGGGTCTGGGAGGATCGATCTTGGGTTGACGAGCTACAAGTCGGAAGGGCTATTGGGCCGGAAACGGACTGCTAGACTGACTTGGTACTGTTCCGACTCGGCACTGTTCAGACTCAGCTCAGCAACTCAGCTCAGCCCACAGGACAGCAAGTGAACTCCGCTACTGGGACAATAGTTTTCGATCATCTTCTGACCACAGCGATTGGCTGGGACGCCGTTGAGGGGTTGCCGATCAACCTATGGGAGTGGCGATCGCCGACTGTGAGCCGACGTATTTTTTGCGGAATTAATTCCCAGACTGCTCCTGTTAGCTTTGACTCGGATCAAATCTGCGCGCCTCCACGACAGGAATTTTTGTGATCAGATCCGGAGGCAGATCGAGGCAAGACTAGTATCTTTGGAAAGCTTGCTCGAAGGTCTACAACATATAATTATTTCAGATCCATCCAACAAGCAGATTAGAAATGAAAATGACGGCCCCTTACGGGCAGGAAGCAGCAATAGTAGCTCCAGCTCTCAGTTGTCGGGGTGAGTTGCAATGATCTACGATTCTACGCCCGGTTTGTGCTCGTGGCGCTGTTGATGAACTGGAGGCAAATGGTGCCGACACTCGTGGACAAATTCAGGGCTTTGGTGGATGATTCTAGGGTCAGATTCTCGGTAGGACTCCTGCAATCCCAATGTTTTCTTTTTCTCCACCCATCTCTCTAGATATGTTAATTCTTTTTCTCCACTCATCTCTCTAGATCAGACCCTCAATAGTGCAGAAAGGATTTGCCTGGGTAGGCAGATCTACCTCGGCCACGCCCGGTCCTCCAGGGATTGGGGGCTCCGGGTGAGCGCGTCGGTGAAGGTGGCGCCCCTGCAGGAGGAAGGAGAGGATAAGAGGGTGCTAATCTATGCAATTGGGCCAAGGTTTTAATAGTTTATACATTAGCACAACAGGAAAATTGTGTCCTCCTTTACTCACCATATCATTTGTGAAGTTCATTCAGGTTCTTTTTATGTTAACTGACATATATGGAGTCAGCATCTTGTTTGTCATTCTGATCCCCCAAAATGTCTTCTCTCAACTCCCTAGTCTTAGATGTTAGATAAAACATTTACGTACCTTATCCCATGTAGTTTTGCTTATAAAGTGAAAAAATGTTCCACCAAGCACCCTCTGTTGCCCTAGATCACTTGCAGAATAAGTTGTACTTAACCATACCAACCTTGTTTTCATGCTACTCTAAAATAGCTCAGCCACCTACAGAATGCATCGCATACATGAGACAACTCCTATTGTGTTTTTTCTTTGAGGATTATCTTATCTCATCTCTTCTCTTTTCCCTCCCAATCCACACTGTATGTTCTGTATCACATGACAATCAACTTCGTCCACCCCCCCAAATCTTAGCAGATGGCCAACACTGAAAGCTAAATACTGATGGCTTGAGTAGTGGATATCCAGGCTTTGCTGGAGGTGGGCTTTCTCACTGCTGTAGCCTCCAACGAAGTCTCAGGCCGAATGTAGACCTTTATTGGATGGGCATCAGTATTGTCAAGAACTTGCAGGTCAGAATGATGAAGTTGAATCGGGTTCTTTGGTGATAGTATTGGAGATAAATGGATCATGTGCTTGTCCTTGGAGGATGGCTCACCATGCTTATGCAGCAAAGCTCATTCTCTTTGATATTCAAGCTACTGCTCAACCAATATAGGATCAGAAGGGGATCCAACTTACAATTCACCTTGCTAAGCATGGCCGCAAATCCATGTAAAATTAGTTTTTGTTCTCCTGTGAGCAACAACCACCAGAGGCTCAAGGATGTATGAGGACCTGGACAACCTAGGATGCCTAACCAGTTGGCTGTGATGTTTTTTCTTTTCTTTTTCTTTTTCTCCTTGCCATCCATTTAAGGTCATTGGCCCATCATATTGCTACTCCTTGTTTATGCCTGTACATAAAGTGGCTGGTGCAGAGCTCTCTTCTCTACCCAAGACCTCATAAAAGTGGAAAAAGGAAAAAGCATTGCATTTTTCCTGAACCTGTTCTTGATAAGTTGGCCTGATATTGCCTAATGACATAAGTTTGGCTTGTGGTATCTATGTCCATCCTAAGAAGACAGTACTGGAAGGTTCCGTTCTCATCCTGTATAGGATTCTCTTATTCAACCTCTCAATTAAGACCAAGGTCCAGAAGAAGATCAAACCATCCAGCCTACTTTCCTTTTCATTATGTATACTCAGGTAGCATAAGTAATACCCATAAATGGTTTTCAGCACTAGTCATAAGATTTTTTATATATCAGCATTCTTCTTGCCCCCAAGTTTTATTGCAATTTCTCTTAAATGGTTTTGGTAGTGTCCTTTTTGTTAAAACCTCCCAGAAAAGGAAATTAAATTGCAACTGTTTTCCTTTCTGTATCATTTCTGAGTTTACACTTCACTTCAAATATGAACTCTTGTTATTTGTTTGATAGAATGGCTTTGCAAGGAACACGGATTGGTCTATTACAAGATCTGAAAACATTGAAGGACATCTTGCTGTTACTTTAGAGCTGAAGGACAATCCCTACAGTCGTGCAATGTGGGATTTCAGCTTTCAGGCTCTATATCAGGTGAAATGAGTTCTGTTTCTAAATGATGCAGTTTATTATCATTTATTACTTAGGGGCAGTATGGGACAAAGCCACCCACCTGTTCAGGTCCTTCCATGTATTTCATATCTCACAGGCCTAAAATAAAGGTGTAGACGTAAATGTTTTATAGAATGTGCTTCATTTTTTTCCCCTTAGAATACCTTAGTTCCATAGCAACAATTGGATGTCACCATGTTACTTCAAAAAGGAGTCCACGTTAGTCTATGGCAAAAAGACTAGAACATTTTGTTTGAGGCAAAATCTCGATTCATCGAAATCGCCCCGATCTCCCATTTTAATGGATGCATGTGACCCTTCCGCCTGTGGAAGGTTGTATTTCGTCATCCTGTATCGATTCCCCTGTGTTTCGACACGATGGGGTGTGGAACAGGACAATTCAGTCTTTCCCCTATTTTTCTCACTGTGACGATTTAGCGGCCATTCCAGAGACCGCCACAGTCTCTGGCGGCCCTACGATAGACCGCCACAGCCCTTAGACTTGTTGGTTCATTCAAGGCTGGGTGAGTCTGGCGGCTCACTCTTGGACCATCACTTGCCTCTAGCGCCCCTCTGATAGTGCGCCATAGCCTAGTCGTTCATCGAAGTTTGTGTATGTCGGTTCGTTCTGGCGATTCTAGCTCTGACCGTCAGAGCTCTGTAGCGCGCCTACATTAGGCCGTTACATGTTGTTTGACCAAGTCAATGTTTTATGTCGGTTGGCTCTAGCGGCCCAACCTTCATGCGTCAGAGTCGTGTAGCTCGCCTCTATTAGGTCGCTACAGGTCTGTCCGTCTTAGGTTATTGTCTAGGGCGGTTAGTGTGTGGCAGTTCACTCTTAGACCGCCAGGTCCGTGTAGTGCGTCTATATTAGACCGCTATGGTGGTTTGATAGGGTAAGTCGGTTCGGGGTCAACTGTGTCTAGCGGCCTATTCCTTGACCGCCACAATGCCCTAGCGGCCCAACCCTTGATTGCCAGAGTCCTTGTCTCTGTGGTAGGATGGTTCCTCTCTCGACAGCTGGCATTGCCTTGTGGCTGAGTGATTTACCACTTATACTCCTGAGCATTGTTTACCGATGTTTCGATTTCTGATATGTCTTGGCTTGACCTTATGGTTTACCCGTTGTCCCGTGGATGTCTCTTGATGTCCTATGAGGGCTATGACCATGAGATAAGGTGGCCAGGAGTGTTCTTGCCATGGGCAGTCTTCTGTACTACTTTTTATGTCATTGTCTGTTCTGGCCAACCCGGTTAGATCCAATGGTTGACATAAGACCTTGTGTGTGTCTTGGCATTTCTGTCCAGTTCAAGACATAGTTCTGGATGCAGTGAGGTATCGTCTTACCTCGTTCTGCGTATGCAGGTGTGCTGAGGGTTCTCGTTGTTCCCTCAGGTCTCTGTGAGTCATTTCTTACGATGAGTCATTTTCTCTGACTTAGGATTAGATCGATTGGCGGCTTGTTCCGCTTTGTACGATGATCTTGACTCCGAGTCGTTGGACTCAAAGATCGTTGTAGTTTCAGGTCTAGTTGCCTTGTCCTAAGTCTGTTGGCAGTTTCCTATACTGTCATTGGTGCTTCGTAGTATGTGCGATAGTGTTTCTTTACCTATCTGTACTCCAGCACTCGCATTTTAGAGTCTGTGTCTCGTGAACCTCCACCAGTTCTAGCCTGGCGACTCGTGTTGACGTGTCGGCCCACCTGGGAGTGGTGGCGAGGTAGTTCCCAATACACGGTTTATAAGCTAGTTTCTGTGGGCTCCCTTGCTTTGCAGTAGTGTCCGCTGGGGGAGAAAACTAACTAGAGGCCTGGCTCAAAGCAATGAGCCAGTGTGTGCACACATGGTCAGGGGCTTGGACTGACGCCAACGGGTGTTACCCTGTCTAGTTACAGGCGATGGTAGTACTATTCTGGTTTTGACAGCGTCTTGGTCTCGGTCATGCTTTTTGGACGACAGGTAGACGAGCCACTTGTAGGCGCAGCGTAAGACGCCAGGGGACGTGACTGGCTGTTCTTCTAGTGAGGGGTACTCCAATCACGTGACACGTGACTTTCGCATGACTCTCGTGTTTCTCGAGTGTCGTGACCTTTCCAAGTTAGCCCTCTCGTAGCCTTGCCCGAGGTCAGTGTTGTGCCTTGTGCACGATGTTCTAGTTGTGTCGGGTCGATGTCTGTCTAGGTCTTTTCTAGACTTATTGTCTGGCCTTGTATGCCTTGTGCTTGTCAACGGATCGGCAACTTTTGACTTCGCCAGTTTAGAGTTTGCCATTCTGTTACTGTTAGGAGTGGCTTGGGAGCCGAGGTTAGTTCAGCAGCCATGCTCGTTCGATACGACTTTTCCCTTTTATTTTAGCTTCCCTCTTCCTTGCTTGTTCCCTACTCCTGCTTCCTCTTCTTTGCAGCTTTGTAGTTTAGTTTTTCTGCTTTACTGCCTGCTATTTTTTGTTCCGTGTTACTGCGTATTTTTCGATGGGGATCCACGTGACCCCTACTGAGCCAGTGACACGAGGCTCACCCCTGCTTTTCAGGTGGGTGGCGTCGTTCTACTTCCGCGGTTCCTGGTGTGGTGTGTTCGTAGCTGTCAGCGATACCTGCATCGGGCTCCCCCCTGATCTCAGAGTACGTCTTTCTTTTTTGTCGTCTATACTTGTCTTTCCTTTGGACTGGACTCTGGTATACACAACCTCAGACTACTATCCTTCTTCTTCACAAACAATACCGGCACACCCCAAGGGGAAAAATTAGGATGAATATACCCCTTGGCGAGCAACTTCTGCAACTGTGCCCTCAATTCCCTCAACTCAGCGAGAGCCATGCGATAAGGAGCCTTCGACAAAGGCCTCATACCAGGCACAACCTCGATAACAAAATCAATCTCCCGCTGGGGAGGTAGTCTAGGCAAATCCTCGGGGGAAACATTAGGAAACTTGCACACCACCGGAATGTCCTCCACATCTGGTTCTGACTAGTCTATCACGACCACAGATGCAAGGAAACCCTGACATCTGACATCAAGCAACCTACGGGCCCTGATAGTGAAAATGAGGAAACGTGGCAAGGCAGATCGGATACCTTGGAAATAGAATGCGAGTCTATGAGGAGGCTGAAAGTAGACCCTCTTCGATCCGCAATCCACCATCGCTCCATGGGCATCGAGCCAATCCATGCCCAAAATCACATCATAATCTTAAAGGTGCAATGCATAAAGCCTACCTGGCATGTTCCACCCCTCAATCCATACTGGAACCTTCTCGAAGCAATACAAGGTAAGCATAAAATCGCCAAAAGGTAATTCCACAGCCAAATCACATGACATCTGGGACACTGGGTCCTCGACACTCAGCGTAAAATCCTCTGATATAAACCAATGTCATGCGCCCAAATCAAACAAAACTTGAGCTGTGTAACCCAAAATAATAACAGTACCTTCTACAAGCTGCGACGACTCTGCCTCAGCCCTGGTCATGTGTGTAATCTTGCCTCGAGACCTCTGCCTACCCACACTCGCTGACCATGGTAGTGGCGGATACTGCCCCTGCTGCTGAAACTGTTGCTGCTGCTGAGGGTACTGGGGTGGCTGTCGCGGCCTCTGAGGACAGTCACGCGCCATATGCCCTGGCTGGTCACATCTGAAATAACTCACTGGCACCGTGCACTGTCTGCCTGGATGCGATTCGTCACACTGAGGACACGACCCTCGCGAACCACCAACTGACCCTTAACGCTGATAAGGCATCAGCTACTAAACATTGCCTGAAGACGCCTGCCTCTGATCTCTGCCCTCCTTACGCTTCTTACCAAAGTTCTTCCTGAAGAACCTCTTAACCTTGGAGCCAAAAGATGTAGATCCTACTGTTGACGCCACCAGTGCCGACGCTCCCAAACTAACCGTAGAGTGCTAAAAGGTGCTCTTCTGTTGGGTAGCCATCTGCTGGCTACGGCCTGACTGGGATTGCCCCCGGCCAACTTATCCTCGGGTCCTCTGCATATCCAGCTCCAATGACGCCGCTACACGAGAAGCCATCTCTAAATCAGTGGCAGCGTTCACTATTAGAAGGTGCCTCAGCTCCTACCTCAAACCCTGGATGAACTGCTCGGTCTTCAGCTCCTCATTCTCGATGATATGGGAAGCATAATGCCCCAACTCCACAAACCGAGCCCTGTATTGCAACACTAACATGTCACCCTGAACCAGCTCCAAAAACTGACGCATCTTCTATGTACCAACATAGGATGGGCAGTAAGCACGCTCGAAGATCTTGATGAAGTCCTTCCACACAATCTGCTGAAGTGAACGAGACTGAAAGGATGTCTTCCACTCTGAAGACCACCAAGCTCGAGCCGTACCCTGCAATTGGTTGCAAGCCAACATCACCTTATCCTCCTCAAAGCAATTCATAGAGCTGAACACTCTGTCCATCTCATCAAGCTAATCTCTAGCCACATCTGGGTCTGGCTGGCTGCCATAGTAGGGTGGATGGAACTGTAAAAAGTCCCTCACTACATGGCCAGGCCCGCCCCTGGACGATGAGCCCTCACAAGCATCTCCGTCGATCTGTTGAGTCATGAACTGAAACATGCCCCGAATAAAATTCTCTGCCCCGAGAACTCTCGCTGCTTCCCCTGCCTCAATGCCAACTGGTGGCACTCTGCTCTGCTCCTCCTGCTCGTCCTGAACCTTTGTCGACTATCCCTGCTGAGAGCGAGTCCTTTGCCTCGGCGCCATGCTCGCCCTGATGCAAAAGACAGAAGACACGGGAAATAGCAAAGTCAATAAAACATACGGTGCCCTAAGCCAGTGTCGACTGTACATCATTATTGTGGACTTGTGGACCACTGCACTTATTTATGATTCTTATGTATTCCCACAACCGTGCTCTGATACCAACTGTAATGACCCAGGATCCGAATACCGAGAAAGGCCCGATAATCCAAATCTCGAACCGCCACCCACGCGTCTGAAGACTCGGAAGGGTTAATGGGATGATGTGGAAATATACGAGAATCTAAAATAATTACAGAATTACACAATTTATATGAACAAGTAGGAAATAGAATTAACATTAAGCAAATTACATGGTCCATAATTACATATTTTCCTATAAATACAACCCTTCACCCCCTTGCACCCTCATTCTCACACTCTCTCCCTCTCTCCTCTCGTTTCTCTCCCTCTCTTCTCCGGGCGGCCGACAGAGTGGGAGGCGGGCGAGGCGATGGCGACGTGGGGGCGGTGAGCAGCAAGGATGGAGCAAGGATCAAGGGCAGTGGCGCGGCGTGCTTCCTTCGTGAGTTCGCGAGCTCAGCGGCAGTTCGAGTCTCGTTTTGGCGTGAAATCGACGTCCTCAACGCGGGAAATCGTCAGTGGAGGTAGGGGGACAAATCTTTGGCCCTTTCTTTCCATTTCCCCATGTTTTGTAGGCCGAGGTGAGACCGAGAGTGATTTTATTTCACGTCGGAGTTAAAATATTTGATGTTGGGATGAGCGACGGATTCGTCAATTCGATCGCATTTTTGTAGTTTAAATGGGGCCTCTAGGTGGTCTAGAGGGTGGGGAATGGTTCCCCCTTGTTTTCCCCATCACTCAGGATGATTAGGGCATGGTTTAGAATCCCACGATGGGGTTCGGTCTGTGCGTCGCCGGAATCGGTCGACCAGCCCAATAGGTTCGGTCGACCAGTTGGCGTTCGCCACGGGAGGGGAGAATTGCCCAGTTCGGTCGACCGACCAGGGCTGGATTCGGCCCGGCTGCGAGCCGGTCGACCGACCGCTATTGGTCGACCAACCCTTACAGGAGGTCAACCGAAATGCAGCCCCCTTGCCCGTTTTGGCCTCCGATCGACCCGGTCGTGACCTTTTGATCGACCTTTGGCCCTATGAATGTCTCGGACACCCTGTGGGGACCGACTTTGTGTTTTTGGGTGTCCAGAGTAATCATGATATCTCGATTAGCGTGCCCACATGATTTTGAGGGTTCGAGTGACCCCGTGTGTTCCGGGCTTCTTCATTGTGCTAGATCGAGTCACCGTTTACCGGTGTAAGTGCGGAGGGCTGTCCCCGCACGACGTGAGCTTCTTCGGAAAGCGATTTCCGTGTGGACCATGAGTATGGCCAATGACTGGGAGCCCAGTGACCTAGCCAAGGGCTGGGGGCTTTCTTAGTCCCCCTTCAAGGAAGAATGAACTTAGCGATTATAGGTCGCCTCATAAGTTCTCAAGACCGTGATTTTTGACTCTAGGACTACGATGATTTGACGGCATGGTGGCGTATTGTACAACGGTCTTGGTCTGAGTCACGTGACTCAAGGACCGTTGGATTAGTAGGTCTAGTTGACTGCCCAAAGTCTGGTGACACTGAGCCACCAAGTACTTCGTGATTCTTGCGATCGGTGCATGCGTAGCCTTGATACTTCGGGTTTCTTCCTCTTTGCGCAGAGTGTCCACGTTTAGTGACCCATCCACTAGTCGTAACTTGTCTGGGTATGCGGTGCCGGCCCACCAGCCAGTAGTGAAGAGCTAGACCCAGAAGAGACAGTTTGGGCTGGTTACCGTAGGGCTTCCCACTGTAACAGCTCGAGTCCGGGCCGGGAGGAAAACCAGTTAGAGGGCCTAACGTAGCGCAGTTAGTCAGTGTGTGCACACGTGATCGGAGACTTCAGACGCGTGCTGACGAGCACGACCCCGACTAGACCCTTGTCTTCGGATACTTTATACAGTGTCTTAGTTTCCGCCTAGGGCGAATTGGGAGACACCCGGAACGCAGACTAAGTCATCAGTAGACGCATCCGACCTTGCTTCTAATGGGCAAGTTCTCCCGTCACACGACACGTGACTCTCTTGACCTGAGGTTTAGTATTCCGTCTGCAAGACGTGGTTCTTCGGGTAGCTTCTAAGTGCTTTTTCCGACGTAGAGATCTAGAGATCCCGATAGGGTTACTGAGGTTTCACCTGTAGACAGTGTAAGGTTCACGACGGCGAGATTGTGATTGAACCCTTAGACCACGTGGCCTCAGTTGGACCTTTGTCTGTGAGGACGGACCTTCACGACAGGGATGTAGTGACTTTCCTTTCAGTAGCGTAGCCGTAGTTTTACCGGTGGTTCGGCGGTCCCGACTGCAAGATCGGGATTCCCTTTCCGTGTCGTTAGGAGTAGCTTAGAGAGCTATGCTTCCGTCGCCCCCTTCTGTTTCTGTTGTTGTTACACTCACTACTGTTACTGATGTTATTGTTATTGTTGTTATCGCTACTGTTTACCGCCGTTGTTTAGTAGTGGGGATCCGTGAGACCCCTACTGAGCTAATGAGATAAGACTCACCCCTTCCTTTTTAGGTGTTGCGATTCCTCCTCGAGGTTCAAAGGTGCAGCACAGAGGTTAGTAATGCCAGCTTGCTAGAGCCGGGGGCGTACCCGACACTTGAGTACGTTTGTTTACCGCCGTTGTTTAGTAGTGGGGATCCGTGAGACCCCTACTGAGCTAATGAGATAAGACTCACCCCTTCCTTACTATAATAGCTAGTAGAGTCTAGTCTAACTAAAGTATAGTATAACAGAAAGGGAAACATACCCTCAAGTCGGGGGAAGCCTGACACTGGCAAAGTTGGCACTAAGAACCACGCATCGCACCTCCGAACCATGAGGAAGAAGTGCAACCACACCTGAAAAATCAGGGGTGAGCCTCGTGTCACTAGCTCAGTAGGGGTCCCACAGATCCCCGCCACGAATCAAAGCAGTAACAACAACAAGAGCAACAGCAGGAATAGGAACAACAGTAGAAGTAAAGAGGAAAGTCGTACTGGACAGAAACACTGCAACCGATCGAACCTCGGCCCTCTAAGCTACTCCAAATTGGCAAGAACCACAGATCCCTAGACACACAGTCAGGAATCACGAACTGATATAAAGAACTCTGGCTACACTACCAGGACACATTGCGACACCTCAGTTGTGTAGGCTCGTCTACCAAGACAAACCAAACTCAATACCACACAGTCTGAAAGGACCAACACATACACAATCTTGCTGTCATGTACGCAACACTGACCACGAGTAAAGCCAAACATAGACTACCCGAAGCACCACGTGAAGGAGCATATGCTGCACGAGAAATCACATGAATCATAAGAATCACAAGAGTCAGTGTCCTGTGATCGAAGTACCTCCTCACTAGTAGAAAAGCCAGATGCGTCCACTGACGTCTTGCACTGCACTTCAAGCATCTCCCACTCGCCTCGAACGTGGTAACTAAGACACTGAACAAGGAATCAAGGAATAACAATAACGAGTGACTAGTCAGGGTCACGCCCGTCGACGTTGGTCCAACGCCCCTGACCACGTGTGCACACACAAGCTCAATGTCTTGAGCCAGGCCTCTAGTTGGTTTTTCCCTCCTGTCAGACTCTAACGGCAAGACAAGGGGGCCACGGCAACTAGTTTATGAATCGTCTCTACTGAGAACTGCCACGCCACCATGCCCAGGTGGGCCGACACAAAGTGTCATCAGGCTACAACTAGTGGAAGCTCACTAGACACAGAGACTCAAAACACCAAAGTACAGATAGGCCACACAAGTACCCGTCGCACGTACTACAGAGCACAAAGCAGCACACAGAACTGTCGCCAAAGTCAGGACAGACAACTAGACCTACTAACACAATGATCCTCGAGTCACATGACTCAGGTCAAGATTGCTGCACAACTCAGTAACATACCGTCAAATCAGTCTAGTCCCTGGGTCAAAATCACGGGAAAACACAAGTCCTCAGCCCCTAGGCCGCACATCAGACTCTCGATTTCGTATAACAAACAAACATGGAACATGAGAGATCACCAAAGCCCTAGGACCACATAGGCATGTAAACTGAGGTAAGATGATATCTCTAAGCATCGAAATCACAGTCTCGATCCCCACGGGATAACTGAGACACTCACGAGGTCACATGTCAACCACTGGGTCAGAATCGAGTTGACTGGAGACCAATCGATCCTCGAAACCATCCTAAAAATACACCACCCACACTTCGGTGTTACGGCACTCCCGAACACCCAATAACATAGTCACAGCCCTCATAGGATGTCGAAGACATCCACAGAACAATGGTTTAACCAAGGGGTCGAAGCCAAGCCAACCGGAATCCAATCCAACGAGAACACAACACCCCGAACAAATGGCGGTCTTACCCGTGGCTGCTACTACACATTGGCGATCTTAGCAAGGTCGCTATTCGCATGGTTAAATTGGCAGGAAACGGTCTTGCTCAAGGCTACTACTTAACAAGTTATGGTCCTCATAGGGTCATATCTTCAGAGTGGCGGTCATGGCCAGACTGTCAACTCCAAACTGCCTAGAAAGCTTCTCGAAAAGCATGATAAGCCATCCGGGTGGCGATCCTTGGCCTGACTGTCACTCCATAAGGCGATTAGTCGCAAGGCCGCTACTAGGAACATACTTAAACACATAACGTTCTCCTTGGGACCATTTCGCGAGAGTAGCGGTCCTCCTAGGGCCGCCAATACCAAGTTGTGGTCGGGAGCTGAACCGCTACCACGAATCGACTTAAAACAGTTGAAACCCGATAATGGTCTCCTTTGGACCGTTGAAACAAAAGTGACGGTCAGCCTAGGGCCACCACTACCACGTTGCAGTCGGTCGCAAGATCGTAACCCGAAACTGACATAGAAACCTCTGAGAGCCAAATAGCGGTACTCATTGGACCATTTCTTCGAGAAGCGGTCACTAGTGCGACCGCTACTTCCTACCAGTGCGAAAATTATAGGAAGGCTCAAAACTCGATCGTTCCACACCCAAATCATCCCAGAATGATGGGAAAACATCCATAGACTCAATACCAACCTTCCACAAGCTGGAAGGGATCCAAAAAATCATGAAATAGCTATAAAATGGGTGATTTCTAGAAGATTAGTCACTTCGGTACGCGATTTCTTCGGTGGAGGTAGGGAGATGGACTACCTACCTTTCTTGCACCTTTCCTCGCGGTTTCAGTCATTACGGTGTGAGAATGAGTGAGTTTAGGCTCGTTGTGGTTTTTGGGAGTTCGTAGGCTTCGCCAAAAAATGGTGACGATTTTTAGAACGGTTAGTATTGTTCGACTCCCTGGAACGTCTGCGTTCCACTGATACTGATTTCACGTCGAATGGTGGTCTATTGGGGCCGGTAGGAGGCCAAGAACCTCATTAACCCCATTTGGGTGATTTCACTAGAATCGCCCGTTTCTCACCGTTTGTCAGCTGTTTTGACTCCGGTTGGAGTCCATGTGATTGTATGTGTGTACATGGCTGTATCCCCTTCGTTTCGGCACGAACGGGGCATGGAAAGGCCACGATCGGACGAATCCCATGGTTTGCTCACCGTACCAGTTTAACAGTCAAACCAACTGCCGTTCATCTATATGAGCGGCCAGCCTTGGACCGTTTATCCTCTTCTGGTTTTGAGGTTGAGTGGTCTATCGTTAGACCGCTCATGGTATGGGTGGCCAGGTGAGGTACGCCTATCCCCTCTTGGGCGGCCAGCTTTCAGCCGCTTGTCCTTCCTTTGGGATGTGCGGCCATGTCTTGACCGCTTATCCTAGTTGACCTTTGGTCAATAGTTGGGTGTCGGTCGCGTTAGGTGGTCTGGTCAAGACCATTTTGACTGACACTGTAGTATGTCATTCTGTTCAGCGGTTTGATCAAAACTATTTGTACAAGGAACTCTTCTGGGTCGGTGGGCTTGAGCGGCCAGACCTTGACTGCTCATCCCCTTGGGTGGTCCTTCCCTTCACCGCCCATCCCCCTTTAGTGTTTAGACTTGAGCGGGCTGTCCCAGACCGCTCATGCCCTTGTGCGGTCCTCCTAGAACCGCTCATCCCTATGCATTGTCTGTTGGCCGTGATGGCCTGTGCTGTGTCCATCGGTCTTAGGTTTGTGTCCTAGGGTGGTGTGTGTCGGTGGTGCGCTGGATTGGTCGGTTGAAGGTTGACAGAGTGTGGTCTGTTCTCTGACTGTCGTAATTTTCCTAATGACTCAGTCTAGGACTACCATTATGCGGAACGTCGTTTCCCGACGTCTTGGTTTCCATTTATCTTGGCTTGACCTTATGATTTGCTCGTTGTCCCGTGGATGTCTCTTGATGTCCTATGAGGGTTATGACCGTGATATAAGGTGGCCAGGAGTGTTCTTGCCGTAGGCAATCTTCTGTACTACTTTTTATGTCATTGTCTGGTTCTAGTCAACCCGGTGTGACCAAGTGGTTGAGACCTTGTGTGTGTCTCGGTGGTTCTGTCCAGTTTGAGACATGGTTGTTGATGTCGTGAGCTATCGTCTTGCCTCATTCTACGTATCCAGGTGTGTTGAGGGTTCTCGGTGTTCCCTCAGGTCTCCGTGAGTCATTTCTTGCGGTGAGTCATTTCTTCTAACTTAGGATTAGACCAATTGACGGCTTGTTCCACTTTGTGCAACGATCTTGACTCCGTGTCATGAGACTCAAGGATCGTTGTAGTTTCAAGTCTAGTTGGCTTGTCCTGAGTCTGTCAGCAGATTCCTGTACTGTCATTAGTGCTTCGCAGTACGTGCGATAGTACTTCTTGCCTGTCTGTACTCCGACACTCACATTTTAGAGTCTGTGTCTCGTGAACCTCCACTAGTTGTAGCCTAACGACTTGTGTTGACGTGTCGGCCCACCTGGGAGTGGTGGCGAGGTAGTTCTCGATACACGGTTTATAAGCTAGTTTTTGTGGGCTCCCTTGCTTTGCAGTAGTGTCTGCTGGGGGAGAAAACTAGCTAGAGGCCTGGCTCAAGGCAATGAGCCAGTGTGTGCACACGTGGTCAAGGACTTGGACTGACATCAACAGGTGTTACCCTATCTAGTTACTTGCGACTGTAGTTCCTGTTCTAGTTCTGACAATGTCTTGGTCTTCGTCATCCTTTTTGATGACAGGTAGATGAGCCACTTGTAGGCGTAGCATAAGACGTTAGGAGACACAGATGGTTGTTCTTCTAGTGAGGGGTACTCCAGTCACGTGACACGTAACTTCTGCGTGACTCTCATGGTTCTCGAGCATTGTGACCTTGCTGGGTTAGCCTGCTCGTGGCTTTACCCGAGGTCACTATAGTGGTGGTTTTCCGTCAACGGATCAGCAACTTCTGACTTCGCCAGTTCAGAGTTCGCCCTTCTGTTACTATTAGGAGTAGCTTGGGAGCCGAGGTTAGTTGAATAGCCGCGCTCGTTAGGTATGGCTTTTCTCTTTTCTTTTAGCTTCCCTCTCCCTTGCTTGTTCCGTACTCCTGATCCCTCTTCTTTACAGCTTTCTAGTGTAGTTTCATGCTTTGCTGCCCCCCTACATGTTGCCCAAAATCGACGCGCCCCTACCTCTTATTAAATTGGCGCGCCCCCCCTGCTTCTTCTTAAATCGGCGTGCCTTCCAAATAAAAGAAAAAATAATTAACTAAATAAAAGGAAAGGTATGAGACTAATTAGTAAAAGGATAAACCGCCTGTGTGTGAATAAAACATGGGATTTAACGATTAGAACGATGATAATAGAAAAATGCTATAACTATGCATACCTCGGGACCCTCGCTTCTCCGGACTGAGTGTGAAGAGAAAAGCAACGATGCCCCATAGCATCAGACGTGGGCCTCGGGAGCCCTGGTATGGCCATGGTCTGAAACCATCACGGGCCAATAGTTCATCGAGCTTGACCTGTCTCTCCCGGGATCCAACCCCGCATTCTCATTGAACTTGCTATGTTCATGGCAGACATTTGCATGGTTTTATCACCGTCCTTTTCGCTACAAAGTGCAAACTACTGTTCGAACAAGAAATGGTCCACGAGTGACCGACATATATGTATCTATGAACATTTACACCCCAATGCGGGGTTTACTTAAAAGAAATCTGAGATTTCACTCTCGTTTTCGTTATTATGAGTTTTAGGCCATAGGGCCCCTCTTTCTGGCGTTTAATCAAGAGTTTTTCCCTCTCCGAGGGGATGTAATTAACGTCGTGACCTTTATGACGCAGTGGGTTCTCAGTCCCGACACGATACACACAATCGTCTAACTAGTCAGATCAAGCACACCTAGGGCTTCTTTGAGGCCCGAATAAATCGTCACCTAGGTGACTGGCACACCCTCGCATAAATAAACTGAATAAATGAATGAACAGACGAACAAACAAACAAACAAAATAATGCCCCCAAAAAGTGCATCCACACTAGAGTGATGAGGAAGAAGGAAGTCAGAGCAGCTCCTCTGACAGTGAAGATGAAGACCGGCTATGTCTGATGGCCAAGAGAGATGAAGAAAAGGAAGACGATGATGAGGTAACTTCCCCTTTTGAGAATTTTACACATAGTGATTGGGAAGAAGCCTATGCTGAAATTTTAGATAAATATGATGACATGCGTAGGGAAAATAGGCATTTGAAAAGAAAAGTAAATTCTTTAGTTAATGATACATCCTTGAATGACAAACTTGCATGCCTGGAAACAGAAAACCATAATTTGAAAAAATCTCTTGCTGAAACTGAGAATGCTAAAACTATCTTGAATGATTTGAGAACAGAAAATGAAAATCTGAAAAACACCATTGATGAACTGAAAATATACCATCATTTCTGACAGAGATGTTAAGTTTACCAGCTATTTCTGGAAGACCCTCTGGCACCTAATGGGGACCCTTCTCAAATTTTCCACGGCCTATCACCCTCAAACAGATGGCCAGACCGAGGTCGTCAATCAGAGTCTTGGGAATCTCCTTCGATGTCTCGTTGAGGATCGCCCAGGGAATTGGGATCTTATTCTACCCCAGGCCGAGTTTGCATACAACAACTCAATGAATAGGTCAATAGGGATGAGCCCATTTGAAGCTGTGCATGGGTACAAGCCTAGAAAGCCTACAGATCTCATTTCTTTGCCTACACATGCTAGAGTGTCTATTAGTGCTGAGTCGTTTGCCCGACACATGAAAGAGTTGCATGAGGAAATCTGCAAACACATCAATAAGAGCAATGAGGTATACAAGAAATCAGCTGATTCCCACCGACGCCACCAAGAATTTTGTGCAGGTGACTTTGTGATGGTGAGGACCGAGAGACTATTCCCTGGGAATGTCTCCAAACTGAGGTCGCATGGGTCAGGTCCCTTCCAGGTTCTGAGGCGGATCGGCACAAATGCCTATGTGTTGGACCTCCCTGAGGAATACGAAGTAAGTCTCACATTCAATGTGGCTGACTTGGTGCCATACAGGGGTCCCACGGTGACACCTAGTGAGGATGTCGAGCCTGTTCCACCCCTTCCAAGAGCCACCACCCGTGAGAAAGCTCCACCAGTCCAGAGAGACCAGCGTGAGCACGTGGAGCGGATATTAGATGAACAGGTCATGGTGACCTAGAGCAAGGCGTACGAGCGATACCTGGTAAGGTGGAAGGGTCGGGCTCCTTCGGATGACTCATGGGTAAGCCAGGAAGATCTTCAGCAGCTGGACCCCGACCTCTTGGAGCGTTATCACAGTCGGGTGGACCCTTACTTGACAGAGTCGAGCTCTTCTCAGCCCGGGGGAGTTGATGGGGACATCACCCATGATTCCCTCTGCCTCGGCACCTCTCTCACTCCTGGAGAAGGGTAGGATGCAGTTCGACGACTGGACGGGTCCGCTCCGACACTTAGACTAGCCATTGGGGCATCTTAGCATATTTCTCCTTTTTATTTGAGTCATTCTGATGTAATTTTTCCTTTGTTTGAGGTGTATTCGTCAGCTTTGGGTAAAAATGCCGAAGCAAAGGATAGGTTTTTCTTCATTAACGAGGATGAAAGGTCCAAGTTAATATTACATTCACTGATCTCGCCGAGGATGACGAAGATCAGGGCTAGTGTATTCATCAGCATTGGGTAAGAATATGGAAGCAAAGGATAGGTTTTCCTTCATTAACGAGGATGGAAGGTCCAAGTTAATGTTGCATTCACTGATCTCGCCAATGATGACGAAGATCAGGACTAGTGTATTCGTCAGCATTGGGTAAAAATGCCGAAGCAAAGGATAGGTTTTTCTTCATTAACGAGGATGAAAGGTCCAAGTTAATGTTACATTCACTGATCTCGCTGATGATGATGAAGATCAGGGCTAGTGTATTCGTCGGCATTGGGTAAAAATGCCAAAGCAAAGGATAGATTTTTCCTTCATTAACGAGGATGAAAAGTCCAGGTTAATGTTACATTCACTAAACTCATCGATGATGACGAAGATCAGGGCTAGTGTATTCATCGGCATTGGGTAAAATGTCAAAGCAAAGGATAGGCTTTCCTTCATCAATGAGGAGGAAAGGTCCAAGTTAATGTTACATTCACTAAACTTGCTGATGATGATGAAGATCAGGGCTAGTGTATTCGTCGGCATTGGGTAAAATGCCGAAGCAAAGGATAGATTTTCCTTCATCAACAAGGACGAAAGGTCAAAGTTAATGTTACATTCACTGATATCGCCGATGATGACGAAGATCAGGGCTAGTGTATTCATCGACATTGGGTTAAATGCCGAAGCAAAGAAGGGTCATGTTCATTAACGAGGATGAAACATCCAAGTTAATGTTTCATTCACTGATCCCGCCAATGATGACAAAGATCAGGGCAGATATATTCATCAGCATTGAGTTAAATGCTGAAGCAAAGAGAGGCTGTGTTCATTAACAAGGATGAAAGGTCCAAGTTAACGTTTCATTCACTGATCTCACCGATGATGACAAAGATCAGGATAGATGTATTCATCGGCGTTGGGTTAAATGCCAAAGCAAAGAAAGGTTGTGTTCATTAACAAGGACAAAAGGCCCAAGTTAACATTTCATTCACTGATCTCGCCGATGATGATGAAGACCAGAGCTAATGTTCGTCGGCATTGGTTAAAATACTGAAGCAAAGGAAATGTTATATTCATCACCAGAATAGGCGGAATTCTAGTCAGGCTTTGTCTCTTGGTGATTTATTCTCCAGTGGGACATGTGGAAATGTTCCATTATGAAGGAGTTAAAAAACATTCAACCCTGGGAAGGGTCCCTTGGTAGGAAGATACAACATTTTTTTTCATTTTTTTAAACCACGCTACCGGTACAAGCGCCCTTTCAGATTTTCACTGGCACCGACCCCCTTTTGCTTTTGTCCATGCACCCTTTCGGGTTTTCATGTGGTGGGGTATCCAATTTTGCTTGCAACGCCCTCTCGAGTTTTCGCCATAGCTGGGTTATTGTCATTTTTGCCCTTGCCCTAGCTTAGGGACAAGTCCGGTGGGGCACCTCTATTTTAAGTCCCATTTTTTTTAATAAAATGGTAAGAGAGTGATGATGGATCGATATGCAATGTTTGACCCTAGATGATAGCGTGTGACTGTTGGCTAGGGCACGGGGCCTTGCAACGATAGAACATGTTTATTCATTGGCAAGAAAATAATGTCAACACAAAGGAAGAGTTTTCGTGGATTTGGACGTAGGGCCCGTAATGGCGACATTGTGTGAATGCCGACTGGGGACCGAAGTGTTGCGCCGAGAGAATGGTTTATTCGTTAGCAAGAAGGTAATGCTAACGCAAAGGAAGATTTTCTACGCCGATTTGGACCTAGGGTCTGCAATGGCGATATTGTGTGAAAGTTGGCTAGGGAACAAAGCCTTGCGCCGAGAGAAGGGTTTATTCATTCGCAAGTGATTGATGCCAACGCGAAGCAAGAGTTTCTGCGCCGATTCGGACGTAGGGTCTACAATGGTGATATTGTGTGAAAGTTGGCTAGGGCACGAAGCCTTGCACCAAGAGAAGGGTTTGTTCGTTGGCAAGGGGTTAATGCCAACGCAAAGGAAGAATTTCTACGCTGATTCGGATGTAGGGTCCGCAATGGCGATATTGTTTGAAAGTTGGCTAGGGCACAAAGCCTTGCGTCGAGAGAAGAGTTTGTTCATTGGCAAGGGGTTAATGCCAACACAAAGGAAGAATTTCTACGCCAATTTGGACATAGGGTCCGCAATGGTGATATTGTGTAAAAGTTGGCTAGGGCATGAAGCCTTGCGTCGAGAAAATGATTTATTCATTAGCAAGAAGGTAATGCTAACGCAAAGGAAGAATTTCTACGTCGATTCAGATGTTGGGTCCACAATGGTGATACTGTGTCAATCCTAGCTGGGGCTCGAAGCCTTTCACCGAGAGAAGGGTTTGTTCGTTGGCAAGGGGTTAATGCCAATGCAAAGGAAGAATTTCTGCGCCGATTTGGACATCGGGCCCGTAATGGCAATATTGTGTAAATTTCGACTGGGGCACGAAGTCTTGCACCGAGGATGTATTCGCGGGCATGGGGTTAATGCCCATGCAAGGGGGAGGTTTTCTTCATCCGTACGGACGTAAGGTCCATCGGGGGCATTGAAGAGTGGCATTCGGTTGAGGCGTAAAGCCTATCACCGCAAGGATGTATTCGCGGGCATGGGGGAGGTTTTCTTCATCCGTACAGACGTAAAGTCTGTCGGGGGCATTGTAGAGTGGTATTCACAGGCATGGGGCTAATGCCCGTCCAAGGGAAATGGTTTCTTCACCCGTGCGGACGTAAGGTCCGTCGGGGGCATTGTTAAGTAGTCTTCAGCTAGGGCATAAAAGCTTTTCACCGCGAATATGTGTATTCACAGGCATGGGGTTAATGCTTGTGCAAGGGAAAAGGTTTTCTTCACTCCTGCGGATGCAAGGTCCGTCGGGGGCATTTTTAAGTAGTATTTGGTTAAGGCATAAAAGCTTGTCACCGCGAATATGTGTATTCACAGGCATGGGGTTAATGCTTGTGCAAGGAGCAATTTTCTTCACCCGTGTGGACGTAAGGTCCATTGGGGGCATTATGACCCAGTGGGACTACGTTTGGGCTATGAAGCTTTTCTAAGCTTTGTTCAATCATCAGGTGTTGGTGTAGCTGCTCGATATAACTTCATGTGCTTCCTGTTGAGAGGGAAAAATTGGACCACACCCTTGTGATCCACCAGGACATAAGCACCTCCTTCATGGACCCATTGTACAACATATGGACCTACCCAATTTTCAATCAACTTCCCTTTGGGGTTAGCTGCCATTACTTCTCTTCTTTTGACCATGACCAGGTCGCCTTTCTTGAATTCTTGCTGCTTGACCAGCTTATCAAAATCACGGGCCATGCGAGCCTGAGATAATTGGATATTCTGTTGTGCCCAGAGTCGCCTTCCTTCCAACTCAGCAAGCTCCTCCAGTCTTCTTTCTATGTTAGTTTGTTTGCTGCTATCCAGACCATGTTGAATGGTGACCCATAGTGATGGAACCTCCAGTTCAATCGGCACCACCGCCTCTGACCCATATACGAGGGAAAATGATGAGCAGCCAGTTGGGGTTTTATAAACTGTATGATAAGCCCACAGAGCTTCGTACATCCTTTCTTCGCAGTCCTTATTGGAATTAACAATCTTCACCAGCAGAGTGTAGAGCATTTTGTTGAAGGCTTCTGCAAGCCCATTGGCTTGGGGATTGTAGGGAGATGATGTCCTCCAATCAATTCTATATTTATCAGCCAGCCAGTTTACCTTCTGGTTTTTGAAATGGCTACCATTGTCGGAGATAATTCGATTGGGGGCCCCAAATCAGAATATTATATTTTGTCGGAAGAACCTGGCGACTAGCTCCCCCGTCACTTCTCTTAACACTATCACTTCTGCCCATCTGGAGAAGTAGTCCATGGCTGCTAAGATATATCTGCATCCTAATGAAGATGCTGGCAGAGGACGCACCACGTCCGTGCCCCATTGGGTAAACGGCCAACTCGGGATGGTGGGGTGTAGCGGTGCTGGTGGCCTTTTTGACACAGTGGCATGTTCTTGACATTTCTGACAAGCTTTGGCGAACTTGCAGCAATCATCGAACATAGTGGGTCAATAGTAGCCCAGTTTCTTTATTTCAATTTTCATCTTCAGACCAGCCTGATGTGCCTCGACTGACCCAGCATGAATTTCTTGCATCACCTACCAAGCTTCCTTCGTGGACAAGCAACAGAGCAAGACTTTCTTTTGGGCATCCGCCATTATTCGGAACAACGTTCCGTTCCTCATTTCATAAGAATCATTTATTTTGATCAATGTCATTCTTTGTTCTTTTTCCTTCGGGAGCTATTGGTGTCGGAACCAGTGCATGAGATGCTCCCGCCAATCAGGCTATTGGACTTCCTCTACAGCCATGACTTCATCTTCTTCTCCCTTTGCTGGGATCTCTATCATGCTGGGGACTTGTCCCTTGATGATGATTGTTATATTCAGGTTCTGATCTAGTGGGACTGCCAAGGAACTAGCCAACTTTGCAAGGACATCTGCCTGAGCATTCTGTCCTCGATTAACATGCTTCATTTGGATAAGGTAAAGCTTTGCCATCAGGCGCAGCACCAATTGGTGATAGGGAAGGAGCTCCGGCTTCCGAACATTAAATTCTCATCCAACTTGCTTCACGACCAGCATGGAGTCCCCGAACACCTCAAGTATCTGCATTCCCACGGAGAGGACAATTTGCAACCCAATGATTAAGGCCTCATACTCAGCCTCGTTGTTTATACGGGGCTTGTTTATTAAGCAGGAGGTATATATGACCTCCCCCTCGGGGGACTTCAGGACTATGCCTGCACCAGCTCTGACTCTGGTTGCTCCGGTCACTGGAATGTCAATTCTGGAGGCACCATCAAAGTATAACTGCTAGAGGGTATGCTGGACTTGGTCTGCTTTCAGGGTCTCATCTTCAGGGAGTTTCACCTCTAATGGGCAGTCTTCAGGCACTGGCTGCGCGGCAAAGAAATCTATGATAGTCTGTCCTTTGACGACTTTTTGTAGCACGTAGGAGATATCAAACTCCATAAGAATTACTGCCCATTTGCCTAAGGGACCTTCGAGTGCCGGTTGGGATAGAACATATTTCAGTGGATCTGCCTTGGATATCAACTTGATTCACGCCATTCTCGAGCCCCAACAACCAGCATCTTCTGTCTGTGAAAGACCACCCACTGGTCACCAGATACGCGTCAATGGAAAACCTTGACTTGCTCAGCTTCTTCCTTCTTTCCTGGTCTTGCACCAGATCTGAAGGGCACATTCCAAATCTCGATAGGCCATCCGCTGACTCTTCCACAGACCAATGCCACATCTCAAGCCAAACCTCGCTTGGACACCGAAACTGATCTCGAGCCTCACGCCAACTCTACCCTCTCAGCGGAGCACAGCAAAACCAGATGACAAGATTCCATAATCCTCGATCCTCACATCACTCGACTTAGGCTTATAGGAAAATCCTCCCCTGTCGATCACAGACCAAGGATCACCATTTCCAACACCAACGTCTCTTCATAGACCTTCACACACAGGCACTGTCCATTATCCAATCGAATGCCATCTCTTCTCAATCACTCTAAATGGACGCCTGCCAATCCCAGCTCCACTCTTACCACAGAGCCTAGGGACACAACCTCTTACAAACCATGACACACTTCTCCAGAACCGACAAGCACTGCCTGCTGCCACAGCAAGCTGGTCGATAGTGCCATGACCAAAGCACACGGGTCCCCAGATAATACACATCTTACTGTGGTCGATCACTCGATCAACCTTACCAGTTGCTCATAGCAACCAATAGGGACCCCTAATCTCTCAGAGATCACTTCTCCAAACTCGATCTCATCCAAACACATAGCTTCCAATGCGAGAACAGGGTACTCACACGGCACACTTGTCGACACATTTTCCCAACTCTCAATCCAACCAGTCCCACGAACCACAATGCCTCAAGCAACGGCATGACAAAAACACATCTCGCACAACCCGAGACAACCGCATGCCGAGGAACCAATCCTCTGATGCTCATCTCATCCTCTGAAACGCCACAAGTTTAGATTCACAACACCTCGAAAAACATAACACTAGCCACAAACTCTCACGAACACCGCCCAACTGGCACTCACCCTTCCAGAGCAGCGCCAACACCCTTACACATCAGGGGATGGGAAACGCTTCTCACAAACAGTCACACACTAACCACAGCGGTTAAGCTAGCCGCTGCCACACCCTCCTCTCTTACGCCCACCTCTGACCTCGAAACCAATAACACGCCAAACGCTTACCAAGGAGCAATGAGAATCCACCAAAACGTCAGGCTTGACAGTCGCAATGCCTCTAGCCACCGGACATCATTCTCTCGAATCTGTCCGTGCTTACACCAACCCATCCTCGAGCTACCACCGCGTGGACCACCACGCCAAGAGCCATAACACGAACCAGAATCAGCACCTACCAATGCTCATCCTCGAGTTCCAAACTTGCCACAGCCACACGATCTCGAACCAAATCTAGGGCGACCACAACCCAATCCAAGAAGATCCTCCGCTCATCCCAACACATCTCGACCAAAGCGCCAGCTCTGCCACCTTGAACCACAATCTCAATGCCACAGGGGCTGGATAAATCTTGAACTAAGACTGTCAAAACCAATAATAGCTCCTCCAGAGCACACTCACGGCCACTTAACCATGGACAATCCTCACCAACCACCTGACCTCATTGCAATTCCTCGAATGTAACACCGCAGCAATGGACCTGCCGGCAACCTCTGCCCAGTGCCTGCCTGCTACGTCTGTCATCCTCGGCTTAGTTGCCCCCGATGCCATGCCATCAGGCCTGGTGGACTGCATCCCTCATGTGTCAGCCCCCGTTAGTGGGCTCAATGCGGTTGCTCTAGCTTGGTCGTTTGCTACTTCGGGGTCCCCTCCACTTCCCTCACCGGCTGCCTCCCAATCTCTGGCGGAGCCCCTCCCTCCTCCGTCTGCAGTGCCGTGGCTGTCTTTCGCTTAGGCTGTGAAGAGGGCGGTCAGGCGATCAGACCGTGATGACTGTGGCCCATCTTCATCTTTCATCTAGCCTCCTGTGGCCTCACCTGCGTTCACACCACCACCTGATGAAGAACAGTTTCGACTCCCCATCCTCCTCGAGGCTCTCATTATTCCTGGCATTGATCGGCCCGCCCATTTCGACCTCACTGCTAAAGTCAACTTCATCTGTCAGAGCTGACCGCCGCGCCAGCCCGAAGCTACGGTCCCTCACCGATCACAGCGTCGTACCCACTCCTCCTCCTCGAGCTGTGCCTCTGTGCCTCCTTGAGTTGCTGCCTCCCCTAGTTTGTGCTTTCTTTTCGATTGTGGCCCCCCACCTACTTGTGTAGGTTGTTCTTGGTTGTTTACGACTTGGCCCTGGCTTGTACTAGCCTATTCTGTAGGTTTATCGGCCCCCCCCCCCGGGCCCCCGGGGGGGGGGGGGGGGCGCCCCGGGGCGGGGGGGGGGGGGGGGGGGGGGGGGGGGGGGGGGGGGGGGGGGGACCACGAACTGGTCCAAGTACGGACGGAACACCCTATGCATCAAATCCATAAATGCTGCGGGGGCATTGGTGAGCCCAAACGGCATCACCAAGAACTCATAATGCCCATACCTCGAGCGAAACGCCGTCTTCTCAACATCAGACTCTCGAATCCGCAGCTGATAATAGCCCGATCTTAAATCAATCCGCGAAAACACCCGGGCTGACTGAAGCTGATCAAACAAGTTATCAATCCGAGGCAACGGATACTTGTTCTTAACAGTCGCCTGGTTCAACTGCCGGTAGTCGATGCACAGCCTCAAACAACCATCCTTCTTCTTCACGAATAACACCGGCGCACCCCACGGGGAAAAACTAGGACGAATGTACCCCTTTGCAAGCAGCTCCTACAACTGCACCTTCAACTCTCTCAACTCCGTAGGCGCCATACGATAAGGGGCCTTCGACATAGGCGCCGTACCTGGTACCACCTCAATCACGAAATCAATCTCCCGCTGCGGTGGCAACCCTGGTAACTCCTCAGGAAAAACATCGGGAAACTCGCACACGACAGGAATGTCCCCCACATCTGGACACTGTCGTTCAACCAAAACCACGGAAGCAAGAAAATCTTGACAACCAAATTTCAGAAATTTCATCATTACGGGGGGAGGCCCTGGCCCTCCCCCTCCCGTTCCTCTCCCCTCTGCGGTTCCCATTTCCCGCTTGGGCCATCCCTCTACGTTTGATGTTTCTATCCCTCTTCCCGTCGATGCTGCTTTCCCGGTCTCCCTCTAGCATATGCACTCAACGTCCTAACTTCTTCTGCGTGGAGATTTGTTCGTTGCTGTCATTCTTCCGGTTTCTCCTTTTGCTGATGTCTTCATTCCATGGAGATTCAACGTTATCTACTTCTTTTCTGCGCAGTTGGTCCTGCAGGCCATGGCACCTTCGGCCATTTCGGTCTTTGTTCATCCTCCAACGAGCTGCAATTTGGGCGTCCCTGCAGTGCCCGTTTCCCTAGAGGAGGTCGCAGCTTTGTGCAGGTCCCTTGTTCATGTATCATTGCCTCTTCTCTTCAAGGCTGGCCATCGTTCCCTGAGATCCGGACGTATCTTTCGCAGCGGCTTCACTTCAAGACCGATTTTGCAATTTGTGCTCTGGTTATCATCATTTCTTTTTTTCGTTCCTCCTGTTGTGAGGAGAGGCCCCATGCCTCCCCCCTGGTCTTCCGTTCGTGCTGCCTTCTGGTGCTGTTGGGGCCTCTATCATCCTCCCCTGCTTTCCCCATCCATGGTCTGGCATGTACGGACGTGGGCCGCCACACTCCTGCTACATCGGCTGGCTACAGGGCAGGTGCAGGTGGTCCTCCTCGTTCCCCTGGTGTTCTGGCACCATTCCATCAGCTTCCCACGCTAGCTTCTACGGATGGCCTCGCCCAAGCTGCTGCCCTCTTGCCTTCTGCCCGTTTGTCCCGCCCTCCCCTGCCCTTGATGGGACAGTGGGAGGTTACGATCCCCTGGTTTTCTCTGGTGGTCTGGTCGCTGCTCCTCAGCTCTCCTTGTCATCGGCTATGTCACCTGGTTGGATCGTGCATAGCCATATTCACGGTTATTCTGGCAGCGCTCCGCCGGCCTCCGGCATGGGTGCTCCGGTGAGGTCTGTGCTAGTCCGGTGAGCTGTTTCCAAAGCTCCCTCTCCGCATGGTGGTGTTGTCCCTCGGGCCCCTACCTCCGTGGCTGCCTCCCTTGAGCAGGCCCTTGGCTGTGGTGCGATGGCTGTGCCACGGATCCCTCCTTCTGTGACTGCCTCCCCCGCGCCAGCACATGGCTGTGGTGCAGTGGCTGTGTCTGCTGCTGCTTCAGCCTCGGTGGTCCCTTCTCCTGCGATTCCCTGCGCTGCTGTCCCGGTTGGTGTGGATGCTGCCTTATGCCCCTCCATGGTGGATCCCGCCCCTGCTGCTCCATGTCATGGCACTGCTGCTACTGCCCCTCCTATTGGCGCTACTGTTGGTGTGGGTTCCTCGTCGGCCCCTCTCTTTGGAGGTATCTCCGATCGTGGCTCCCCTTCCTTTGTCCAGATGGTTAAAGGCTCGTTGGCCCCTCTGGTTCTCCCTGTTGCTATTCATCCTCCTGCTTGGACTGACAAGGGAGACCCTGTGGTTTTCTTCTCCCTGGATGAAGTTGATGCATCTTGCAAGCCACTGCAGTATGCCATCGTTGCATACACTCCTCATGGCCGGCCTCCGTTCCCTGCTACCCGTGCTCATCTTGCTCAGTGGTTCTCCTTTCAGCATGATTTTGCCTTTAGCACTTTGGGCAATCGCCATCTCTTGATGCAGTTCTCCTGCCGTGAGGATTATATTAAGGTTTTGCTTAAAGGCTCTCTTCTGATCCTTGGCCGGATATTCAAGTTTGCTGCCTGGTCGATTGAAAACCCCATCCCCACCCCCTTCTTGTATTATTGGAGTAGCACCCAATCTGCCAGTTCACAGTCCAGAAGACCAGCAACTCTCAGGGGCAACTGTGACTTCATCCTAGCATTCCTGAAGGCTCAAGAGGTACTGATGGAAGCTTCTCCAAGTCTTCTTCGCATCGGCGATCATCTCGTCCCCTTCTGAGTTCGTGGCTGTCCGGGGGAGGCGATCTCCCTTGATTGCGCAACCTCACTCAGACTGTCAACTAGAGACGGCTTGCAGAAGCTGGCACGTTGGCTCACCTGAAGATCTGAAGACGGACTAGCCCGGGGCCTTCTACAACGAGTCTTCTTCCCTCTCCAAGAAGCGGGACTCCATTCGGCGACCGGAGCTGCAACTTCTTAATTTTCTCCCCAGGGTGCGTTGTTCTGTCCCCTCTTGGACTGAATAGACACCATGTCACTCTTTCGACTGCCCCGGCCTACCACGACATCAGCTGGCATCCTCGCAGATCTCGTCTTGACGGTGACTCGTCAACGGTTCCAACGCTTCCTGCCACGCTTGATTCTGAATCCGGGAGTGTTTGTGGCGGCCTCGGCTTCCTGGTGCTGTGGCTCTGTAGCAGTCAGAACCAGGAAGCAGAGACCCTGTTCGTGGCTCTTCCCCGATCGGCCCTGACAACTTGGGAATTCCAAAAAAATCAGTCAAGACCCTGGTCCAGTTATGAGGAGTTGGCCTCTGGTTTCGTCAAAATCCAAGTTCGGGAGTGGTCACAGCGGCGCCGACACCGACTGTCTGTCCTCTGTTCCTGAGAAGGGACAGAATCGACTCCGACAATCTTTGAAGCTTCTTGCCTCCCCGCTTGGCCGGCTAAAGGCCCCTCCCTGCGTGGATGTAGTTTTGGTTGTAATCAATTAACCCCCACCCCAAGATCCCCCTCCTGTGTGAGGCGTAGTGCTGTAAATATTTGAGTAGGTTGAAGCTTCCTCACCGCGGCGTGGGTAAACCCCACGCTTCCTCATTCGCCCACGTCTCCGGTCGGGACTAGTTTCTTCAAACCGATCGAGTAAGCACTCTTCCCTTGCTCTTATTTTAGTACTTTTCAATCAATATTAGCTCTTAGCTATGCTGACCGGTGAGATAGAGTGCCCGATCTCACAAGTCCTGAACTTTTGAGTGATCACCATGGGAGTGAGTGATTACACGTGCCCTCGACACCGGGTCGGCCCCTAGGATTGGACTAGCCATACCCCTTTGGGAGACCCTCTGGCCTTGCTGGCCCTCTACCAGCAAGGGACCAGCCCTCACATCGTCCACTCGGCATCGCCGAGTTACCCACGGGTTTGGGGTGAGTGCCAGGTGAGTTGGCCGCCGATTTCGGCCCGTTCACGGTGCGAATTGTGCTTGCAAGATAGGTCCAAGGTCGTGTCACATTAGTTGGACTGCTTAGCAGTTCGATTCAAGCATCAAATTTCTATGGGGTGGTTTGCTGACTTGAAGGCCATCGATGTCCATGCATTCAGAGCCAGAGCAGTGGAGTTCACTGATTATGTTTTGTAGAATTATGCCCCCAATCTTGATTAAAGCTGGCGTATATCATAGTGTATATGCATCGAGATACCGCTATCCCATCTCCAAGGGTCTGTGGTGCGGTATGATCAAGGTGTTCTGTCCGGAGTACAACACCTTCTACACCATAGAAGGAGAGACATCACTAGACCTTTGGAGTCTCTCTCAGTTAAGCGGCCTCCCAATCGACGGTGTGCCGTATGAAGAGGTCTGTTGACTAGATTGGCTGAAAGATCAAATGGACGGTGAGGGCTGATATCTGACTAATTTTGCCTACTGTTATTTGACGAAGGCATCTCGTATGCTCTGCCGATCTTCGTACAATAATCGAAAAGCACGCAAGCATGGGGAGAAGAGACATGTAAGGATGGGCACTTGGCTTCAATATTTCTTCAGAGGGGAGTAGAAGTACGAAGATTTTCCCTCAGTAGCGCCAATTCCTATTAAGCAGAAGAAGAGAGTCCGACGACAGGCTGCTTTCCCACCCACACTAAGAAATGGACAACAAGGAGGGTCCAATCCTATCATTGTTGACGTAGTCACTCATTGTGCTGTGTATTTGACTTACTAGATTTGCTCCTTCGCTCTCCTATAGGGTGACGAGAGTGTGATCAAGGTCGAAGCCATTTACCCCACCTGCTTGATGGCTTAGGGCATGAAGCTTTCACTCTGCCCAGTTACATTGTGTTTGATATATAAAATGTTGGGGGACTTGCATCGCTCTCGTCTCCCCAGGAATCTACAGACAGTTGGCCCGCTACACTTTTTCAACACTTGGGTTTGCACTTTGTTCCCAGAAGCTACTCCCCGGTGTTGAGTCTCCTTATTGTTTTGATGATGTTGGCACTATATAAATCACTAGAGTGTGGCTTGATGCAACCGAGCGTGTATTCCGTTCAATGGAGTGCACGGAGGATGAAAAAGTCATGCTTGCTACATTCCAGCTTCAGGGAACAGCACTCGTGTGGTGGACCACAGAGTGGGAAGTTACTTTTTGTTCACGTCCACTTCGCCAGATCACCTGAATAGAGTTTGTCACATCCTTCGAGTGCACGTGCAGTCCGGCTTATCTCAGGATGGACAAGATGCATCAATTCATGAAACTATCTCAAGATGATATGACCGTGCTGTAGTATCAGAACAAATTCATGGAATTGGGTCGGTATGCACCCCGTGTTCTTGCTGATGAAGCCTTAAAGACTGAGCAATTTTTGCGTGGGCTAAAGGCTGAGTTGCAGCAACCGTTAATTGCAACTCGGGTAGTCGAGATGGATGCAGTGTACCAGGCAGCTGCGGCACTAGAGCTGGATATGACAAGATCTCGAGGGTCTACTCAAGTTGGCCTTGTTCAGTCGAGCGTGCAGTTTCAGCTGAGTTTTCAGCCGTCTGTGCCAGGAGTTTCACCTGCTATGTCGACTGCTAGTGGCGCTTCTCTTTCTAAACCCAGGTTCAAGCGATTCAAGAAGTCCAAGAAGAAGTTTGATCAGCATGCGTCTTCTGGAGCCGTTCAGTAGACAACTCCTTCCTTTCAACAGCATCAAGGTTCAACTGCTAGTCAGCCGAGACAGTGTCTGAGGTGTGGTGGTAGCCACCCTGGCAAGCCCTGTTCGTTACCGGTGATCTGTTTTCGTTGTGATCAGCCGGCACATGTGGTTTGAGACTGTCCGCTGAGGCCAAAACCAGTGTAGTTTTCTCATTTTTCTCAATCACAGCCGTCTCAGTTCAAACTTCCTCCACCACCTCAACCTCAGCAGTTCTATCCTCAAGCTTCAGCTTCCTCCCAGTAGTCTTCTGCGGCAGCCAGTTGAAAGTAGAAAGGGAAGGTTTCGCACATAACTCGAGCAGAAGCAATAGCGTCTCGTCTCGTTGAAGGTACGATCATGCTTTATGGTCATGCAGCTCGTGTTCTTTTTGATTCAGGTGCTTATCACTCTTTTATTTCTGACGATTTCATTGCATGCATTGAGGAGCCGACATCTGAGATGACTTGTGAGTTGCTTGTTGAAATGCCTTCAGGGGATTTCATGTTCACTCCTTTGTGTCTGGAGGAGTCTCCTATGTTATCAATGATCAGCCGTTGCCAGCGAGGTTGTATGCATTGCAGCTAGCGGACTATGATATTATTCTGGGAATGGATTGGTTAGAGTAGTACGGAGCCGTGGTTGATTGCAGATCCAAGAAAGTCTATTTTCAGCCACATGGGAAACCAGCCTTCTATTTTCAAGGTATTCGATCCCGCTCTTCTCGCTTGATTATTTCTGCTATTCGAGCCTATAGATTGCTTAATGCAGGTGGTCAGGGGTTCTTGACTTCAGTGGTTGCTGTTGAGGCACCATAGCAGGATATTAGTGCTATTCCTGTTGTTTGTAAGTTCCCTGATGTGTTCCCTGATGAGTTACCAGGCTTACCTCTGCAGCGAGAAATAGAAATGGTGATTGAATTGATTCCAGGTATGGCACCTTTGGCAAAGGCACCATACCGTATGGCTCCAGCTGAATTGAAAGAATTGCGAGCACAACTGTTAAAATTATTGGAAAAAGGCTACATTCGTCCCAACTTTTCTCCGTGGGGTGCTCCTGTTCTATTTGTTAAAAAGAAAGATGAAAGCCTGAGGCAATGTATAGATTACAGGCAGTTGAATCAGGTGACTATCAAGAACAAGTATCCTCTACCCAGGATTCATGATTTGTTTGATCAGTTGCAGTCTGCTTCTGTCTTTTCTCGGATTGATCTTCATTCAGGTTATTTTCTGCTGAGAATTAGAGAGTCAGATGTGGAAAGGACTGCATTTAGCATGCGTTATGGTCATTTTGAGTTTTTGGTTATGCCATTTGGGCTAACCAATGCTCTTACAGCTTTTATGGACCTAATGCAGCGTGTGTTCCGTCCTTATCTGGACCGCTTCGTGGTGATCTTTGTCGATGATATTCTTGTCTATTCTGCTTCTGAGGAAGAGCATGTGTAGCATCTAAGGATTATATTGCAGACTCTGCGAGATCATGAGCTCTTGGCAAAATTCATTAAGTGTGAGTTCTGACTTCGGGAAATTCATTTTCTGGGCCATGTGATTTCTGGTGACGGACTTGCAGTGGATCCAGCTAAGATTGAGGTTGTCCTTCAATGGCAGAGACCGAGGACCGTGATAGAGATCAGGAGTTTTCTAGGTCTTGTGGGTTATTATCGGAGATTCATTTAAGACTTTACACAGATTGCCGCGTCGATGACTAGACTGACTCGTAAAGATGTACCTTTTGTCTGGTCAGATCAGTGTGGGAAGTCCAATACCTCATTGAGGAACAGATCCGGTGGGAGCAGATCGATGCCGAAGGAAATTCCATGGCACTTGTTCAACTGTGACAAGCTATCGAAGAAACCTAGGCTGTCACTAGAAATGTGCTAGAGCGGCCTGATCCTCCCTAGGAAAATGGGCACGGGTCGCCTTACCAGCATACTCCAGAATGGCTCAAATTTTGGACCGATAATCGAGAGGCTCTCGAACGACTGCGGAGATGCATGGAGTAGGATGCCAGTCGAAAGGCGGGACCGAGTACCTTCTCGGCCAACGTCATCCACTCTCCCACTCCCCCGACCTCTCCCGAGGCTCCAACACCACAGGCTGGTCAACCAGCCCCTACCACTCCAGCCGCATAATGGCGACCTTGGCTGGAGCTAGAGTCCCTACCCTTTTCCAAGGAAGACGCTGCAAGACTCCTTTGAGCCCTTCTCGGTCGAGAAGATGTCCTGGTAGGTGAGACTAGGATGGACTCTTCTAGCCCTTCTCGTCCTCCCCCTATTCTACCCCTATCTTTGACACTCGAGGATGGAAAAGGGAAGCAAAAGTTGAACGAGACCTCGGCTCTGTCGAACCAGGTTCTCCCTACAGCTTGCAGGTCAGGTCTGCCATCACAAAGGCCATCTAGCGTGTGAGATCAAGATAGTTACTGGGGGCAACAAGGCCCCCAGACGTCATCAGGTGTCGTCCGACCCTGTTCTCAGCCAGACCACAGGGGTCCGATCATGAAGCAAGATGTTGGTCATGCTCCTCAGGCCCCTCCTCAACAGAAATCCCAGCCACCGCGGCTAAGGCATCAAACCGTGCACACGTCTTTGGACACCAGCCCCAGTACACCAGTTCAACAGGGAAACCTTCCTAGCCACCACAGCTAAGGCATCAAACCACGCACACATCTTCGGACACCAGTCGCAGTACACCAGTTCAACAGGGAAAGCCTTCCCAGCCACCGTAGCTAAGGCATCAAACCGCGCACATGTCTTCGGACACTGGCACCAATACACCAACTCAATAGGGGAAGCCTTCCCCACCACCACGACTAAGGCATCAAATCGCGCATACGTCCTCGGATGCCAGTATGAGTCAACTGGTTCTCGGTAAGCTCCCACACCAACTACGGCAAAGGCAACAAGTCACGTCCACGTCTTCGGACGCCAGTCCCAGCATCCCTGCTTACCAGGAACTACCACTCGAAGTCATCGAGCAGGCGATCAATGCTACCTTCCAACTACAACAATCGAAAGGTTCTTGGATTGAGATCTGAGCAAAGAAGAGTCACCGACCTTGCCCTACAAACTTATCGGCTCGACGGTATCCCTATGTGGACCTGTCAGCTCCAGTCCTGGTGCCTCCTCCTCCTACTCCCCTGGAGACGGCCATTGCTAAGAAAAAGGAGAGGAATAGAAGGAAGAATCTTAAAAGGTGGCTCAAGAAGCAAGCCGAAAAAGCGGCTGCCTTGTAGTCCCCAGCAGAGCTCACGCCTCTCCAGAAATTATAGAGGCTCATCGACAACTTGGAGGAATACATTCCTCTTCGTCCTACCAGGCCTATCCCACTCGATAGCTACATCTTGTGGGAAGACATGCAGAAACGAGCTCGCCTCCGGGACTAGGTCCAAGAAATGATCCAGAAGGTCAAGGAAGGCAAAACACTTCGCATTCCGGAAGAGCTTACCTTATTCTATAAGGACAAGGAGATCACTGTGGAATAGCTGGAACAGATGCTTCATGACTGCACTTACAACATGGTAGCTATCCCACCTCCAGACAATATCAACGCCTCCCGACGAGGCGAGCTGGTAGCGTCCAAAACTAGGGAAAGGGCTACGGCTCCATCTGGACCGCAACCAGCTCCAGAGTACACCGACCGTGGTCAAGGTCGTGGTCGTGGACGTGGTAGAGGTCGTGGCAGAGTCCTTGAGCCATCTCTTCACCCCTCTCCCTTCGATCCCGAACGAGTTATCCTCCTCCGAGGAGAACAACCTGTCCCGATCCCACCAGTGGAGATGCGGGGGCAACCCAGCATCTTCGACCCAGCTAGCGGCGAGGGGACTGTCACTAGCATTCCAGTTCCAGCACCAGCTCCGGCCTGCCCTGTAGAACAAGCAAGACCATCCGACAAGGATGGACCAGCCCCTCAGCCATGTTCAGAAGAGCTATCATTGGCTTCTCTCTTCCAAGATTCTGTGGTTGATCATGGTCAACCTGATCCCAGCAACAAGGGCAAGGCGGTGCAACTCCCTGACGAGGAGCAGGGTGACAGCTCACAGCAGATCTAGCCTGACATACTACCGTCACTGGAGGATGCTCGAGCTCGAGCTGACCAGAAGGTCCTCCACCAGATGAAGCATTTCCCTGCCAGCATCACAATCTGGGAAGCCATAGCTTGGAGTTTCCCTTTTCCTGAGCAGTGATAGCTGAAAATACATGTCGTTTAATGCATCAACTACCAATCTTAATTATCGGACCACAAATTAATTAAAAGAGAATAGATAAGCAGTGAGTCCGAGTCGAGTCCACAGGGAAATTTAGATTTTAAGGTAGAAAATTCTTAAGTTTTAAGCATTCATGAGAAAATTGATCAATTGAAACTAATTAACTTAGATGGGTGGACGTAAAGAACTAAGATACCAATTAAATTAAATAGGAGACAAGAGACATCAGACACACTACACTTAGAGAAGAGGGAGTGTGATCTGAAGATACTGAATAAAAATTCAAACACATTTAATTAACTTTAAAGACGGGGTGTACTTAAGATTTATCTGTGAAGTCTAAAATCATAAAATCAAAGGACTAACTAGATTATACTATGTAGAAAAAAATAACGCTATGAACATATACTAAAGCTAAACGAAAGTGGCTGTAAATAAGAGCAAATAACAGAGTATGGGTTTGGGGGCAGCGGAAGATGCACGAGCTGCTGCTGGCGCAGGACAGGAACCGCACAAGCTTGGGGGCTGGGAACTGCACGAACTGCAGCCAGGCTGAGGAGGTTTGCGAGCGGCTCTTGTCTTCACGCCACGGACCCGCCCGTTGTAGAGGGGGTTCACCACAGACACCAAGAACGCTGCCTTGGACAGCAGGGGAACTCCACGCCGAGGCAAACAGATGCTGCAGAGGGGCACGCCGCGACTGAGAAGCCTCCACAAGCGAAAGCTGGCCGACTTCGCACCGGACCGGAGGTGCAGAGGACGGTCGCGGACGGACGTCGGAGGTGCAAAGGATGGCCGCGGACGCTTGGACGAGGATGCCACTAAGAGAACAACGGCAGCACGGGAACTCCACGATGCACGGACGTGCACACCACGCCGAAGATGCTCGCAGCGTCGAAGGCTGAGGATGCCCGCTGCGGCGACCTGCCACGCTGAGGATGCCCGCTGCTTTGACCTGCCACGCTGAGGAGGCTCGCAGCAGCTACAGGAGGAGATCGTAGCAACGTGGGACGCACGTTGGACACCACCAAAGAGAGGCCTGCGATGAAAGCTAAAGGAAAACCAAAGCATCAAGGGTAAAAGCCCAAGCTAAAAACCTCAAAAGAATAATCCAAAAAAAAACCAAAACCAAAGCTGAACCCCCTGCACCGGTTCCCTGCGCATTCCTTTTATAGGGGTGTGGATGACGCCGGCCTCTCCACGGAACCTCCTCCGCTATCTTCGCCGATTCTTCTTATCCCGCCGGAGCTGCTCACAGAGCGAACCACCCACGAAGCGAACGGCCGCCCTCTCTTCCGCCTGCAGTTCGGATGTCACTGGAACCCGCGGGCGAACCTCCCGTGATCTGCGAACGGATGACACCCAGTGGGAGGATGGCCTCCATGCAATACCCAGGGGCTGTTACACTTTGAGTAGACGGCTTCCATCATCTTGCTGCTTCATGCCGTGGGTTTGGATATGGCACCCCCAGGCATGCACGTGATTGGCTCATCCAAGTGCAGCCTTCATTCAAATGTAAATCAAGCCACTGCATGTATATCTTTGTTAAGCCATGCACTTGAGTCCACTGTCGCTACCTCATGCAACCATCTTTAACCATCTACGTGAACCCCATCAACCATGCATGCGTTTCATTTGTTTAAGCCCAAGGTTTTTTTTGCCAATATTGCATGCATGTGTCTTGTTGGTCATGCACGTGATGCTCACAGCCACCTTGTTTGTTTGAATATTATAAGGCCATTCCACCCAGCCATGCCATGCAATGTATGGCTCATTCAAAACCACGTGGCCTTCTACGTGAAGACAGCCCGCACCATGCACGTTAGTTGCAAGCCCATTCAGGTTTAGGTAGTTCATGCATGTATCAACAGTAGCCAAGCTCAAGCATCTTTGTCCAGCAGTTGCCTTCGTGTAACTTTCTGTAATAATACACATAGATATAAAAAGGCCTTAAGCATATGAAGATTAATGTGAACCTCATTTTTGATAACTGTATTTTCTTGCCAAAAATTGTTGATTTCCATAAAAACTCTTCAAATTCATCAAAATCTATTTCTGTGAATAATTTCACACATAATCAATAATTTACTGTGACTTTTATCCAAAACATGTGAAATTAATATGTAAAAATATGAAATTATCACGGGGGGCCCACCGCAGTATGGTCACGGCTTGATCTTGCACCGGGCTAACAGATTCACCGGTTTCCAACCGCACTAATCGAGATTTAGCCGAACGTTTTCTGTTCCTCCGAACAGTAAATTTGTCATATCCCGACATATATATGCTCCGGTTTTCCCGTGACGATTATGGTGTTTTCGAATCGGATACTCGTCCGAACATTAAACGGTCAACATGTGACCAACATGAGGAAGAAATAGGAGAGACATACCTATTCGAATAAATATGGGAACTACTGGCGCATATTGTTCTCACGTTCCCATGTACCCTCATCACTCGAGTGGCGCTACCACAACCTTCAGTAGAGGGATAACCTTGTTCCTCAGCTGCTATTCGCGATGATCCTCAATACGAATCAGATGCTCTGGCGTAGGCAAGTCCGCTGCCACTTCAGGCCACATACAATCTTCCAAAATATGTGCGCACATATTTTCTCAACATAGAAACATGAAACACATCGTGGATCACTTCCATCGCAGGTGACAACTGAAGACGATAAGCCACTTGGCCCAGACGCTCCAGAACAAGAAATGGACCAATATATCAAGGACTGAGCTTTCCACGCTTACCAAACCTCATCACACCTTTCATCAGAGATATACTCACAAATATAAAATTTCCTAGCTGAAACTGCAATGGTCTTCTTCGCCGATTAGTATAACTCTTCTGTCGACTTTGAGCTGTCAACAATCTTTGCCTAATCAGTGGAACCACTTCTACACAATGTTGCACCAACTCTGGTCCTATCAAAAGCCGCTCGCCAACCTCAAACCAATCTAACGGCGTACGACAAGGTTGGCCATACAATGCTTCATACAGTGCCATACCAATGCTGGAATGATAGCTATTATTATAAGCATATTCTACCAATGGCAAATGCTAGTTCCATGAACCCTGCCAATCCAAATAACATGATCTCAGCATATCTTCTAACGTCTGAATGGTCCTTTCAGACTAACCATCTGACTGAGGATGATATGCTGAACTAAATGCCAATTGTGTGCCCAACTCCTTTTGGAAACTCCGCCAAAAGCCAGAAGTAAAGCGTGGGTCACGATCTGACACAATAGATATTGGGATTCCATGCAAGGGTACAATTTTCTCAACATAAAGCTTGGCCAATCTCTGGACACTCCATTTCACCATAATGAGTAACATTCTAGCTATCTCAGTCAAACGATCAACCAACAGTCAAATGCCATCATAACCTTCAGGAGTTCGAGGCAAACCAACAACAAAATCAATAGTCACATGATCCCATTTCCACATTGAAATTTCCAAGGGTTAAAGTACACCTCTGGGTTTCTGATGCTCAGCTTTCACCTGCTGACATGTCAAGCATTTAGCCACGAAGTCTGCCACATTCCTTTTCATACCTGGCCACCAAAATTGGCTTTTCACATTATTGTACATTCTCGTGGTTCCAAGGTGAACAATATAGCGAGATCCATGTGCTTCACGCAATATGGCACTCCTCAATGAATCTTCTGCTGGAACATAGATTTGACCCTTGAATCTCACCACTACATCATCACCCAACTCCACTCTAGGCGTCATCACAATGCAAGACAACTCAAAATCTCCCTGTTGTGCCTCCCTGATCTGTCGATAAATAGCTGGAGTCATCACCAGACTAGCAAGAACAGCTGTCATCGGATCTCGTGAAATCTTCAATCTGAAAGTCTCACATGGGATTTGCTCCCATAGCTTCCACTCCTACATCATCAAGTGACTGATCTGCACATTTCTACTCAGTGCATCGACCACTACATTCATCTTGCCAGATTGATAGGACAAAGTAAAGTCATAGTCCTTCATGTACTCCATCCACCAGCGCTGACGAAGATTCAAATCCTTCTGAGAAAACACATGTTTCAAGCTTTGATGATCGGTGAAGATTTCAAATTTCTCGCCATAAAAATAATGCCTCCATATCTTCAGGGCAAAAATCACTGCTACCAACTCTAAGATATGAGTGGGGTAATTTTCTTCATACTGCTTCAGCTGTCGGGATGCATTTGCCACAACCCTGCGATACTGCATAAGCATTGCAGCTAAGCCCACTTGAGAAGCATCCGTACACACAACAAATCCACCATAATCAAAAGGCAAAACAAGCACTGGGGAAGTCGTGAGTACCCTTTTCAATTCATTGAAACCCTGTTCACATTCCTCAGACCACACAAATGGCACATTTTTTCGAGTTAATTTAGCCATTGGCGTGGCAATTCCTGTAAAGTCCTGAATGAACCTCCTATAGTATCTAGCAAGACCCAAGAAGCTTCTAACCTCTATCACAGTTCTAGGTCTTTGCCATTGAAGAGCAACCCAGCCATTATTTCCAAGCCTTCCACTTGGCCTCAAGGCATCCTGCAAAAAAGATTCTCATTTGGTTATTTTGGGTACCCAAACCTTCTTGGGTCCCGAATGGTCAGTTGCACCTCTAGTGGGTGCCTTCCACAATTTTTGGGCATGCATATCATCAAGATTCATTAAGGCACAATCATGCATGGTATGCCCAAACTCACCACAATAATGACAACAAACAAAAGACTTCACAGTTTTCTTGTATGCATAGGCATTGAATTTCTGTGATTTGGCGTTGCGCAGCAGGAATCCACACTCTGGTTTGAGTGTGGGGTGGACGTAGGTCTGGAGGACCGAACCACCTAAAAACTATTGTCTCCCGTGGTTTGACTGTGGTTTGATTGTCCTTCTTTCTATCTACGTTTAGATGCTTGATTAGGCCGTATTTAGATCAGTTCGATATATTCCATTCCGCTGCACTTAATTTCTAAATTGGGAAATAGATCTTTGATTTCAGTAGAGATAAAATTTTTATAGGGTGATTCATTCACCCCCCCTCTGAATCCATAGCACCGTGTACCCCAACACGTGGTATCAGAGCAATTCTGATTCCAACACTTGGTATCAGAGCAGTTCTGAACCCAACAAACAAATAATGAATAGTTAATGAACAGTTGTCATTATCAAAAAGGGGGAGATTATTGGATCTCTGATTTTGATGATAACATACTATTGATCTTGATGAGATGTGATGGACTAAGTCTCACATGTGGTAAACAGGTACATTGATCCATTGACAACAAATGGATCACAATAATTCAAGTTGATGCACGAGTACGATGCATTGACGCATCAGAGGTGATGCATTGACGCATCAGAAGAAATTACCACATTGCATTGACGTAGCAAGAGAAAGGGTCACCATTGCATCGACGCAGTAGAAGAAAAGGTCATCACTGCATCGACGCATACAGTCCAAGCTTGTTCTTAGACTTAGCACATCGAAGCATCAGAGCAAAATTGAATGTCTGCTTCAAGCATCTGGACATTGCATCAACACATCAGAAGTGATGCCTTGACGCATCAAGTCAAAAGCTCCTTCAAGCCTTCTGCACCAAAGGTCGTGTGTCCACTCTGCACTGACGCATCGGAAGACTACACCGACGCATTTGGCTTCATACTTGGATTTGATAGGCAACAGCATTGAAGCAGTTCAGTGATGCATAGACGCATCAACCTCATGCCTCGATGCATTCAGCTCAGAACCAACTCTGAGAGTCAGCAAGGTCAGCACACCAAAGAGTTTCCTTGACCTGTCCATTTGGCACGTGAGGACTTTAGTGAAGTCATGTGATCTCGACTCCAGTTATCTAGCACGAGATCTCAGGCCACGTGGCAATCTTCAAGATGATTTCTCCTAAAGAATATTCTGATGGCCACCTGGACCAATGGAGTTCAGATCTGAAGACCACTCTCATGGACACCTGGACCAATGAAAATTCAGATCTGAGGATTAAACTAAAAAGTAGAAAATCCCCAAATTCTTGGGTGATATATATATGCTCGTTTGCCTCTTTCGAAGGGTAATCAAGGGAGAATATAGAGAGCAAGAAGCATAGGGAGAAAGGAGAGTAGAATAGAAAGAAAAAGAAGAGGAGAAAATAAATTGAGTGCGCCATCTGAAAGATTCTGAGCAGATCAATTCGAAGAGAAAAATTGAGAGAGAGTCTGAGAGAAGAAGAAGAAGAAGGAAGAGAGCGACATCAGAGTGAATTCGAGTAGTTCTAAAGATCAGTGGAAGTCTGGTCTTGTAGATCAAATCCAGAGCCAGTTCGCTCATTTGGAGCTACATTGTATTCATTCACTTTCGATTGTCTTTCCATGTTGGCTTCTTAGTTCTTAGTTTCATTTTCCTACTATCATTCCAATCCCATGTTCAGGGATTGAGTTCCTTCTGAGTAATCAGAAGAAGGGAGAGCTAGTATCCGGGTTCCCTCTAAGGTCTCAGAGGAAGAGAGGGTGGTAACTCTCTGCGTTTGTGAGCAGTTGGGTGCTATCTCACGGCTTCCTTCTGCATCCGCAGAAGAAGGGAGAGTTGGGTCTCTCCGGTCACTACTTTGGTAGTGGGGTGTTGTTCTAGCAATGTACTTGATCAGTGTTTGAGGAATTTGTCTCCCTCTGGTTCAAGTTGTTAGGTAGCATTTATTTGAAGACTGAGTTTGCTTTCTTGCTGATTGGAAGGGGAAGCCATACTCTGGTTTGAGTGTGGGGTGAACGTAGATCTGCTAGATAGATCGAACCACCTAAAAAATCCTGCATGTTCTATGGTTTGCTCGTGCGATTGCTTGCATATCTCTGATCAGCATTCACAGGTTTGAATGCATTACAAGCTCCATGTCGGTATATCAAAAGGTGCATTCACACACCTTGCGTGAGGAGAGTTATTCAACTCATATCTCCACCAAGTATTGGTTCCCTTGAGCATTCACTTATGTGTGTTTCCAGCAGAATCTTTGTCTAACTTCATTCTATGTTTGTTCATTCATTTTATTGCTTGTTCCCCTAAGTAGTCAACAATAGTTCTATGTGAAGCATTTTTCACTTTGGTCAAATCGATTTGTTGCTTGAAGGTCTGTTAGCTGCTCGATGTATTGTGAGAAGTCCTATCTATGACATGGGTCATTAGAGCCAGCATCCATTGCATCTGCTAATTACCCCTTGAGTAGGGAATCCATCAGACCCCTGGTGGCCGTATGGGTTAGCATGATCTGAATAGAGAACCCTTCTTGGCTAGTGAACTGAACAATAATCAAGCGAGGAGAAATAACAACATCAATAGTGAATCCCCCGGTGAGCAATGAGATTGCCGCCGGCCTCGCTTGTGAAGAAACTGGCGCTAGTGCAAGGGAACTCTTCTTAGCAACCATCTTTGAAAGTTTAGTCTCATCATCCCCAAAATAGCCAGGGACTAGGACTCGGACTAGTATACGGCAAATGACATCTTGAGCTTTGAAATGCATAACCAGCACCGAATTATCCTGATCCAGCTCATCATCTCCCTGGGGACTAGACTCGAGGGGCACCAGAGGTAGCACACACCTACTCCGTGGGGTGGAAATAGGTGGAGAAAAGGGTGGAGAAGGCTTGAAAAGTGTGGATGAAAGTTTAGAAGGTGTAGAGGGCTTAGGCGGTGGAGGGATGGCGATGATGATAGGCTCAGGTGGAGGTGTAGGAGTGGGTAAATGCGAAGGTGGAGGTGTAGCCTACTCAGGCTTGGGTGACGATGGCGAAGGAGATGTCAAAGGCAGAGGAGATGATGGAAGTAATGGAAGAGGGGTCGCTGGGAGAGGAGGCGGTGAAGGCGGTGGTAATGGCGGTAGGGGTAGTGGAGATGGTGATGCGGGAAATGAAGGCAATGGAGGTGAAGATGGCGAAAGTGGCGGTGAGGCAGAGCAATTGGAGGATCGATGCGATCACCTTTTACGAATCGGCACGACACGCCGAGCGGTGTTGGGAATAGGAGTAGTGGCGATGGAAGTGGTGGAAGTGGAGGCACTAACCTGAGCAAGGGATTGGGTAGGCGGGGGTGATGGAGATGGTGTAGGAGATGGCGAAGATGGTATAGATAATGGAGCAGGTGATGGAGCGGGTGCATCGCTAGATGAAGAACCACAAGGGTGCCCCTGGTCTTGTAACGGAGATGGCTGCCTGGGCAGAAATTACTATTGCTACTGCTTACTGCTGAGATGTAAAATGACTTCATGTATGGTAGTCCAATCAATCATCTTCTTATCTTCCAAATCATAAACAAGTTCCCAGAACTCAGGGCAAATCCTCAACCAAGTGCCCCTGCTGGCGATGAAAATTTATAAAATTAGAGCAAATCTCTAACTGCGGGTCGACAAGGCATAATCGGAGGGAGCTGCAACGCGTGAGTAGCCATTAGAGCCCTGGAAATATCGATAAATGACTCCGGCAATAGAGAACGAGGAGCCTGCTTTGGGCAAAGTAGATGTCGAGGGGTGTGAGAGGAGAATGAGGATGATGGCTGTAAGGGTTGCGTAGGCAACGGTGACTGGGTAGGTGAAGGCACAGGGCTAATGGATGGACTTGGCGAAGGCATGGGCGGAGTGGGGATATAATGGATGGCATCTACCTGCTCGGGGTGTGAAATTCTCTTGACCGGAGGTGAGTATGAAGAAGCGGAGGGCTGACTCATGGTAGGTCGATACATGGAGGGTGAATAAGGGGAGGTATAGGGGTGTGTGGGAGCGGGAGGCTGACTCATGAAGGGATATGTGGTGGAGGTGTATGTGGGTGTAGAAGGTGATGGAGATGTGGGGTCAAGGGAACCTAGAAGTTGCTGATGGATGAAGCGGCTCGGCTATAAAGCTGTTGCCAGAAGGTAATATCGTTCAGGGCTAAGTTACATCGATACTGGGGCGTTGCATTAGAAATAAGCATTTTGATTTGCTCTCCCTCCGGAATATGTCCCGGGACTTGAGCGGCCAACCGACGCCAGCGGCCAGCGAAGGTAGAGAACTCCTCGTCATGCTTCATCTTCTCGTGGGCCAGGTCCACTATAGAATACTTGGGCCCAACTTGATCTTGATATTGCTGCAGAAATTTCTCTTGGACGACTTGAAAATTCACCACTTGATCTCCCGACAATGCAAAGAACTAATCCCGAGCCGAGCCTTCTAACGACAAACCAAATAGATAGGCCATCAAATGTTGGTCATGTTGGAATTGGGCCGACTCATAAAGAAACTCCTTCAAGTGCACATAAGGGTCACCGACTCCACCATAACGGCAATAAGTAGGAATTTGTGAACGCGGTGGAAGCCAAAGACCTTGGAATGCAAACGAGACACTCAAAGAAGATTGGAGATCAATTCGGTGCTGAAGTTCATCAAGCTGGAGCTGAGTTTGAGCAATTATCTCATCGATGGGGAGAGACCGAGAAGGATGCAAGTCAGCCTGAGTAAGAGATTGTGAATTTAGACCAAAATCATGATATTGGGCCAGATAAGGGGATCCGGACTGAGAAGAAGGGAAGCCCGTTCCAGGAATAGAAGGGTATGTGGGCCTAGAAAAATCAGGAACATGAGAATAAGGGTCCATGCATGTTTCTTCTAACTAAAGTCCATGCACATTGACCATATAAAGTCCGTGCACCTTGTTCTATACAAGTCTGTGCACGTTTTCTCTTCTATACAAGTCAGTGCACATTGTTCATATGAAGTCCGTGCATGTTTCCCTTGAAACAAAAGTCTGTGCATGTTTCGTCTAGTTAAAGTCCATGCACTTTGTTCAACCAAAGTCCATGCACTTTGTTCAACCAAAGTCCGTGCACGTTTCTCAACCAAAGTCCGTGCACGTTTCTTCTCGACCAAACTCCGTGCATCTTTCCTTTTGGACTGAACAAAGTTCGTGCAAGTTGTTCAATCTATGTCCATGCACATTCTATTTTCTCACTCAAGTCCGTGCTAGCTGCACGTCTGGGAGCAAAGTCCTTGCATATTTCTTGTGCATTATATGAAGTTCGTGCTTTCCATGAAATTGTGCCACTATTATAACATGACTGTGTAATTGCCAGGCCTGCCATAGGTTCGAGCATCTTATGGGTACCTGTGCATCCAACTGACAGTGAGCAGAGGAGCTAGAACACGTGAGATCTGAAGAACAGTTAAAGGGCACGTGATCCAAGGATGATCCCCATTCACGGATCCTACCACGTGGATTCTTATTAGTCCAGATTCTGACAAGTGGCAAGAGTCTCCTGAAGCTTCCAGGCAGGAGTAATCTCTCCACACTCCCAGGGTATGAGGACGAGGATCTCAAGCTGAAGGAGGTATATAAAGGATTCTTCTACAAATTCAAGAAGTCATCTCTCCAGAAGAAGAAAAGAAGAATTACCAGAGAGTAGAGAGAAGAAGAGAGTTCGAGAGTGAAAGAGCAGCAGAGAAAAGAAGAAGAAGAAGAAAGAAAGAGAGAGAGCAGCAAAGAGAAGAAGAGAGAGATCGAAGAGAGGAAGGAGAAGGTTGAAGAATTGCTCTACTGGACCGTGGATCAAATCCAGGCCAGTCAGCTCCTTGAGAGCCACTGTTGTGCTTCATCGTTTGCAGCTTTCAGTTGTTGTTTCCTCTAATCTATTGTTTTCTCCTTTTACTTTTCTTTCAAGCTGTCTGTCAGCGGAGCAAGCTGTGATGCTCAGCGGGTAGAGGTGGACTCCTCTGGACGGGTCAAGCTGTAATCCCCAGCGGATGGCTAAGCTATAATACCCAGTGGCTCAAGCTGTGAGTCAGCAGATGGCTAAGCTGTATTGCCCACCGGAAGTAAGCTATGATGCTCAGCGGATGTAGGCAAGCTATGAGGCCCAGCTGTTAAGCTGTATATCAGCCGAAGCCACACTCTAGTTGGAGTGTGGGGTGGACGTAGGTCTACAGAATGAACCACCTAAAAATCCTCATGCACTGTGTGGTTTGCATTGTTATGTGTTCAATGCTAGATGCATATTAAGGATCTCGCAGTAATTCCTTATCCGATTGACTCTGCTAAGTGCATAGATTTTTCTGTGTCTATTGGGAGTGCAAGTTAAGTGTTTAGTTGTGTGCTTCATTAAAGCATTTCTCAGTTCAGTTAATCAGAAGCTTAGTCTGTCTGATCCTCTAACTGTTACTGGAGAACAGTTAAGATGGTTATGTTTCATTTGAGTTAAATTCCGCTACATGGTCTAGTTATAGTTCTTAATTGGGTGAAAAGTTTAAAAAAGGGATTCATTCACCCCCCTCTGAATCCTTGTTTGCACCGTCACACCTAGTCTTCATAGACCAACAATTGGTATCAGAGTGATTCTCTACGCATTCAGATCCAATGATCTATAGAGGATCCTGCTGGCTTAGGTGCTGTGTTTGTTGCTATCTATTCGGTTCCTATCGAGGATTTTTGGTGCATTCTTTAGTGATTGCTTTGTGAATTGAAGCTGCCTGGTATCTGTCTTCATGGCTCCTCCATGTGTCTTTGATTGTACAAATTTGAACAAGTGGTTGGGAGGCCTATGCATTTACATCAATTCCATTGATCCAAATCTATGGAAATTAGTATCGAAAGGCCCACATAAAGTGCCAAGAAATGAGTCTAAATGGTCCAATGAGGACAGATCTAAAAATAGTGATAATATCACAATTCATAATATTCTGAAAGATGCAGTGGATGCTGACAAATTTTCTTTTATTCTCAAGTGCACATCGGGAAAGGAAATTATGGACAGAATAATTGTTGCAAACGACCACAGTCCTTATAACAAGACATGCACAGATGTTGAGTATGCACGAGAGGAAATATGCACTGACTTTACATCGTACAAGAATGAAGTATGCACAGACCTTGTTTTGCACAAGAGAGATGTGCACAGACCTTGTGTCGCATGAATGGGATATAGTGCATGGACCTTAAGAGCATATGCACGGACTCTGAATGTCAGCAGGGCAATTATGCACAGACTCTAAATGGTGAAGTGCACGGATCTTATATGCATTCTGTCTGGATATACACTGACCATGCTTTAGCCCGAGACAAATATGCATGGACCTCTACAAAGATTGCACAGACTTTATGTGTTCATAAAAAGACTTTGCATAGACTTGAGATGAGCTCGGACCTACTATATGATAAGGCTTGAAAATGTGCACAGACTTTAAGTGAGCAATGCAAATGAACTCTACACAGACCTTCTGCATGCACGGACCTTACATGCAGCTAAGAAAAATGTGCATGGACCATGGAAGACACGTGCACAGACTTTGTATATGGAAGTAAACTCTGCACGAACCTACTATGCAGTTAACTGAAATGTGCACAGACTTGAATATTACACGGACCTACATGCAAATGATGCTATGAGTATGCATGGACCTTATGAAGATATGCATAGACTTATAAGACACTGAACGGAGATATGCACGGACCTTAGACTCTTGCAAGCATGAGAGCTAAAATGTGCATCGAGTTGAACAGTGAATGCATGGACATTGAAATGCATATTGACTAAGATTTACACCGAGCTGATTCAAGGATATGCACGGACCTTAAGTGCAAGAAATGCAAACAAACTCTAGAATGATTATGAGACAACTTATGTTGTGATAAAAAGACATACAATAGAATTGACTGAGATGTTTACTTATTTCAGATTAAGCATGATTCATAGATTGTCATTATCAAAATCACAGTTTCAACAATCTCCCCCTTTTTGATGATGACAACACTATGAGTCATGTATGATTAAATAAGTCAATAAATTGACTAATTAAGTTTCACACATTCAATCAAATCTAAGCATTCAATCAAGTATGATCATAAGTTGTTAATATCATTCACACACTTTTTATCTGACACATGTCAAAGACCACATTCACAGCACTAGGCATGCAGTATGAACAGTTATGTATGCAGACTATCATTTCTGTGTACAAGAAGAAAATACAAAATGATAATAGGTCAAGTTTCTCTTTACACAACCAGTTTCATTCAAAAGCAACAGATCTCCATCACTAATCATCAGCATCAACATTTGCCATCAGCATTAGCCGACCATGAGCCTTCATACATGACCAAGCAACACCAAGCAACATTTCTCCCCCTTTGTCATTATCAAAAAGAATCATGGGAAGACTTAGAAGTCAGCGACCAGAATAAGAGCCTCTGTATCCTCCTCTGCCTCTGGGTGGTGCAGAGCTAGAACTGCCCCTCAATGGTACTCCCCTTGGAAATGGGATTCCTTCAATTGTAGAACTAAGGCTTGTAAGCTTGTTGATGTGGCACACCCCTAGGATGAAGTTGGATGCAATGACGACCCTTGGACCTAGACCAACAAGCAAATAAATATGAACACGGACTCACACGAACGGCTCACTCTCACTGCGCACACGATCCCCCGAAGGTGACCAGATGATGAAGGCGAGGGTCCAAGGTGGAACCCAATCGTTCAAAGGGATTTGGCTAGCTTAGGCTGACCCCTAAAGGTCTGGGATTCCCAAATTGAGTGGGGGCCGGCATGCCGGGGGCATGGGTTTTAGGTGGCACTCTCTAGCTTGCCGTGGTGGGCACACAAGAAGTGGTGTGCAAGTTTGGCTCTCAACTCACCGTCCGATGGGCAATCAAGGTAATACGAGATAAGCAAAAATGGTAACCAGCCAAGGGTAACAACGCTTACCTGACCGGTGTGAAAACACCGATCCAGTTCGGAGACGTGGGTGAGCGGGGAGGCGAGGGGACGCACCCGCACGCCACGGCGGTGACGCTTGACCTGATAATGGATGAAATTTACAGCACTACACCTCACCTAGGAGGGGGATCGTGGGGTGGGGGTTAAAAGATTACATCCAAAACTACCTCCACACTGGGAGGGGCCTTCAGCCGGCCAAGCGAGGGGAGGGGAGGGGCTAAAATCTTGAAGTGCCGGACTTTTTGTCGGTGCTATCTGGTTCTGGAATCACAGGACCACCGGTTGAAGAATACACCGCCACGGACGCTCCCAAACTCCAAATGGGCCGAGACTAGAGCCAAAACGCTCCTATCTGACCCAGGAAGAAGCTTAAATTTTCTGGAACAGCCTTGATATGGTCGCTGGCTGGTACCAATCTTGGAGCAGGGTCAGACAGCACTGGTACAGACTACTCTCAGGGTGTTACTGCTGGAAGACGGAGGCGCCATGGATTGTCCCGAACTCGGATGGAGATGAATCTGATACCAAAACAACCGTGGACAAGTCTTCTTTTAGATGAGACTGACGGCAGCTTCTGAAGATGTCGGGGACGTTCGTGCTGGCCAGAAAGGTGGAGGTGGGTCCGAGCAGGAACAGCAAAACCAACCTGGCGCGACTTCGGGAGAAAATTCAGAACTTCTGGTGCCGGGATCCGATCATCGTTCCGCTTCTTGGGGTTGAAAGAGGACTGGGAGAAGTTACTCTCAGCCAAGTTTCACATCTAGATCTTGCAGGGAGTGGTCGGGGTGGGAGTTCTTCTAGGGCTCTGGTTCCCTGCCTGGGAGCTCTGGTGCAGTCGGGGGAGAAATGCTCTCGCGGACAGCTCTGAGCTCTAATGAAGACGAAACCACCGCCCTTGAAAATCCCTCTGGAAGACCTTTATAGTGGTATATAACTTGCCACTAGAAAAGTTGGGGAGGTGCCGGAGACGCTACAATCTTCAGGGTCCCTGCTGCCTTCCTCTGACCAGCTACCAGATCTGCTACCTTGAGTGACCAATAAGGCAAGAAGGGGGGGCTGTATTGCAAGGGGATGGTGGCTGATGGTGATGGGAGGGGAAGGACGTGGTTGGCGGTCCTGAGGGACGCGGCCAGACAATGATCACAGACAATGCCTCGCTCACAACCCGATACGCATCGGTCCTCAGAGCAGGCATATACAAGAAATACAAGTCTGGCGTCACCTCAACCGACGCGAAAACCAACCACAATCGCAGAGAAAACACACTCCTCACTACGAAAACCAACACCACCGGTCGACGCCCATGCCTGGCGGACCAACCAAACGTCAGCTTCACCACTCGCTGACCGACCTCACACCCTGCACCCTGGGCAACCAACGCTGAGCTTCCACCAGCTCACACCTGGCAAGCCGACCACTTACAACAGCACCGGACCAACTCTGCTAGGAACGACTTCTCACAAACCCCAGATCCAATCCGGGAAATGCACACCTCCTAATCGGCCACTCGAGGCCTCGCTGGCATCTGGCTCTCGCCACTCTCGAGCCCCGACAACCAGCATCTTCTGTCTGTGAAAGACCATCCACTGGTCACCAGACACTCATCAACGGGGAACCTTCATTGGCCCAACCGGCACGATCCAAATCACGACAGGCCATCCGCTGACCCTCCAAAGACCAATACGGCATCTCAAGCCAAACCTCCCTCAGACACCGCAGCTGATCTCTAGTCTCAGGCCAACTCTACCCTCTCAGGGGAGCATGACGAAACCAAATAATAGAACTCCACAATCATCGATCCTCACATCACTAGACTCAGACTTACAGGGAATCCTCCCTTGCTGATTATAGACCAGGGATCACCATCCAACGCCAATGTCTCATCAGAGACCTCCGCACATAGGCATCGTCCATTACACAATCGAATCCTATTTCATCTTAGTTATTCTAAATGGACACCTGCCAATCCCGATTCCACTCTCATCATAGAGCCTCGGGGCACAACCTCCCATGATCCACGACACACTTCTCCAGAATCGACAAGTGCTACCTTCTACCACAGCAAGCAAATCGATAATGCCGCGACCAATGTACACGGGCCCCCAAGCAATAAACATGTTACCATGGTCGACCACTCGGCCAACCTTACCAACCACTCACGGCCACCACCTGGGACCCACAATCTGCTAGAGATCACTTCTCCAAAACATGATCTCACTCAGAGACAGTTTCCAATGCGAGAATAGGGTACTCACGTGGCACACTTGTCAACACATTTCCCCAACTCTCAATCCAGCCAGTGCCACAAACCACAATCCCTCAAGCAACGGCATGGAAACAACATGTCTCACGTAACCCGAGATAATCTTACACTGAGGAACCAATCCTCTGACGCTCAACACATCCTCTGCAACTCTACAAGCTCCGATTCACAACACCTCAGAAATCACAACACCAGCCATAAACTCTCACGAACACCGCCCAACTAGCACTCACCCTTCCAGAGCAGCACCAACACCCTTACACATCATGGGATGGGCAACGCTTCTCACAGACAGCCACACTCTGCCACAATGGTTAAGCTAGCTGCTACCACACGCTCCTCTCTTACACCTGCCTCTGACCTCAAAACCAATAACACGCCAAATGCTTACCAATGAGCGATGAAAATTCCACGAAAATGTCAGACTCGAAGTCCGCAACATCTCTAGCCACCAGACATCATTCTCTCGAATCTGTCCATGCTAACACCAACCCATCCTCGAGCTGCCACCGTGTGGACCACCACGCCAAGAGTCACAACATAAACCATAATCGACACCCGCCAACACTCATCCGGGAACATCTCGACCAGATAGCCCGCTCTGCCATCTCGAACCACAATCTCAATTTCACATGGACTAGATGAACCTCAAGCTGGGGTGGCCAACCTGACAACAACTCCCTCAAAGCATACTCACGGCCACTTAACCACGGACAATCCTCACCAGTCACTTGACCTCGTTGTAATTCCTCGAACGCAGCACCGCAACAACGCACCTGCCGACAACCTCTGCCCAACGTAGCACCACCAAGGCCACCATCTCAAGGCGATAAAGCTCTCGATCTCGATCCTCAGATCCCATGTCGGCACTCCAACGAAAAATAACAACTACCTTCACAGTGTCAACTCGGCGCACACAGGCTCTTACGTGAGAAACCAAGTGAAAAATAAACATGAAATCTTATGCCAGCTGTCGACTGTATAGGACCTTATGGACTCTGATCACTACAATATCTCGAATTCCCATGTACTTCCACAATCACAGCTCTGATACCAATTGTATCGACCCAAGATCCGAATATTGGGAATGACCCAATACCATTCAGACTTTGGCCCGCTGCCCAAGAGCTGGAGGGCTCGGAAGGACAAAAAAGGATAGGTGTGGTGTATATAGAAATAGGATCACAACAACCAAAATCAACTAGGGGATCCAACAATCTCCCCCTTTTTGATGATGACAAAACAGTGTGTGCATGATGTTTGATGAAGACACCAAAGGTAACCCAGTGGATCAGAAGCTGTATAGAGGTATGATCGGATCCCTTTTATATCTCACTGCATCTAGACCTGATATTCAATTCTCTGTGTGTTTATGCGCTAGATTTCAGGCTAGTCCTAAGGAGTCTCACCTTAAGGCAGTGAAAAGGATTTTTAGGTATCTATCAGGCACCCAAGATTTGGGCTTATGGTACCCTGCTAAGTGTGAGCTAGATCTTCTAGCTTACTCTGATGCTAACTATGCTGGGTGTCGGGTAGATAGAAAGAGCACTGGTGGATTCTGTCAATTCTTAGGGGGCTGCCTGGTAACTTGGGCTTCTAAAAAATAACAGTCTATTGCACTGTTCACTGCAGAAGCTGAATATGTTGCGGCAGGGAACTGTGCAGCCCAAGTACTATGGATCAAGCACCAACTCCTTGATTATCAAATAAATTTGGATTGTGGTAGGATGATAGAACGAATTAAAAGAGAAATTAGTTGATAAATATATATAAGGTCGAATTTGATAACCGAATAAGCTCGGTTAGGGCATGCTGCTCGGCTTGTTCGGCGTTGGGGTGCATGACTTTGCCTTAATCGGGGTCGAACAGGGGTTAAGCCCGGTTTTGCTCTGAACAACTCACTTGGCCACCCCAGGTGGAATGCGGTAACTGAGCTCGTTTAGGGTGAGAGGGTGGGCATGCTACCCCGAGTACGTTGCCCGCCCTCAACTCACTCTATTATCAAAGATGTCCTTAATAAGAGATCAATTAAATTGACAAGGTCACATGGATGACATGCATTGAAAGAGCAGTTGCTTTTACAGTGTGACTAGGTTAATTAAGTGAACACAAGCAACGTTTCTCTTGTTTGCCCTAGCCCTCAACTGTGTCACTAATTATGAATGTTCGGTTCTTTGGCTTCTAGAGTGGAGGTTGAGTTTGTACACGGCGGGTTTATTTGAAAAATTAATAGACCATCTATTCATCTCAGGCGGTGTGCGCATTACATAGTATCTGCATTCATTTTGAAGTGCCGTAACTGATAGGACTTGGCATTCAAAGGTAGTTTTGTCTGTCTTCATCGGAGCAAACATGAAAGAAATCATGTTTATGACTACATATATTGATGAATGATGAGATATTGTTGTATGGGTAATCTGCTCTCGTTTTTGCTTGCACAAATAATTAGCAGTTTGCACTTTGCACGACAACAATTGTTGTCAGTGAGAGCTGCAGATTTTCTCACCTTTGTTTTTAACTCACTTACGGAAGAAAACTGATTTTAGTGGGTCTTTGGTTTTGATGCAATGGAGTTAAACTACCATATATACTCATTTTGCATCCCTTCAAATAATGCACTGCACACCCACTTATTTCCCAACTAAAAAGTGCTTAAACCTGTTGGAGGAGTGTGGAGCCTGATCTGGATGTTGGTAGGTTTTCCCCCGTCCTTCGCGAAAATTCTGGGAGATATTATTGTAATTTTACCCAGGAGGGTTGCCCTAGGCTCCTTGTATATAAAAGCATCATCTCTTGTAATTGTTTCTGTGTGCGAAATAAGAAATCTCAGTGCGGCCGTAGATGTAGGAAGGCACATCGTCTCTCCGAACCACGTAAATCTCTGTATTCTTGTGATTTGATCTTTTCTCTCCCCTTCTTTCTTCCTCCTCCGTTGTTTGTCCATCTATACAGGTACTTCGGTCTCTAACAACTGGTATCAGAACCTTGTTCGGGTTCAGAGAAGCAGTGGGAGCGATGGCTGTAGAAGAGGGAAAGGTCAGGATCGAGAGGTTCGATGGCAACGATTTTGGTTTCTAGAAGATGCAGATCGAGGACTACCTATATCAAAAGAAACTTCATCAACCTCTTGCTTGTACGATGCCGGAAGGGATGAAGAAGGAAGACTGAGATCTGATGGACAGATAAGCTCTGGGGGTCATCCAGTTGACGTTGGCTAGAAATGTCACGTTCAACATCGTGAACAAGAAGACCACAGCAGGGTTGATGAAGGCGCTATCAAATATGTACAAAAAACTGTCCGCCTCCAACAAGGTATATTAGATGCGTCGTTTATTTAATTTGAAGATGCTCGGAGGTGCTTCTGCTACAGATCATATCAACGAGTTCAACCTGATCACGAGTCAGTTGAGTTTGGTGGACATCAACTTTGAGGACAAGATTAGGGCATTGATTATGCTCTTCTCTCCACCAGAAAGTTGGGGTGCGACTGTGACCGTTGTGAGTAGTTCTTCAGGCTCAAATAAGTTGAAGCTGGATGAGGTTCGAGACTTGATTCTAAGCGAAGACGTTCACAGGAAAGAATCAGGTGAATCCTCTTCTGCCTTGAATGTTGAAGGCAGGGGAAGAGCAAATCAGCGTGGTCAAGATCGAGGTAGGTCTAAGTCAAAAGGAGCGTAGTCCGGGTTCGCCGGGTGGCTGGCGCGGTGATTACGCCTGTGACGTCGGCGGTGGGTGCCCCCGGTCGGCCCACGTGCGGCGGCTGGTTGGTGGGTCGAGGCTGGCATCTCGACCTCTTCGTCTCTTCGCTCCTTTGCATGGCGGGAGCGGCTGGACCCTGCTTGCGCAGGCGCCACGGGCTGGGTCTCCCTGGGGGCCCAGACTTGTCTTGATTTCGCCGACTTGCGAGCCGGCATGCACCGGGGTTCGGCGTCCGGAAGAGCGGGCGCCTTCCCCTTCTTCACCTTCTCCAGTCCTTGGAAAGAGTTGCGGACTGGGACGGTCGGTATAATTCGGTCCGGAATGGGCTCGGACCTCTGTCCATTCAAATGGACTCGGATGCCTCCGACCAGGACAGATTTGCCGGAACTGGAGAGTCGGCTCTTTGTCGTGGCGGCCGTACGGCCTCTTCGGCACCTTCTCCGGTGGGATGTTGATCCCTGTTGAGGCGCGTCGGTGGTCGAGCGCACGTGGTGCACGTGACAGCTCAGCATATTGAGTGGGGCGTTGTTGTAGCTCTTGCCCCTGGCTCGGACGGTGGTAGCTCCAGTAGTCCCCGTAGCAGGGGAACCAACCTTGGAACTGTCGGACGCTTCCACGTTCAGGATGGTGACGAACGCTACCCCCAAGAAATTGGGGAAGCCGACGACGGGAGGGAAGCTCCCGAAGCAGAGAGGAACGGCAAGGTAGCCGTCCCTGACGTGGCTCTCAACGACCAGGGGGCCGAAAGAGACTGCCATCAGAACTGGAACGTATTCCTCCTCTGCGTTTGCAGAAGTAAAAACTATCAGTATTACAAGAAGGGGGCCAGGAAGCCCCTAGTTCCGGCAAAGAGATGAAAGGTAGATGGGTCCCACCGGGCGTGCCAGACTTGTGGACGCACTCTATGATCTTCTATTATTTATTGAGGCGTATATTTTTTGTTGGGAGTAGAGTTCCCCCGGATTTATTAAGTGCGTGGGCGTGCCAGTCACCAAGGTGACAATTTATTCGGGCTCCGCGGAGCCCATGGTGCGCTCGACCTGACTCCGTCAGACGATTGTGTAGTTCGTGTCTGGACCCAATCCCGCCATGCCATAAAGGTCATGACGTCATTTACATCCCTCATACGAGGGAACACCTTTGATTAATTGCCAGAATTAGGGGCCCCGTGGCCAAAGAAAGTAATACTGATTAAAAGAAGGGCGGCAGAAATAAACCACACGCGAGCTCGTGCCGGGACATGAACAGCCATACATGTCGGTCACGCACGGACCCTTTCATATGCGGACGTGAATCCGTAACGGGAACACGGTGAAAACTGGGATATCGGCCCGAAGCGAGATAGGGTCATGGCCATTTCGGGGTAGTCCCCAGGACTTAGACTCAACCTGCGAGGGCGACTTTATTATTCCTTCAGCACCGGGTTACAAGGAAAGGTGAAGCTGCAGTGTTGATGATTTTTCTATTGCGTTTGTTATGGTTGTTAGCGTGTATGCCTGGACTTTTAATCTGAAGATGTTGGGAATTTGTTCCTGTTGGTGTACACTCTTTTGGGATTTATTATTAATGCCCTTCTTGTTTCACGATTCCCATTAAGTTCGTTCTTTGTGTGTATTTAACTCCGTTTTTTTTGTTATGGCTTTTACCTTTTATTACTTATTATTATTCATTTATTATTACCACTTGTGGGGTTTGCTTTATTACCTTCATTTTTGTTATTGTCGTTGCTTATTTATATATTTATCAATTCACCCCCCTTTCTTTTTATTACTTTCTCCCCCTTTTTGGGAATTTTTATTACTGCTCTTAATATCGTTATATGTCACATGTGTGGTGTACCGGCGAAAGGGTGGTGAAGACGGTGAAGGGTTGAGACGGTGGTGAGAGGTGAGACGGTGGGGTGAAGACGCAGAACGAAGAAAAGAGACGGTGGGGGAGGCGTACCGGCGAAGGAGAGGAGAGACGGTGGGGATAAGACGGTGGAGGAAGAGAGACGGTGGGAAGAGAGAGACGGTGCGGGTGAGACGGTGCAATGAATGCACCGGTGAGGAGAAGAAAAGGAGACAGTGAATGAGACGGTGGGGGGACTGTACCGGTGAAGGAGAGGAGAGACGGTAGGGGGGGCCGTACCGGTGAAGGGTGAGATGGTGGAGGGTGTACCGGTGAGGGGAAGAGACGGTGGAAGGTGTACCGGTGAGGGGAAGAGACGGTGGAAGGTGTACCGGTGAAGGCTCGGGTGAGGGTGTGTCGGTGAAGGGGGAATGGAGGGGCATTGGGCACTCTAGTGGAGGGCATGAAGGGTTTGTTCTTTGATGGCCTTAAGGCCTTTCTTTTCTTCTGTCTCTTCGTTGAACTAGGCTTTATACACGTTACTATTCCCACTGAGGTACATACAGCACCGGCACGCCAAACGTATCCAGCCAGGCGCTCTTGTACTGGGCTTTTTGCGTCTCGGGGTTATAGGTCACTTCTTTGGCGTGCAGCGTCCACGGGCGCTTGCCGTCCACGCACTGGCTGCAGGGGGAGTAGGTGGCGTCATACAGCTTGAAGGTGTCCTCATCCACGCGCTCAGCCCGGGCGGCATCCATGATCGGCTGGCCGGGCTGTCCCACCCCGGGGATGGAAAGCTTCAGCTGTTCCAGCGTCCCGGCCTTCAAGTCACCTTTCAGCGCCAGGCTGTCCACCCGCAGCGTGGTGCCGCTGGGGTCCGTCAATACCACGTTGCCGTGGGCGGTCATCACGTCCGTCGCGGGGTCGTACACCAGCTTCTCGGCGGTCAAATGGCCTTGGGGCGCCTGCACGCGCACATTCCCGCGCGCTTCGATCACGCTTACCGAGGTATCGCCCGTATAAACCACCTCGTCGGCGGCCAGGTCAAAGGGCGTATCGGCAAAAGCAGGCAAGGCAAGGGCCAGGAGGGCCATCAGGGGAACGAAAAGGCGTATGGGGGTAGCCATGTTTATGGGGCCGATGCTGGCCTACAGCCCCCTTTTCGTCAACGGGGGAGCCTAAATAAAAGCCTATTCCTCTTTCAGGTAAAGCAATAAGGCAACAGCCAGGAAAATGGCGATTAAGGTCGGTGCCCACGCCGCCATCACCACGCTCAAGCGGCCGCTGAGCCCATAGGTGGCGGAGAGGTTGCCCAGCAGGTAAAACGCAAACCCCAGGCCGATCCCGCTTGCCAGCGTGCGCGCCATGCCCATGCCGCGGTTGAAACGCATGGTGAGGGGCACGGCCAGCAAAAACATCGCCAGCAGCATGGCGGGCAGGGCCACCAGCCGCTGCAGCGCCATCTCGTGCGCGGCGCTGGGCCAGCCGTTTTTCTTCAAGATCTGCACAAAGCTGTGGAGTTCAAAGATATTCATCGTCTCCGGCGGGTTGAAACTCGCGCGGATGGTGCTGGGCGTCAGCGTCGTCGGTACGTTCACCGTCTCCTCAAACTGCACCGTCTGGCGGTTGGAGAGCACAAAAACCTTTTCCAGGTGCCACTGCTTTTGCCGCAGTTCCATCTTGTCCGCATCCATGCGCGTCGCAAAACTGCCGTCCGGGGCAAAGATCAACAGCGTCGCCTTCTCAAAACTGTGCCCGTCGGCATTCACGGTGGCGGCGTAGAGGAAGATATCCTGCCCATTCTCCTGCTGCCGCAGCCATAAACTCCCGCCCGGCGTCACCACCCCGCGCGCATCGGCGGGGAAGATATCGGCCCGCCAGCCCTCATATTTCCGCAACAGGCTGGAAGCGACAGGGTTCAACACCCCCAGGCACAGCAGCCCCAGGAGAAACACCACCCACCTCGGCCCCAGCAAAAAGCGCTTGGCCGGCAGGCCCGATGCCCGTAGTGCCACCAGCTCGTACCGCCGGTTCAGCCCTTGCAGGAAAATTAATGTCCCGATCAGCACTACAAACGGTAACAGTTCCAGCAGAATATTCGGCAGCTTCATCAGGCTCGCCGTCAACACCATGCTCGCACTCAACCCCTTGCCGCTCACCGCGCGCAACAGGTCGATCACGTCCAGCACGTACACCAGGGCGCCCAGCACCACCAGCACCGCCAGCATCACCAGCATGAAGCGGCGGGAGAGGTAATTGGTGAGGATTGCCCCATACTTGCGCTTGTTGCGCGGCCAGTGGTCGGAAAAGACAGCCATCAGCGCCCCCCTTTCAACACGCGCCGCACCCCGAACGCGCACGCCGCCACGGGCAGGATCCATTGCGCTTTAAGCGCCCATACTGCCCCGTCGGCGCCCATGTTCTGCGCCGCGATCATCACCACCCAGTACCCTACGCCGCAGGCCGCCGCCGCCACGATCCAGCGCCCCACGCCAAAACGCGTCGGCACCGGCCGCAGCAAAAAGCCCGCCGCCATCAGGGTGAGGGCCAGGGGCGCCAGCGGCCACAACAATTTCTTGTGCCACTCCGCGCGCAGTTCCGGGTCGGTCCGCCCCGCCACGCCCAGTTCCCGGATGCTGAATTCCTCGCTCTCGCGCATCCGCGGCGCCAGCGGGTCCTGCGCAAACCGCTCGGAAATATCCAGCGCATGCTCGGCAAACTCCAGCATGCTTACCCGCCCGCCATCCACCTCCTGCCGCACACCGCCTTTTAACAGGATGGTCGGGTGCCCGTTCGCATCCACGCTCACGTCGCCGCTTTGCGCCATCCACGTCACCGGGCGGCCTTCGCGCCGCGTGTCGTGCACCAGCAGGCCCTGCATGCTGGCAGGCCCGGTGCGCTTTTTAATGAAGACCATCACATTGTCGCCCAACTGGTTGAAGGACCCTTCTTCCAGTAAAAGGTGCCCACCCCCATCCCCTCTCTTCCTAGCACTATTGAGTGGAAGCTAGCATCCTGTCTGCTGCCCTCCAGAAGTCCAGCAGCTAGCAGAAGCCACCACGTCTTCATCCTAGTGTACTTGAAGGCACAAGAGGTGCCCAAAGAAGCGTCTCCGAGTCTACTTCGCAGCGGCGGTCGTCTCGCCCTCATCTGATTTCGGGGCTGACCAGGGGAAGCCTTTGCATGCAGAAAGAGAAAGAAGGGAGAGAAGGTGTGCAGCTGGAGAGAGAGGAGAGGAGATAGAAGGTGGCAGCTGGGGGTGGTGGGCCCCACTCCCCCCCTCTGGCCTCCCTTGGGTAAGGAAGGAGTGAGGAGGGGGCTGATCCTATGTGCGCAGGAGAGAGAAGGTGAGGAGAAAGAAAGAGAAGGAAGAGATAGGTGGTGGTGGCTGGGGGTGGTGGGCACCACTCTCCCCCTCTCAACTCCCCTGGGTAAGGAGAGAGCAGGGGGCTGATCCTTTGTGTGCCGGAGAGTGGTGTGGAGAAAGAAAGAGAAGGAAGAGAGAGAAGTTGGTGGCTGGAGGTGGTGGGCCCCACGCTTCCCTGCTCACCTCCCCGGGTAAGGAAGGAGAGAGCTGAGAGGAGGCTGCGACCTTCCTGTTCTGTCCGGCAGGGGAGGAAGGAGGGAGAAAAGGAGAGGAGAGAGAAGGTGAGAGCAAAAGGAGGAGAGAAGGTGGGAGCCACAACAGCCCCCCCTTGTTCTGCCCGATAGGAGAGAGAAAGTGGAGAGAAACAAGAGAGAGAAGGTGGGCTGTTGGTTCCTTGTGAGGAGAGAGGAGGGAAAGAGGAGAGAGAAGGTGGAGACTTGTTGGTTCCCTGCAAAGGATAGAGGAGGGAAAGAGAAAATGAGAGAGAAGGTGGGAGCCCATCCCTCTTTACCGTGTTGAGATTTAGTCCCACATCGGATAATATGTGGGTACCTCCCTCCTTATCTGTTGAGGATTCCCTCAACTCAAGGCCTAGGTTTCGGGTTCGGGTCTCTAACATGGTATTAGAGATGGGCTTTCTCGTACTCCACCCCACCCGTTCAATTGTGCCACTCATACCGTAACCTTCATGTGCGCCACTCATACTTTAACCATTTGGGTTTATACCTTAACCATCTGAGTTTGGTGCCAGGGTGGGTGTTGAGGTTTAGTCCAACATCGGATAGTCTGTGAGCTCCTCTCTCCTTATCTGTTGAGGATTCTCTCAATGTCTAGGTTTTGGGTTAGAGTTCGGGCCTTTAATAATCCGGCTGGCCTTAAGTAGCTATAAAAGCGAGGCACTGGGATTTTTTATTGACTTTTTTCACTGACCAGGCTGCAGCCCACATGGAGTGTTTGGGCTTGTCCCTTTTCTTTGATATGGCGGGCTTGCTGCAGGAGGATTCCGATTTGCTGGGACTACGACCTGGAGTGTCTAGAGCGACTCCCGGGTGTGTGGAAAATTTTTTCTCTTGCTGAAACACCGCGGAAATCTAATGAGAGATTCATTATTTTTTGCTGCCCGCTACATGCTTGACCCAATTTGACGCATACAAAACACGCAACATGTGTGCGTGAGTTTCTGTATATTGGAATGTATCGTATTTGTGTATCATTTATACACATAATGCACTGGTTTTACACCAGTTTTGCGCCGGTGTAGGGTCAACATTTTCTGTTTTTTTTATGCATCAACCCGAGGAAATATTTCTGGGTTCAACAATGATCCATGCTACTTTTTGGTTTGCCTGTCTTGCTCTATCATGACCCATACTATGAGTATCTGTCACACGGGCCAGAGGTCACAATCAAGGCAGCACCGGTCCACTGTGATAAGCAGAGTCAGAAGGGCAGATACTTTGGAACTGGAAAAGTGGGAAACAATACAGTGATATTGGGATGTTTGGGGTAATTGAATTAAATCTGATTACAAATTCTACTGCTTTCTTGCGCATTTGACTTGAGATGCATGCTGCAGTTATTAGTCTTCAACATATTAACGAGTTTCAAGGGTAAAAGCTTGTTTGAGACTGTTTTTTCTTTGACAGTATTATGTGTGGGCATCTGATGATCATAAGCTGCCTTTAATATGCTAGTGCTACTTAATAATTGGTGTGTTCAAGGCTTGAACTACAAGATATTTGATTTTGCAGGATATTACCAAACCCATTGAGGATGAGTTATGTAGATCACTGAAGAGGAGAAGGGACTCATTTGCAGGCCTTAAGCTGAAGGAAGAAATTCTTCTCTGTAAGCCTTCACTACTCTTTTGTCATAATTTTGGGGTATACTATATTGATTTATTTGATATTCTGCTCCTGGAAGTTTTCGGAACTACAGAGAAGAATTTAAGGATCGTAATTTTCTACTTTTAGCTGACATTATCTTTACATTCAGTTTGGATGTTCATTGTGCTATAGGAAGTCAAATGTGTTGTCACATAGATATCAACTATCTGACTCATATCCTTTATATTCTTTAGATAGCTACAGATCAAAATTACTTAGTTAATATTATATATAGCTTCAAATGAAAAATGACTTAGTCGTTACTATAAATGAAATTATCACTACTTAGTTGACTAAGTCAAACAAGATGAAATGCTTAAATGACTATCTCAATGAATTTTCAATTTCAAATGCATTAAATGCAGTTGCAAAGCGTATAAGCAAACATGATACTATGTTTCTTCCATTCTTGAATACACTTGATTAATAGCCTAGAAGGCCAGACTTTTGATAGTATATTTCAAGAAGTAACAGATTATAAAAAATCTTGACAGAACTACAATACAGACATGTATCAGTTGCAGAAGAAAGAAGGGAGTATTTTAATAGAGTGTTACTTGACTTTTTCTTTGTATGAAATAAATAAACACATTTTGATGCCTGACAGACCTAGGAAAAAGGGAGAAACCTCAAAAAAGTACTCTCCTACAGAAGATGCGCCAAAAGGAAGATCTTCTGCTTAGAAACACATGAAAGAAGCTATCAAAGGAAGATCTACTTTCATGCAAAAAGAAGGCTGTGCACTTAATCCATGCAAGGAACTATTTTTACCTATTTTGGAGAGGATAATTTGATTCTCCTATTTTTACATTGATCCACTTATCCTTCAGAGAGATTATTCTCTGACATCGTACCTGGGTTCACGTGCCAAGTCATTGTCATTTTCACCTTGGGCATGTGGCAGATGCGACCACACTGTTGGCGTAAGCTTCTCACGTGTTTTCCACGAACCACCCATTTGTCAAACTTAGTAGCCATTTTATAGCCTTACTGGCCTATTTATCAGCCTTGGCTATATATTATTCACCCTTAATCCGTAGCTAAAGGCCGCCTTCTATTGTTGAGAATTCTTCTTCATGGAGTCGACTCTACAGGTGGACAGAGTCGACGTTCCTTCATGCATTTCAACGCTTCTAGCCCTATCACCCATTTTTCACTGTTAGCAACATATTTTTCAGACTTACTAGCCATTAGTTACCGCTACCAAGTCATTTGTCACCCTTGCTGGACTTGAGCCGTTGCCCTTGCTATTTTGCTCTTGAACCTTAGCCGACGCCAAAAGCTATATATTTGTCAGACTTAACCTTGTATTATTCACCCATGTTGGCTCTTTTTCACCGTTAACAAATTATTTGTCTGCCTTGTTCTCCTCGTGTTACAGCTACACCGATGGACTTCACAGTTGACCATTTGACTATGGAGGTTGACCTCGTCGACCATAATTGATGTTGACTTTTACTTGGGTCAACCTTGACTTAAATCAAACATTAAAATAACATTGGCTGGAGTCAGTTGACTATTGTTAACTTTGACCAAGTCAAACTTTGATTGGTCAACCTTTACTTCAGTCAATAGACTAGCTATTCTTCTGGCTACTGTAGAAGGGTTACTGTGGGATCACTATAGATGTTCGTCCTCTAGTAATTACTGTAGATCCTTTGGCTTGTAGTGAACCCCTCTCTCTCTCCTCCATTTCTCTTCATTCTTCATTTGATAACTCTTCTCGGGTAATTTATCACAGATAACTATTATTTTTTTCCCTTGAAGACCCATTTGTCACCACTGTTAACGCAGAAGTCGTCGCCCTATCGCATGTAACGTAGCCTTAAGAGCCATCGCTAATGTCTCCTTTGAGACCTATTTTTCACCCTTAAGAGGGTATATGTCACCCATAAAAGTCTATTTGTCAGTCTTATGTGTACATTTGCCGGCCTTAGCTTCTTCTGCTGGCGGGTAAACACAAGTCGGCTTCCCCTTCATGCAGCTTCAACACTTCACACATATTCAGTGCTACAACCTATTTTTCGAGCTATTTGTCAGCCTTACCTGCCTATTTGTCACCACTAATGAGTCATTTGTCCGCCTTATCTTCCTGCCTTCCCTTGTATGAATCTTAACAGATTTGTGACCCATTTTTAAAGAATTAAGACTTTGACTGCACTGACTTGGGTTGACCACTATCTTAGCTCCATTGACTGTGCATTGACTTCATTGACCAAGTTGACTTTTCTTTAGTTCTTTAGAAAATAACTAGCTTTCAGCCTATTCTATGTGCAACTGTCAACCTATTCTTTGTGCAATTTATAAGTAAGCTACACATGCAAAATCATTATAGCACCATGCATGATTCTACATCAACAAAACACATTGACTATCCACATAAAGAGTATACATGACTCATGATTTTGACAGCATCAAAACATAGGGACACAACACTAAGAATTTAAATAAACATACTTGCAATAGTTTGTGGGGGCGGTGCACTCTGTGTACCTAGTGCGGAGACATAAAATTTCATGAGCAAAATAAATTACATATTGATCTGAGTTCTTCTTTGTGTGATCTGACAGAACACTTGACAAAAAGTGTCGACTCTGTGAGTCAACACTTCTATCCTGGGTTCATTGCTTTGTTCGTTGGCAGAACAGAGTGGAGAAAGTGCCGACTCACAGAGTCGACACTTCTTCTGTCGCGTCTGGATCATGATTTTCAGATTATTTTCGAAACCCATTTTGTGAGATCCATTTGTCATGGCTCTTTATCATAAAATCCTTAGGACTTCTCTACATGATTGGGTGTTGATTAGAGAGGGTTTTCCCATGGGCTTTCATGTCTTTTTACATCTCCTTTCTTTGGATATATGAAGGCTATGATTCTCATATGAAAAAATATCTTTTTGGGGCTAAAGGTTTTTATTCTCGCAGAAGAAGGAGCAGAAGTCGTCACATCTCCAAGGAGGAGGAAGAAGAAGAGCTCGGGGACGCCATGAACAAGACATCCTGACTGATCTGATTCTCGTTCGTGCTGGGCATCACTGCATCCTGCTACCTGGGCATCCCTTGCGAGTTTGATGTTCATCCTCTCTGTAGATCAAGCTCTAGAGCACCTCTTCATCCTATCTATGGGAGCTGTTGAAGATCTGAAGGGGGATCTCTTGTTTTATCATTTCTCTATTTTTATTTCAGCATAAATCTCCATCTGGATTGGGCATTGTATTTTTCCATCCTCTCTTTTGTATACGGTTTTAGAGCATCATCTCTGTGTGCACGTCTTCTTATCGTCATGTGAGAACATGCGTGTGTGTGGGGCCGTTGTGCCTGTGTGCGATCGTTGTGATCATTTTGCTACTATCGCACAGCGGTTTTAGTGGAATCCTCTCGAGTTGAGAGGGGTGGACGTAGGACTACACTCAGGTGTGTCTGAACCACCTAAAAATTCTTGCATTGTGGTTTGCTATTTGTGCGATTGCTATATTACTATGTCCGTTCTCGATTGCGTGTGTGATGCGGCGAGTAGAGAGCTTCATATAATCTGTGCACATTTCACACTTTATTCCAGTGATTCATTCAAATTGTCATTGGAGAGCTATGAGAGCTTGGTTGCTAGTTACTCTGGTAAATCTTATTGTTCTGCGATTAGAGTGCGTTTAATTTCATCTAATCATCTCTGCTGTTACCTTTGTAAAAAAGGGTGCAATCAATTCACCCCCCTCTTTCTTGCATTCCTAATTGGGCCAACAATTGGTATCAGAGCCTCGACCCTATTTTATTTTGGAACCTCACGATTTAGAGTGATCTATTAGGAATGGCTAACAAGGGGGCATTCTATACACAGGCCTCCTTACTTTGATGGAAACAACTATAGTTATTGGAAAAATAGAATGATGGTTGTCCTCCATGCTCAAAGTCATGAAATATGAACTGTTATTAAGAATGGTCCATACACTTTAACCCCAGACGAGGAGCAGTGGAATGATGACCATATAAAGAAGTCTACTATGAATTTTAATGCTTTAAATATTATGCAGTGTGCTATTCACCCGACTAAATATGCTCGTGTTTCTATGTGCAACAGTGCGAAGGAGATGTGGGATAAGTTGAAATTGATCTATGAAGGTACTTCAGAGGTCAAGGAGACGAAGGCTAATATGCTTATCCGGGATTATGAGCTATTTCATATGAAGGATGAGGAAACGATCTCCAAGATGTTTGCGCCTCTTATGGAGATTACAAATGGACTGAAGTCACTCGGGAAGGATTTCAAGGATATCGACTTGGTTAGAAAGGTGTTCAGGTTGCTATCACCCAGTTGGCACACCAAGGCAACAGTGATAGAAGACTCAAAGGATCTATCAACACTTTTGTTGGATGAACAAATAGGGTCCTTAATGGCCTATGAGATAAACATCAAGAGAACGGAAGAGGACACGAAAAAGAAGAAGTCAATAGCTTTGAAAGTAAATCCTGACCCAATCTCAAGCCAGGAGGATTCCATAGGCAACACCGATGATGAAGAAGTCGCCATGCTTACAAGGAAGGTCAGGCAATTTCTACGCCAAAGAAGAAGATTTGGCGAAAAATTCAGGAAAGGAAAGAAGCAATACAAGCAGAAAAATGAACCATTTAAGCCGACTGAAATCATGTGTTATGAGTGCAAGAAGATGTGGCATATGAGAGGTGAATGTCCTGAGCTGCAGAAGAAGGCCAAGAAGGACAAAGGTAAAAAGCCAAGGGCCATGAAGGCCACTTGGAGTGATGAAGATGAGGACGAGCCTACTTCTGAAGAAGAAGAAGACATTGAAGAATTAGTCAAGAATTTATATCTCATGGCACAGAATGATCAAGAACAGGTAATTTCTGACTCCGAAGTTATTACGAATGATCAATGGGAGTTAGCTTATGAGGATTTGTATGAAAAATACAAAAAGATCAGAAATGAAAATAAAACTTTAAAGCCACATCCTGCGAACAACGGCACTAACTCAACCATGCCGCCGGATCGAGCCGCGCCTTCGCCGCTATCGACTTAGCAACTAAAGCACCACCGAACCACTGAGGGGTAATTTCATAATTTTGACATTTTTTTTTTCAAAATTTACCCAGCGATAGCTCACGGCCCAGAGTAGCACCAGGGTTGGTTGAGCGGCACCAGAATGTGCTTCGGAAGCCCTGATTTTGAGTTTTCGGTGATTTTTGGCACGTGCCGAACCCGTACCAATTTTCTCAGGTTTTACCCTGATTCGGCCTTCGGCAATGTGATTTGTACCGCCAAGCTTGCTTTAGAGCCACGTGGGGCTGTTTCGTCGAGTGGGCATCCCTTGAAGTATTCTCGCCTTCATTGGGCATCCTTTTGGTCACTTACGGACCATTCTGACATTTCGCATGTGTCAAGCGAATTTCCCTAGTTTTTCGCTGACATCGCCCTCAACAGTAGTTATCGTGCTTTTATGCTTGCTTCATGCCCATATGAAGCATCTTTATTAGGTTGACAACCACTGGGAGTGTTCTCATTCTTATGGGTTAGCTTGTCGGTCACTTACGGACCACCTCGGCATTCCGAGCACCTTGGTCGGGTTTTCTGATTTTCCTGCTGATTCGGCCTTCGGCTTCCCATTTTGAGGACCCAGGGGCATTTCTTCATCTCGGGAGGGGTTCTTTGTCAAGTGGATGATCACCTGGTACATTCTTGTCTGACCTGAATAGGGTGTGGAGGTATCTCCGGCATGATTGCTCTCATTGCCGGGTTCATTGGCTCTGACCGTTATTCGGCCTTAGTGAGATGTGGTAGATGTTTTACCCCGAGATGATGAGATGTGGAGTCTCCGGTACTTCTTGTGGGGTGACCTGAGGGTTCAATGGTCCTAGTGGACCCATTGTTGACTCTTAGTTGACTTTTTTAGGTGCATAATTATCACCCAGTCATATTTTAGATGTCAACAAATGCCCCCCAGTCGTGGGTGTCGCAAGTGAGGGATGAACGGAGCGAGGTCCACGGATGTGCTTGTTTCATCAAGTTCTGTAAGTGGGGCACACTTCACATGGCCTCTTGAGTTGGTGATACGGCTCAAATGTCTTGATTCAGTGGCGTTTTGATTCGGTGCAGCCTTGATTCGGTGCAGCTTTGAGTCAGTGCCGGTTTGAGTCGGTGTAGGTGCGTTTTGATTCAGCGGCGTGGCCTTGAGGGTTGATTCAGTGGGGCCTCACCGAAGTGTGGAGCGGTGAGTCGGTGAGGCCAGCACCGACTCACCCTCCTCTTCTCTCTTGTTTTAAAACCCTATCTCGCAAGGTTTTGCTTTCTTAGAAAACCCTTCGCCTTCCTTCATCACCCTGATCCCTTCCGATGGCCCAGGCGTTCTTCTTTGCATAGTGGGGCTTCTTCGTCGGCCGCGGTGGTGATCGTTTGGTGGTGAGGGTTTAGCCAGCGAGGCCTTCCCAACCTTTTTTCCTCCCTTTCTTCCTTGGTGCATGCGACGGAGGGAGCGGGCCTTCGCCGCGGTGAGATGGCGACAGCCGTGGTGGGTCTATAGTCCGTCACGCCGCCATGGCCCACCCTAATGGAGATCGTGCTTCAAAGGGCTTGCCCTTTTCTACTCAATGGCTTTAGGGAGGTTCCTAGTAGGCTAGCCCTCGAAATCGACATTCCCCATCGTCCATTTGGCCTGGGTGTATCACCCACGGCTACTTTTTATGGACTATCCCTCCTAAGTGGGTGTGCTCCCGTGTTGTTTTGGGACGCTCCTGACTAAGGGGAGACTCTATTGAATTTTCTTCAGAAATTTTCTTCGAGCATACTGCCTCCTTCCTAATTTCGTTGCTCCCTTTTAATTGCAAATAGAGAGATGGCTTCAATAGCTTCTTCACAAGAGACCGGTACCCCATCTAATGCGCATCCGGTCGTCACCTGGCAGAATATTAATGATCTCGAATAGGGTCGGAGACGTGTAGCAATGGTATCAGAGTCTTCTGACTCAGAGACTGATTCCATGGATGTCGAGCGGCTGACTCTTTTTGACAAGGGTCAATTTTCGTTCGGACGAAGCCAGGGTTACAGAGTATGCTACCCAAAGGACAAGCACTTAATGTCTTTCCTGAGCCACTTCAATCTTATGGGAAAGCGAGATATTCTGGCTATCCGGGTGGCTGAGTATAGCATACTATTGGGCCAAAACAGCATGCTCGAGTCAGTAGTCAGGAGTGAGCCGATTTATCTTCTGGGAGAAGCCCGTGTGATGCGGGATGAGCGCGAGCATAGGAATGGCGACGACAGCGTCCGGTGCGAACCTGTGAATACAGCCTTATGGCAATACGCTCCATGCAGGGAGAGGATCACGGGGACGTGATTGATCAATACAAAATTACCCTCACGCAAGTACAACTGACGACCACTCCTCACTTTCCCCACAACTAAGGAAGCAACCCTATCTGACACCCTGGCTTCCCTCTTGAAGATTCTGCCATTTCTTTCACCCCATTATGCCCAGAATGTCACATGTAGAATGAGCCATCAGATTAGCCTATTGCCCTTTAGACTCTATCTCCTATGCTATGGAGCTATCAACTGTTGCACATTATCTTGCAATCGGGTGACCCGTGGGAATCTGCCCTAAGCTTGTGACTACATTTACTTGGATAAGGAGCATCTTATGAATAGGTGGTCCATATTATTCTTCTCCTCCTCACCACACAAGCTACAAAGTGTAGGGATCCCTGGAAAGAAGCTATCCAACTTGTCACAAGTCGGTAGATGCTCATGTGAGAGCCTACGTACCAGCAGCTTCATTTTAAGGGGACTCCTAGGCTTCCAGATCTACGATGCCACACCATGCCTCATAGTACCATCAGAAATAAGCTTATAAGCAGAGTGGACTGTACATCTTTTTTCTTTATTCCATTTTCACCACCATTTGTCAATACCGCTAGCCTCCGGAGCAAACGCTAGGACGAAGGAAAGGGGCTGCTCCAACTGCTCCATCTGTCCCTCCCAAAGGTTTCTTCGGAATAAAGGTGCCTAGGTACCCACGGATAGTTGTGGCTCAAAAACCTGGGCCAACGTTGCCCCTTGCCTCGAGAAAATGACAAAAAGTTGCGGAAAAGTGTCCTGAAGGTAAATTCACCACACCACCTATCTTTTTGGAGCAGACATTTCCCCTTATTACTCAACCGGACCCGTACACTAGTCAAAATGATATTTGTACACTGCAAAATCTCTCTCTAGATGGGAGAGATCTTATGCTGAATTGTTGGGACCAAGTTCCACTCCCTTACCCATCCTTAGTATCTTTGACGGATGACTTGCAACCAAAGGTCATGCTCCTCGGGCCGAACTGCCACGCCACTTATTTAGTAAACCTTATTAAAATCCCTGATATTTTTGACGCCCAGTCCACCCATCTCCTTGCGCTTGTAGATTCAGCCCCATGCTATATCATGCCATCCCCTACACTTGTCTCCACTGCCATACCTGAAGAACTTAGCTTGAATAGACTCAAGCTTTTTTGCAGTTGTCCTCAAAATTTGAAAGATGGGAAGGTAATGAATCAAGAGACCATTCAACATTGATTTGTAAAGCACTATTCTCCCCCCTTGAGAGGAGCCTTGTCTTCCACCCTGCTAGCTTGGACGCATGCCTTTGTATGATAGTTTGCCAATCACTGCAATGGATGGCCCCAAGAGATAGCTGTAGACCCAAATAAGAGATGGGGAAGGCCCCTATTTGGCAACCTAATATGAAAGCTGCTCTTTTAAAGGCTCTATGTCCCATATTGATCTCCACTTCAACCCAACGACTTCTTTAAGCAACTCCAACACGAGTCTAGTAACAAGAAGTTGCCTCTTATCCTCTGCTAGGAAAACAATGGTATCGGTAGGCGAGAGATATGTATGTCATCTGTTGTAACCTGGAAGCCTGTAAATAGCCCATAAACCTCAATTCGTAACCACAATTTGCTCAGTATGTGTGCCAATAGCACAAGAAGAAGAGGGGACATTAGATCTCCCTATCGAAGACCCCTCCCATTGTGACAATAGGAGGGGGGTTGTCCATTGATATGGACTGCAAATCTGGCTGGAAAGATATTGGCTCAAAGAAAAAGACTTCTTGGAAACTGACAAGAGAGTGTAGAACATACAAAGACACGAGGCAATTATAGCCAGATAAATTGAAGCTTGCATAAACCAATGGGGGACTAACAAGACCCTCCCTGTCAAGGCGGCAAATGATAGGATCCTGGAGCAAGTGGAAGGACTTGATGCATTAGAAGGCAGGCCTACTAGATGAGTAAGATAGGATGCTATGTGATAAGCTCAAGGTTGACTTCAAAGACATCGTAGTGGAAGAGGAGGTGTACCGGAAGGAGATCGAGACACAAGTTGATTAGAGAGGGGGACAAAAACATCTCTTACTTTCAAAGAATTGCTTCAGGGAGAAGGAGACTTAATTGCATCAAGCGTATCATAGTGGGAGCAGCTCATTACCTAGCAAGAGGATATTTTGAGACATGCTAGGCACTCTACTCGCACTTGTTTTTAGAAGAGGTGCTACTCAGACTGTCGGTCTCTAGTGATCTTTTTCCTTCTCTTACAGTGGCTGAGAGTAGTGCTTTCTCAAGCCCTTTTAAGGAGGAGGTGAAGAAGGCGTTATTCTCTCTTCTAGGGGACAAGTACCCAGAATGGATGGTTTTTCCTATGTTATTCTCCACTCATCTTGGGGAAATGATAGCATATGCATGGATACAGTAAAGAAAGAATAACTAAAAAAATTTTATTATTCAGTTATTTTCCCTAGGTTCGATTCAAGACATTACTTGTTCATCTTGCAAAGTAATTTGTAGTGTCCTTCGATTAGCTAGATCTATTCCGTTGCAATCTGTTTTAACTAGCTATAAAGAGGGCTTCATTGTAAAAAGAGGGGCAAATCTATTCACCCCTCCCCTCTAAATCCGCCATCCACTACTCAACAACTAAAAGCTACATCCCGCCCGAGGGCATAGAAGCCATGAAGAATACACCCCACCATGGGGGCATAAGACACAAGAAGTTGCACCCTCCGGGGGCATATGAAGAGAAGTATGCCCTGTTTGGAGGGGTAGAAATAGCAGAATCTACCCCACATGGGGGCATACAAATAAAATCCATGCCCCGGCCTGGGGGCACATGAAGAAAAATGCACCCCGCCATGGGGGTAAACGAAGAAAGAAACACACTCCGCCCTAGGTGCATAGGAAGCAGAAGAATCTACCCCAACTTGGGGGCATAAGAAGCAAAGACACACACCGTTCCAGGGCATAAGAAGCAAGAATACACCCCGACCTGGGGGCATACAAAGAAAGAAACTACACCCCGCACCGGGGGGACATATGAAGAGAAATACGCCCTGCCTTGGGGGGGTAGAAGAGGCAGAACCCACCCCCTGCCGGGGGCACATGAAGAGAAATACACCCCGACTCGGGGGCCAATGAAGAAACATACCCCGCCATTGGGGCATAAGAAGAAAAGAGTCCACCTCGGCTTAGGGGTACTCGAAGAAGAAACATACCCCACTTTGGGGGCATAGAAGTCATAAAGAATACACCCCGACTTAGGGACATTTGGAGAAGAAACATATCCCACTCGGGGGCACCGAAGCCAAAGAAGAATATACCCTGGCTTAGGGGCATTTGGAGAAGAAACATACCCCGCTCGGGGGCACAGAAGCCAAATAAGATTACACCCCAGCTTAGGGGCATTTGAAGAAGAAACATACCCCACCCGGGGGCATAGAAGCCAAAGAAGAATACACCCCGGCATAGGGGCATTTGAAGAAGAAACATACCCCGCCCCAGGGGCGCAGAAGCCAAAGAGGAATACACCCCGACTTAGGGGCATTCGAAGAAGAAATATACCCCGCACCTTGGGGGCACAGAAGTCACAAAGAATACACCCAAAGAGGCATACCCTCCCGGCCTAGGGGGGGCAGATGAAGAAAAGTTACACCCCAACTTGGGGGCACATTAAGAGAAATGCACCCCAGTCCGGGGGCATTAATGAGGAAAGAAGAGCAGAACCAAAAGAAAAGTCATGAGCCAGACATGGTCTTCGCACCCGCCTCTCCACACAAGCGAAAGAGAAGAAAAGAAAGAAAAGTCATGAGGCAGGCACGATTTTTGCACTCACCTCTTCACACAAAGGAAGAAGAGAAGAAAGGAAAGAAGGTCTCAAGGCAGACATGATTTTTTACCTTCGGCCATCCACCCAATAAACCTCTCACATGGTCAACGCCGCGACCTTTCATCCAAGCCGATGAATATTCCACCGATGGGGCATTAAACCAACAAAGCATTCCACCATCGGGGCTTCAAACCGATAGATTGCTCAACCATCGGGGCTTCAACCGAAAGATGTTCAGCCATCGAGGCTTCGGTCGATAGCTTTTCTATCATCGACCCCTGAGCCGATAGCTTTTCAATCATTGCCCCCTATGCCGACAGCTTTTCAATCATCGCCCCCTGTGCCGATAGCTTCTCAATCATCGGCCCCCGAGCCGATAGCTTCCCCATCATCGGCCCCTGTGTTGACAACTTTTCAATCATCGGCCCTTGTGTCGATAACTTTTAAATCATCGGCCCCTGTGTCGACAGCTTTTCAATCATCGGCCCCTATGCCAACAGCTTTTTAATCATCAGCCCCTGTGCCGACAGCATTTCAATTATCGACCCCTGTGCTGATAGCTTTTCTATCATCGGCCCCTGGGCTAACAGCTTTTCAATCATCGGCCCTTGGGCCGATAGCCTTTAATCATCGACCCATGTGTCGACAGCTTTTTAATCATCGACCCCTGTGCCGACAGCTTTTCAATCATCGGCCCCTGTGCCGATAGCTTTTCTATCATCGTCCCCTGGGCCGATAACTTTTCAATCATCGACCCCTGGGCTGACAGCTTTCAATCATCGGCCCCTGTGCCGACAGCTTTTCAATCATCGGCCCCTGGGCCGATAGCTTTTCGATCATTGGCCCCTGAGTCGATAACTTTCAATCATCGGCTCCAGGCCGACAGCTTCCTAAGCATTGGCTTCTGAGCCAACAAGCTTCTTGGCCATCAGCGTTTGAGCTAACAGATGTCGAACCAACAAGCAACTCCACCTTCGGCCTTTGGCCACCTAAAAAAAAAACCTTCCACTTTGGTTCGTGTCCTTCCCCGGCCAGGGAATCGAAGAAGAGACGGGATTTTCTCTTCATCAACTCTACCACTTGAGTCCGCCTGTTGGCAATCTCACGCTGAAGGTCTGAATCTCTTTCAATGAAAGCTATCTCCTCGACCTGCAAATGTTGTGCCTCCTCTGCACGAGAGTCTGCAATCCCCATTGATTCTTGGGCTTTAGCCAACAAAGCCTGAGCAGCTTGCTGAAATTGTGCTACCTTTTCTCTGTGCTCAACTGCCTCTGCCTCTAAAATGATTCTGCCATTTTGGACGGCCTCAACCTTTGGGTGTAGTGCATGTGCCTCATCCGTCAAAGCAAAAATGTCACCTTCAAACTCTTGAATTTGCAAATAATGGGTCTTCCATTCTGAAGCTTCATACAGGCACATAAACTCCTCCCATGTGCCATTCACAGCTGTCATCCAAGGTCCCTTGGGTAGTCCCAAGGTATGGTAAGACCGTGTGCCACTCTGGAGGGCGTTTTGTATAGCCTCAATCGCAAGCAAGGGCTCCTATTGAAACAAAACCCGAGTGCTACTCATACGTGTGGTCAGCATCAACTCTGCCCTTATGAAAAGTACAGGTTGTGGAGAATTCGGCCACTCAACCCCATGCCCCGGGAACTCTGGATAGGGAACTGGCGCATGATCTAGGGCCCCTCTTTCCAAAGAGATAATGTCCTCTAGAGCTGTAAAGGAGGAGGACAGATAATTATGATAGGGAGCATGTCAAAGAAACAAAAGAGAAATGGAAGCTATCTTGCTCCTCGGCAAGGGTTGTCATACCACATGAAAGGACCACAGTTGCATAAGGCTCCTTCTCAGGAGCCAATTCCAGATCTCTAGCTTCCACAACTTGCAAACCAGCCCCTCCTGAAAAGTGGAATATGATGTAAAGTTTATTCTGATCCCAGGAGGGTATTCACGCTAGAAAAAGGGGAAAGACCAAATTACTTGGGTTTGTAATACCCTCATCCGTAGAAGGAACCTCAGCCGTGGGTGCCGGTCAAGAAAACTTGAAACCTTCTGTGCATACAAAGCTTAATGAGGGAAAGGTACCGTCAGGCAACTCGCCAGGCAGCAGACCGGTAGAAGCATGGTCTAGCAAGCCAGAAGACTCAACAACCCCTGAAGAAGGAAGGACTCCTCCCTTTGTCGTCTCAACCCCCGCAACAATTCCTTCCCCTGGGTTACCTGAGAGTTATTAGATACAGCCTTCAAAAATACAATCTTGAAAAGAAGTAAGCAAAAGATGGAGTAGCCTACTCTTAGCACCCCCATCGAAATTCTCAAGTTGACTCGTTATTGAATTATTTGGGTGCTTATCATCAAAGTTGAGGTTAGGCCTTGCTTCAGGCAGCTCAGCCCCAGTATGCTACCCTGCCAACCGAGATGCTTCATCTAATGGAAGGACAGAGGGCTCTATAGCGGCAAATATCGCCACTGCACAACAAAGAAAAGATAGGTCGGATGAATGAAGAAAGCTGAATTGAATTGGAAGAGCAAAAAGGAAGAAAAATTAGATATGCTCACTGGCAGCATGGGAAGTCGACTGTGTAACCAAGCTACTAGAGGCCGGTAGCTGACCACCTTCAAGAGTAAAGTGGTCAAGCATGGTTCCCTCCGGGGCAACCCCCTGAGTACAAAGCTCGGCCAATAGCGTTGCTTCATAGCCAGATACGGCATCCCTCCCGATTGTGGGAGTGTCGGAATACGCTGGGAGATCGTCATTTAATTTAGCATTTCACAGTGCGACATATGCTCTTACAGGTGCCATTGCATTCTCAGAACTTCCTGCTAGAAGGCAACTAATCGATTAGCAACTCATCTCCCGTGAAAACAAAGTAGGAAGAACGAAAGGGGAATAACAAGTTTACCCTGGCTGTAAGGAGCCACATCTGGGGAACCCCCCACAAAAAGAAGGCGGCGAAGCATCTTACACTGGGTTGTAATTATAATTCAGCATACCCAGGTCGTCCAGCCCTTCGTCTTCCCTGTCATTCTGCCCAGTCTCCAATGGGACATCTGCGTCCACGGGAGGAACTCCCTGCAATATTGCCAGTGACGTCGAAAGCAACTGATGAGAGAAAAAAAGGAGTAAAGAAAAAGTTATCCCACATATACAATGATGCCTTGGCAATCAAGACTAAATGAAGGAATGACGGTTACCATCCTGCCCCTCAGGAGAAGCCTCCTATTTGGACCGACAACGACATGTCTTTGTGGCTGGGCCATCGTTGCTAGCTGCCCTTCGTCGTTTGGGATGACTAGAAGCCCTCTTCTTCTTAAAAGTCCCGGTAGGAACAAAACTTACTGCAAAAGGGAAAAAACAAAGAACAACAAAATTTCAACCATTATACATAAGGGTCACTTTATGGAGATGGAATATGACTCTATAAGAGATCATAAGTCACACAGATATCGTCTAGTGTAGGAGAGGAAGACGGTTGTTAACACTACATGCTCAGGAGAAAGGCCTATAGCTTTGCCCGCCTAGCAAATAGCATCCCAAATGTCATGGAGTGTGGTCCCATTTTCGATCTAAGAAATGCACTCAAGGGCGCCCACTTGTGCAATGGCACTTATTAAATGCCTCTCCCATTTGGGCCAAAGTTCGTTGTTGAAGCCGTCTGGAAGAAGAGGGCTGGACATAGAGGCACTTGGGGGATGACCACAATTTGAAAGAAGATGCTCCCACCATGAATAATTTTTCTGGGATGCTGGAGATTCCCTTTCTTTGAAGATGGATCCTCATGGCGCTTCAAAGGCTTCATGGCCCCCACATAATTATCCCTATCCACATGAATGGGCCTATTTGCTGCCTCCCACCTCGAGCGAAGCTCTCGAACTGATCGAGCAAGATGAGGGAACTGAGAATAAAGAAATGAATGATTAATAGCAAATGGGGCGCATCAATCCTCTTCAGGCGGGCTTCCTCTGCTTCCTTCAATTTGTGAACAGATTGTCTAAAATTGTTGCTATGTTGAAAGCACCAACAGGCATGGTATATATCAACCTGCCCAATCCTCTTCCTGGCTAGGAGAGAACAACCCAGCTACAGCCCTTTTCTGATAAAATAATACCACTAGCTAGTTGCTACTAAATGCCGGTCCTGCCCTCGGTATAGTCGAACCTCCAAAGGAAAATCAGCATTTGGAGGCACCCCCTGATCATATCCAAAGTTCCGCGCAAAGTAGTGTGGGTAATAAGGCTCCAAAAAAGTAATAGTGCCCTTGCAGAAAACAAGGACACTCGAACAAATGCAACAAAGCCAATCATCACGAAAAGAGCTATTGAAGGTAGAATGATGAGGAAGGTGATAAGCCAGGCCCTCAAGCCCCTCAGTAACAAAAGGGCGATAATCATAAGAGTCACAAGCAAAATCTCGACCTCATTGCCCCTACGTGGGCAAGTAAGACAATAGCTTCCTGGCACCTGTTACTCCAGAGGACTCTGATCCGAGCGGTTCCGAATAGAAAAATTAATAGAGTTGCGGGGTTGTCTACACTAACGCTCTGACATAATGCGGGTAGTAATAAATCAGCCCATGCACTCAAATAATAAGTGGCCACTTGTACATTGTGATCTCTTGGGGAACTGCCGACCGTTAAATTGCCCAATCCATAGTATATATTTGTCAGGGCAGCAAGGGCAGGAGCAAGCTTCTGGCCATCAGCAAGTAGGCAGGCTGGGTAAATCAACTCAAGACGTACAACGCCCTCCTCGCCATACAGCACCACAAATGTTGCCAGCCAATACACAAGGTATGCTGCCAAATAAGTCTTGTCTGGTAGCTTCCGAAGATTCCACCCCTCATTCTGCGGTGCACACAAGTATCGCTTGTTCTCTGGCGGGTTCAAGAGCAGTTGATAATACTAGTCGAGAGGCCTATCATCCTCTACAAAGTTCTCATGAAAACAGAATGGTCCATTATAGAAATAACGGACCCAAACATTGAGGCTGACCCTCACTGTACCAGTAGAAGCAAATGGGGTTTTCCCCTTTCCAACACGTGCAAGGTCTCGCCAGACCTTCATCAGATATCGAAAGCTCAAGGGTAAACTATATGAACTTGCACCAGTGGAATATTCCCTATGAAGGTCATCCAAGCAAACTTCCTCATACATACTCCCGGAGATGGGAAGGCCTGAAATGCGATGACAACTCCATACATCAAGTGACGTTTCTCCTTCAACGGTGGTAAAAGTGTTGAAACGATGATTAAATCGCTCTACCAAACCCTGAAGAAGCCCAGTGTAACAAGGGTATCGGTAAAGAGCAGTAGTGACCGCATGGCGAATATCCACGTAATCTAAAATCTCACGACAATGATGAATGACACCCATCAGCCACTCTAATGCACCTAAATGGAATCGGTGTGAGGCAATCACCGACCACTTACCATACCAGCTGGGTGTAGAGCCACTCACGATCCGGTCCCAGAAGCAGAATTTATCAAAATTTTCTGTAGCAAATTGTGTGCCACACGACATCAAAAACAGCCCAGTCAAAGGTGATCCGGTTTTATGCTAGCCAAACAGCTCCCACACAACTGGTATCGAAGTACATGATCTGGTGTAGCAGAAGTCCTCAGTCCCAAAGAAGCCTAGCTGGCCAACTGTCGGAAACTGAACCTGGGATGAGTAACCCAGTGGGAAGCTAGGGTGAGAAAGGGCACAAGTCCCCATCACGCTGTCTCATCCCGTCAAAATAGCTCTTTCAAGCAAGACGCGCTCAGCTGGTAAAACAAGGTCTTCCTCATCCATATTTTCTGGAACATAATTCTGAATGAACGAGAAGAGATAATCATCTAATGGAAAATGCCTTGGGTAGTTCCCAATCCGTTGGTACTTGTAAAAATCCCCTCCTAAACAATCAGTGAGGGGTCAACTTCTCCTCCCTCCAAAGGATCTTCTAGAAGTAGGCCTCTAGCAATGGTGGTTAAGCCATGATCAAGCAAAAACATATTGTCCTTTGTAACTCGTGACTGCCCCAACGAAGGCATCAAATGGCTGGACAATCGTGGAGATTTATCTCTCTCTCCATCCCTGCCAGCACCTCTCCTGGAATAGTTCTCCCTCACGCAAGACATTTTCAATTCCTGTAGAGCCAAAAAGGCAAAGAAGAAAAGATTAACAAAGCATAAATGTTGAATATTATATAAAAGATAGCAAGTTGATTAAAGACAGCAAATAATGAAGGTCAACAAGATTATCAAAGGGGACGGGCCGTCTGTCGTCGCCTTATTGGGATGAAGAATGCCAGACAGCCTTTAACAAGCTGAAGGACTATTTGAAAACCCCTCCAGTGCTGGGGGCACTAGAGAAAGGATGGCCATTGATTCTATATATAGCAGCCACACACTACTCCCTGGGATATGTCAATCCCAAGATGGTCTCGCACATTGCAAGCACAGGAGACGTGGGCAGAGCAGCACCTCCCGTCGCCTATCCTGAAACTAATGAAGCCAAGGTCGATCAGCACCACGGCCTTGTTGAAATCCCAGAGGGTCTCACTAAGCCAATACTTAGCCTCGATGCTACCACTGTCGAGCCTTTCAAAGTATGGGAGGTGGTACAATCTGAAGGCCCCAATAGCTTGTTCTAGACTGTTGAGGAGCATCCTACCCAGGAAGACGTCGACTGTCATCTCCCTGAGGATATTGAGAACCTGTCAGTCCCCGTTCACGGGTTGACATTCATTAGAAGCCGAATGGCAAAGATGTTCTGAAAGTAGCATATCCCCTCCGGCCAGCCTCGCAAAGAGAAAGAAGCATTCCAAAGACTCTGGCCTCCTGCCAGCACAGACAAAGAGTTGAGACGTGTTTCTCAACATCCGGGATTGGGCTTCACCCTCGAAGAATACTATTACAGTGGGCGTTATGAAGTGGACGCCATCTCCACTTTCTACCCAGCGGAAGACTACTCACCGGGGACAACTTTCGATGAATATCCGATAGAAGTTGAACATATTAGGCTAACCCAATCAAAGGGCTCAGAATCGGAAGCGACGGCTCATTGTCGATGTTGGGAGCAAGTCTATCCTGAAGAGACGGCCCTCCAGGCCAAATTTGACACGGTCAGCAGTAGTGAGATCGAAGACACCGAGGACGTACAGTTACTCTCCTCCTATGACCCTCCTTCAATAATAATGGCACCACCCCTCGTGCCAACTAAAGTAGTTTTTGTCAAAATTAACTAGGGTATTCCTGCTGCTAGGAAAGAAAATGCTACCTCTACTGAAGACATGGTGATTCAAGGAGGCAGGATACTCTCGTCTTCTACTATGAAGTTGCAATGCTGCTCCAGCTCAGCAATGAATAACCGTCAGTCCTTTAAAATTGCAAGCACATCTGCAAGGGTGGAAGCTGCTGGCTCATCTCCTGAAATTGTGACGGCAGTAGATCTACTGACAGAATAATTCATGCAGCTGCCACCGGCCGGATCAGGGATCCCTGATGGGGCCCAGGTGGAACAGAATGAAGAACTCGAGGTCCTCGAGCTCGAAGATGATATCTGAGATTTTATCGATCTCCAGCCTGCACCCCCAGAAATAGAAGACGGAGGCCAAGCTACAGTCGATGAGCTGATAGAAGTTAACATGGGACATGAGAATGACCCTAGGCCGACCTTTCTCAGCGCCCAATTATCTGCTAAAGAACAGAAGCTGTATGTTTAGCTGCTACAAGAATATTAAAACTATTTTGCTTGGACCTACAAGGAGATGGCAGGACTTAGCCCTACAGTTTCACAGCATGAGCTCACTATAAATCTCGAAGCCGAGCCGGTGAAGCAGCCACCATGGCGCATGAGGCCAGAGCTCATCACTTAGATATGTAAAGAAGTAGACAAACTCATTGATATAGGTTTTGTCAAAAAAAATCAGTACACCACGTGGCTGGCTAATATCGTGCCCGTGAAGAAGAAGAATGGGCAGATCTGGATATGTGTCAACTTTCGAGATCTGAACAAAGCCTGTCCCAAGGATGACTTTCAGTCCCAATAATGGAAGTCATGATTGATGCTACAACCAGCCACGAGGCTCTGTCATTTATGGACGGGTCATCTGGCTATAACCAAATATGGATCACGGAGCATGATTGGGTTTATACCGCCTTCCGAACCCCTAAGGGTATCTATCACTACAAGAGGATGCCATTCAGATTGAAGAATGCCTTCGCAACTTACCAGCCGGTGATGACCTGAATATTTGATGAACTGCTCTACCACAAGGTCGAGTGCTACATAAATGACCCGGTGATCAAGACCAGAAGAAAAGAAGACCATCTACAGGGCCTCCAAGTTATGTTTCAGAGGCTCAGGTAGTATGAAGTAAAGATGAACCCTATGAAGTGTGCGTTCAGAGTGTCGAGCGGAAAATTCTTGGACTTCATTGTCCGATATCGGGGAATCGAAATAGACCCCGTAAAGATCAAAGCAATCTAGGAGTTACCTCCACCAAGGAACCTCTCCGAGCTGAGATCTCTATAAGGCCATCTGGCTTATATCCGGCGGTTTATATCCAACCTGTTAGGACGGTGCCATCCCTTCCACAAGTTGATGATGAAGGATATTCCCTTTTATTGGGATGAAGAATGCCAGACAGCCTTTAACAAGCTGAAGGACTATTTGAAAACCCCTCCAGTGCTGGGGGCACGTCTGAAGTCATGAACAAAAAGACCCTTGCTTTGGCACCAATCCCATGTCAATGAATAAACCACGTCAGTCTCTGACTCCCTGTCGACATCGATGAATAAACTAGTGGCCCAGAACTTTCGTCTAAAGCCATGAACAAAAAGACTCTTACTTTGGCACTAACCCTGTGTCAATGAATAAACCACGTCGGTCTCCGACTCTCTGTCGGCATCGATGAACAAACCAGTGGCCCATACCTTCTATCTGAAGTCATGAACAAAAAGACCCTTACTTTGACACTAACCCCGTGTCAATGAATAAACCACGTCGGTCCCCGGCTCCCTGTCGGCACCGATGAACAAACCGGTGGCTCAGACCTTTCGTCTGAAGCCATGAACCAAAAAACCCTTGCTTTGGCACTAACCCCGTGTCAATGAATCAACCACCTCAATGTTACAATTCTTTGTCCCAATGATGAATAAACCCACAGCTCGGACCTTCTGTCTGAGGTCTTGAACAAAGAGACCCTCTTTGCTCGGCTCGGACCCTCCATCTGAGTCGATGAATAAACAATTTTACTTGAATCAACATGAGCTACCAACTCCCATTCAGGATTGGCTTCATCCGGTCGGCTTGGGCCCCTTGTCTAGGCCGGTGCATTAACTCTCCTATTTTGTTTCGGTATCCACCCTATACCGATGATTAAACCCCTCTTCACTGGGGCTAGACATCCCGGTCCGTGTGCCTACGTGGTGAAGTGGTCCCCTCAACCCTTCGCTGAAGGATTGAGCTCTTTCCTGCGAATCGGCAACGAACCAGCTGGCTCGGGAACGAGGATCACAAGACTGGAAGGGCTCTACACCCGCGGGCCCCACGCACTCATCCCTCGCTTGCGCCGCTCGCAGGTGGGGGGCATTTGTGGATGATAAAATTGACTATACGGCACGTGCGTCTCGGCACTCGAGAGAGCAAGTCGAAGACGGAAAGGCTGAATATACCCTACACCCTTCCCAAATAGGACGAGCACATACCTAATATCCTGCCATCTAATAAAGAGGTCCCTCAAGCAAAAAAGATGGCCTCAGCTCCCCGGTCGGCAGTGCCAAAGGATGAATCAGAAAGAAAATTTGGAATTTAAACATAGACCCGGCAGGCACCGGGAACCCTTCGAAGTCCAAGGTCGGGTCCCGGAGGCTTAGAATTGAACACTCCGGAGGGTGTGCATCACAACTAAAGCAGCACGGGAGGGCAAGCGTCCATCTGAATCGCCACTAAGATGTGGAAGAAGCCCTTTGACACTTTAACAGGCGCCCCCCTCTTGGAGTGGTTAAACCAACACGCCTCTATTGGGTGCTAAACCGGTGCACCCACCCTTTGGTTACCTTAACTGGTGCGCCCCCCTTCGATGGCCAATCTGGCATGCATAATCCCCGCCGGTTTAGCTTCCAAGCCATCCCGTCATCATTCCGGTCCCCTATTTCCTGTAAACAGCACGTCGACGGACTACTTTAAATGGCAAAATCTTTGCTTCAAACCGTCGGGCAACCAAATATATCACTGGAGTGGGAATTTTTGAGCCCCATGCCGAGCGCCCACTCCACAGGCCAGCCACGACATGCCCCTCTCCGAAATGACACCAGTAACGTGGCGAGCGTGGCGGCATGATAGTAGCAGTGGTGGGACGTGGGCAAGCGGCAACAGTTCAGAGGTTTACTCCCCTTCGAACGAGGCAACTCCCACCACCCCCCCCAATATAGGCTGACAACTGGTGAAAGAATGGGGCCTCTTTTTTTTTTGGAGAAGAAGAAGCTCAGGGAGAAGAGAGAGCTAGCCAACAAAAGAAAAAAAAAGAAGGGCATCCCAGTCTTCGTGAGGGCCACGGGTTCTGGGTTGAAGGAAGAAGAGAAGAGGCTTCGCCAGAGAGGTAAAGAGAGAGGGGGGTGAGAGTGAGAGGTGAGTCCGAGGGGAAGGAGCTTGTGCTCTCTTCCCCTCCTCCGTCTATGTAACTCTTCCCTTCCCCCTGCAATGCTCTTCCCTTCATTTTGGGGTGAACTTCCTTGTATTTAAAACCTTCCCCCCTCTGGTGGATGAATAATAGAAAGTATTTTTGACAAGCACGATGTTTGATTCCTTCTTATCCTCCACTCTCCCTTTCTCACCTTCTATTCATCCAAGGTGCTTTGAAGCCTGCTTCTCCATAGCACGACCTCCAAAGATACCTGTCGAAGGGATGAACATCTATAGCCTCTCATGGCATACATTTGTCCCGCTTGAACGTTTATGAAATCACCACCTGTGAGCTATTGGAATTCTTGAAGGCTAGTTCTCAAGCCTCCACACTCACATTTGGGTTTTCAGACCGCCGTGAGGCCACTCCGAATTTTGAGGATCACCCTGGAGTATTCCGTTTGGTGATCTTCTATTTCCTCTGGCAATATAAAGAGGGCTGTATTGCGAAAAGAGGGGCAGATCTATTCACCCCTCCCCTCTAGATCCGCCATCCACTACTCAACAGGAAATACTTCCACATCCCATCCAGCTCGAACAAGAATGTACCAAGCGATCATCCACCTGACAAAGAGCCCCTCCCGAGATGAAGAAATGTCCCCGGGTCCTCAAAGATGGGGAGCCATAGGCTGAATTAGCAGGAAAACTGGAAAACTCGAGCAGGGTGCCATGGAATGTCAAAGTGGTCCGTAAATGGCCGAAAAGCCAACCTATTTGAGTGGGAGAACTCATGGTGGTTGTCAACCTAATGAAGATGCTTCATACAAGCTTGAAGCAAGCCTGAAAGCATGATACCTACTGCCGAGGGCGATGTCAGCAGGAAATCCGAAAAATTCGTTAAACATACACGGAATGCCAGAATGGCCCGTATGTGGCCACAAAGACGTCCGACAAGGGCGAGAATACTATGAGGGGTGACCCACTCGATGAAGAAGACCCAGTGGCTCTAAAATGAGCCTGGCAGCACAAATTGTAGTGCTCCAGGCCAAATTAGAATAAAACACGAGAAAATCGGTATGGGTTCGGCACGTGCCAGGAAAATACAGAAAACCCAAAATTAGGGCATCAAAGTGCATTCTGGAGCCACAGGATCAGCCCTGATGATACTCTAGGTCACTAGCTCACGATGGGTCGATTTTGGGACAAAATGCCAAAATTATAAAATTGCCCCTTGGTGAGTCGGCGGCACCCTTGCAGTTGAGTCGGCAGAGCCCGATGCACGTGAGTCAGCGACGCCTTGAAGCGGTGGCACGTTGATCTGACGCCACTAGCAGAAGGCACGTCGATGAGTCAACAGTGCAATCGCGAGTCAGTGGCGTCGCCACCGACTCGTCCAGCCCCCGTTCTGCTTATAAGAAGGGCCATTCTTGCCCGAGAAGAAGAGAGGAGAGACTGACAGAAGACAGATAGATAGAAGGAGAGAACAAGAGAAGGGAGAACACCAGAGAGGATCTGAGAGGAAGAGTTCTTTGTCTGAGAGCCAGGAAAAGAAGGGAAAAGAGAGGAAATCCAAGAGGAAGAAGAAGAAGGTAGGGGAAGCAGAGAGTCTCATCCCTTTCTTTTCTCTTTCTTCTGTCTGTAATCTTATTTCTCATTTTGAGATTCTTGTATACGGCTCCATCTGTGCTCTCTCTAATTCCCCTAATTACTGTATCTTCTTGCTACACCCCTCTAAGGTTGCAGAGGTAAGTTAATAAAAGAATGCAGCTTAGCCTTTTTGTTGATTATATCTTGCATATGGATATGTCACTGATAATGTTTTTTAGGTTCTTCCCGATCCCTAATTTGGTACTTCCCCTATCCGATGTCTCTCCCTCAAGCGCTAGGAAGCCTCTCTCTGAGAGGTGGAGCTCTGTGTGAGTCCAGTGGCCGCTCAGAAAAGGGGGAAGAAACCCATAGATTTCCCCGCGTTCTCCGTGAAATGGTCTTCGACCACGCCCCTTAGTGGGGTGACATCAAATCCCTCCCCAGGAATCCCTTAGTGTTACTGATCGGCGAGTGTGTGTGTGATTGAATAACATATCGATTGTGCCACTGAATGGTCAATGAGGTTAGTGCGGCCATGAGGTACCCTCTCATCCCTGAGATGGGTTATAGGGGTCTCCCGCAGCCTTCCTCCAGCCGGCCATCCCAAGGTTTTATTTTGTATCCCCTTTAAAGTGTTCAATGGAACTCCCATCGGTGGTTTTATGCTCTCCAGATATCTCATTTCTTCCAGTCACTTTTGCCCCCTCCAGTCATCCCTGTGTCGAGCAAGAGCCCAATAGGTGGGTCAGGACCGCTCGTTCTCGCTAAAAGGGGACGCATTGACAGTATGCCTCAGTTGCCTTGCTAACCTCCATTTCGGTACCAGACGTGGAAATGTTTCCCGATGTAATTATGTTTATCCAGAGATTGAGATCGTGGATTGATTACCCGGGGAGGGTACATTTCAGCTGAATTGGTCACATCCTAGTCCCATGAAACCTTTACTCACCATGGGTTACAGGGGGTCTGTCTATCAATGACATGTTCCCCTGGAAATCCCACTGCACAGTTGAGATATAAACAGAGTGATCAACCGATCACACATGGTCCCTTCGATAAAATTCCCAGGGGTTTGTGCGGATCCTTAGTGGGCTGGCCTTAGGATTCATCATGCACTTACCTTTGGTTTTGAGGATTCCATTTGGGATCTCTCACTTAGTTATGGGTTGACACTGGATTTCCCGTGTGTCGATCCGCTTGACATATTGAGCAGCCCCCCCCATCATGGGGAGATGCTGCCCATTTGTTTTAAAGAAATTATGCATCTGATTAAGAGACTCAGACATCCAAATTCCATGACTCAAAGTGTGCTGGGCTATTGAAATTCTATCTCTCGTATCGCTTGTTTCACGTCTCTTTCATGGTATTCTCTCGTTGATATGATCTAATACGTGCGATTCATAATTTATCGAATCAATATGACAAATCTTAAGCCCGAACCATCAAATCAATGATTACAACCGGTAGCACATAATAAAACGTCACGGATCACCCGTCACTTTGTATATCAGTTGTTTGAGCAGTATTACGTTATTACGTTGTACATAATTTCTTTGTACGACAACAAGGATAATAAAAAGTGTGGTGCCATACCATTACTATCACTGTTGAGATATCTGAATCAAATAGGCAAAGTTAATTACAGGAAGACTGATCGCAACTACTGCAGGGCGTATGCATAATTGTGATTTTTGTCCTTCATGACAAAATTTCACCCCTCCCCCGACCGTGACTTGATGACCCACGGTCAACGTAGTGTGTTCACATTCAGAAGAAAAAAAAAGTACATATGTACACCTCAGTGACCTCACTTGCAAATACTTGTGAGTGTACTCCAATATTCCCTGTATTATCATATATACTCTCATAATATATAATACTATTCCCTTTGTTATAGTTGGCTCAATTTGATACTCAATTTGTTGGGGGGGGTGTTGTTACACGATGAGAGAGAACGAGGGGTGAGGTCCACGCTCTCCCCACACACACAAGACCCGTGTTCGACTTTGAATACGGTGTTTGAGTCTAGAGAGTCGAATACCGTATCTCGCCCGAGAAATAAAGATGCCCTATATGAACTACCGCGGTTTAACCATACTCGGCAAGCTTGCTGTATACTGCCTTGGGGTCTTCTCTATATCCTACCATTCATCTGCATGGTGTTTCTAGCTGCGCGTAGATTAAAACCTTCAAGCTGGCTTCCCCTCGATGCCCACAACATAAACTGGAATCTCCACTTGAACACCCTCTTCTGGAATGTGAACTATTGGGGTTCCGTCGACAGCACCCTGACAGGAGAGGTGGAGAACCGCACTCTCTTCTCTGCATTGGTGCTGGTGGTGCTCTTGTACCTCCTCCCTCTCACGGTGGGCACGGGGGCTATCCCTATTGACCGGGACTCCTGGAGAGACGGCTACTTCTCCGACGTCGCCAGGGTCCTCGGCGCCGCCTGGCTGACCTAGCTGGCGGCCGCATGGGGCCTCGGCGGTGCCGAACATAGGGACTTTCACCGCCAAGATAAGCAGCAACTCCTTCCAGCTGCTCGGCATGGCCGACAGGGGAATGCTGCCGGAGTTCCTCATCAGGAGGTCCCGGCACGGGAGGTACCCCCCTTCTGGGTATCCTCTTCTCTGCCTGGGGGGTGGTCCTGCTGTCGCGGCTGAGCTTCCAGGAGATCGTCGCGGCACAGAACGTCTTGTACTGCCTCGATCTTGGAGTTTGTGGCGTCTGTGAAGTTGAGGATATGTAGCACAGCCCATGGCGTCCCGGCCTTACAAGATACCCCTGGGATTTCAGTTGGCCGTACGTGTTCTGATGCTGGTTCCTCCCGCAGCAGTAATATATATTTGCAGTTCTAATTAATCCTCCCCTCTTTCGAGGTGATGATTGTAGGCATCACTGTTCTCTCAGTAGGGTTTCTACTGCATGCAACCGCGTGTGAAGCACATGAAGAACATGAGATGGGTGAGGTTCTCCGTGAGCTCTGATATTTGTTCCAGCTGATCAGAGATCTGCTGAAGTAAGTGTGATTAATGCTGGGGAAGCTTCTTGATGGGGTTGGTCGGCTAGTTTTATCATTAACCGTTGCTGTCTTGCTTATGCATATGTCTACTTCTTAGAGAATTTGTTTCATCAAAATAAGCAACCAGCAGTGTATTCAGGACGACGTAATTAAGAGTTAAAAACGATGAATCCACGAGGGATGTAGATCTCTTCCAATTCGAAAGCGCTGAATTCCATCAGATATTACTTCAATTCAGACGGATCGGTGATGTTTAATTTCTTTGCGAAATTCATCAACTCGATCGATTGTGACCTAGTCACGATGGATAAACTAAATTTGGTGAGAATTAAGCACTAAGATGTCATACTCCATACCAAGGTTTGATGTGCCGGACTTAATTAGCTCGGGCTAGATTTCCCCGACTCGTACGTACCATGTCAGGCTGACTACGTACAGACCAAGGTTTGTTGACTCGTTGAGTCGTACCGGATCGAAATCCTCCTGATCTGGTACGATACGACCGAGTCGCATTCGACTCGGCCCGACTCGGCTCTCTCTCTCCCTCTCCCCCTCTCTCTTTCTCTCTCTCTCATGGTGACTCGGCTCGACTCGGCCGATCCTAGAAGTGATCTGTAGCGTATCGAGTTTTTCCAAATGCGATACGACACGCCTGAGTCAAATCGAGTCCGCAAACCATGCATACTACAAACTATTTTCTTTTCTGCGAAGTCATAACCTTGGTGGATTCCCAGGTATATCACCTCCGCTGGATGCGACTTCCATCCACTGCCGCCGTCACCTCCGTTCGTGCCACCGTCAAGCTGCCACAGCCTGATCTTTGGAGTGCTATCCAGGATTCTGAGATCTAAGATAGAAGCTCAAAGAAAAGGTTGGTTCTAAAAATCCGTGTATCTGATGATCTTGAAATTTGAGAGATCATTCCCCTCCTTGTTAGCCATCTCCAGTTTAAATTTCTTATCAATCAGCCACTATTTTCTCCATTTTCCCAATTTTTATCCCCACCCCTCACAATCTGCCAAACAGTAGATCTGCGAGACAATAGTCTATTATTATATTTTTCCCGCCCCCTTAGCCATCTCAAAAAATTACCAAAAAATTCATCCGTGATCCTCACTTCCTACCCTATCAGCCATAAAATTTCCAAGATCCAGATCCTCCACTTCCCTATCGGTCACACTTCATTTTTAGGCAGATCCTTGTCTGACCTAACTGTCTGAAATCTGACCCAGAAGCAACAATGGTGCCACAGATTTTTTCATTTCCAATCTAATTACTGGATGGTTGTGAAATTAATATATGTTGTATCCCTTCGAGTCTTCTTTCCAATGGTGCTAATTTCATTCCGATCCGCCTTTGGATCTGGGCGCAACAATTCTTTTTGCCAAGTCGCACAGATCTGCCTAACAACAGGGCTGTGGGACAAATCAGAAGTATAATTTTCCCATCGGTCCTTCAGCTCTGATTCGGCCACCGCCGACCTCAAGGATCGAAGAGCAACCTCCCGCCAACATCCCAGCCAACCGTCGCGGCCACAAGGTGACCGGAAGCTGCCGTTCCAAGTGCCGATTTTGCTTGCTGTCTAACAGGTCTGAACCGAGTTTTAATAGTGCCGAGTCAGACCAGCAGCCCGCCTCCAGCCTGAAAGCCCTTCCAGCTTGCTGCCCGTCAACCATAGATCGGAACTCCTAGGTCCCACGTGTAGCCCTTTACCTCCCTACGTTGAGTGGACAGTAGAACATATTGCTATAATTATTGATTATTCACTGTACTGGGAGTACGAGTCTTGGCAGGGATCGTCTTCCCCACGCCTGGAGCGTGGAGGTCTCGTTTCCACTCCCCTCTTTGGCATTTTACTTATTTCGTATATGAATTCTTATGCTGCTGCTTGAGTGATAGGATAATTAGCTCGTTCAATTTTAGTCACCGCTGTGAGAGTGAGTGCGAGACCCGTCGTGTGACTCAGTCTGAGCACGAGAGTGAGTAGATCACCCTGACTCAATTGCCGATTTCTCCACCGCGCACATCCGCACGCTTCCCTCGCTAGGGACGAGTTGCGAGCTTGTGTTGAGTTAGTCGCATCTTTGCTAGTCGTGTCTTCAGTTTGGTCGCGTCGTCACCTAGAGTCCCAAGCTCGCATCCAAATTGGTACCGAGTCCTCCGCATTCCGTCCTACATCAAATTGGTATCAGAGCTCATCGTCCCGCATCATGAGCCATCTCGTGGTGTGTTCTACGTGTACTGTTGGGTTAGTACGGACTGGTGGTATTCTGGTGGTTTTCACTTCTTAGTGAGTTCACACCTCCAGTGACCTTTCCTAGTAGTTGTAACTTTTCTTGCATGCGTATGCGGACCCACTTGGGAGTGGTAGAGAGCTTATCCCGGTGAGGCAATTTTTGGGCTGGTTACCGTAGGGCCCCTAATCTTTGCAGATTGAGTCCGGACTAGGGAAAAAATTAGCTAGAGGACTTGACTTAGAGCACATAGTTTGTGTGTGCACACGTGGTTGGGGGTATTAGACCTGTGCTGACGAGCGTGACCCTAGCTAGTCTTTGTTCTATGATTACGTGGCTGTGTGTCTCAATTTTCGCCTGGGCTGTGCAGGGAGACACCTGGTGCGCAGACTAAGACGTCAATGGAAGCATCCGGCCTTGCTTCTAGTGGGTAGTACTCCTGTCTCTTGTGAGGTAGCAACTCTGGTTCCCTTCGTCATGAGGTTACCGTTCTGGCGGCTCCGTGTAACTTGTTCTATGTGGCACGTGGTTTGCAAGGCTAGCACTTGTGTAGTTCTCTATTATTATTATTTACTGCCTCCTTCTATTTTATGTTTACTATTTATTATCTTCGCTTATTATTTATCACATTATTGTGTTTCTCATTGTGAGGTAGGGATCTGTGGGACCCCTATTGAGCCAACGAGATGAGGCTCACCCCCTTTACTTTTCAAGTGAGGCAAGGTTGACGCAGAGTGCTTCATAGGCTCCTCGTGGTGCCGATAGTCCAGTCTAGTAGCCAGTTTGCTAGAGACGAGGTATGGCCCATGTTCTTATACTTTTTATTTCTGTTGACTATACTTATTGTGGACTTTGATATTTTGGACTGTATAATTATGTTAATTAGACATGGAGGGTGCAGAGTACTAACAATCTAGAATAGTTCTGGAAATCTTTTCTGCATGGATTCCTCGATTTCCCACGTGGTTTCTTGTTCCAAGCACTTGTTCCATTGTACCTTTACCATGGGAATGGTCTTGTTTCTCAAAACTCGGACCTCTCGATCAACCACTTGGTGTGTACTGAAAAGATAAAGACAAGAGGATTCCTCAATGGGCTTTGGCCCTAATACATTACCCAATTGGCACCGATGGACATCCTAGTATATGTGGAAATGGTCTGACGTGCATAATTGCTAGAGGACGCCACTGAATTATCTGAGAAGATCCGAGGAAGGGACAAGAAAGAGCAAGTCACGAGTCCTGGAAGTTTCAAGCCCTCATCCAATAAGAAGCGGCCCAATAATGGAGGGGAACCCTCCAAAGAGAAGAAATTCAAGAAAAATAACAAGCCTTTCTCCATCACCACACCTTCTAAGGAAGTTTGCAAGCATTGTGACAAGGCCAGCCATAAGGCCGAGGAATGCTAGAGGAGATTGGGAGCCTGTCTCCGATGTGGGAACCAAGAACATTGAATCCCTGATTGCCCATTGTTGAATGAGCAAACAACTAAAGATGAGAAGCGTCCAGTCAAGAAGCAAGGCCGTCTGTAGGCGCTCCAAGAGACGGAACCGACGGAAGGTGGAATTGTGAAAAGTACACTAACTTTTTATTCTAAGACTGCTAAAGTTTTATTTGATACTGGAGGAACTCATTCATTTGTTTCCAAGAAATTTACTACTTCATTTTCTAAGGAACCTGAACTATTAGACTTGGTCATCTCTACTCCTCTTAGGAGCGAGTCCGAGATTACATACCATTACCCAAACTGTAAGGTTATGGTTAAGGGAAACAATCTACCTGTCAACCTGATATGCCTAGATATGAAAGGGTATGATGTCATAATAGGTGCCGACTGGTTATCTACACACCAATCAACTGTAGACATCCAAAATGGTAAGATAACTTTTGTTGATTACCCAGAATTGGTTTACATTAGCCCTCGAAATAGATCACCACTTATCTCAGCTCTTCAAGCTAGTAAACTTTTGAGGAAAGGATGTGTGGCTTTTATAGCTTTTGTGACTGCCACAGAAGTCAGGGAGTCTAAACTAGAAGACATTCGTGTAGTTTGAGAATTGATCGATGTCTTTCGAGAAGATTTACCCGACGTACCCCCAGAAAGGGAAGTATCATTCACAATCGACCTTGTCCCTAGTGCTGGTCCTGTTTGTAAGGCACCGTACAGAATGTCCCCCACTGAGCTAAAGGAGCTAAAAGAGCAGTTAATGGAGTTGTTGAAAAAGGATTTTATTAGGCCGAGTACTTCCCTATGGGGAGCACCCATGCTATTTGTCAAGAAGAAGGACGGATCCATGAGACTCTATATCGATTATCGACAGTTGAACCACCTTACAATCAAGAACAAATACATGCTGTCGAGGATTGATGAGCTATTCGATCAAATATCTGGAGCTAAATACTTCTCCAAGATTGATCTTTGGTCTGGTGATCATCAACTGAGGATCAAAGAAGAGGACATTCATAAAATAACTTTTCGGAGCAGGTATGGGCATTATGAATTTACTGTTATGCCTTTTGGACTAACAAATGCCCCTGTAGCCTTTATGAAGTTGATGAACAGCATATTCAGGCCTCATTTGCATCAATTCATTGTGGTATTCATTGATGATATTTTGATATACTCCAAGTCTGAGGAGGATCATGAAGAACATTTGAGGATTGCATTACAATTATTGAGGGATAATAAGCTCTATGTAAAATTTAGCAAATGTGATTTTTGGCTTGAGGAAGTATCATTCTTGGGGCATGTGGTTTCAAAGAAGAGGATTTTTGTTGATCCATCTAAGGTTGAAGCGGTGAAGAACTTGGAACGACCTGTTAATGCTACCAAAATCCATAGTTTCCTGGCTCTAGCTAGGTACTATAGGCGTTTTATTAAGGGCTTCTCCAAAATTGTTGTTCCTTTGACAAGGTTGACAATGAAAGATAATCCTTATGTATGGACTAAAGATTGTGAAGAAAGCTTCCAAACTTTGAAAGACCGTCTGACTACTGCTCTAGTACTAGCATTACCAACTCAAGGAGAGAAGTTTAAAGTATATACTAATGCATCTGGTGTCAGACTAGACTGTGTATTGATGCAATAATGGAAAGTAATTACATATTCTTCTCGGCAACAAAAGAAGCATGAAGAAAGTTACCCGGTGCATGATCTATAATTCGTCGCAGTAGTTTTGCTTTGAAGATCTAGAGGCACTACCTTTATAGAGAACAATTCATTATATACTCCGCCACCCCGTTAAACACGAGGCCTCGAAGCTTCGCTACGCACACCCATGCACGCCACGCTCGTTGCATAATGTTGAGATACACAGGTTCAAAATCATAAGCACATGTTGTCCAGAGACTATGTTCAAATTTTAACAAGATTAGGATAAAATATATTTCTTCGCTACGACGCAAACGTTAATCTTGCACGAGCATCTAAAATTGGGTACAGTTCTTGTTTGAAGTTGTCGCTCTTCCCATATGAAGTAGAATCATCCGAACGTTGGAAAAGGGTACACGGATCGTATCTCTAAGTCAACATATCAAATAGATAGGACATGGGGTGAGTGAAAAAAAAATAAGATATCGCCATTATTTTCACAGACATCCCATGTTCCCATAGGCCGAGGGAACCGAGGGGCCGTGCAGCAGCTTTGCAGGTCCTCTTGGGCATTCCATCAAACGATGTACATCCATCTCAGAATATTTGTCAATAATGACAAGTGCAGATACATCTGCATAACCACACTCATTGGTCGTATTGAACCCATCTGAAACCATCAGGCTGCACCCCTGCCCCTGATTTACACCTTGGTCCTTCACCTTGAAAAAGCAACAAAGAACTCCCACAAGGATAAGGTTTGGTACTTCAAATGATTCGAAGCTGGTAGGTACACTGGAGTCTGGAACAATGCCGGAGTGGTCTATTCTTAAAGGTGTGTCAAAAGCTATGGGCTGTCACAACTCTCCCACCCTATGAAACAGTGCCACCAAGCTCCTCCCATCAAGTGTGCACCATGGTAGCAAGAGAGGACCTGTGGAGACCAAGAAACCTATGTTCTGGTCATATAATAAAGATTAAATAGGGAGTTGAGTGGATTCAGATCAGGTATTGTGTGAGAATGATGGGTGTTTAATGATGGTATGTGGGTACTAAGTGAGTGAGCGAGTGGACTCTAAAACTCACTTATTTGGGCACATCTTTTGTCTTCAACAGCAAGACAAAATCAATAGCACCCTCCTTTCCCCTCCCCCGAGACTTTGCTTCCATTCCAAATCACCAACCAACCCCATTATATGCCATTGTAGCCCCTAGAATGGAACGTGAAGGCCATCACATACATTAACCAAATCATGCTCTCCTCTCCTTCTCACTTCAGTGACTCCCACTCATGCTTATTAGAGAAGGAAATTTTGACTGGCGAGACAAATGGTGGCCTCCACATCTCGTCCCCCCCCTGCCATGTCATCCCATTCAAGTCTTTCCCCGCCCTACAAATTGTACCTCAGGGGTGGCCTCAAACTCCTCCATTCCGATCAGAACTCCTCTGACCTGAACCTTCACTACAAGTTGACTCTTTGAGCTGGAGTTGGAATTGACGACCACATATGAAGATACTGGTGGGAATCCCCCTGGATGTCCTTATTGGCATGGAGCTCCTAACATGGGCAATCACAGAGGCGTCTCATCCAGATGACACGGTTGTCGCTCTCCACGTTCTCGGTAGGTTAAATGGTGATGTTATTCAAGTTCACCTCATGTCTGGGTGTTCACCAATATCTGTCATCTGGAGGTGGGTAGCCTGAATATTTCATGGTTCAGAAACTGCTGCTGAATTCTAGCCTTTGAGTTCCTTTCTGTGCAACATGTTCTAGGATAATAGGCTACCTAGTACATGCACGGATTGTTAGAAGTTTTCTGTTTGATACATGTCTATATATATATATACTGATGGATCTGAGCCACAGTTGGGGAGGGCGAGAGGAAACCCAGTATCGACGGTCTCACATTGCGTCGGACCAAGGCGTTTGTGATATCCTTGCTCGGAGAATTTGCTGAAATGTCTAATACTAAACAGGTAATATCAGAAGGGAACTGTAGAGTTTGAACAATGTAGCCAACTGTTGAACGTTGGAAACCTGCCGTACACTTGATATGCCCGTCATGCAGGTGAATCTGGAAGCGAAAGTCGTGCAGAGTTCCAGCACCGGGAGAGGGTTGGTTGATGAGGCAGCGTCACTGAAAGCCTCATACCTCGTTGTTGGTGGCTCAAGAAATCCATCACCAAGGTGAAAAACACAGTAAACTACTTGCATTTGGAACGAGTGCCATCCCAGAAATTTCCACTCTTAAGTTCTCTAATGAGATCATGAATCAGACTTTCGTTCGCAATTACAAAGTACTGCTTCGAGCAAGCGCCGGAGGGTTGCATGGTGATCGCCATTGGAACGCAGGGGCTTCACCAACAGGACACGGGCTCTGACTCTCCCAACTACGAAGGTTTGTGTAGGCACATACCCCATTGATGCTAGTCTGCACTTCTGCGAATAGGTGCCACTAAGATTCTCTTGTTTTGATGTATGGTCTATATCTAACCGAAACTAAAACCAGAGAAAAATAAGTTGAAATCACGACAGATCAACAAAATACTTTGTTCTATTATACGGTCATCCAAATAAAGTATTTCCAGTTTTAAGATTAAGAAAAAAGTACACCAATTTTAGAACCGAAGGATTACGTCGAAACGAACAACGCCTAAAACTGAACCCCCAGCCTTACAACCCATGTTAAGTGGTCTTAGCGTTGGATGTCCTAACACGGCATCAGACCCACCCCATGCACAGTGTGATATTGCTCTCTTTGCTCTGACACTACCTTGGCCATGCCCCTCGCAGGAGCTCACAGGTTAAGCTCAAGTTGGGTAGAAAGAGAGACTCGTGTCGGCAAGGCTCACTCTCCCCTGCAGAAGCTGTTAGGAACGAGGAAGATGAGAGGAGGGTCATTCGACAGGACATGCTCTGCAACTGAAGGGAAGGCCTCCCCGAGAACTGTCCTGGATGGTCCTGAAGACGGAATAGATCACCAAGTAGAGGATCACTCCATGCCCTGTAACAATGAGACTGGCAGGTTCCGCCATTGGAGGCGTTCATCCGTAATCAAGAGGTTTCTCCCTTTCCTACACTCGGCACCTGATGCAATGGCGGTAGTGGAAGGATGCTCACCCAAGAGAGAGAACATGAAACCTTCTTGGAGGTGCTTCAGCTACGAGGAAATTTCACATGCAACAAGTAGTTTCCACCCTGGTAATATTGAGATAATTCTTTTGAAGAGCTGCATTGACTCAAAATTTTGGATATTATCATCCTTTGCTTGTGGATCTTTCCGAGTATATAATTTGCTATGTTTCGCAGGGAATATGGTGGGGAGAGGAGGATATGCAGAAGTATACAAAGGCACCCTTGATGACGGGCAAGTCATAGCAGTGAAAAGGCTGGCTAGAGGGGGTGCTGATATGCACAAAGAGAGAGAGTTCCTCGCAGAACTCGGCATACTTGGCCATGTTTGCCATCCCAACGCAGCCTACTTGGTTGGCTGCTGCATTGAGAACGGACTCCATCTCATCTTTGATTTCTCTCCTAATGGAAGCTTAGCATCTGCACTGCATGGTAAAAATGAATTTCAACTTGGAGTGTGGACAAATCTCTGAGGTAGCTTGGCATTAAGTTGACTGTGCATAAATCATCTCAGGTAGAAATAGCAAAGTTCTTGAGTGGCCTGTCAGATACAAGATTGCCACTGGAATAGCTAGAGGCCTGCATTATCTCCACAAATGCTGCAGGAGGCGAATAATTCATCGCGACATTAAGGCCTCCAATATTCTTCTTGGGGAGGACTTTGAACCTCAGGTGAAGTAAAGCTCAAGTTAATTTGGATATCTAATGAGGGAAGACCCATGGGAAGCTAAAGTTCTGAGATGGTTCAATGTTGACAGATTTCGGACTTTGGGCTAGCAAGGTGGCTTCCCAAGCAGTGGAATCACCTGTCTATCATTCCCATAGAAGGCACATTCGGGTGATCTCCTCTTATTTCCTCTTCTATGATAATGAAAAAAGCCAAAAAAGATATTGAATGTTCAAGGATCATACCATTAAACAGTGAGTTAAGAAGATTAATGAAAAAAAATATACAGAGAAATTTGCTGATACGATAGCCCATGGAAACATTCCTCTTCTCTTTGTAGCCTTTCTATCTTCCACTAGATCAGTTGGGTGACCTATTACCAGATGCCAATTTTTCTTTCCAAGTAAATTGTAAATCAAAAATTGATGTGCCATGTTAATTGAACTTAAACAGCAATCCACCGTTATCATCAAACTAAAGGCAAGTTTCTGACAGTGCATACATCTTAAACAGGTATTTGGCACCAGAGTACTTCATGGATGGGATTGTTGATGAGAAAACAGATGTTTTTGCCTTTGGGGTTCTCCTACTGGAGCTCATCACTGGTAGAAGACCTGTAGACACCTCCAAGCAGAGTCTTATTCAATGGGTGAGAGCAGGGCAGAAGCTACTTGCCATCATCTATATCCGCATAAACTGAAGTTCCTTCTAGAGGCCTTCTATAGTAATCTGTTGTTGAATCTTCACAGGCTACGCCACTCATTCAGTCTGGGAACATAGCAGAACTGGCAGACCCAGAACTTGAAGGCAAATATGATGCGGACCAGATGACAATGCTGGTTCTCACTGCCTCCAATTGCATCAGACAATCGTCAATATGGCGTCCATCCATGAATGAGGTAAAAGCATTTCCTTTGCTTTTGTTTCATTGGGTATTTACTCATATTATCTCACAGAGAAGATGGAAAGCTCCATGGGGATTGCAAAACCTTAGCTCCACAGCGGAATCATCTTGCTACCCTGTCGAAGCCTAATCATGTGGGGCAATTTAATTGGGGGGTTCATGTAATACGGTTGCTGAAATTGAACTTTCTAATTCAATAAGGTTGAGGTTATGAGTTGGGAGTCACCAAAAATGTTGCCACCAGCCATGCAAGACTAAAAGGTACTCATATTCTTCCTTGACATGGAATTAGAGGACCGCCCAGTAGCATATGCAGATTAAATGATTAATCGAGCTATCTATCTCCTTCAAGATTATATCCCTTCGAGATTGGTCTCCAACAGCAGGATGTAAACACATTGTCGGCTTTCTTCATAGTAGCACTGTCCATGTGTTATTTAAACATCTAAGGCGGGGCTAACCGGTGAGAGTTTCAGGTGCTGCAACTCCTAACAGAAGGGCACAACTCCAAAGTAGCTGAGAACTGGAGGATGCCGGAGAGCAGAGCAGATGAGATAGATGACTGCAACTGTGACTTGGATTGGCGTGACTCCTTCTAGCCCACAGTTTTTGGCGGGGGAAGGATTAATTACTTTCTAGAGTCTGGCTGGGCCTTTCACTTGATTGGGTTTCTTTTTCTTGTTTTATGTAAATCCCCCCCCCCCCAACCGATGAGTCACCGTCATTAACCCTGGTGGCCCTCTATCTTGGAGATTAATCAAGGGCTTTCCTCCCCCCGGGAGGATGTAATTAACATCATAGCCTTTATGGTATGACGGACTCCTGGTCCCGACACAGACTCCACATTCGTCTGACCAAGTCAGATCGAGCGCACAATAAATCTATCACGTAAGTGACTGGCAACCTATAAAATAAATAAAACCCAACAATAATGATAATAATAATAATTCAATTCATATAAAGTAAATAAATTAAAAAAATATCATCTTAGAGTAGGCTGTCGAAGGCAATGTCTGCGAAAAACCTGAGTGACCCAATTCAGGAACATGTCGTATCGGAAAGGTCCGTAAGAGGCCGAAAAGCTACCCAGGCACGATGTAAGTACTCCGAGTGATGACCGACTCGAGGAAGATGCCTCGCATATGCACAAATCAGGCCTAGTATAACAAATCGCAGTGCCAAAAGCCAAATCAGGATAAAACCTGAGTAATCTGACACGATTTCGGCACATGTCGAAAACCACTCAAAATTGTAAATTGGGACTCGAAAATGCTGAAATCTACATTCTAAAGCTACCGCATCAAACCCTAGGCTGCACCAGACGTCGGGCTTCCATTTGGGTCAGTTCTGAGGTAACAAGATAAAATTACAAAAATGCCCCCATGGCCAAAGTGAATCGGCGCAACCCTCTTGCGCCATTGAATCGGTGCCTCCTTCTTTGGGCCATTGAATCGGTGCCCCTTTTTACCAGTGAACCGGCACAAGCTAAAGTACCCCTTCTCATTTGGTGAATTGGCACATATAAGGTGAATTAGTGCACTCCCCTTCGCAATGGGCGGGCCAGTGAACCGGCGTGAAGATGCCCATCCCGTCGAAGCTCCGGTGCCCTGTTTCACCTATAAAAACCCCTCATCCTCCAGCACCAGACACACAGTAGACAAGGAAGAGCAATCGAAGGAGAAGGGAAGAACCATCAGAGAGCAATCATTTAGAAGGGAGGGAGCAATCGAAGAGAAAAGAGTATCAGGGAGAGCCACAAGCATTGGGAGGGCCCTTGTTCCATCTCTACTGCGCCTAGAGGAGAGCTCTCCTCAATACTTTCTGATTTGTAGGTGGGTCTCCACCACAATAAAAGTCCCCAATGGACTGATAGTTCCGTCTTCTCTTCTCTCCTCCCCCATTCTTACTTGTATTTTCTACTATTTTTCTTTCTCTGTGTTTCTGTAACAGAGAAGTTCCAACGTGTTGTTCTTGTTCCAGAAGTAAGAAGACCGTATTAAGCCCATTTGGTGCTCGTACTCATGTTTCACAGAATAATATGTTGAATATCTATGCTAATTCATCTAATTCTCCATCTTCTTTACTTATGCTTCTACGGCCCTTATGTTTGGTTTCGTGCATATTGAGGCATATATCCCGAGCATGAGGAGGCCTCACCGAGGCTATATGATGTGAGACAACCCAAGGATGCAATGGGATGACCCGAGTGATCCTTGGACCTAGGTTCGCAACCACATACACAAGATAATAGAGTCGATATTGGCAGAGATGCTCACGTGGTGCACACTCTTTCTCGAAGGCAATTCGTGATGGTGGTGAGGATCCGAGATGAGACCTCGCTGTTCCGAGGGCTTAGTTATGCCAGGGCTGACCCCCGGAGGGTTGGGATACCCACGTTCTGTGGGTGGCCAGCACACCATGGGCGTGGGTTAAAGGTGGCGCTCGTAGCTCTCTCCGCGATGGGGGTGCACAAACAAGTGGAATGGGGATCAAGTGCTCTCTCACCGTCCGATGGGCAGTAGCTATGGTACGAGCTGAACAAAGAAAATAACCAGTATAGGGGACCCAAGCGCTCACGTGATCGGTTTGACAAAATCGATCTTGGCCAGAGACGAGGGCGAGTAGGGAAGCGTGGGTTCGCCACCCGCACGCTGTGTTGGAGATGCTTGACCTGCAATAGTCGATTACACCACTACACCTCACGCAGAAGGGTTGGTCACGGGGTGGGGTAGTGAATTATTACAGCCAAAACTACCTCCACGTAGGGAGGGGCGATTAGTCGGCCAGGCAGGGAGGGGGCTCTACGGCGTGATGGTGGTGACTGAGATACTAGTCTGCACAGTCACCAGCGTAGGTGGTCTACTCTGGTTCCAACAACTTGTCAGTGATGAAGCTCCCTACCCGGTTGTCAGATGAAGGCGAGGTTGGTGTCGTTGGAAAGCTGCTCGTCTTGTGAAACTCCAGGAGGAAGATTCAGCATGTTTGGGGGTCGGTGGTGTCCAGGGTGACCGTTCTCAAGAGACTACGCCACTACCATTTCCTGCGGGCTAGAGAGTCCTTGCTTGAGGCGTAACTTCTAGTTGGGACGTCGAATTCTGTTGGGACTGCCTCCGTTGGAAAGAGGGACGACCCAAGCTTATGTACACTTGGAATTGTAAGGTCTAAATAGGCGTTCTGCCTAAAGTGTTTGAGATTTGTCTTACAGGAACTGATTCAATATCAGAGCTATCTAACATTTGGGGGTTAATCATCGATAGATTGAATTGTCTTCTATGTTAGCTTTCGCAGTCTTGTGTAATAGACTAGTCAATTTCTAGTCTACTCTCATTTCATTTGGCAAAGTCTTAATCAGAGCAATCTTTTAAAGAAGGGATCTATTCATCCATGATCAACAACTCTGTGGTATATAAAAAGGCTCAGTCAGAAGGATAGGTTAAGCCTATCTGGAAAACTGACCCTTGTGTGTGGAGATGCTTGAATCAAACCGCTGCTTGGTACTATACTGACTTGTATGATCATTTCATTTGGTGTGGTCACATAGATCATTAGCTCACAGTAAACTTTATTATTCCTCTGTTCTTAATTTCTACTGTGTGTGTAAAAATTAGGGTAGATCCATTCACCCCCCCTCTAGATCTTAGCCGTGCACATTTCTGCTAGCACCACTCCATTAACAACTGGTTTCAGCGCACTAACACCTTTGACAGCCAACCAATGGGATATGGTCCTAGAAAGGTACATAGAGTAGAGAATTGACCTGAGCCAATGAGGAAGCAATCTACAAGATCTCTTCCATGTGGATCATTAAATGCTCAGATCTGGAGCTGAATAAAACTCTTTTTCTATACCTCCTTCGAGCCAATCAAATGAAATAAGGCCTGAAATCATATTTTACTACCCATGCTAGACCAATCAGTGGACAGAATTTTGGAGGGAAAGTTTCTTATCTTGAGATGCCAAGAAGGGACATGCACCGGATGGTCTTTGGGAAGCAAGTAGAAAAGTGGAAGACCAAGAGGCAGACTGTGCTGGAGTGTTGGAACCCTTGTTTTGATGATGTCACACTATGACTCATGGAGTGAGCAAAACTATATGTGTCTTGTCAATTCTAAGCATAAGTCTTATCTTCAATCAGATCAATGTTAAGAAGTTCATCATGACATCAGGTCGATGCATCCTTAGCTATTAAGTTTATGAGGTCAATGCATCAAAGCTTTTCATAGTACTCAGGTAGACACATCCATATTCGCAAGTGTCACTAGGTCGATGCATTCATCTTAGTTGAAGTCATTAGGTCGATGCACATATGTTAGTCACTGGACTCAGGTCGATGCATTCATGTTTGCTTGAGACATCAGGTCGATGCTTAAGCACAAGCTGTACTAGCCATCACCTTGACAGGTCGATGCAGCTACACTTGTTCTAGCTCGACAGGTCAATCTGTATTTGACATAGGTCGGTGCATCTCCATAATCTCTTGTGCTTATCCATTCTCTCTATGCATATCAGGTCCACCTGTGGTCTGCATAGGTCGATGCAGTTGTATAGTGTACACTCACAAGTTGATGTACTGAGTGTATGCGTCGATGCATCTGTATCATCTCATACCTTTTTGATATGGGCTGTCTGATCCATATGAAAATGCTTAAATCTGCATTTCCTTATGCACTTATTATAATAGCTCATAATCCATACAATGATAAGGTTGATACCAAATTTCCACATCTACTTTGGCAGAAATATCAGGATAAAGAGTATCCCAAAATAATTTATCTATCTGTTCGAACACCTAGAATGTAGAAATTGTTTAAGACTCAAGTGGCTCACGTGACTAAAACTTGAATCTGAATGGCATGTGGTCCTAGGCGAATTGTTGATCATATGAAGACTAAGTGTGGTCACGTGGCTCGAAGGTTAAATATGTTTGGCACGTGATCCAAGGTAGACAGTCCAACAAAATGATCTGCCACATGGACAAACTTTTCTCCAGATCTGACATGTGGATTCTCAGATGGAAATTTCCAAAAATTATCTCTTGGCGGGAATGTTTCCTCCACACACTGAAGGAATCTTGTGGGGACCACACAAATCAGCTCGAGGATATAAAAGAGGATCTCTCTGATGACAAGAAGTGACTAACCAGGGGTATTGCGAGCTAGGAAGAGAGTAGAGAAGTAAGAGAGGAGAGAGTGTGAGTGGCAGAAGAGATAAGAGAGAGAGATCAGAGTTTGTGAGATGTGAGAATCCAGAGAAGAAGAGCTTGAGAGGAAAGAGTAGTGAAGAGAGGAGAAGCTGAGAGTGTAAGGGTCTTTGCAGAAAGGTGAGAGAGAGCCACTGAAAAATAGAACATCATAGGAAGAGATAAGAGAGAGTCGAGCCAGAAAAAATATTGAGCGCAGTCAGAGCTTCTTGAAGTCCTGATTAATGCTGGCCTCTAGATTAGATCCAAGCCAATCGGCTCGTGGAAGAGCTACATCATTTTCCTGTTCTCGTTTTAGTTTTCTCATTTTTGTTTTATTCTGTGCTTTGAAACATTAAGCTATGTGTCAGCTTTATTCATATGTCATTTCGGGTCGAAAGCACGACAAAGTCGTGAATCATCCTTCGAAGAAATGTTTACCGGAGAGACAACATAATTTAATGTTTGGTGGCGAGAAAGCAAGATAGAGCTCCGGAAGGTTGTCGGCCTCAGGCTATTTGGTGGCGAGAAAGCAGGATAGAGCTCCAGAAGGTTGTCGGTCTCGGGCAAGGTCAGATTTTGGCCATGGCAGGACAATCTCGGGGGTCTGAATTTGACTTGCAATAGGCATTGTATATATCTCATTTATTCGTGTTGCCACTCGAACGATGAGGAATCAAAATTTCGGTAACATTCCCCCCTGTCATGGAATATGTCAGGGGGTATGTAGTAGGTGCTCATCTACAAAAGTATGAGACGGTCCCTTAAACAACTGAATGTGTGAGAGCGGCGACATCTGGAGTCATCCCGACGCCATGTCCCCGAGGGCGAGCCTACTAAGGGATCAAAATTACCTGGATGCTCTGACGGGGCTAAAGGGGCACTGGGTTAAGAAAATTGAAATTAATTCTTCTGAGACTAAAGTGAATAATTAAATGTTACTATTCATAAATGCCCACATTTTCGCCAATATCTGGTCATCCGGTGGCCGGAATGACCCCTCCTCATGGCAAGGTGTCAGAGACCATTGGCTTTAGCCCTCGGACAGACGGGTCAATAGTACGAGTACAAACGGTGGCCCAACGAAGAGAAACAACAAGTTTAGTAAATAGTGGCAATAATAAATAAATAATAAAAGGGTGAAAGCTTCTGCCAAAGTACAAGCTACAGTGCGCCGGATCACACATCAATAGTGTGCCAGATCACTTGGAAATGAGGGTGAAAGCTTCTGCCAAGTTACAAGCTACAGTGCACCAGATAACACATTAATAGTGTGCCGGATCACTTGGCAATGGTTGGTCGTATCACCATTTCAAGAAACAGAGCATCGCAATCTTTTTTATAAACCAAGTTATACAGGGACATGAAAGGAAAGAAACATATGGGCTTGAAGGCCCAGATTTCTGTCAACTTTTCCCTCCCTCTGATGGACTGTAGAGTAGGAATAGGAGGGGTTAACAGCGCCTCAAACTTCATGCCGTAACTATGTCGGATCACTCATTTTAAGCACGTCGGTTCAAATTTCCTCAGAATAGAGTGTTGTAAAACTCCATAGAAATTGCACCGTGAGGGGTCAATGGGGGAGATGATCATGCGGGGATGTAGGACCTGATCTTTGGCAAATTTCTCCCTTCATTGATAGACTATAAAGGGGGAGAACAGGAGATCAAAGGCCTATGGGTTTAAATGATAAAACATGGCCAGTTCACGAAGTCGAGAACGGAAACACGAGCTTCCCCAACGACCGCACCACGAGGAGGAAAAAGCAACGAAGGGTATGGTTGCATGGGTCACGAAACTGAGCCGATTGCCACCTTTCCCCTCCCTCTGATGGAGTGTAAAGAAGGAGATAGGGCCTGGCACCCCTCCAGGGATGGGGTTCATAATGGAGGAAATTACGATGAAAATACGATGCCCTTCTGAGGACAAAAGGGAGTTTCAGGCCTCTTAGTTCCCGGAGTCCTACTCAACATTCAGAGTTATTGAGTCTCTCCAGGTGATTTTGATGATAACAAAATCTCGGGCATAACTTCTATCACGTGCCATGTATTATTGCTTAAAAGTGAGCTCCGCATGCAATTAAGACCTAATTCCATTATGACATATGCTTAACTTCCATAGCCTTCAAAATGTAAAAAATGAGCTCAAATGAACTTGAAATCAATGTTAACAAACATTCAAACCAAGGCTTGATTATTTGGCTAAGTTTTGTTAGGCCAACAATCTATTTTTACAAGATTGCTCGGTCGACTAAGGAACATGGGTCGGTCAACCAAAATTAACAGCATTCAAAAATCTACAATTTTTCACAGTTCGGTCGACCAAAGGGTATGGGTCGGTCGACTGAAACTTCCAGCGCTAAAAAAAATTATAGGAATTTACAGTTTGATTGATCGACTGCCCCTGTCCGGTCGACCGAACCCCCCGAAGCAGCCAAGTTTGACTTTGTTTTTCACCAACGTGTTCAAGCCTCTCTTGTGGACTTTTCAGTCCTCTAGCCTCCAAATTCTCCAGGAATTGTGTATCTTTGTCTGGGGAGGTTCCTTGACCAGCCCAAGACATATAAAAACACCTCTTAGGGCAAAGAAACAAAAGAAGGATCCAAGGATTGAAGGGGAAGCTGCCAACGGAGAAAGAAAACTACTGTAGCTCTATGAACAGTAACTCGTGCAAGGATTCTTCATCCATCTCCAAGCTTTTCAAGATCTATCTGAAGGCAATTAATCTCCAATCAAGTGAAGAAGCAAGCTTTGTTCAAGATCTGCATCATACACTCAGGGGGAGCAAGAACATAAGGGGCAATATAGGTTGGACTCAAAGGTGGGAGGTGTAGACATTCTTCTTGCAATTGAATAAATTCTTGAGAAGCTACTGAGAACCACTCAAAGGTTTTGCTCTCATAGCCCTTTGAATATGGCGGGTCTTCTAAGAAAGTTTGGGGATGAAGTTTCTGGAAGGCAGCTAGACGTGTGGCAACAAAGGAGGATGAATGTTATGCGTACAAAAAGGTTGGACATTGGGATGAAGTTTCTAAGATAGTTTACACATCCCATAAATCATTAGCATTGTTGTAAATTTGTCATTTATGTCGAAAATTTTGTCAGTTTTTTTCAGCGGGTGTTTTTGCATAGTAATATGTCCCTTTTGTATTGTCACACCCAAAAATTCAACCTTTTCGACAACTATTTGAAATTTGTCAGCTGTCGCTGAAACCCAATGTCGTGTACTGTATGATTTTCATAAATTTTTATAGATGCTATAAATGTTCCTGCATAGAATTTGAGAACAGTAGGAAATCATCAATGTAATTGACAATAAAATTAGCATATGGTTTGAAAATTTCATCCATACGCCTCTGAAATTGAGCCGGGGCATTTTTAAGTTTGAAAGGAAGAACTAGCCATTCGTAAAGAGGACATTAAGATGAAAATGTTGTCTTATGTACATGTCCCTCTGCTATTTTAATTAATCTGATGGTAGCCAGACTTGCAGTTGAACTTTTAAAATATCAACTTTTGTGCTTCTCGTTGTATTAACTCTTCTTTATTGGGGAGTGGCCACTTTATGTCAATAGTGACCGCATTTAAAGGCCCATAGTCGATGACCATCCGGGCTTTTCCTCTCTTCTGATCGACATGGTTGTGGACAATGAATGTAGAACATGTACAATTCGAAGATGAAGGTCCCATTAACTACTTTGAGCTAAATTCTTCTATTTGCTTTTGTAATTCAGTTCCATCTTTGAGTGAATGCCGAATAGGTCTTCATTGGATGGGTATGTTATGGAGAGCAAGAATATGAGCATTTAGTGAATCTCTATCCCATCTTTCAAGTGCATGCTCTACACAACATTCTTGTAATTTTGCTAGTAAGGTATGTGTTCGCGCACAGGTGGGGTTGTCGCCGGCGCAACGCTGTGTGCGGTGACTGGAGTGAGGGGTAGGATATAGCTACTAGAGAGAGGCCAGAAGGTGGTGTGTTTTGGGCACTCCCTCTCATGACCATATCTATCTCAGAGCGGCACCGTGCACTCGCCTTTTTCAGAGAGTTGAGGGGAGACCGAGTGACACGGGAGGTTTCCGGGTTTAAGGGGCAACATAGCTGGGATGCGGGCGTGTCAGTCGATTTCTCGACAATCACCCATGGAACCGAATGTTGAACTGGGGATGCGCCACCAGGGCGCGGCATGTGGACTCGAGGGGTGAGGTACACGTGGAGGGAATGACGGTTCCGTGGGTGCGAGTGCGCAGACGATTGTGGGGAGTCATGTACAGGACGTCTTTCCCCACCGACCATAAGTAGTAGGTGTTTATTTACATCGGATTGAATTTGAAGACTTTCGTTCCATGTTGAAGAGGAGTCCATATATTCCTGAAGTCCTAGGTGGAGAGCCAGGGGCACTTTGTAGCTGTAAATTTGCCTCTTTACTGGGTGGTGTTGACTTAGGTCAGGGGGCTTGGAGGTTCACGCTAGGTGACACAGAGGGAGGACTGAGGGCCTGAATGTGGATGCAAAAGCATTTGTCCAATTGGCAGTTTAATACTGAGATGTACATCTTTACAGGTGGTCAGTAGTGGCTAGAATATAGCTGGTGCACGCCACGGGACAATTCCGATGTGATGATCGGTCCCCGGGTCGATGCATGATGGGAGAACAAGTATGTGTTTTACAGAGGACTCCTCCCGTGGTGTGGGCTAGGGCCGCGATGCCGAACGGGGGCTCGTGACTGGATGACTGGGGGGATGTGTTGATCTGATGTCTGGGCGAGGGCTGACCATGACTCAAGTTGAGTGGTCGAGTGTGGCCTCGTGACTACGAGAGGGCATGACGTCATGGCTCGTGTGTGGTTGCGACCGACGGGCACGTGAGGGGAAATCCCGACATGAGGGGACGTTCGCCCATGTCATAACGTCTCACATACGGTGGGTGTTGACTTGTGTGTGACATCTACATACGGCATGAGGGGAGTGCAAATGACATACCCCCAGCATATTAGGCTGACGAACAGGTCACCCACGCACAATTCTCCTTAGCTCGTTGCTTGGAGCTGCTCGAAGCTTGAAGCTATGTCTGTGTGTTGTATCCTTGCATGTGTATGTCCCTTGAGCTTCTAAGGGGGCTTTTATAGGGAAGTTGAAGGGTTAGAATGGGTTTAGGAGGGCTAGCTTGAGGGGTAAAGCCAACCTGCGTAAACCCCACCCAAACCAAACCGAACCAAATCTATCGGTTCGGTTTGATTTTCGGGTTGAACCCGAATAATGATCACCCCTACTCCCCACGGCAACAAACTCTATTAGGAATGCCCATCGTTGGACATGTCTCTGATACCATGTAAAGAGAAGCTAACAGGAATGGAAAGCAGCGGAGTGACACTTCCCCACCAGTGATTGTATATATAACGTGTGATGGTTACAAGAGATAAATACATGGGATAAATCAGAAACAACCCAGAGATAAATACAAAGGATACCAACAGAGACTAAAACAGAGATAATCATCCTACCAGAGTTTGTTGCCGTGGAGTGCCGCAATTCTCTGACAAGAGGTTGCTCTGCTGTGGCAACACTGGCACAATCTTCTCTGTGCCGTTAACACTGCTAACTTCACATCCAACTCGAACAGAAAACAGATAACATAAAACTGTTCTTTTCTCCTTAAAATTGACACCATTACACAGCCATCAGACCCATTCACCGAAGCAATTCTAAGAAAAGGGTGGCCCTGTGGTGAAGGCCAGCATCCCCGAGAGTCATATCCAGCTGCTCATAACCATAAACCCTCCTCGGGAAATTTGATATCAGTCTGTAACTACCCAAGCCAGGCATATCCAACGAGTCGATGAATCCATATATCGATCGCATCCTGTCGGTGATGAGAAAGCTCTGCTGTCGCCTCTCCCCATTGGGAAATCTTATCATTATCTGCAATAAATAATATTCCTTCGATCAGCTCCATCACAGACCATGAAGCTGCAATCTTTTCTTGCTGGAAAGAGAACAGTGTTCTGCAGAAGATCATTACGTACCCGACAACTCTGCGAGGGGTCCCTGCCGACTGCTCTCTCTTTCCGGCCTTCTCTTGCTCTACCACCTGCAGGCTGTGCTGCTGTTGCAGGGCTTCTACGCTCCTCCTTTTTCCATGCGGTACTCGACGGCAGCGGATCGACGGCATCTTCTATGGGCACCTCGCGCAGTCTCTGCTTCTCCTGGGCGGATCAAACGATGTGATCTTGCTGTGGTTATGCTGCTTCCGCCGACGTGGCTGTGCAGAGCAAAAAGAGCTGTTTCTTTGATGCGGTTACCTTGTCGATCTGGAGCGACGCAAGATATGCTGCGTCTTGTTCCTCTCGCAGCCGGCGATCCGCCATCCTCGCGGCTTCTTCCTGCGTTCTTGAGCTGATCCTGAAAGCCGAGCCCTGTTCCTCTGTTGCCCTCTGCAGGATCTCCACGAGCTCAGCGGAAGAAACCGGGCCTTCAACCTGACCACACGCAGCCAACAACAGTAAAGGGTTTCCTCCCCTCATCAATGGGTTCTTCCGCAGACGTACCTCCTGCAGCACGGCGAAGCTGCCGCCTGAGGCCGGGGCCACCACGGCGCAGAAGGGGAAACCCGGCGCCCGCAGCGCCTGCGCCACCCGCGGCCCCTCCCCCATGCCCGCAGCGGCCCCCCACGAGACGAAGTTCGCGTCCAGGAACTGGGTGGCCAGCTCCGAGCAGAGGGTGCCGCGGCAGAAGGGCGCAGTGTAGGGGTGCTCCGGGTCGTGGAGGTAGACGAACACGAACTTGGACTCGGCCTCCGCCAGCCTCAGGGCGTCGGCGAACGGGCAGGCGTAGAAGAAGGGGTGGGCGTCGCCGTACTGCTGCTCGAAGGTGTGCAGGAAGTAGTAGTCCCCCTCCAGGGGAAGCAGGGGCGGCCACAGGGGCGGGTGCTGCTGCTCTGGGGGCTGCAGGCCATGGTGGTGGTGATGGCTGCCCATCTGGCCCATGGCTCTTGTGAAGCCTTCTATGATGTCCAGCGGGAGCCTCACCAGCCGGCGGGCGATTCCATTGCGGCGCCTCACCTCGTCCCTGGTGCTTTCTCTGCTGGCTGATGCCATCTCCAGGAGGTAGAAGAACAAGTAGATGCTCCTTGTCCTTGTCCTTGGTACGGGGTGAAAGGGGTAGTGTGGTAGTGCCAGGTGCAAAACCCTAGCAGCTACGTTAAAGCAATCTCTGGCTGGTCATTGTTCTTCTCCTATCCAAGATGCCTTTTCTTTTAACTACTGTGGAGAAGAAAATTACGTACGTATCATTCTTACACCGCTGATATGTGAATATGTATTTTTTGAGATGTGCAATTGCAGTTCTAAGGTCGACAAATGCAATATATGACAATGTAGCTTAAAAAACAATGATCTTTGCTTGTAGTTCTAAAGTAAGTGCTCTCATTCTTATTCTGTCACTTGTGATAGAGAAACTCTCCTCGTAAACAAACATATATCTATAAATATATAAATGTAAGCATGGATATGACTAACGTATGTGGCGACGGGGTTTGTCATCGGTCCAATATGTGGATCGTACCAATCAGAGATCGGTACGATTGATATGCGGTACGTAATTGGTATACTCTAAGATTCTCTCCCCTTAAGTCAAGGGGGCGCCCCCTTCTTGTCCCCATGTGGGAGAATGGTTAAGATTAATTAATGCCTCCTCCCCTTTGACCAAGGACATTTGTGGTCTTTTTACCTAGGTCTAGGGTTTACTATAAGATGTCTCTTATTGTATTTTGGATAATTTTAATGAAGAATTATTATGATGAAGTGAATTGGGCGCACCCCCCCTCTCTCCCCTCTTGTTCTTAGTGTTCTTCCCATTCTTCCCCCTCACTTCTTCAGATCTGAGCCTAAATCCTCTATCTCCCTCAAATTTTTTCCTCTTCCCTTCTTCCTCTACTTGCTGTGATCGATCACCACCGTCGCCGCCGCCATCCGTGCCGCCATCAAGCCGCCATAGCATCAACTCCACCTGCTGCCCTGAAACTCAGAGTTTCTAGACAGCAGTCTGATGAAAGGGCTGGTACGAGAGATCCGACCGTTAGATCGTGATGAAATTTTTAGGGTAGGTTACCCCCATCAAATACCATTCCCAGTTAAATTTTTAGGTCGATCAGAGTCCGTTTAGGCCCTTTCCCAACCACATGTTCTTCTCTCTCAAAGTCTACCTGTGTGCAGATCTGCAAGATAGATCTTGGTAGCTGAATTTTCCAACCCCCGAAATGTTACCACAAAATTACAAAAAAAGTATGCGTGTCTCCTTCACCCTCCCCTCTACCCACCATAAAAATCCCAGGTCCTAATTCATTCATTTTATCCTCAGTCAAAGCCCATAAATAGGCAGATTCCAATCTGCCCTGTGGATTCTGAGTTTCAGGATAGAACCAACACCCGACTTACAAAGTCTCTAATTTCTATTCAGACCATTGGACGGTTCTGAAATTCCAGGATGTCGAATCTCTTTGAGTGCTCTTCGCAACGGCGCTAACCTCGTCTCGATCCGACATCGGGGCTGGGTGTGGCAGTTGATCTCATCAGAGTGCGCCGATCTGGCCTGAAGCAGAGTTGCGGGATAGCTTTGGGAGATAAATCCCAAGAAATTGTCCAACACCCCTCTGGTGACCGCCGGTCCCAGGGATCGCCCCGGGACACTCCAGCAACATCCCCGCCAGTCACTACAGCCAGGAGCCCCCGGGACGTCACCGTACCAGCAGGTGGTCCCACATGCTGTCCTGCAGGCCCGCGTGAACCAAGCTGAACCGGCCGACCTCGTCCTCCCGAGCGCCACCGACTGTTGCTCGTTAGCTCGAGATTGATGCTCCCGGACCCCACATGTCACCTATTACCTCCCTGCGTGGAGTGGGCTGCTGAGTTAATCCTGTAATTTAATAATTAATGTTGTACCAGAAGTTACGGATCTCGACCGGGAAGTCTTCCCCACGTCCCGAGCGTGGAGGTACATTCGCCACCCCCCAAATTATCGTACCCGCTTAGATTGTATCATTCTAGATGCCGCTGCTTGCATGTTAGTCTATTATCCTAGCTAGCTCGTATTTAATCACCGTCGTGAGTTGTGAGTGCGAGACCCATCTCGCGACTCAATCCGAGCGCGAGAGTGAGCTGACCACCCCAGACTCAAAGTTGGTTACTCAACTGTGCCGATCGTCGTGCTTCCCTCAATGGGGATGACTGTGAGTTAGCGCTTCTTGTTTGGGGCATATCGCCTCTCCTGGAGCTCTTTAGGTGCCACATTGTAGCGTTGTTGGTGGTCGCATCGTCCAATTAGTCGCGTCGTCCTATAGAGTCCAAGGTCGCAACAAGTCTGAGTCGAGTCTCATAGTCATCCCACATCAAAGTGGTATCGGAGCGGGTTGAGTCTAGGGTCATCTTGTAAAAAAATAATAAAATGTGTGTCTTGAGTTAGTCATCTTGTCTTCGGCTTGCACTGGTCCATCCATATAGGTCTAGTGAGTCACCCCTTACCTCCCGATAGGCCCCTTGTATGCCCACTCGTGGAGGTACTCAGTATCATCGCCCTGACACTGTGGGTGAACCCCGAGGTGCCGCCCAGGGAGGCCGTTCTCTGGAGAACTTGATAGCTCAACTCATGGAGCGAATGGATAGGTCTAAGAAAACTCTTAAGGAGCATACCGAGCGCATGGAGAGTCTATTCAAGGCCATGGAGGACCGTGTCAAGACTTCCGACTGATCTGTCCAAGGTCTGGTTGGAAGGTTAGAGAGTGCTGAGAGAACCCCCCGTCGGGACCAAGCCAGAATTCTTCCGGCCCCTCAGGAGCCTGCTGTCTAGCCCGGCCCACCTAGGGCTGAGGAGCGACGACCACGTGCCCTCCATTTTGAGGACTACGAGTCCGTCAAAGAAAATCAGAAGGCCAAAGAAAATTTAACTGAGTTTGAGTCGCTTAGGAGTGAAGTTGAGAGTCTCAGGTTAGAGAGACAGGACATCCTAGGACAGTCGAGTGAATTCAAGGCAATTCCGTCATACCAAATGCTCAAAATGTTCACAGTCTTTAAAATGCATAGAAAGAGTTCAAATGAACTTCACATAAATGCAAACATACGTTCAATCCCAAGTTTGATTATATAGACATGTTATTGTGGGCTAACAATTCTGTTTTGCAAGAATTCCAGAGTTCGGTCGACCAATGCACTTGGTTCGGTCGACAAAAATTTTCAGCGTGCAGAACTCTGTAAATTTACAGAGTTCGGTCGACCTAAATAGAGAGTTCAGTTGACCTAAATTTGCAGCAATGAAAAATCTATAGGATTTTACAGTTCAGTCAACCGATCGGAGATTTCGGTCGACCGAACCCTTCAAAGCCACTATATTTGACTTTGTTTTCTTCACGAGGGAAAAGTATCTATCAAGGATTTTTTAATCCCAAAAGTCTCCAGACATCCCTGGAATCGTGGATCTGTGTCTTGACTTGTCCTTGACCATTCAAGACTTATAAAAATATCTCTTAGGGCCAAGAAACCCTAATCAACTCAAGGAAGATCAAGGAGACTATCAAGGGGAGAAAAGGCTGCTACTATAACTCCATGAACAGTGCTTCGTCCAGGAACTCTTCATCCAACCCAAAGCTTCTGAAGATCATTCTGAAGCCAATCAACCCAAATCAAGTGGAGATTTGAGCTTCATCCAAACTTTGCATCATCTACTCAGGGGAAGCTTAAATCAGAGTCTTTCTTTTGTGTTTCTTCTTTCAAATTCTTGAGCTTCAAGTGTCTGTTACTTGTAATATCTAAACATTCATGTGTGTGTGGATCTTCCTAGATCCGTGTGTGTGTGTTTGATTTCTGTTAGATTCTGTGTGGCTCGGTGCTTGTGCAGCTTCGTGGGAGTTCCAACTCTCCACGAGTGTGTGTGTGTGTGTTTTGATCTTGTAACCCCTTTACAAGATAGTGTGTGAATCCTCACGGATCGTGAGGGGTGGACGTAGGTTGTCGTCGTTGCTTTCAAACCACCTAAAAATATCTGTCTCCTGTGTGATTTGGTCCTTCTCTTCTATCCCCATTCTGTGCTAGCATTCTTGTATATTTTCTCTACTGATTTCTTCGTTTAGATATAGCTTAATTGATCATTCTTACATTAGATCCTTGGTATATCAAAAGCCGACTTCAGATTGACAAGGCTAGTCTTGTCGGGACGATAACACCTTGTGTGAGTAGAATTTTCGGATTCATAACTCCGCCAAGTACCAAAGAGCTATCGTGGTGATTGGTTTTGATAGATCTAATTTGTTTTGCTATAGATCTGAACTTCTTAGTTGCTATTTCATCACACTTGTTTTAAATCGACTAAAGTTTTCTAAAAACTTGTAATCACCCAATTCACCCCCCCTCTTGGATGTCATTGATCTCGGGACTTCACAAATCACCTATGACTGTTATGTAAAATGCGATGTGTTCTTTCAGGGATCCTTGCCTGTTGAATTTGTCAAATTTTGGTATCTTGTTGATACTAGGTGATAGCCTTTTAGCGGCATGGTAGGTTAGGTATGATACTTCGTATATGTCGAAGGGGGCATAATCATCACCGCCCATTTTTGCCAACCTTGCTTTGATCATCTACTCCACCATCAACTTGTTCACCGTGACTGGATCTGCTAGTTGAGGGTAGAGGTGAGCGGGCCGCATCAGTGGTGTGGCCAAAGCTATAGCTTGGAGTAGCAAAGGCCCCGATAGTGAAGCTTGCTGCTGCATTTGGGGAAGCATCGACCGTGCTGGCAGGAGTTGCTGGGAATGATGCTGGGGAGTAGCCCGACTATGGTCTGCAAGTTGTGGAACAACAGGTGAGGGAGCGTCTGCGGGGCCAGAACCTCCCTGCGATGACTCAGCTTGTGCCCCCAGTTGCTCGGGCGCCAGAGTATGTTCAACCTTTTGATTTAATTTTTCCTTCAGCAGTTCTATCTCCTGCTGGTATCTTTGCAGCAGCATCAAGATGGCAAGGTCCATGGCTATTTTGTTGATAACATCCTCGAGCGTTCCACCCGAGATATCTTTAAATGGAGGAGGTGAGAATACTCCTTCTTCTTCAGACGTCATTATTTTGCCAGTGGTAGTAGTAACATCTTCACCAGCAACCTGCTTGCCTTTAGCGGTTTTCAATAGCTTTACAGCAGCTTTGCCCCATCCTGTCACTAGGTCTTCTCTTCCAGTATTCTTGGTTGGCTCTTCTTGTTCATTTGGCAGGGGGCCATGCCTGCTCATCACCCCCTGTCATGTTGCAGGTGAGGACTTCCACACTTGTTTTGTGTTTTCTGACTCCCCTTCAGGCCTAACTGGGAAAAGTCAACCTTTTGAATTCTTGGTATTCATCTTCCCATCCTATGGCAGCTTCGTACTCCTCCACATCTTCATGAGTCTCTTGGGAGGTGGTGGGGACTCTATGAAAATGCATGGAAGCCCATGCTAGAGTTCAACATGTGAAATCAAATTCCATACAATTTTGAGGGAATGATTCAACTTATTTCTGTGAAGGTTTGCATGAAGAAATCATAACACATATCCAACTCATAAACCATATGAAGATCATGCATTCAAGACACTTAAGAAATCATGAAAAGATATGCATGAAAAACACTTTGTATGAAGTCCATTAAATAATGAAGGGTCGACACAATACAAGAAAGCGTCGATGCTATCAAAATGAGAATGTGTGACTTGGCTTGGTGGAAGCAAGAAGAGGTTGACACCATGCTAGGTGAGGTCAACTCTGCTAAAGAAATTACAAACTACACATATGGGTCGGGTCGACTCCATGCTTGTACAGGTCGACACCATAGAACAGAATTACAATATTTAAGAACTTAACCCTTACCAAATGTTCTTAAGAAATGAACATAACAAATACCACTTGTTCTTGATTATGGACAACAGAATATTCATTCAAGTATACATTTATGATATAATGATGTCCACCTTGAATTTGTTCCTGCAATTCAAGATAGACAAGGTTAATGCATCAAGAATAGCACAAAGACCTTGTTCATTTAGAATAGGCTTTCAAACCTCCTTGACAACCTAAGTTTTCTCAACCAAAAACAACTTCCTATAGCCATGCATTTAAACAACTTATATGAGCATCAAAAATTCATTTACCATCTCAACCATATTAGAGCATCAAGAATACAAGGGCTCAATATAACACATGTAAGGGGTCCGACTCCATCCTTTGATGGGTCGACTCCATAGATCACAAATCCATGAAGCATGTAGCAAGTCATCTAGATTCTAAATCATATGAATCATAGCAATGATCATGAATGCACACTCATACATAAAGTTAGTTATCATCAAAAATATATGCAAGGCATACAACAGATCTGACCTACACCTGTCGTCTAAGTCAGAGAAACCCGATTTCCTTGCATCAGTGCAATCCCAGCATCGATGACCCGCCTTAGCTCGGTGCCCATGGCCTTCTGAGGTCTTAACCAAGTGATCCGACCTAGACCTTTTGTCTAACTCAGAGAAACCCGATCTTCTTAGCTCGGTGCAATCCCAGCATCGATGTTCCACCTTAGCTTGGTGCCCATGACCTTCTGAGGTCTTAACCGAGTGATCCGACCTAGACCTTTCATCAAAGTCAGAGAAACTTGATCTCCTTGCATCTGTGCAATCCCAGCATTGATGATTCACCTTAGCTTAGTGCCCATGGCCTTCCGAGATCTTAACCGAGTGATTCGACCTAGAACTTTCGTCTAAGTTGGAGAAACCCGATCTCCTTGCGTCGGTGCAATCCCAGCATCGATGATCCACCTTGGCTCAGTGCCCATGGCCTTCCAAGGTCTCAACCGAGTGATCTGACCAAAACCTTTCGTCTATGTTAAAGAAGCCTGATCTTCTTGCATTTATGCAATCCCAACATCGATGATCCACCTTAACTCAGTGCCCATGGCCTTCCGATGTCTTAACCAAGTGGCCCGACCTAGACCTTTTGTCTAAGTCAGAGAAGCCCAATCTCCTTGCGTTGGTGCAATCCCACCATTGATTATCCACCTTAGCTCGGTGCCCATGGCCTTCAAAGGTCTTAACCGAGTGATCCAACCTAGACCTTTCGTCTAAGTCGAAGAAACCCCATCTCCTCATGTCGGTGCAATCCTAGCATCGATGATTCACCTTAGCTCGATCCCCATGGCCTTCCCAGGTCTTAACAGAGTGATTTGACCTAGACCTTTCATTTGAGTCAGAGAAACCTGATCTCCTTGCATCGGTGCAATCCCAGCATCGATGATACGCCTTAGCTTAGTGCCCATGGTCTTCTGAGGTCTTAACCTAGTGGTCCGACCTAGACCTTTTTTCTAAGTCTGAGAAACCCGATCTCCTTACATCGATGCAATCCTAGCATCGATGATTCACCTTAGCTCGGTGCCTGTGGCCTTCCGAGGTCTTAACTAAGTTGTTTGACCTAGACCTTTCGTCTAAGTCAGAGAAAGTTGATCTCCTTACGTCGGGGCAATCCCAGCATCGATGATCCACCTTAGCTTAGTACCCATGGCCTTCTGATGTCTTAACCGAGTGGCTCGACCTAGACCTTTTGTCTAAGTCAGAGAAGCCCGACTCCTTGCGTCGGTGCAATCCCAGCATCGATGATCTGTCTTAGCTTGGTACCCACGGCCTTCTGAGGTCTTAAACCTGAATTCTTTGCATCAGTGCAATTCTGGTATCGACAAATTACACTGTTGGGTTCGTAGCACTCCCCTCTTTGTCTTTGGTAATGGTTTTGATGACAACAAAATATTGTGTGCTTTCTAGATGAGAAAATCATGTGTACGTGTTGATGCTAAATGAGCTCATATATTGATATCTTGTATTGTAGGAGATTTGTACAATTTGCTTTGTGGAGTCGACCTCTATGTGCCTCAATGAACTGTGGAAACGACCTCATCACTCAGGGATTCGACTTGTTCCTCATGGCATTGATCTATGTCTCATATGTTCAGTCTTGAGCATTACATGCATCGACCATAGTGCTATGTGTGGCTGCTTCGAGCATTGTTTATGAATGGCTTGAATTTTGAATGAGAAATTGGTTTCCATGTTGGTTTATATGATGAGTTTAAGTCATGAAAATTCATGTCTCTAAGTGCCTTTGAATGAGGCTTAATGATCCTTAGTTGGCTGGTTTTGTATTGGTCTGAGCTGCTTTGTTTTTGACTGAACTCGGAAGTTCCTGACTATTCATGATAGTTTTGGTCTGATCATGGAACTTATGTGTGGCTTGATTAAATCAAACCTGTCATGTGATTTTATGGAGTATATGGTCTGGACATTTGTGAATCCCCTGCACTTTTTTTTATATATAAATGAGACCACAGATTACTCTTGGTGAAGTGCACAAATTGTGCTAACATCACCAAAAGCATCTGGCCCTAATTTTATTGAAAAGGAATGATCCTGTACAAGTAAACTTTGGGACATACCCCTGAATATGAACCCATGACAAAAAAGAACAATGAAACCAGCTGCAGGAAAATGAGACCTTTATCTCCGCCAGCTAGGAAGACCGACTGCATCTACAGTAGCACAGCCCCGAGCTCTACTAGGGAGGTCTTTCCAGCTTCTGAACTCCTGGTTGATGCATGTAGAGCAAGCTAATGATGCGAGGGCATCCGCAACAAAATTCCCTTCCCTGTGAATGTGCTATAATTTTCAATTATTCCTATTGAGGATCTCTTTTATTTCATCCCACCAATAGTAGATCCTCCATGGAGGGGAATTGCTAGACTGGATCATAGTACAAATGGCCATAGAATCTGAGTAGATAATAGCTATTGGCAGCCCACTCTTCTCCACCATTCTCAATCCATCTAGAAAAGCTCTGGTCTCCACCACTAAACTCATCCCAACACCGTAGTAGTAGGAGAAACCATGTATGAATTCACCCTTGCTGCCCCTTATACATCCGCCTCCTCCAGCATGGCCTGGGTTGCCTTTGGCAACCCCATCCACATTAAGAGCATAGCCTGTGTTTGGGCAGTACCACCTGATTATTTTAGGAGGTTTTACTTTGAATGAAATTGAGAAATTAAATTGCTCCAAAGCTAACTTCTCACTTGCTGAAGGGGACTTACTGAAGTGAGTGTTTTGCAAAACACAATCCACCTGCCTTATAACCTGTTGTTGCAGCACTCTAATGGAGGGACCTTTGCCATTATATTTCAGATTGCACCGAGCCTTCCAAGTTTCCCAGATAATGTGTAACATAGTAAGAATAGCAGCGAAGCCATATGGAGTTGAAGTATCAGCATAACAAATAATATCCCAGCAGAATATAGTGATGGAGTCTGAAAATCTACACCAAGAATCAAACAGAGGCATAAGAAACCTCTACAATGATCTTACAAATTGGCTTTTTAGGAAAAGATGATTAATGCTCTCTTCTTGATTGTTATCCTTGCAGCAAACACATTTAGATGGGAGGCTAATGCCACATTCTCTGATAGTACAATCCATAGGAACTGCAAGATGCAGCAAACACCAACAGAAGAGAGATGCCCGTGGTGGAATATGAACACCCTAGATTTTTTTGAGAGCAGTCCTTATAAACCCTTGCATTATGGCATTGTTATATGCTGATTTAGTAGAGAATAAACCATCATTGCACACATCTGTCTAACTTCTCCTTCAACTGAATGGAGCTAAACGGTTGCAGCAGATTGCTAGGAACATGAGACCATACATGGTGCCTAGGATTAAGGATAGCATCCCTTAAGGTAACGTTAGGGCAATTAGCTTGAGGAGTCAAAACAGTACCACATCAGTTATCTTTTAGAAAGTCTATAGAACTCCCATCCATTGGAATCCAACGTGTGTTGGCCAGAACAATCTGCCTTACTGTATTATAAATCTCCTTTCTGTCACTAGCAGGAAACAACTTATCAATGGTGCTAAGATGCCCCTTGATGTATTTAGATCTTGCATACTTGGACCATAATGAGTCACTGTTGATGATTCTCCAAATTTGTTTAGCAACCATTGCTACTTGAACATGCTGCATACTCCTCAGACCAATACCCCCTTCCTCAATAGGTTTGGTTATTTTATCCCAAGAACCCAATGTCTCCTATGACCATCCTTTCCATTCCAAAAGAAATTTGCACACAGTTTATTAAAGATTCCAATTAATGTGGCTGGCAGACAAGTTGCACTTGCTGTATAGATGGGGATAGATTGTAGAACAACATTTATAAGACATCTTCTTCCCGCTTGAGACAAATATTTCGATTGCCAGCTTTCCATCCTGTTACAAATCTTGTCCAAAAGATATTTATAATGGGACACTCTTTTCCTACCTTCAAAGAGAGGAACACCTAAGTAGGAATTGAGCCCTGATTTATGTCGAAAACCTGTAACTCCAGATAGCCTTCTAATCACCTGCGACAAGTACGTGCATGATCCATCACATGTTATAGACCATGGTAACCTAGTAATACAAAAAGATCTTACATATGAACAAAAGTCTTTAAAGATCCTTGATCGCGAGGTACGTGCACTGAGGAATAAGATAATTCCCATGATCAAGGTTCAATGGAGCAAATGCTCAGAGCAAGAAGCCACATAGGAGGCTGAAGAATCCATAAAGAAGAGATTCCCAGACTTAGGAAGGGGGAGGGCGCCCCTGGGCCAGGCCCACTTAATTGGTCCCAACTGACTTCATTAACCACTCTAATATCAATTAACCTAGGGACTTGACTCAAATAAAAGGAAAATTACATAATAAGAAAATATAAAATACATCATATGACTCAGAATAAAGTGGCGATCAAGATATAGCACTGCTGGCGATCATCAGGAGCTCCAAAAATGTGGAGTGGTCGGGGATGTCCCCATCAATAAGACTCCATGGTTTCATAATATTCATCATTCTAAGGAGTTACTTGTTCAAGGATGTTCACATATTTTTAGCACTGGATGTCTAGGGGCAATTGCCCCAATTAAGCTGCATGTTCATGATTGGGCTAGGCCGTTTGCTAGATGGGCCCGTTATCTGAGAAGACACTGTAGATCAAGAAGCCCGAAGGCCCGAGTTCGTGTCGGGTGGGTTCACTTCGAGGAAATTTCTACTAAGAAGAGGCGATGCCAGTTCAAGGGCCGTCGATTGTGCACTCAGGGGTCCACTTCATCTTCCTTGTCTTTTCAATCATCCTTTCTTTTGCTTAGTTCGCACACTTGGGTGGTGTATCTTCCTCCTCCTGATACTATTTCCATCATTTTCTCCTCTCTTCTCGGGTCCACAAACCCCCACTCTTCTCAACCAGGTTCTCCGGATTCTCCTTATTCTTACTATTTTAGGCCTGGCCCATGTCGTCCTTTCGTTCCAATCTAGGGATTTCTTCTTCTGATCCTTCTCCTCTGGCATCTCCAAGTTCCCTCTCTAATTCTCCTTCCCCGACCATATCGGGTGATTACCCTTTTCTTTCCCCGACCCTGTCGGGTGACCACCATTCTCTGATGCGGGATGGACACACGACCTGGGAGTCTAGCTCGCGGGCGTCAATAAGCGAGGGAAATGCATAGGACTGTGCGTAGTTGAGAACCGGTAATAAGTCGGGTAGTCGGCTCTTCCGTGCTCGGATCGAGTCACGGGATGGGTCTCACTCTCTCTCTCGCAGTGGTGATAATATATGATATCGAGCTAATAATCCTATTACATGCTCTCTAGCAGCGGCATACGGAAATATACGAAATAAAGTAAATGCCGAGAGAGGAGTGGACACGATACCTCCACGCTCCAGGCGTGGGGAAGATGATCCTAGCCAAGTGTGGTAACTCCCGGTAACAAAATATTACAATAATTACAGAAGTTAATTTGTTGCCCACTCCATGCAGAGAGGTAAAGGGCTACACAAGTAGGCCCGGGAGGACCGATCTTGGGTTGACGGGCAGCACTTTGATCACCCCGTCGGTGCGGTTCGGTTGGCGCAAGCTGCTGGTTGTGGGGCCCACATAGTGGTCAACAGGTCCCAGTGGGCCCGGAGTGGCATCGCTGTGACGGTGGCTCCTGGAGAGGCGCTCCCTGGGATGGCGGCACGGTGGTTCACCTCGTGGAAGGCGAGGCGGTGGCCGGGCAGTCGTTGCGGTTTGTTGTCCACAGACCTGCAGTCCTATTTTTACAGTGCGCGACCCGGTAAAAATGTTTACTACGACCAACTCCGATGTCGGATCGGCATGAAACCAGCGCCGTTGGAAAGCCCTCTCAGATATCTTCAACCAAGGACTGGGGAAAGAAATTTGAGGACTCTGCATTTTTCGTGGAGGATTTTATAATGGACGGACTGGCAGACTCAAAAAACTCAGGATAGATTAGAGTTTTCCTGATTATGTGCATTGACCGACACTCAAACCTCAGATCTGGAAGTTCGCCTCCTCACGAAAGTTGTATAGGGATGAGTAAGGAAGACGAGGGTATTTTTTTATTTGAACTTTTATGGAGGTTTCGCTTTTCTGGAGGTTTTATAGTGGACAGGGGTCGGATCTGAACTGTACAGGACAGAACAGATTTAGGAAAAGACAGTGATTTTTAAAAATACTAAAAGGACTCTAAGAATTCCAAGAAATTCGTGGATGATGTGTGGGGTGGAAAGAACTTCCAATAAAATTGGTGACTCAATAAAATAAAGGGAAAGGGACAGTACAATGGATGAACTAGCTTGCTGTAACAGGTTCTGAACCGTAGACAGACTGCTCTGGGGAAGAAGATGGAATTGGGAAAAATAGCTATGTAAGGGTAAATGAACTGATTTTTTTTTTGGAGGCGGGGGTGGACGTGGATGACTCACCCTCAAATTTTGGGCTCGATCTGAGCTACTGATGGAGAGCTAAAATTCGATCTTTGATGCTCTATCCTAAGATGGATAGAACTCTGGCATTGGCAGCGGTGATGCCATGGCAGTGCGATGGCGGCGGCGGCAGCAGCAGCAGAGAATGAAACCAGATGATAGAGAGGGGAGATAGAATGGGTCTCACACCCTAGAGGGCTGGAGGAAGAAGAACAACAGCAGGGGGGAGGGAGATCTTGTCGTTTATATGTCGATTTGATCCCTTCCGGACTGTGGAAGGTTAATTTGGTCATTAGGATTGTTTCCCCTTCATTTTAGGGTGAACGGGGCATGGAAAGGTTGAGTTTCAGCCATTCCCCTGGTTTTCCCGCCATAACGCTTTAGCAGTCCTTCCAGAGACCATTTTACGTGCCATAAGTGGTCCAGTATGCGACCGTTTTGTCTTATGTCAGTTTAGGTCTTTGCGGTCATGTGATAGACCATTTTTCCTGGCTAGCGACCCATCGTTGGACCGCTAAGCTCTGTCCAGCAGTCCAATTGGTGACCGCTAGACTTTAGTGGTACATCGGTTTGGCCAAGCGGTCTTACGATAGACCGTATGGCTTGCTTTAGTGGCCCATTAGTAGACCGCTAAGCATCGTTGAATTTGGCCAATGGTTTTAGGTCGGTTCATGCTAGCGGTCTAGCTCCGACCATTTGTAGTCTTTAGCGGTCCTTTTAAAGACCGCTAAGCTCCATTTGACTTCGGTCAATGTTTCATAGTCGATTCAGGTTAGTGTCCTTGGTGTCCCTTTCATAGGCCGCTAGCATTCGTGAAATGATTTTATTATAGACCATTTTTGGTGGTTTGACTGGTTAAGTCGTGCGAGGGTTGACTGGGTCTAGCGGCTGCTATATGACTGCTACAGTCACCTTGTGGCCCTGTTTATGACCGCCAAGTATCTGTGTTCTCTGTGTGAGGTTTGCGGCCCTTTGGCTAACCGCTTGGCTTACCTAGCGGCCAAGTGATCGATCACTTATCCCCAGAGTGCTATTTTCCCGATGTTTTAGCTTCCAATTGTCTTGGCTCAACCTTGTGGTTTGTTCGTTGTCCCATGGATATCTTTGATGTCCTCTGAGGGCTATGACCATGTTATAAGGTAGCCAAGAGTGCGTTATGTCGATTAGTATTATGTACTGCTTCAGAGTTGTTATTGGTTTCTGGTCAGCCCGGTAAGATTCAGCGGTTGACAGGTGACCTTGTGAATGTCTCAGAGATTCTGTATAGATCGAGACATGGTTTTGGACGTCTTGAGGTGTTATTTTACCTCGATTTGTGTGTCCATGTGCTTTAAGGGTCTTGGTGATCCCTTAGGTCTCCGTGATTCATATCTTACAGATGTTTTTCCTTTATTGACATTTTACCGTGACTTTGACTTAGGGATTAGGCTGATTGGCAGCATGTTACTACTTTTGTGCGACGATCTTGACCCCGAGTCGTGATACTCAAGGATCATTATGTTAGCAGATCGAGTTGTTGTCCTAAGTCTTGTAGTAGTTTGGTATGCTACCTTGTGTCTTGTGCTTCGTGCTTTGTGGTACATGCGACAGTGCATGCTTAGCCTGTCCATACTTTAGCACTGGTGTTTGAGAGTCTTTGTGTCTTGTGAGCCTCCACTAGTCGTAGCCTGACGACACTGTCCTGTGTGTCAGCCCACCTGGGAGTGGTGGCAGGGTGAGTTCCCGATAGATGGTTTTTAGGGTAGTTTTCATGGGCTCCCTTGCCTTCCAGTAGCGTCCGACTAGGGGAGAAAATTAGCTAGAGGCCTGGCTCAAGACATTGACCTTGTGTGTGCACACATGCTTAGGGGCGTTTGGACGAGCGTTGACGGGCGTGACCCTAACTAGTCACTCGTTACTGTTGTTCCTTGTACTTGGTTCCGTGAGTGTCTCAGTTATCACCGTTCTAGGCATGTGGGAGGTACTTGAGGCGCAGTGTAAGACGTCAGTGGATGCATCTGGCTGTTCTTCTAGTGAGGAGGTGCTTCTATCGCTTGACACGAGGACTTGTATTTTCATGACTCTTTTGGATAGTCTGTTCTTGGCTTTGCCCAAGATCTGCTTAGTGTAGCATGCCCGACGATCTAGTTGTGCATGCGTTAGTGTTTCTCGACCGTGTAGGTCTTGTCTAGGGCTTTTGCCTATTTTGGTAGGCCTTCAGTTTGGAGCTAGTGCTTTGTCGACGGATCGACAACACCCGACTTTTGAGATCGGGGTTCGCCTTTCTATTGTTGTTTGGAGTAGCTTAGAGAGCCGAGGTTCGTTTGGCAGCCGTGTTTTTGTTCGGTACGGCTTTACTCTTTCTTGTAGTTGTTCTTACTCCTGTGTTTACTGCTTTACTATTGTAGTTTAGTACTGCTATTACTTCTGCTCCTACTTTACGATTTAGCACTGTTGTCTTGTGTGTTACTGCGTTGTTTCCAGTGGGGATCTGCGTGACCCCTACTGAGCTAGTGACACGAGGCTCACTGCTGCTTTTCAGGTGTGGTCGTTCTTCTTCCTCGCGATTCGTGGGTGTGGTGTGTCAGTTCGTAGTTTCCAGTGCTAACTGCATCTGGCTTCCCCCGACATCAGTGTACGTTCTCTGTTCTGTTTGACTGTACTTATCCCAGGTTCTCATGATCTGTGACTTGTGATAGATCATGCACATATTGCTTCAACATAGAAATGTGGAGCACATTGTGGACTTCGGACAATTGAGGAAGCAAAGCAATGCGATAAGCTACTTTGCCAACTCTTTCTAGTACTTCAAAAGGACCAATAAATCTTGGTGTAAGATTGTCCTTAACACTAAATCTCCTAATGTCTCGTCCAAGGGAACCCTTAAGAAAGACGTGATCTCCAGCTTGGAACTCGAGGTCTCTCCTCCTAATACCGGTGTAAGTCTTTTGTCTAGACTGAGCCATTTGGAGTCTCTCTCTGATGAGTTGAACCTTCTCGGTGGTATCCCTTACCATCTCCGGGCCTAATAGTTACTTTTTGCCAATTTCATCCCAGCATAAGGGTGATCGGCAACTCTTCCATATAGTACTTCAAAAGGTGCTATTTGTATAGTTGCGTGATAACTGTTGTTGTATGCAAACTTGACCAGGGACAAGTGATCATGCCAGCTTCCTCCGAAATCAATGATACACGCTCGTAGCATGTCTTCTACAACTTGGTTTGTTCTTTCAGTCTGACCATCCGTTTGAGGATGAAAAGCTGTTCTAAAGTTAAGTCTTGTCCCCAACGAATGTTGTAAACCCTTCCAGAAATGTGAAGTGAAGCGCGGGTCTGAGTCAGACACGATTGAAACAGGCACTCCATGCAGTCTGACAACTTCCTTGATATATAAGGCGTAAGAACATCGACTGACCATCGGCTCTTGATTGGCAAGAAGTGTGCTGACTTGGTCAATCGATCTATGATGACCCATATTTCGTCATGACCTCCCTTCGATTTAGACAGACCCATAATGAAGTCCATGTTGACATCCTCTGACTTTCACTTGGGAATATCTAGAGGGTGTAACTTACCGGCTGACTTTTGGTGTTCAGCCTTGATTTGTTGGCATGTGAGACAGCGATATACAAAGTCTGCCACCTCCCTTTTCATGTTGGGCCACCAAAAGGTTCGTTTCAAGTCTTGGTACATTTTGGTAGATCCAGGATGAATTGTGTATCTTGATCTGTGGGCTTCTTCTAAAATTCTCTTCTTCAAGTCCGGGCAATCCGGTACATAAGTCCTTTCCCTGAATAATAATCTTCCATCTGATGCTACCTTGAAGTCTGGCCGCTCTTCTAGCTTATCCTTGATTTCTACTAACGCCGGATCACTGTCTTGAAGTCCTTAAATTTTGGTGAATAGATCCGGCTGTATCCTATTGTGTGATAGAGTAATGCACCCTTTTTCCTGCTCCGTACTTATATCAAGTTTAGAAAATTATTCCAGTAACTTCCATTCTAGAATCATATAGTTGGCCAATAAGGCTCTCGACTTTCGACTGAGGGCATCAGCTACAAGATTACCCTTTCATGGATGATATTGTACTGTGAAGTCGAAGTCCTTGAGATACTCTAGCCAACGTCTTTGTCTCATGTTTAATTCCTTCTGAGAGAAGAGATACTTGAGACTCTTATGATCGGAGTACACGGTGAGCTGTTCACCATAGAGATAGTGTCTCCATATCTTTAAGGCTACCGCGGCTAGCTCCAAGTCATGCATCGGGTAATTCTCTTCATGTTTCTTTAGTTTCCTAGAAGAGTATGCAATGACTCTCCCTTGTTGCATTAAGACACAGTCAAGGCCAATACTGGAAGCATCGGTATATATCTCGTACTTCTCTCCTTCAATAGGTAGGGCTAAGACCGGAGCAGTGGTCAAGTGATCTTTTAGAGCTTGAAAACTTCTTTCATAATCTTCGCTCCATTCATAACGAACCTCCTTGCGGGTCAGCCTAGTAAGAGGAACGGCGATCTTGGAGAAGTCCTTTATAAAACGTCGATAATAGCCAGCTAGACCCAAGAAACTACAGATCTCGGTAGCATTGGTCGGTCTTTCCCAATTCTTAACAGCCTCTACTTTCGATGGATCCACTGATATTCCATCCTTGGAGATCACATGTCCAAAGAAAGATACTTCCTCGAGCCAGAACACACATTTGCTAAACTTTACATATAGTTGATTTGTCCTCAATATCTGTAATGTAATCCTTAAATGCTCTTCATGCTCTTACTTGGTCTTTGAATAAATCAATATATCATCAATGAAGACCACAACAAATTGATCCAGATGAGGTCTGAATATGTTATTCATCAACTAGATAAAGGCTGCATGGGTATTTGTTAGTCCAAAAGACATAACAACAAATTTGTAGTGCCCATACCTGCTCCAAAATGCAGTCTTATGAATATCCTCATCTTTAATCCTCAGTTGGTGATATCCTGATCTGAGATCAATCTTTGAGAAATACTTAGATCTAGATATCAGCTCAAATAATTCATCGATCCTTGGTAGTGGGTACTTGTTCTTGATAGTAAGGTACTCCCCCTATCTAAGACAATTTATGCATGTTCAGTGAGACATTAGAAATGCATGACTACTGACAATATCAAAACTTAGATGCATACTCGCCCTCACTAAATGCACTAAAGACTGAACTATACATCAGACATATGCATGGAGTTTGCTAACATGGACTTATGAAGGTCTACCAAGTTCTAAATGCAATGTAATTTTGTATGAAGAACAAATTCAACAAATTCATTTATGACATTGCATTACAACACAGAATAATGTTTGAAGTGCAGACACATGCAAACGCTCGATATGTATGCAGCACACTTAAAACACACAAGTCATACTTTCCCTCACTTATGCAATTTAAAGGACTCCATGCAGTTGTATACACGGTCCCATGGTACCTGGCAGAGCATGTGCTCACGCATAGTGAAGGTTTTCAGTTAGACTGATCTATCTTTCCACCAGTCACTATTTGATATACTTATGGGTCAGCAATACACTGCTATCCTAAAACTAGTAAAGACCAAACTGACACAATCAAAGCATGATTTCTGAATGACTAGAGGGAAACATTTAAGCTAACATGTGTGACAGTAAGAACAGACATGGGGTTTACCCACTGAGGGTGCCTTGCATCATTGAACCCCTTTTTATTCTTCCTTTTCTCCAAGGCACTTCTACAAAAATAGATCCTCATTTGAAGTTCTTAGGTACCCAAGATCTCTTGGGTCCTCGAGGGTTAGTAACACGTTTAACAGGTGTTTTCCAGAGGGTTAGTAACACCTTTGGCTTCCTATTCTCCTCCCTCCTTGTCCATTCATCCACCCACAGTGCCCAGCTCTCCACCGGCTCAGAGAGCTAGAACTTTTGCTGACGTTTTATCCTCGTCCATGGCACCACTAGTGGTTTTAGGTACAGTTCACAAACCAGCTATGACCAATAATGGTGAGCCAACAGTCTTCTTCAGTCAGGATGAAATATCAGCTTCTCTACGGCCTTTCTCTTTCACTCTGGTTGCTCGTACTCTGCAGGGAAGGCCTTCTTTCACTGATATCAGAGCTCATCTTTCCAGCAAGTGTGGGTTTAAGGAGGATTTTATGATAACTGCTCTCGATAATCGACATCTTCTTTTGAGGTTCAGAAATTATGATGATTACCTTCTCTTATTGCAGAGAGAGACTCTGTATGTTCATGGATGAATCTTCTGATTCTTTAAGTGGACCATGGATTTCTCCCCAACTGCTGATTCGCCCATCCTACCGGTATGGATTGCTTTCCCTGATCTCGTGGTTAATTTCTTTATCAAACCAATGCTTCGTTCTATTGCTAGAAATATTGGTTGGATGTTGAAGATCGATCCTTTGACGCTAAATCTTTCTCAAACCAATGTTGCCCATGTCTGCATTGAGCTGGATATATCTAAACCATGCCCTTCTAGGGTGTGGATTGGTTTCCCAGGGGGTGGAGCTTGGCAGGACATTTGCTACCCCAACCTCCCAGATTATTACTCTCTTTGCTCCCAGATTGGTCATAAAGTGGACATCTGCAAAGGATCAAAAAACCCGTCCCAGAATGGGCAATTGTAGCAGGATCCTCCAGCCCATGTGCATACTGGATTAGATGAAAAGACCAAGGCTATCTAGCAACCAGTCATCAATAAAAAGGATAGAGTAGATGAGAAGAAGAATGATGTAGCCAAATTCCTATCGGTTCCTGACTCCCGCATTTCATCAAACAGTCTAGTTTTGGACACTTTGAGATTCATCCAGAGGAAAATTCAAAGCAATCCTCGAAAAAGATAGGGAGTCATGGCTTACTTAATTCTGCCCCAGAAGGTAATGATAAGATTCAGGCCACTATTCAAATGCCAGCTGAGCCTCAGTTGATCCCTGCGTCTCAGCCTTTGGTACCTATATCTAACTCTTCAAAAATTCATGTACTGTGTTTGACGGATTCTATGGTTATTCCTCAAGTGGAGCTTCCTTCATTCCAAAGTATGGTTATTTCTCAATCGGGGGAGATTGCCCCTGTCCTTGCGCTAGTTGTAGTGGGCCAAGATAAATGCAGGACTGGAAATGATTCTACCCTTATGGATACTAGCGATCAAACACATCAAGAAAATATTTATATTAGATGCCAGGAGATTGTTGCTGTTGCTGAATTAAACAATGTGAGGGTTATGCACCATGGGCATACTGGAGTCATCACCAGATCTATGAAGAGGACTAGATTTGCGGGTAACATTGCTGAAACCTCCCTTCATAAATGAGTTTTCTTGTTTGGAATATCAGAGGTATTGGGAATGATGTGTCTCTAGGGTGAGTAAAATTTCTTCTAAAGTCTCATAAGGTTGATTGTGTTGCAATTTTGGAGCCCAAAATTAATACCTGTCAATTGGAGAGTTCTTGTAGGAAATTGGGTATGAATAAAGCTCTAAATTTTTTGGATAAAATGCTAGAAGGTGGTCATCGCACGACTACGTCAGCCAAGAGGTGGTCCAGACCCGACCGCTTTCTTCTTTCGGAAATGGGATTCTTAGAGGCATGGAAAACTTAGATTTTTTCCCTTCCAATCCCCAAAGATCAATGTTATCAAATGAAGAAACATGTCTAGGACTCTTGGGGATTGTTTGATGGGATTTATTTATTTATTAAATTTATTTACCGATCAACCAATTAATTAATTGATAATCAAATAACTAGTTGACCGCGCAGGCGTGCCAGTCACGTAAGTGACGAGTTTGTTATGCGCTCATTCGGACCCATGTTCGACGAGAGTGAGATTCGGGTCTGGACCAACAGTCCGCCATACCATAAAGGCTATGACGTTAATTATATCCCCCGCGAGGAGGGAAAACCTTTGATTAATTGTCGAGATAGCGAGCCATCCGAGGCCGAAATGAGATGCAGGGGATACATGTGGCAGGGTTACATAAGATGTCCCAATCTATCATGCAACAAAGGCATGGTTTATTATGTCGGAACCCTCAATACGTGGTGGAGAACTTGGGTCCGAAGACCATCATCACGCATAGCGAGAGCTTCTAGTCAGGCGTAACCTGGCCTTCTTCTAACGCCATTTTATATACCGAGGGTCCATATAAGCATGCATGTATTTACATGACACATGTGTTTATTCTAGAATATGATAACAGAATCATGAAGATAAATAATGCAAACTTAAACAGTCCCTTTTTATTCATTTATTGTTGATCAGGTTTATTTAGTTCCGCAGAGAGAATCAAAAATCACCCTAAAGACGAGGAGAGGATTAAAACGGCGCAATGACACGAATCGAGTTAAAATCGGTGCAGTACGGATAGGTAAAGGAGTTAAAACGGCACGGCAAGCATATGCAAAGGCCTAATTCGACGCAGTCACCATTGAATATGGCGCAGTCGGGGGGAGCGCGCCGGAATAGGGCGCACCGGATTAGGGCGCATCGGGTCAAGGCCGCGCTGGATTAGTTAATTTTTGTGGAATTTTGGTTTATTTTTGGTTTGTTGAGATGTTTTAAAGTGTCTTGGAGTTAATGGGGGTTAACTATTTATTGGATTGGGGCCCTGGGCCTTCCAAAAGTTGAGTCACAAGTTTGTGCGAGGTTCGTACTCGAGCACGGCGTCCATTCTTAGTAGAACAAGTTTATTAAGCTCAAATTATTGAATGGGTTTTATTATCTTATTCGTGATGGAAATCGGGCAGCATCTCCCCATCCCGGAGGATTGCAAGGGGAGAAGCGGGGAAGTACTCACGTAGTGGAGTAAACCCCTAAGAGCCGGGTGGCACAACGGCGACCGGCAGACCCAAACGGATAGGAAACCCCGAGGGCTAGCCTACTAGGGGCACCAAGGTCCGTGGGTTAAACCGAACAGATGAGGCGACTAATGAGGGAAGCGACAACCCCGAGGGCTAGCCTATAAGGGGCACGCGACCCGTAGTTGGCACTACATCCGAACTAGGGATGACTAGTAGGGAACGAAACCTCGAGGGCTAGCCTATGAGGGGCACGCATCCCTTGGCCACACAAGGTCCCGAAGGACTGTGGGTTTGAATTGTCAGGTTTAAACCCCTGTTAATATTCACCCAAGGGTCCGTGGGAATATCTATCACTCATAGATGGAATCCTTCCGGCCAATAGGGGTTTCTAATGCAACAGTAGGGGATGTCCCCTTCCCCGGGTTGTTAGGGTGAAGCTAATGGAATTAGCCTAACCCGATGACTGTAAATCACAAACAGGACGAAAAGAGATGCGCGACAAGAGATGTATTCAGTTGATTGACAGGTTGGCATTCACGAAATTAACATGTTAATGCTCACAGGGAAAAAGGGCGGGTTAGCACCCACAGAGATATGGAAGACAATTAGTGTGCAGATTAAGGTGGTTAGCAGCTCAATGTTGGTGAATGGCTCACATGCTTACCCGTAGGCTAGAACAATCCAAACATAAAGATGACCCAAATAGCACAGGACGAACACACGAGTTCTGGAGGTGACCCCAATTCCCCCTGGGCAATGGAATAGTGTAGGGAGGTATCGGGGAATCAACCTCGAATTGAAATAGGCCGAGGTGCACACATAGGTGTGCCTCTAGCCACAGAATCCACAGAACGAGTAAAGCAAGGCATGGCCATTACATTAGCATAGAGGACCCGGGGAGGGGGTCATTTGTATAGCCCGTGGGGTTCCAGGGCATGTTCAATGTCGAGAACCCGAATTCAGAAATCGGACGCACGAGGGGAACAATCGGATACACAAATTGAGAGAAGAGTAGGAGAGATAGGTATAACATCGAACATTCATTCCCTTAATGCATACATATCATTCATCCTATTAATAGGAAGCACACATCCACGGGCGTGAGACGACTTCCCTCAACACACAAATAGAGAAGGTGGTACATGACTTAGGAACCATTTTCCATCCTCTACACTAACGTATACACAAATAGGATTGCAGACACAAATGGCATTACTGTAACAGGTCTTAGGAAAATTTGTGCTAATGAAATATCCTGTAGTCCATTTGAGAGAGGCTTTTCTTTCCATTTGGATTCGCTTCTCATACTAGTAAGCTATGCTTATTACATGGCTTGTATGTTGCAAACTATCTGCTATCATCAGAAAATGTATATATTTATTATTATTCTATAATCCTGTTGATATGTGCTATAAATTTCTTTCCCAAACTCTGCCTCCCATTTGGTGGTGCAAGTTGTTAATCATCCTATGTTTGGCTAGAATCTGGAGTCATGAATTTTTGGTTGGCTATTACTTAGTGTTTATATAGCATCCACCCTTCAGTCAGACTTCTTTCTATTCCGTGTTCTCTTTTTTTGGCCCAGAGAACAAGAATGATAGTTTTGTGCACTTACATTTTTCATTCCATGCATATCTTCTAATTAATCATTTATATCTCCAACCAGTGTTGCTGGCTATGTTATAGTTTCTCCATGTTTCATCATATGGCTTGGTGAATCCAAGTGGAAGAGTGTGGGTTGTGATAGGAACCATTTGCAATTAAGGGTTCGACCTGTGCATTAAAGGTTTAGTATCACATGTGATCTGGCCAATCAGTCTCCTATAATCTATTCCTTTAACTTCTCATACTACTTTTTCCTTAAAAAAGAAACACTTTTGCACACATTGTTCTTCATTTTGACATATTCCAATGCAAAGGTCAACTGACTTTAGATGAAGTGGTCAGTTAACCTTAATATATAAGGTTAGTTGCCTTAATATAACTGGTCAGGTAAGAAAGGATCATTGTGAAGATAGGAAATTTGGCCCATCCAAGTTACTCGTGGGTTCATCAAGTGTGGGTTGCTAGGTGGCAAAGCTAGCTTCACACATAGATTTTAATATTTACAATGACTTGTTCAAAAATAAGATTGTTTGCATGAAAATTATTCATCAAGTGCGGGTTGCTCTCTCACATTTTCCTATCATTTAGGATAGTTAAAAGCATGCTAGAGTGGTCATTTTGCATGAAAGTTGCATGTGGGTTGTAGTTCCTTAAAACGCTAAATGTTTAATCACATTTAATGCTTCATTTATTTTGTATGAATTATTTTTTTTTTGTATGTTTAAGGTCCGTATGGCACAAAGGGAAGAGGTATGACCCCCGGTGGAGCAGGCAGCTAGGGCTCAGGTACAGCACAGTGAAATACAACCCTTGCCTGTGGGTGTAGTTCCAAAGGTACCGGGACCGACTGAATTCTTCTTGCGGTCGTCTCAATTCCTGGCATTGCGACAGGAGGGATTCCTAGTTGTGCTCTTTATTGGGCCAGATTCCAGGAGTTGAGTAGGTTTGCACCACCTGTTATGGCGAATCAAGCGATGCTGACCCAACAATTTATCACAGGATTGAGGTCAGAGCTCTGACGTACCCTTATGACGACTGGCGTGAGTAACCTGGAGACAGCTTATCAGACTGCGGCAATCTTGGAGATGGAATTTCTGAGGGTTCAGGAGTAGAGCCGAATGGAATAACTTCATCAACGTGACCCATAGTAGCTTCCTGTCCAGCAAGCGGTGTTACCTAGACCTCCTTCACCTGCTCTTAGACAACCTCAGAGAGAAAATCGAAGGTAGAGGATCAGGTAGATGAGAGATCTTTGGTTCCATCAAAATATGCGACAAAATTGGCGACAGAGTTTGACTGAGAGTGTACTTCAACCGGTGGATCAATTACCACAGCAAAGGTTAACAGTTCAGGGAGAATAGTGCCAAAGATGCGGTGGTCCACACCTCATTCAGGCTTGCCTAGAAATCGTTGAAGTCAGGAGATGTTTTATGTGGGCTCAGGTGGGCCATATTGCGAGCCAATGCTAGTTACGCAGATGTTATCGACGTGGTGAGGCGGGACACTATTGTTGTGAGTGTCCTCGGTCATTTCCTTAGTGGCTTGGTAGTAATATTGAGAGGTACTATAGGTACAATCATGTAAGAATTTTGGCATATAGTTGTTCTGGGGTGTTGAGTCAGCTTCAATTATTTTGGCCCTAGTTGAGGCACTCTTGTATAGAAGTTACGGTTTAATTTTTGTCTGACTTTTGCCAGTCGGGGTATGTCCCAAGATTTTGTAATTTTCTTTTTGTTTAACTGTACCTTTGGGACTTGTATATATCTGGACAGAAAATTATAAGAAGTGAGAACCTGTCATCAATCGGAACGTTGTGAGCATAGCCTCTTTTCCTAGTAGCTGTGGGGGATGATATATTTTTTTTCAAGAGAAACACAATATCCATGGTAGTATTATGATTGCCCGAGAAGATGCTGCTTGTGCTGTGCCGCCAGTATTGCCAAAGAGTTTGTCTGATGATGTTGTTGACTGTTCTGGGATCATCTACAAGATCTTCGAATTATATTCCAGCGGCTCAAGCAATATGAGCTGAAGATGAACCCGCTAAAGTGTGCCATTGGGGTGACCAGTGAAAAATTCCTGGGTTTCATTGTCAGGCATCAGGGAATTGAAATAGACCCCTCAAAGATCAAGACAATTCAAGAGCTGCCTCTGCCAAGAAACCTCTCTGAGCTTCGGTCCCTCCAAGTCTGGCTCGCCTATATCCGGTGGTTCATATCCAACCTGTCAGGATGGTGTCACCCCTTTCACAAATTAATGATGAAAGATGTCCCCTTTTATTGGGACGAAGAATGTCAAGTAACTTTTGATAAGTTGAAGGAATACCTCAAGACTCCTCCTGTGCTTGGTGCGCCGGTGAAAGGGCGGCCACTAATTCTGTATATAGCAGCCACACACTATTCCCTGGGGGTAATGCTGGCCGAGAATAATGAAGATAGAAAATACTATCTCAACCAAAGGTTAGTGAGGACAAAAGAAAAATACACCTACATTGAGAAGACCTGCTTAGCTCTGGTTTTCCCAGCTAAGAAGCTCCAACACGACATGTTGTCATATGAGATCAAGCTGATATCCAAGGCGGATCTGCTGAAGTACATTCTATCTCAACCGGCATTCAAAGGCCGCTTAGGCACATGGGAGGTAATTATCATGGAGTTTGATATCTCCTACGTGACGTAAAAAGCTGTCAAAGGCTAGGCTATCGCAGATTTCTTTACCGTGCACCCAGTGCCGAAAGACTGCCCACTAGAGGTGAAACTCCCTAAAGATGAGACCCTGGAAGTAGACCAAGTGTAGCATACCCTCTAGTAGTTGTACTTTGATGGTGCCTCTAGAATTGACACTCTAGCGACCGGAGTAGCTAGATTCAGAGCTGGTGCAGGCATAGTCCTGAAGTCCCCCAAGGGGGAGGCCATATTTACTTCTTATTCAATAAACAATCCATGTACAAACAACGAGGCTGAGTATGAGGCCTTAATTATCGGGTTGCAAATTGCCCTCTCCATGGGAATCCAGATGCTCGAGGTGTTTGGGGACTCCATGCTAGTCGTGAAGCAAGTTGGAGGAGAATTCGATGTCTAGAAGTCGGAGCTCCTTCCCTATCACCAACTGGTGCTGCACCTGATGGCGAAGTTTTACCTCATCCAAATGAAGCATGTTCATTGAGGACAGAATGCTTAGGCGGATGCCCTAGCAAAGCTGGCTAGTTCCTTAGCAGTCTTGCCAGATTAGAGCCTGAATATAACTATCATCAACAAGCGACAAGTCCCCAGCATGATAGAAATCCCAGCAAAGGGAGAAGAGGATGAAGTCATGGCCATAGAGGAAGTCCAACACCCTGATTGGCGGGAGCATCTCCTACACTAGTTCCAACACAAGTAGCTCCTGAAGGAGAAAGAACAAAAAATGAAATTAATTAGAATCAAGGATTCTTATGAAATGAGTAACAGAACGTTGTTCCAGATAATGACGGATGCCCAGAAAAAGGTATTGCTCCATTGCTTGTCCACGAAGAAAGCTTGGCAAGTGATGCAAGAAATTCATGCCGAGTCAGCCGGGGCACATCAGGCCGATCCGAAGGTGAAAATTGAAATAAAGAAATTGGGTTACTATTGGCCCACTATGTTTGATGATTGCTACAAGTTCGCCAGAGCTTGTAAGAAATATCAAGAACACGCCATTGTGTCAAGAAGGCCACCAGTACCGCTACACCCCACCATCCCGAGTTGGCCATTTGCTCAATGGGGCACGGACGTGGTGGGTCCTCTGCCAGCATCTTCATCAGGGTGCAAATATATCTTAGTCGCCATAGACTACTTCTCTAGATGGGTAGAGGTGATAGTGCTAAGAGAAGTGACAGGGGAGCTGGTCGCCAGGTTCTTCCGACAAAACATAATATTCCAGTTTGGGATCCCCAGCCGAATTATCTCCGATAATGGCAGCCATTTCAAAAATCAGAAGGCATATCGGCTAGCTGATCAATACAAAATTGATTGGAGGACATCATCCCCCTACAATCCCTAAGCCAATGGACTCGCAGAAGCCTTCAACAAAACGCTTTGCACTTTGTTGGTGAAAATTGTTAATTCCAATAAGAAGGATTGGGAAGAAAAGATGTACGAAGCACTGTGGGCTTATCGTACAGTTTATAAAAGCCCAACTGGGTGTTCACCGTTTTCCCTCGTATATGGGTCAAAGGTGGCGGTGCCGATTGAACTGGAGGTTCCATCACTGTAGGTTGCTATTCAACATGGTCTGGCTCGCAGCGAACAAACTAATATAGAAAGAAGACTAGAGGAGCTTGCTAAACTGGATCTTTAAAAAATTCATCATCATGTTTTGCATTCATGGCATGGCATTGCATTTACTTTCCTTTCGTGTCTTTTTGCCTATTTGATAAGACTTACCCCCTTGACCAAAAATCAAGGGCCGGTCATTTCCTAACTTGTTATAGGCAAGGGGTTAAGCCTAAAATAGATTTAATCTGTTTTCTTATTTTCATGTGTGCAGGGGCAGGTTAAAGACAAAACTCAACATCCTCGTCAGTGCACGGTCACCTTGAGGCCGTTTAAAGTTCTTCAACGGAACTCCGACTGTCCTGTCTCAACACGATTTTGGTTAGACCACTTACATGTCCATGATCCCTTTAGTTTTCAACGATCTCTTCTTGGCCATTCATTAGTCTACACGGTCATCCTCTAGCCATTCCATTCCATCCACGGTCTAGCGATAGACCATGCCATTCCATTCCCTAAAGCTCTTGTCCTGAATCCCGTTGTTGAACTTCTGAAACAGCCAAGCACTGGCCATCTATATCTCAGGAGCGGTTAGAGTCTAACCGTTCATTCTACTGAGCGATCCATATAAAACCGTGTACATCCCAAGATCTCAATTTGAAAATCACAAAGGAAGGCCAAACTCAATCTCTATTTTATTCAAACCAACTGGTTTTATTCATATTTCAAAATTCCAACATTCATTCCTCACATGTCTACATCATGAAAAGTAAGAAAAATCACTCTATCCTCCGCTGGGCATCCCCGCGGGGACGTATCTCTCTTAGCTCTCTCACATAAGCCCGGTACGTCTCTAAAGCCTCTGCTACCTCTGCTGGTAGGGTATGCACCCTACTAATCTCACACATGATCAACGCACTCCTGACCGCCTGCTTATCCTCCTCTAACCCAATCTCCTCGCCTATAGCACGGGAAGGTGGGGTAGCACTGGTAGTGTAGTCCGAGGTAGTCCAACCTAGAGGTAGTACCGGTGCGGGCAGTACATCGCCAAGGCAGTGTCACTCACGAGCCTCAAGTCCAATCCTGGCCTCCTAGGTAGCCTGATAGTCGTGTCATGGAAGAAGGCGGGGCACATCATGAATCCATCCAGGGGCAATGTGTTGATGTAGAGGTGCCACTCGTCCCTGGTCTTCTTATCTGAAGTCCTGCACTCCACCTGTGGAGAGAACCTGAAGGCGCCACCTATAAAGAAGAGGGGATGACTCCCGAAGATCCGACTGGCTAAAGTGGTATCCTCCCAGTGATTGAATTTCATCCTGACACCCATCCAACACTCTAGGAGTATCATAGAGCTGAACAGTGGACCCCCTAGAGCTGTAGAGCTAAGGCCCTCGTACAAGTAGGTAAGGATGGCCTGGGAGATGGAAAGACCCTGCCATAAACCATTGATGGTGCTGAGGATAGGAGTATCTAACACATGGTCGGCAGAGAGAAATAGGATGGCCCGGCACAAGCAAATGGACGCGGCCTTAGCTATGGTCTCATACCACCCACATCTATTCTTACAATGCGCTATCACCCACTGGCTAAGGGGAAAAAGATGGATCTGGTGTAGGCCTACAATGGTACAGATGTCCTTGCTATCAGGTATAAACTCTCCTAAGATAAGAACTGGATCTACAGGGGCAACAGTATGGCACACTAGATCCTCCTCACCCATCTTGGACCTAGGAAAGGATAAGTAGGTCTCTACCTCTTCTAGCAGGATAGTGGCCTCAAAAGATGAAAAATGAAGGTATGGGTCTGGGGATGCCATATCTCTACCAGAGCCGAAATGCTGTGCCAATCTAAGGATAGCTTGGGGTAATTCTTGCCTAACACTAGGAGAGGGTGTAAGTGCCAAGACTTTAGGATGGATATCACTACTAGGGGCAATTCGCGGACCATGGGAGCCATCCACTTCAGAGTGGAGTAGTGCCTAGAGCCAGGAAGAAGCTGAGGTGGAGAGGAGAAAAGAAAAGAAAAGGGGAGAAAGATAGGGAGAACATGTAAGTAATGGAATGAATTGAATTGAATTAACTTATGCAAGCTTACCTCTCTCAATGAGCTGGAGCTCAGATGCCTTAGGATCGTAGTCAACTGCTGGAGCACGCCACACTCTTTTCTAGCTGGCTTCAGTCCTTCGTAGACCGCCTCTCCCATGGAGCTACCCTCAAAAGCCCTTTTCATGATGTTTGAATGAAGATAACAAGAGTTTGAGGATTAGAGAGAGGGTTGATGTGTGAGTGACGAATTTGGGATCTCTTCTTCTTTATAGAGCTTGGTTAGAGGCCTAAACCCACTAGAATTGAGTTAGGATGAGTCTGGATTGATAGGAACGGATGGTATGCTTTGATACCAACTGTTAGGGTGCGAGGCTCGGATTCAGAAGAGGGGTTGAATGAATCCCTTTTTAAAAGTTTATCCGATTAAAAGGGATAGCAGATGATGACTCAACACTGGGTGAACACCTAGCTCTGGCGAGCTGGTAACTACAAACCATCGCGTTGTACCTCCGAACCTCGAGGAGGAACTGCTATCACCTGAAAAGACAGGGATAAGTCTCATCTCATGGGCTCAGTAGAGGTCCCGCGGAACCATACCACAAAACAATGGTGGTAACAACAGCGCTAGCAAGAACAACGGCAGTAACAGGAGTAGTAACAATAATAATAACAACAACAATAATGGCAGAAGGAATAGCCGTAATGAGAACAATAAACACGGTAGCTAAAGGAACCTTGGCTCTACAAGCTACTCCTATGGAAACGAGAAGCGCACCCTGATCTCACAGTCGGGGAACCACCAAACTAATGGAAAAACCCTAGCTACGCTACCAGAAGAAACACCACAACACCACTATCGTGGAGGCCCGTCCTCACAGATGAGGACCTAACCCAAGACCACGCGGTCCAAGGGTATAGTCATGACCTCGCCATTGTGAACCCTACATAGTCTACAGGTGAAACCTCGGTAACCCTATCGGAAACCCTAAACCTCACTGTCGGGAAGACACATGGAAGCTACACGTAAAACCACATCTCACAGATGGAAAACTAAACCTCGAGTCACAAGAGTCATGTGTCACGTGACGGGAGTACCTGTCCACCAGAAGCAAGGTCAGATGCATCCACTAACGACCTAGTCCATGTCCCGAGTGTCTCCCTACTCACCCCACACAGAAACTGAGACACTGTACAAGTAACCAAGAACTTAGACAAGGGTTTAGTTGGGGCTGTGCTCATCAGTACATGTCTGAAGTCCCCAACTACATGTGCACACGCTGACTGACTGCGCTACGTCAGGCCATCTAGCTAGTTTTCCTCCCAGCCTGGACTCGAGCCGACATAGTGGGAGGCCCTACGGTAACCAGCCTAAAATCATCTCTCCCGGGTGTAGCTCTCCACCTACTCCCTGGTAGGTAGGCACAAGCGTGCCTAGGCAAGCTACGACTAGTGGGGGGTCACTGAACGTGAACACTCTCTGTAGAGAGGAAACACTGAAGTACTGAAGGTCACGCACGCACCCATCGCGAGTAATAGGAAGTACCGAGTGGCTCGGTGCCACCAGACTCTAGACGACTAGCTAGACCTATAAACCCAACGGTCCTTGAGTTACGTGACTCGGGTCATGACCATTCGTACAACCCGACATCATGCCTTCAATCTGCCCTACTCCTAGGGTCAAAAATCATGATTAAGAATAATCCTTTAGGCGGCCCACAACTGCCAAGTTAATTCCCTTTCCAAGGGAGACCAAGAAACATCCCAGCTCCAGGTTGGGCCACAAAACACTCGGTTTGGCCATACGCATGGCCCACATGAAAATCATTTTTCGAGGAAGCTAACGTTGTGCGGGAACAACCCTCTGCACTTACACCGGCGCATGGTGGCTCGATCAAGCATAACGAGGAAGCCCAGAACACACGGGGTCACTTGGACCCTCAAAACAACACGGGCAAGCTAATCGAGGTAACACTATACCTCCGGACACCCAAAAACATCGTCATGGTACCCACGGGGTGTCTGGGACATCCACGAGGCCAAAGGTTGACCAAAGGGTCACAACCGGGTCGACCAGGTGTAAAAATGGGCAGAAAACCCCCATTTCAGTCAACCAAACCCCTGGGGTCGGTTGACCTAAATGGGTTGGTCGACTGGCTAGAATGGCTCGATTGACCGCCTGAACGGGGTCAGTCGATCGACTGCAACCAGGGCTAAACAGCCCGTGGCGAACAACCATTCGGTCGACCGATTCGCCAATTCGATCGACTGATTCTGGTGACGGACCTGTGGAACCCCGTCCGAGGGGCCCCAAACCACACCCCAATCACCCCGGGTGATGGGGAAAACAAGGGGAACCCATTCCCCAGCCTCTATACCACCAAGAGGCACCATTTAGACCCCAAAAATACAATCAAAATCATGAATCCAGCGCTCATCCCAAAATCTTGTGAAATTTACCCCGGCATGAAATAAACCACCCTCGGCATACAAAACGTAGGAAAAATAAATCACACGGGCTAGGGAACCATCCCCCTACCTCCACCGAAAGTTTCCCGCACCGAGGACGCCGTTTCCTCGCAAAAATGCTTCTCGAACCACCGTCGGGTTCTAAAATCTGTGAATGGAGAACACCGCCCCAGCGCCCCATGCCTCACTCCATCCTCATCGCTCCTTGCCCCACGACCCTCACTATCTCGCCCGCTCAAGCTTCGTCGGTCGCCTGGAGAAGAGAGGGAGAGAAAGAGAGAACTGAGAGGAGAGAGGGAGAGAAATGAGAGAATGAGGGGAGAAGGGGTGAAGGGTTATATTTATAAGAAATAAATCAAAATTTCAAAAAAATTTAAAATACAAAAATTAGATAAATTGTTCATTACGGCACCCGAGTCCACTACGGCGGCTTGAGCAGTGCCCGGGTTGTAAGGTCGTCGACAGATAGTCCACGATTTACGGAGTGTGAGTGTCTGTGAGTCTCCCTGCGTAAAGAAATTCTGAATTGGTTTGTTCCCTTGCACGAGAAATTTAATTAAGTGGTTTTGTAATAATTGCACCCTCCCTGCATGGAGTGAATTAGTTGTAACTGTTCAAGCTTCGTCGACACCGTGTAGACACACACATCCCCACTCGCCTTCGTCTCCAGTTAGAGCTAGACTTTTTAGTCTAGCTAGGTGCGTGCTCCACTCACTTGCTTATTTAGTATCCTTATCAATTGCCGCACGATGAAGTAAGAGAAAGCCCTATTTGTGCAACCTATCTCCTGAGTGCATCATTGAGGATGGAGAGATAGAGAGCTTGTATGTGCCCATCCTTAAGCCCTAGAACTATCACATTAGGGCACTGTAATTGTCATGAGATAGTTCTACAACTACTATGCCTACGGGCAAGCAACTCTACCTAGATGGTCCCTTCGCGAATCAAATTGACTCTTTGCATATTAGCCAACAAGAAGGTCTGAACCTTGCTAATAATTAGTCCCAGGATTGCATCATTTAGGTCCGAGCTCGTGCATGTAACGTTGGTCTAGGAATTCATCAGGCCGTCTAGAGTGCATTTCAACACTACAATCACCCATGGATCAGGAGAGCATGAGTGCCATGCTAGCCCAGTTCGAGCAGAATCTTACGACCCAATTTGAAGCATCTATAGGCCACTTGCGAGCGGAGCTAAGTGATAGGATCTGAGCCTTGGAGGATCATGTGAGGAGAGAGGAAGGAAGATTGAATAGTCGCGGAGATCTTGTCACCAACCATAGGGAAGAGAGAGACCACGCCCGTCGGAATCAGGCTCCTCGAGGTAGAGAGCATGATGATCGTGCACCTCTAGGGAGAGACCACGACGATGAGGAGATCATCCTATGGAACGTCAAGATAGATGCTCCCAGTTTTGATAGGTCCCTAAATCCCGCAACATATCTTGATTGGGAGACTGGGATGGACCAATGCTTTGATTGCACCGCATGACCATTGCTACAAGGGTGAGGTTTGCCCAGATGAAGCTCCTAGGTCAAGCCAAGACCTACTGGTGCAATGTAGAGAATCTCCTGGCAAGGAGACGAGAGGAGCACATTAACACGTGGGAAGAAATGAAGGAGAAGCTTAGGGAGAAGTATTTGCCACCCTCCTACCATCAGCGTCTTTTAAACCAATGGTAGAAACTCACCCAAGATGGGAAGTCAGTTGATGAATACATGGCCAAGTTTGATGAATTCTTCCTTCGGAGTCATGTCGTGGAGGATGCCTTTGTCACCCTCTCGAGATTTAGGGCTGGCCTACACGAAAGCATTCAGCGGGAACTATTCTTGCGAGAGGTTAACACTCTCGAGCACACCTACTAGGTTGCTCAAGATGTAGAGCGGTTTCAAAGGGTGGTCCCACTTCGGGTTACCACCTACCGCCAAACTGAACCCTGAAACCCCATGGTCCGCTACCCTAAGAGGACTGGCCCCTCCACTTCATATGTCCCTACTGCTACCCATTTTCGGGCCGTTACCCATACTGTTCCTCTCATAAGGAACCCCTTACCTGCACCTGCTGTTGTGCCCAGGCTGGAGTACACTCTGCCAACTGATAGGAGGGATGACAAGGGAAAGGGAGCCATCCCTAGCACCTCCCAGCAGTCCCTGTCTCGGGAATTCATTGCTTTAGGTGCCATAACCTAGGGCATGTTACAACCAATTGCCCCACCCAAGCCTTGGTCATCACATCCCCAGCCTGTAGAGCTTCCACCTCAGGAAGGAGAAGACATTGAGAAGTATGCGGCCGATCCTGACCTCATCGCTTAGTTTGAGGAAATGGACGTAGGATTTGATGGAACACATGTCGAGTACGTGCAGGTTGGAGATATCACTGAAAGCTCTAGTTATGGAAGACTAGGTGTAGTTTGCTGCATCTTAGCACACCCCCAGGAGGATGACTAGCGTCGAACCTCCATCTTTCAAACCTACATCATGGTAAAATCCGAACCCTACAATGTGATCTTTGACAATGGGAGCTGTATCAATGCGGTCTCTTCAAATTGTGTCTCCCGTCTAGATCTACCTACACACCCACACCCAAAGCCATACAACATGGCATGGGTTGATGACACTTATATCCCAGTCACCACTACATACATCATTCCCATTCAATTCCAGTGCTACCAAGGATAGATCTTATGTGATGTAGTGCCTATGAAGGTTGGGAGCATCATCTTAGGAGGACCATAGATCTATGATGTAGACCTTACTACATTTGGTCATTCCAACCAGTGTTCCTTCTCCCATGAAGTCCCGTGATCTTCTTAACGGCAAACACCAATGCCAAGCATACTTTCTCCATAGGGGAGTAGCGATATTCGACACCGATCAATTTTCTACTGAGGTAGTAGAGTGGCTGCTCTTTACCTTCTTCATTGGCTTGCGCCAACAGAGCTCCCAACGAAGCATCCATGGCAGCAATGTAGAGTATGAGGGGTTTACCCTTGACAGGTGTCCCCAGGACTGGAGGAGTGAGGAGGTACTCCTTGATCTGCTCAAAAGTCATCTGGCATTCCGAGTCCCATATAAAGGGGGCATCTTTCTTCATCAGCTTGCTGAAAGGCGCGCATCGACCAGAAAGGTTGGAGATAAATCTCCGAATGTAGGTCAGTCTACCTGGAGTGACCTGAGTTCGGTGAGGTTGCTGGGCGGTGGGAGCTCCCGGATCGCTCTGATCTTGCAGGGATCCACCTCGAATCCTCGGTATCGAACGATAAAGTCGAGAAACTTACCGCTGGATATGTCAAAGGCACATTTCATGGGGTTCATTTTGAGCCCATATTATCGGAGACGCTCAAAGACCTGACGTAGATCGCGCAGGTGGTCTTCTTGCCTTCTGGTCTTGACGATGAGGTCATCGACGTAGCATTCGACGATGTTGTGCAGCATCTCGTCGAGGATTTTGGTCATGGCCCTCTAGTAGGTAGCACCGGCATTCTTCAAACAGAAGGGCATGCGCTTGTAGTTGAAGATCCCTTTGGGAGATCTGAAGGCGGTGTAGTTCTTATCTTTTAGGGACATCTGGATCTGATTGTAATCGGATGATCCGTCCATAAAAGACAGAGTTCGATGGTCATGTCGACCATTGTTTCTGTGATTGGAACTGGGAAGTCATCCTTCGGACAAGCTTTATTGAGGTCTCAGAAGTCGACACAGATGCGGACTTGACCATTTTTCTTTTTGACTGGGACAATATTGGTGACCCAGACCAGGTAGATGCATGGCTCGATGAAGTTGACCTCCTCCATCTTATTGACCTCGGCCGCAACCAAGAGTTCTAGCTCGTGGCGCATGTGCCACTGGGGTTGTTTGACTGGCATGGCTAAGGGAGATATAGCCAGGTTATGGTCCGCTATGGAAGGATCTAACCCTGGCATCTCTTTGTATGTCTAGGCGAAGCAGTCTCTGTACTCGAGCAGGAGTTGCTTGTAGTTCTGCCTCTCTGCCTAGGTGAGGAAAGCACTGAGGAATGTTGGCTGAGGGGCTTCATCTTCGCCCAGATTAGTTTTGACAAGTTCGTCAACGGTTTCCTGGCCACTGTCCTCCAGCTCGGGAGGTGCCAACTGGAAGTCGACGAGGTCTTCATCATCAGTGTCGGCTTTGTACACCCATGGGTCCTCGGAGCCAACAATTGAAGCTGATGGGACTGGAAGATTGTCGCTGCTAGGCCCGGCCTGAGGTTGTCCCAGACCGTCCATGCCGGATTGAAAACTGTCGGTTGGCCTCCTAGAGGCTGAACTGAGGTTGTCTGCCAATGCCGGTGATGCCTCACGGTCATTGTTCTGGGGACCTTCCTCATGGGGAAAGTGTGGCGACCTAGGTTCTTCAATTGGCTGGGAGGCCACGGGGGTCTCCTTCGTCTCAACATCCTCATGGACGGACGAGGAAGCCTCATCAGGTGCTGGAATTGGGGTACTGGTTCTGGCGGGGAGTGTGATTAAAATCTCCTCTCCCTCATCTCCCGAGCTGTCGAACTTGGTGTTGGCTACAACCGGGTCAATGGCTGGCTGTGTCGATCCTACGGCATGGACCGCGTGGTAGACACAGAAGTCTGGGTCTTGGTCATAGTCGAGACCTCTGGTATCTTTTTAGGAGAACAGGGGTTACCCCCGGACTTGTGAGGGTGTCCAGAGGTCGTGGAAATATCTCCGCTGTGTGGAGCCCTGCCACTGGGGAATATGCTGCTTGAGGCACATCTCCCGGATGCAAGGCGACAGGTCGTCCAAAATCTGGACAGCTTCAGGGGAGTTGTTGGCTCACCTGGACCAGCCGATATTGTCTTCTGGTGGGGCTAGAGGGACCATGTCTCCTTTATGAAAAATGATGGACTTGTCCCTTCTAGCCCTTTTCTTAGACTGGTGTTGTAATCTGTAAATGACGATGAACGTCGTGAGCTGCTCGACCCTGTGCTCGTCTGAGGCACACATGAGCTGAATGCAGTTCGGTGGCAGGCATATGCTCTTGTCGATCGCTCGACTAATAAGATTAGCCTCAAAATCGACTTTGCGCCTCTCAGGGCGATCTGTGGTTGACTTGGCACTAAGGCATAGCCGGTGAAGCTTAGCCTTTTCTTCATCAACGGAGAAGAGGCCTTCCTCCTCTTCTTCTGAGAGCCAGCCATTGCTCTTGCTCATAATCACAGGGAAGGGACTGGTTCCCTTGAAGTAGAGAGCCCAGATAGTGAAAGTAGTCTTGAACTACTCGATTCATTTCTTCTTGACTGCGCCCTTGCAGCTCTGATCGGGGCAACATCCTTTCCTGCATCTTTGGTTGATAAGCCAACCTTGACATGTGGGCAGCCGCATATTCAGCTTTGGAATATTTGAAGACATCGGCCTATCTGGCACAAGCCCTGGGTCTCTTTTGAATAGTAGCAGAGACCGTCTCTTTCATTCCCATTTCTTCTTTCTTTTCAAATCTTCTGCTCCCATCTGCATGGTGATCGACAGCAGCAAGCATCCCCCTTGGTCGGCCATCCATCCTTCTGACCCGTGGGTGTTCAACGGTAGTGTACTCTTTTCTTTTCCATCTCCTGCCCCCTGCTCCGAGGTGGGCAATAGCAGCATCTTTTTCCTGTCTCTTTTCATCTCTCCTGCCCCCTGCTCCGAGGCGGGCAACAGTAGTATCTTCGGCTTGAGCTGGAACCCAGCTCTGTATCTTCTTTCGCCTCCAGACTTGCTTGAATCTAGTCGGCCTAGGTGCCAACGGCTTTCTTTCCTTCATTTCCATATTGGCCCTCCTGGTGGCCAGTACGTGGAATCTGTTACCAGTCTGGACCGCCGGGACGGTTACGTCTAGCCTGACGTCCCTCGGGCGACCGTCAAGGTTAACCCTAATACTCCCGACCAGCATGGTCTTTCCAAAGTTTGATAATCGGCGGTTCGCAGTAATGAACCAGCCTCTTCTATCAGCTCCCCTTCCTCTCCTGGCAGTGGCTGGGGCAGTGCTCTTCTTCACCTTGTGGTGGACGAGTCATGACACGACTACGGGAGTAGCCCTTGTTGTTCGGTTCCTTCTCGGACCGGCAGCTATTGTTGAAGTCTTAGCAGCAACGTTCGGTTTCGGGTCATCAACCTTCAGCAGGTCGACAGAGATAAGGCCCAGATAGTTGGGTAGTCCAACAGCAGGGGGCATGGACCCGAACGTGACGGGTATCGCCAGGTAGCCCTCACGAACATGAGCCTCAACCACCTATTGACCGAAGTGGAGGGAGGTGAATCCGCTCGTCATTTTCGATTCCTGCAAATAGGATTAACGCACAATTAGAATTTAAGAGAGGCCGCCGGGCCTCCTACTTTGGCGTAAAGATGAAGGGGGACTTTGTCCCACCGGGCGTGCTAAGAGATTGTTCGATGCATTTTATTTTATTTATTTTATTTTATTTATTTTATTTTATTTGTTTGTTGACATGCCAGTCACATGCGTGACAAACTTATTATGCGCTCATCTGACAGATCAGACAATTATGGGTGATCGTGTCGAGACCAGAAGTCCGCCATACCGTAAAGGCTATGGCGTTAATTACGCCCTCCCTAAGAAGGACAACCCTTGATTGAACGCCAAAGTAGGAGGCCTCAAAGGGCATTTAAAAGATTAATGTGCGTATAACAACTAAGCATGTGAATGATGAGCTTATTTAAATGCATGGATCAAATCTGGCAGCATCTCCCCTTGGCTTCGAATTGTGCCAAGTAAGGATAGGAGACCATCCACGCAGTGGAGGGACAGAATCCGAGCAATGGTTAGGGTGTTGTCCCTCGATGTACGTCTTCGAGGAGACGTCCCAACTAGTTAGTTTTCCCCAAGGGATGGAGCCGAAAGGGGTACGCCTTTGATGACGCTCCCTTAGCTTATTGGGGTTGCCGTTATTAAATTACGGTTCCGGCAGCATTTCCCCTTTACTTTGGGTCGTGCCAAAGAAGAGATAGACCATCACCCACGGAATGCAGGGATGAAGGTCAAAACGGGAGAGCGCTGAGGCTCCTAAACAGTGTAATCATCTTACGGTGACGTTTAATATCCCCCTTTGGAAGCCAAAGGGACACATGTAGAGGCAGAGCCCTTCGAACTTACGGGATTACATATGTGTGCCTGATTCGGGACAATGGAATGTAGGGGAGGTCATTCCCCGTTTATTTATCTCCTGAAGCAAATGTGATGACTCATAGGCATCTCCGAGTAAACCTAGCAAGGCTGATGGAGGCTTGAACAAGGGCTATGGAGGGTTCTCAACGCGGGAGGCCTTGGACACATAAGGGCTCTCGGCGCGACATGGGGTGGACAGGTTGTCAGCGTGATGAGTATCAAAGGGTATCGGCGTGCGCTTTTGGCGGGAAGCGGGGGGCATAGCTCTCGACGCAGGAGGAGGCTTGATCGAAGGAGCTCCCGGCGCAGACGGTTCTCGACGCGCGAACCCCCACGCCGTGGACTATTCACGACGCCGGGGAGGTTCGGCGCCGAGAAGGTCCAGGGGAGGCCGGTGCTTTGTTTTGGGGATCTCTGGGATTTTTAGGGGATTAAGTGTGGAAACAACGGCCTGTTCCAGGGATTTTGGGATCAAAATGTGGTCTGTGATGGGGTATTTATACTGGTCGCGTCGTCTAGTGAGTCGTGTCCTGTCGTCTAGGTCATAGTTTCGTGTCCACCTTTCGAGTCTCACCGTCGTCCCGCATCACTTAAAGTTTCTTGCACAATCTTCAAATGTTCACAATGTGTTTCAACATCCGGGTAATACACTAGCACATCATCTATGAAAACTACTACAAATCTGTCCAAGTAAGGCTGAAAGACTCTGTTTATTAAATCCATAAAGGCTGATGGTGCATTGGTCAACCCAAAAGACATCACCAAAAATTCATAATGTCCATATCTAGTTCTAAAAGTAGTCTTAGAAATATCATCTGCCTTTATCCCCAATTGGTAGTACCCAGACCTAAGATCAATCTTGGAGAACATCTTAGTTGCCTGTAAGTGATCAAACAAATCATCTATTCTCAACCGTGGGTATTTATTCGTAACTGTCATCTGATTCAACTTCATGTAATCAATACACAATATGAGTGGCCCATCATTCTTTCTAACAAACAATACTGGCACACCCCAAGGTGAAACACTAGGATGGATGAAGCCTTTATCTAATAATTCATGCAGGTGCTTCTTTAATTCTGTCAATTCTACAGGGGCCCTTCTATACGGGGCTACAGAGATGGGCAAGGTTCCTGAAAGGAGTTCAACGGTACACTCCACCTCTCATTGTAGGGGCAAACCTAGAAGATCCTCCAGGAAAACATCTGGGAATTCCCTAATGACATCAATGTCGGCCACTGACTGCTTACAATCCTCTAGAGGGACAACTAGTACACTTGCTAAGTAGCACTGCCATCCACTTCTAATCCACTTCATGGCCATAAGGGTTGAAACTAGAAGCTTCTTAGATTGAGGTCTTGGGCACTAGTAATAAAACATATGCTCCCTTGGTCTCAGAAAAATCACCTTCTTCCCCCGACAATCTAAAATAGCATAGTTCTATTCTAACCAGTCCATTCCCAAGATAACATCGAAATCAGTCATATCTAACAAATATACATGGGCTGGCATAATATTTCCTTGGATTAGTACATCAACTCTAGGGATGGCATAAGAGGTCCTAGCTACCTCTCGTGATGGAGTACAGATGGACATTTTCTCAGTCTCTACAATTTGCCTATCTTGTAATAGCTCAGTAAATTTCATCAAAATAAAAGAGTGCATGGCTCTCGAGTCAAACAAAACTCTGGCATGAATATTGTCAATAGGGATAGTACCTTCAGCCACGGCATTGGTGTCTCAAGCTTCTTCCCTGGTCAGCGCAAACAACCTTGCTTGGCATGTCTATTGTGGTCAAGGTTGCTGTTGTAGTCCTTGTTGTTGTTGTCTCTACTGCTGTTGTCGAGGTGGCTACCTTGGTGGCTGCTATCGTGGTGGTTGCTACTGCAGACAATTCCTCTTGATATGGTCGGGTTGCCCGCAAGTAAAACATTAGACCAGATCTCCTCTCTGAACAGGTGGCGCTGCCCCTGAAAATGCTATCCTTTTACCCTTATCCTTCCTCATGACCGAGTGAGGGTTGCTTCTCTTTGTTCTGCTCAGCATCTGCTCCTCCCGGAACTCCTTATACTCAATCTCTACAATGAAGAGCATCCTTAATGCAATGGCCATGGACTGAGGATCAAATACTATCACAATATCTCTAATGTTACTCCTCAACCCTCTAACAAACTTCTTTACCCTCCTCAGCTCATCCATGCAAATGTGAGGAGCATATTTCTCTAGCTTTGTAAATTTGGCTTCATAGTCCACAACAGATAGATCCCTTTGAACCAAATTCAAGAATTCCACTTCCTTACTATCCCTAACATGCTGCAGCATGTACTTGGCATAAAACACTTCCAAAAACTCCTCCCAACTGATCTTAGTATCCCTACCTCAGAAGGTAGTTCTGAGCGTTGACATCCACCATTCGTCAGCTCACTCTTTGAGCATGAAGGTGGCCAATAACACCTTATCCCATTCTGCGCACTTGATTGCCTTAAAAATCTTCTCCATCTCCCTAGTCCAACTCACCACAATTTCAGGTTGGCTCTCCCCCTTAAAAGAAGGTGGACACATCTTATTAAACTTCTCCAGTAATTTTGCCCCTGCTATCCTACACCCGAGTCTGCATCTGGGCCTGGATCAATGCTTGTGTCTATGCCTGCGTTTGTATAGCTTGCACCAGCCCTTGAAACATCTGCATAAAGCCTCCCAGATCTATCGGTGGCACACTCGATGTGGCCATGACTTCCTGTCCTCCAGACGATCGCTCTCCCTATGTCACTCCCCCATCTACGGTAGTAGAGATTCCATCTGAGCTTGTCTGCTCTCCCTGGGGAAGGTCCATTGCACCTCTTCCACTCTCCATCCTCTCCTGAAAGGGAGAATTATCATAAGTTAGGATTACCTTACACTAAGTCTAACGCCACTGGTAAGCAGCCAGTTTTATTTGAGCGTTCGCTCTGTCTTCTTCGAGCAGGTCTAAGTTTTCCCGCATTGCTTGGTTATTTTTGACCTCGTCGAAATGTCCCACTCGTAACGAGGGGTTGGAAATCTCCACTGGTATTACCGCTTCGGTGCCGTAAGCGAGATGAAAAGGCGTCTCCCCTGTGACGACCCTGGCAGTAGTTTGGTGGGCCCATAGAATGCTCGGGATAGAGTCTATCCACAAATCACCTGCTTGATCCAGTCGAGTCTTGATACCATGGAGGAGTGTTCTGTTGGCGTTCTCCACCAGGCCGTTAGCCTGGGGATGCCCTACCAATGTGTAGTGGTTCTAAATCCCCAGCTCCGAGTATTTTTCCTAGAAGGAGGCGCTCGCAAACTACCTACCGTTGTCAGTTGTGAGAACTCTCAGGATCTCGAATCGACAGATGATGCTTCGCAGCACGAATTTCCATGTTACTTCGCTTGTAATCTTCCCTACTGGCTCAACCTTGACCCACTTGGTGAAATAGTTGATGGTGACTATGAGAAATTTCTTCCTCCCTTGTGATTCGGGAAAAGGGCCTAGTATGTCCACCCCTTACCAGGCGAACGAGCGAGGCTCCATCAGGGTGTGAAGCTGCATAGTCAGCTGGTGGTGTAGGTAGGAGAACTTCTGACACTGAGGGCACCTCCGAGCATACTTGAGACAGTCTTGCTGTAAGGTGGGCCACCAGTATCCCTGTCGGATCAGTGTTTGTGCGAGTGCTCGCCCCCCCCACATGGCTCCCACAGAGTCCTTCGTGGACTTCCCGGATGGCCTGGCTAGCCTCCGTGGGGAATAAGCATTTTAACAATGGGGCCGAGAGGGATTGACGGTACAACTGACCATTCACCACGGTGAAGTGGGCTGCTCGGGCCCGCATGCGGCGGGCACTGGCACTATCGCTTGGAAGTTGTTGTCGTAGGAGAAAATCCAACAAGGGATCCATCTAGGTGGGCTCGTAGTCGATGGCATTTACCTGGGGTGTTGGTTCTTCTATGCTCGATGCCGACAATTCTTCCACCAGGATTGATCTTGAGTTGGAGACCATGGTGGCAGACGCCAGCCGGGATAGTGTGTCCGCTCAGACATTCTCCTCTCATGGGATGTGTACCACCTCGAAGTGGGTAAACTCACTTGCCGCAGCCTTCGCCTTCTCTAAATATTTGACCATGGAGGGGTCACGGGCCTCGAACTCCCCTCTGACTTGGTTGGCGATGAGCATTGAGTCGCTGTATGCTCGCACGCTGGCCGCCCCCAAGTGCTTCGCCATGTGTAGCCCCGAGAGGAGGGCTTCGTATTCGGCAACATTATTCGTGGTCGAGAAGTTGAACCGTAAGGTGTACTGAAGTTCTAACCCTTCTGGTGAGAGTAGGACTAACCCTGCTCCGCTACCTGCGGCACAGGACGATCCATCGACGTATAGTTCCCAGGTGGGCCCTGAAGACTGCTCGGGCGGATCCTCGACAGGTATGGTACATTCGGCCACGAAGTCGGTGAGGGCCTGAACCTTGATTGCGGTCCTTGGGCAGAACTTGACGTCGAATTCTCCCAAATCGATGGCCCATTTGATCAGTCTTCCTGAGGCGTCAGGATTCTAGAGGACTTGTCGCAGTGGCTGGTCGGTGAGGACGGCGATGGGATGCGACAAGAAGTATGGTCGCAACTTGCGAGCGACCGTAATGAGTGCTAAGGCGAACTATTCAGTCCTTGAGTACCAGAATTCTGGTCCTTGCAGCGCCCGACTGACGTAATAGACAGGCTTCATGACTCCTGTCTCTTCTCGCGTGAGCACAGCACTCATCGTGCTTGGCGTCACAGATAGGTACAGAAGTAACTGTTCTCCCTTTTGTGGATTGGCGAGGGGGAGGAGCCATCAGATAGCGCTTCAATTCTTCAAATGCCTGCTCGCATTCTTGATCTCATTCGATCTGTCCTTTCTTATCTGGCGCCTTATTGGCTCGCTTGATGAGTCGAAAGAAAGGGAGGCATCCCTCAATTGCCCGGGACAGGAAGCGAGCGAGGGCGGCGACACGTCCGGTGAGGCACTGGACGTCCCTTACTCGCTTGGGCCGTCGCATTCCCAGCATTGCTCAGATTTGGTCGGGGTTGACTTCGATTCCTTGATGGGTGATGAGAAAGTCGAGGAACTTACCTGATTTGACCCCGAACACACATTTGGCTGGGTTGAGTTTCATGTTGTACCTTCTAAGTGTGGCGAAGGTCTCCGCCAAGTCTCCCAAATGTTTGGCAGCATGAAGGCTTTTCACGAGCATGTCGTCGAAGTAGACCTTCATGTTGCGGCAGATCTGCGAGTCGAACATATGGTTGACGAGGTGCTAGTATGTTGCTCCTGTGTTCTTCAATCCGAACGGCGGTCGAGGTGCATTCTTCTTTTTCTAGCTCTTTGTAGGGGTCTGCTGCCATCCATGTTCTTCTTTTATGGGTGCCAGGAAACAGGCTTCATAAGTGCGCTGAGTGCTAGATTCAGAGATCTCTTCAGACAATGCCAGGTATATAGAGACCATATTGACTGATGTCATCCTCGGAGGAGCTTCACGAGACTGTGGAGGGTCGACCTTGTACTCCCCCAAGTCTATCTCATCTTTTTTCACCATGCCTTCAATAATGTCTTTAAAAACATAGCAGTCTTCAATCGGATGTCCAAACATTTGATGATAGGGACAGAATCTCAGACTATCTCTCCTTTTCAGGTCCTCCGGCCTCTTTGGCTCAGGCAGGGTGACTTTGTCATACTTGGTTACCCAGTCAAACAGGATTCTGGTCTTCTCCTTTGGAAAGGAGTAGGCCTTCTTCATTTTATCCCGTAGTAAGGGACCCTCTTTGTCATCTCTGACTTTAGTAGGCTGTGGGGCAACTGCCTTCTTGTCTTTGTCTTTCTATGGCCCGAATGCTTTGATATCAAGGGCATTGGCTTCTTTAGGTGGTTGACGTCGTTCAGCTACTTTACCTTTTTGTGTTGCGGAAGCAGTTGATGTAGGAGCAGGTCTGGCCAAGAAGGCTTCTACTTCGGCCATAATATTGTTTAATCAGTTCCAGGACCTCTCTGTGGAGATTCTGCTTACATATCTAAACAGTGTCCTTCTAGTGTGGGGGTCACTTGCATCTCATTCTGAGGTTCCTCCACCTCTTAATATAATCAAGGATTGTCTCATCTGTCCTTTGTCTTGTTGAGTAGAGTTCGGCCACTGTGACCTCCCTCTCTGTAAGATGAAATCTTTCTCTAAACTTCCTCTGCATGTCTGACCAATCGCTGATCGACCCGGCCAGTAGACTGGAGTACCATTCAAAAGTGAGCCCTGTCAGTGAGGACCCAAAAATTTTCAGCATATCTGACTCGTCGGTGGCCAGATCACCCATGATGGTCATGTAGTAGGCGACATGTTCCTTTGGTGATCCCTTCCCATTGAACTTGTCGAACTTTGGCGGCTTGCTGATCCCAGGAGGGAGCTGCTTGGTAGCATGATGTGGTGGGTAAGGCACCCTATATGCATCAAACGTGATGTAGTCGCTTTCACTTCTTTCAGTGAGCTTCAGCTCGATCATTCTCTCCACTATCATCTTATTCATGACGGTCGGATCAACTAGTTATGGGTAGAAATGTGCCGGCTATAAGTAGGGGGTGACCAGGGTGGTCACCTGTAGAGGAGGTCGCAGCAGTGGAGGCACCAGGGGTGTTTGGTGCACCTGTGGCAATACCAGTGGCATCAGCTGTTGTGATGGGTGTTGCTGAGCTGTCGCCAAGCTAGGTTCTACTGGCTGGGGTAAGGTGTAGATTGGTGGAGGGTCATTCTGGTTGACAGCTCCCCGTGATGATTCGCCCTGCATCTCGGGCTATTTGGAGGCTGAAGATTGCTCCATCTTCTCCATCAGCTATTTCTTCAGCAGGTCTATCTCCTACCGGTACCATTGAAGCATCATCAACACTGTCGGATCCATGGCCGTTGTGTAGGGGATGGCCTCGATTGCTTAGCCTGACGCACCTTCGGGCAGGATGTCGAGCAAGAAATCATCTTCCTCTTCCATCGTCACCACATTGGCAGTCAAAACAGTAGCTTCATCATATTGTTGGCGGTAGGCTATGGCTTGCTTTCCCTTAGCCGTTGCCAACAATTCTCTTGCGGCTTCCACCCTTCGAGTGTTTGGCCCTAGCCTCTCGACCAATCGAATCAACTCATGAGGATCTTCGGGGAGCCTTCCATATTGGCTAGATACCCCAGTCATGTTGCAGGTGAAAATATGCATTCTTCTTCTTTGTCTATGAACCTTCCTCTTTGCATGCTCCGGGAAGGTTAATCTCTCGAACACCGAGATTCTTTTTCTTTCTTCTCGCCGAGGGTCGATTTCATCGGCTTCAGCATCAAAGCCATCTTGATATCCATTGTCGTCGACCGACGATGTCATCTTTCTTTCTTCTTCTTTTTCTTCAACCATCATTGGTGGGCAGTGATCTTCTTCAGCAACGGTCGCTTGCAGCAGTCGTTGTTGGCCCAACGAGGGGTTACCTAGACCCCAGAAGTAGCTTCTGACCATGTTTCCCATCTCCTCTTGCCCCCGTCCTCGATGTAGGACTAGGGATAGTTGTCGACCTCGCACAGGAGGGATGTAAGCAAGCCGGGCTCATCCAGTGACCTGCTGAAATCTTCGTCCCACTGTGGGGATGTCGACTTGTCGGGCGTAGGCCCTAAAGCTTCCACGGCGTGGAGGGTCCACTGAAGTCCTGCGATCAATAACACCCAAGAGGGGGGGTGAATTGGGTGATGGCAGAGGAGTGAGGAGGTACTCCTTGATCTGCTCGAAAGCTGCCTGGCATTCCAAGTCCCATATGAAGGGGACGTCTTTCTTCATCAGTTTGCTGAAAGGCGTGCATCGACCGGAGAGATTGGAGATAAACCTCTGAATGTAGGTCAGTCTACCCTAGAGTGACCTGAGTTTGGTGAGGTTGCTGGGTGGTGGAAGCTCCCGGATTGCTTTGATCTTGCTGGGGTCCACCTCGATTCCTCGGTATCGAATGATAAAGCCGAGAAACTTGCTGATGGATACGTCGAAGGCGCATTTCATGGGGTTCATTTTGAGCCCATGTTGCTGGAGACGCTCGAAGACTTGACGCAGATCGCGTAGGTGGTCTTCTCGCCTTCTGGTCTTGACGACGAGGTCATCAACGTAGCATTCGATGATGTTGTGTAACATCTCATCGAAGATTTTGATCATGGCCCTCTGGTAGGTAGCACCAGCATTCTTTAAACCGAAGGGTATGTGCTTGTAGTTGAAGATCCCTTTGGGAGATCTGAAGGTGGTGTAGTTCTTATCTTTCGGACACATCTGAATCTAATTGTAACCCGATGATCTGTCCATGAAAGATAGAGCTTCGTGTCCGATGATCATATCGACCATTGTTTCTGTGATTGGGACTGGGAAGTCATCCTTCGGACAAGCTTTATTGAGGTCCCAGAAGTTGACACAGATGCGGACTTGACCATTTTTCTTTTTGACTGGGACAATATTGGTGAGCCAGACCGGGTAGATGCATGACTTGATGAAGTCGACCTCCACCATCTTATTGACCTCTACCACGACCTGGAGTTCCAGCTCGTGGCGCATGCGTCGTTGGGGTTGTTTGACCGGAGTGGCTGAAGGAGATATAGCCAGGTCATGCTCTGCTACAGAAGGATCTAACCCTGACATCACTTTGCATGTCCAGGCGAAGCAGTCTCTATACTCGAGCAGGAGTTGCTTGTAGTCCTACTTCTCTACCTCGGTGAGGAAAGCACTGAGGAATGTTAGCTGAGGGGCTTCATCTTCGCCCAGATTGCTTTTGACAAGCTCGTCGATGGTTGCCTGGCCACCGTCCTCTAGCTTGGGAGGTGCTGGTTGGAAGTCGACGAAATCTTCATCCTCGGTGTCCACTTCGTGCACCCGTGGGTCCTCGGTGCCGATAGTTGAAGCTGATGGGGCTGGGAGATTGTCACTACTAGACCCGACCTAAGGTTGTCCCCGGTCATCCCTGTCGGACTGACAACTGTCGGTTGGCATCCCAGAGGCTCGGCTGGAGTTGTCTGCCAATGCCAGTGACGCCTCACGGTCTTTGTTCTGGGGACCTTCCTTATGGGGAAAGTGTGGCGACCTAGGTTCTTCAATTGGTTGGGAGGCCGTGGGGGTCTCCTCCATCTCAACATCCTTGTGGATGGACGAGGAAGGCTCATCAGGTGCTGGAACTGGGGTACTGGTTCTTGCGGGGAGTGGGATTAAAATCTCCTCCCCCTCATCTCCCGAGCTGTCGAACTTGGTGTTGGTGACAACCGGGTCAATGACTGGCTGCATCGGTCCCACGACGTGGATAGCATGGTAGACACAGAAGTCTGGGTCTTGGTCATAACCAAGACCTCTGGTATCCTTCAGGGAGAACGGGGGTTGCCCCCGGACTTGTGAGGGTGTCCAGAGATCATGGAAATATCTCCGCTGCGCGGAGCCCTGCCACTGGGGAATATGCTACTTGAGGCACATCTCCCGGATGCAAGGGGATAGGTCGTCCAGAATTTGGACAGCTTCAGGAGCATTGTCGGCTCGCCTAGACCAGTCGAAATCATCTTCTGGTGGAGCTGGAGGGACCATGTCTCCTTTGTGGAAAATGATGGACTTGTCCCTTCTAGCCGTTTTCTTGGACCTGTGTTGTAGTCTGTAAATGACGATGAATGTCGTGAGCTACTTAACCCTATGCTCGTCTGAGGCACACACGAGCTGAATGTAGTTTGGTGGCAGGCATATGCGCTTGTCGATCGCTCGGCTAATAAGATTAGTCTCAAAATTGACTTTGCGCCTCTCAAGGCAGTCCATGGTTGACTTGGCGCTAAGGTATAGCCAGTGAAGCTTGGCCTTCTCTTCATCAACGAAGAAGAGATCATCCTCTTCTGCTTTTGAGAGCCAGCCGTTGCTCTTGCTCTTAATCACAAGGAAGGGACTAGTTCCCTTGAAGTAGAGAGCTGCATCGGCCAGGTTGCATTCTGGTGGGGTGAATGGGGATAGGTCTGTGAAGACTGCACGTTGTTCCCCGTCCTTAATATATTTGATGCATTAATGGAGGGTTGAGGGGATAACCCAGTTTTTGTGGAGCCAGGGCCTGCCCAATAACACTTTGTAGGATGTGCTGGAGTCGATGATGTAGAAGGTTACCTTGGAGGCGTCAACTTGCTTGCTATGTGAATGTGAATGCGGATTAGGTCTTTGGGATTTCGTTTGCTTGCTGCACCTTCCCTTGTCATGTCACATCACCATGGTCCTACCCAAGAACCAGTACACCCACGGGCACCGCCCCGGCTCATCCTTCACCCGCGCTACCCGTGGGTGGGGGGCATTTTGTGGACGTGCAAAATCGCACGCCCATATGACCTGTCAGTCCAACAACAACAAACAACTTCAACCGAAGAGACCCTGGAGGGTACGTCCCGCCCGGACCCTCCGAACATACAACATGCTGCCGTGGAGCCATCTCCGGAATCACGACAGCGAAGAGAAACTGACCCTTGGGGAAGCTCACAGTTCGCGGGCCCCAAAGAGAGTTAAACGGATCATCAATCGGGTCCAAAATGGGCCCAAAATACACCTTTTATCACGCTCGTTGCCCCTTCAGTGGCACGCTCCTATCGCTCCTTCAATGGCAGACCAGGTGCCCTTCAACGGTGCGACATCAGTGCCCTTCAACGGTGTGACATCAGTGCCCTTCAACGGCACACATGCAATGCCCTTCAGCGGCGCACCTCAAAGTGCCTTCAGCGGCGCACCCTCAAAGTGCCTTCAGCGGCACACCATCAGGAGCCTTCAACGGCACAATGCAACAGCCTTCAATGGCACACCATCAGGAGCCTTCAACGGCACACCCCCATGTGCCCTTCAGCGGCACACCTTCAGGGTGTCTTCAACGGCACACTCTATGTGCCCCTCAGCGGCACACCCGATGTGCCCTTCAACGGCATGCCCTTAACAAGTGCCCTCAACGGCACACTACTTCATGTGCCCCTTCAACGGCACACGTTGAGCCCTGCAACGACATCTTCAACGACACACTGTGGAAGCCTCTTCAGCGGCACAGCACAAAGCCACTCCAATGGCACGGTCTTATCCTCCAGCGACACGGCCTCCCCATGCCCATCCGACACGGAAGATCTCACGCCACCCTATGGGGATTCTTGGCGCGCAGTGGGCACAACTGAGCTGTCACCCCAAGGAGGAGCCACGCCAGCTATCACCCTATGGGAGGTCAAATCTCATTTAATGGGGTGTTCCCCGCCTTCATCGTGCCGTATTCGAAAGGTCCATGTGCCGCTGGGGTATAAAACCCCTTTTCTCTCCACCGACGCACAAGGGAACAGAGACAAGAGCACACAGATAGAGGGGCATACGGGAAGAAGAAGAGAAGAAGAAAGGGGAAGGAGATCTCCGCCGTGGGTGCCCCCCCTCGGACGACCGCTCTGAAGAAAGAGTAAGAGAGAGAGAGAGAGAGAGAGAGAGAGAGAGAGAGAGAGAGAGAGAGAGAGCTAGAGGGAGAGCTGTAGCACACGAGGTGGGGAAGAGCAGGGGCTCCTTTGCCTCTATTTAACCCCAACTCCTTTCTTCCCTTCTCCTCCGTTCTTGCTTCCTTCTCTCTTCCTTATTGTAGCCCCATTTCGTATTCTGCATGAATAAAGACTTTGGCCATTTGGTCGCCATGGCTATCTCCTTTCACCGGATTCGTGTTTGTGTTTGGTAGTCTCCCCGTTCCCGGCAACATCTCTGTTCTTAGCTCCCCTTCGGTGGCCCTCCCACGCCTTGGGTGAGGACTCCTCTATCCCCACTCTGCCAAGCTTCACCAACCTTTTCGAACACCCAGTCACCACCACTGCTTCTTCATCAAGACTCCTTTCCAGCTGGGCCAAGACCAGAAGACCCTCATGGCCTTCCTCCCCATTTGTTTTTACTTCATTCCCCCCCAGCCAACGTCCAGCCTTCATGCCTTTGGGTGAGCCTTCGCCGGCACGCTCCCTCAGTGGCACGTCCTGGGCTTTTTCTCCAGCGCTGTGCTCTTTTTCACCTTCCCCGGTGCACCTTGGGTCTTCCCTAGCCGACACACCTCCGGCCTGTCAATGCCATTCTTGGCATAACCCCCCCTTGCCCAGTACACTTAACACCATTTTAACTCCTTGACCGGCACGGTCCTTGGCCGGCACACCCCCAAGTCTTCCAGCCTTCCACATCTTAAAAAACTCCTTTTATCGGCACAGTCCTTCACCGGTGTAGCCTAATTCCCCACAGCCAGCCTTGACCGGTACACCCCCTGGGTCCCTTGGCCGGCACACCTATCCCTGCCCCTTAGCCCAGTATCCATGGCCAGTCATGCGGCCCTCCTTTCGTCGCTCCCTTCACATTTTTCGAGGTCTGTCTGAGGTGTTGCCATCTTCGGATGCCCACCTTTGATTGTTGGGTTCCGCCGCTCCATGTGGGCGCGTTCCCCGCTTCTCCCCTACGCCCGAGGTCAAGGGGAGATGCAGCCAAATTTTTTTGTTAAAAATGATAACATGACAGGGACAAAAAAAGGAGCAGCAAACAAATGGAATAATAATCTAAACCTTCTAGCCTCACAACTCAAAAATGGCTTCCTCTCCAGGCTTCAAGAAATTCTTCTCACTCTCTCTTTCTCTTCTCTTAACGATTCCTTCTTGAATTAGTAGGCTCTCGCTCTCATGAAAACAATTCAAGAGGAAATGGAAATTCTGCTCTGATGTTCTTCTGAAGATCTGCTCTCCCCTTATATAAGAGATAGGCGATGGGCGTGTGTACACCATAATTTTTCTCACCCAATCTTCCACGTGTAATGATTCCAAGGCGTTAGTCTTCCACGTGGCAGGATCTCTTGTTTCGAGCTTTGCAATGGATCACGTGCCCAATCATTATCTTGAATGGATCTGGGACCACGTGAGTTCCTTAAAATTTACAAGCGTCTAGACCTGGTGCTCAATTAAGTCCCTGAGAAGAAAGAAGTATTTTGTCAAATACATTGTCAACGTATGCACAGACTATATCATGCAACTAGCACAAACCTGAGTATGAAGTGCATCGACTTCTGTATGCAAGAAATGCAATGTGCACCGACCCTTGGCATGTGTTCAACAAACCATGCACCAACCTTCTATATGAAGAAGGATGAAAGCGCACTGACCCTGTATAGACACAAGGCAGTGATTGCACAACCCTTGCATGGACCTATATGCATGATGTACAGACTTTGTATGCATGATGCAAAGACTTGCACAGAGATGAATGGCCAACGTGCAAGATGTGCACCGACCTTGCTATGCCTAAAGGGAATGTGCACGGACTTGCAATCGTGTATGCACCGACCTTGCTATGTCCAAAGGAAATGTGCACGGATCACATACGCATACTGCACCGACCATGCGTGCAGTTCCATAGGAACTTGCATCGACTTTATATGCAGCGAGTGCAGCAATGCACCGACTGTGCTATGTCAAAAGACTAAATCATGCACAGACCTATTGAGACGCTGAACAGTAATATACACTGATTTTGCATGCATAAACCAAGACATGCACCGACCTTGAGCCTTTGACACTTAAACCTGCACCAGCCTAACTAAGTGTAACATGCTACTGGCATAGCCCTGACTCTAAATGTAGTGCAACCAACCTTGACCTTGTGCAGACTCGCTAATGCTAGCACCGACCTTATGTGCATGTGCACCTTGACCTTATGCAGACTCGCTAATGCTAGCACTGACCTTATGAGCATGTGCACGGACCTTACTTACCTATATCTGATGCATGCACAGTCCTTAAGAATATAAATGCTTATGTATGCCAACCATTTGATGAAATGACTGAATGTGTTTTTATGTAAGGATCTGACATGTATAAAGGTTCATCAAAATACACAATATTACCATGGTTAATATGAGGTCACCAAAGTCAACACTCTAGTCAACCAGATTAACTTTACTATTGCCAATAATTCAAAACACAATCAACACATACAACAGTCTCCACGCTACTGATTAACTTTAGAGGAGACCCAACATGTGGAGAACCATCTGCGTATGGTTGTGGTTATATTATGCTGCGGTTGTTGCGGTTTGTATGTGTATGTCTTGATTTGTGGTTGGATCCTATTGGAGATCCCGTCTCCGTGCGTGTTGGAGATTTTCGCCATATGCTTCATTGTGATGCAAGTGAAGCCTCACCGGTTCGATGAGGGGTGGATGTAGGGAGCCCGTCATGGTCCCGAATCACCTTAAAAATTATCGTGTCCATGTGGTATGTCTGTTTGTGGGTTTGCATGTGGTCGTTATTTATCTTGATCGTGTGTGAACGGTGAGATTGAGAGAACTAAGTTTACCTTGCCTAGTTTAATTTCTTCAATCTCATTAACATTGTTTATTCCACTTAGTAAGTTTTAAATTTGTCATATAGTGTAGGGGACAATTCAACCCCTCTTCTTGTCCGCTCGCCTACCCGGGACCCAACAGCTCGGTTGGAGATCGTGGATGAAGCTTCATCTTTGCTCAAAGTTGAGGAAAACAAAGCTGTAGCTAGTCCATCTACTTTAGCTACTTCTTCCCATGATGGCAGGGAAGGAGAAGGAGGCGAGGACGTGCCCCCAGAAGGTGGCCCTTCTGGCCATGACGACGACGAGGAGGGCACAAAGGAGGACGATGAGTCTTCAACGGGTGATGCTGAAGGTGAAGGGGAAGATGAGGCAGCACCATAAAAATGGGTGAGTCCCATGCTTTTGATGGTGTTCCAGTTGATTTAGGTGTATGGGAGATAGGGCTTATATGTATGGAATGTGGTTCACGAGACGGAGAGGGTGGAAATGGGAAATGGCCTGTGGGCAGCCAAGGTGATGGCCGCCAGGAACTTGGCCGTCTAGGGGAACAAGGCGGCCAGCGACCTGGCCGCCCAAGGAGTTTGGCGGCTAAAGCCTCGGCCGCCCTTGTCTCAGGGCAATGGATTGACAGAGGGGTTTGGGTTTTATGGCTTGGATGGTTTGGAGATTTGTGACTGATCAATTGGTTGCTATTTTGTGTATGTGCAAGGCCGATGGAGGATCCGAGCCCAGGTCTCTTGGGACTTGGTGTGGGCGTGGTACCATGCCCTTCCTCATGACCAGTGGTGGAGGGTGGACCGAATGGGGTTTGGTCCCTTCTTCAGAATCTGGCCCTTCTTCATCGACGCTACCTTCCTAGCGGCACTCCGTGATAGGTGGGTTGACGATTGTAGAGCATTCATGATGCCATGGGGACACATGATCCCCACGCTTAAGGATGTGTAGGATTGCTCATGGCCGAGGTGCCAGTGTTTCGCAAGGAGCTCAAGGACTATCAGCAGGAGATTGACAGATTGCTCGAGGTGCGACTGGCTTGGACTAAGAGACCGGTGATCGCCATTCCTCTCGGGAGGATCAGTGCTGCGATGGGGTTAGCCCGAGTGGTCCAAGGACCGTTGGAGGACCTAGATGCGTACCTTGAGTGAGTAAATCAGAGAATCAGGGTGTGAGAGAGGAGTGAGCAGCAGGAGATACAGCTCTTTCTCCTCTACTTCTTTGGCAGACTGTTGCTTTGCACCTCCTCAAATAATGTGAATTTGAAATACTTGTTGTTGGTACAAGATCTCAAGCAGAGGCCTCCGTATGTGTGGGGGAGAGTGATGCTGGAACACCTCTTCGCCCACATGGATCCTATTCGACCAAGTTCGGGGAACCTGGGTGGCTTCATCCCATTCTTGCAGGTACGAGTCTATATCTTTCCCAAACCTATTGTTTCTTGGTTCACTGCTTACTATGATTGACTTTCCATTTTGTTTTTGTGTGTTTTAGATTTGGGGATACACTCGATTTCCCCTACGTCGAGGGATGTTCCTACGAGATCGGATGTAGGCGGTCCCTCTAATGGCGAGATGGGACGTAGTCTGGGACCGTCGATTAGTGACCACTCGACTTTCCAACCTTCGGTTAGCCCTAGATGAGTTCCCACGCCACCAGATAAGTATTTTGTTAAAAATGAGTTATATGATGTTAGGTGCATTTATTAGATGGACTCAATTTTAACAAAACTTTTGGGTTCATGTGGTAGGTGGTGTGGATGCCCTACACTGGTGAGGATGTCACCCCGCAGTCGTGGGTGAGAGAAGGGCGTGCCTAGTTCCGATGAGACACCATGCTATTCTGCGTGAACCTGCGGGAGCTTCTCTACCTACGCTTAGTTCAACAGACTTTGGAGTGGGACCAGCCTCCGGAGGCGGTACCAGTAGAGCATGGATCAGATCGAGGACACCGACGGACTTTGGTGAGAGATCAGGACTAGGCCTCTCTCTACCGTACCGAGGCTGAGGTGCTGCAGAAGGGACCTTCCTTGGAGCAGGATAGGTGCATAGGGAGTAGCAAGCCCTACCTGGCTAACTACCGGGAGTGGTATGTTGGGCGACTCGCGGCCGCCTCGACACCCGAGCAGTGAGTTAATCTCTTTTGCTTGCTTCCTAAGGGTAACATTTTCATTAACGAGCATTGCATCTAATGATTTTATGAAATTTGGGTATGCAGATGTTGGAAGCTAAGGCCGTCTGGATCCTCCAAGGCCAGATAGTCGTTCTCAATTAGACAATCGTGAACTTGAGGCATGAAATTCAAGAGCTGGTAAGTCCAAATTGATTGATTGATTTGAGGCTTTGAAGATTCTAAAATCTTGACTGACCATTTGCCCCTGATTCATCAGCAAGGTGAATTGGCATACATCCGCATGAGGGCAGGGATGACCGGGGGAGCTAGACCCTCATCTCAGGTGGATGTTAGGGAGGAGCTGGAGGGTTGCTTGGCGGGAGCCCTCGAACGGGCTGAGGAGAGGGAGGAAGAATTAGCCAAGATGGTGAGGACCTATCACTCTTGGTTGGGAGCAATTCTTCTTTTCACTCATCCATCTTTGCCTGACTTGTGTTGGTTTGTGAATTTCTTGTAGAAGAAACAGCTAGAGGCCTCTCTAGCCACTTGACAGGAGCTAGAGGGACATGTCGAGGACCTGACACATCACCTCAGAGCTGTGGAGAAAGTGGAGAGCCTGGAGGGATGCCTTGCTGTGGTGAAGGAGAGAGAGGTCGAGGCACGAGCCCGGGAGATGGCCAAGGTGATACGAGAGCAATAGGCCCTCGACCAGTTGGAGGCTCTATGATGATGCGTGTTACGGAGGTACCAGGGTAGAGGTGCTCTAGGAGAGGTAGTGGTTGGACACACCACTCCCTCAGAGTCACTATAGATCAGAGGGGATATGGAGATCACCATGGAGGAGCTCCTAGCATTGATGTAGTCTCCCCAAGTGGAGTAGAGGGTGATCCAACCGTCAGCCTCGGGTTCGAGAGCTTCACAACTGCCAGGCTCATGAGAGAGGAGGAGTAGGGATGAGGGTGAGACGAGTAGCCGGTCTCACACTGATGGGGATCAGTGAGTGAGAGAGAAAGGGAAAATAGAGTGGATACAACCATTGACTTTTGTACACTGGGGTATGCCCCTAGAATCTTGTGTAATCACTTGAATGGAATGGACATGTTTGACAAATAAAGCTCATTTCTTCAGTGTACTTTTCTGGTTTGCTTGATGTCATCTTCCCCTTTTCACCTATTTCAACTACACTTAAAAGGAAAAAAAGGTTAGTGTAGTTTGATTTTAGCCCCCTGCTCGAGATAGATTGTACCTTTCCTCGATGCAGGGTCAAAGGGCTAAATCCAATTAACAAGATTGGAATGGAAAGTAAACATGGAATGCACATGCAAGCAAGCAAAATGAATTTGCTTAATGTTAATTCTATTTCCTACTTATTCATATAAATTGTGTAATTCTGTAATTATTTTAGATTCTTGTGTACTCCCACACCATCTCTTTAATCCTTCCGAGTCTTCGGACTCGTGGATGGCAGTTTGAGATTTGAATTATTGGGCCTTTCTCGATATTCGGATCTCAGGTCGTTACAGTTGGTATCAGAGCACGGTGGTGGGAATACATAAGAATCATAAATAATTACAGTGGTCCACTAGCCCACAATAATGATGTACAGTCGGCACTGGCTTAGGGCACAGTATGTTTTATTGACTTTGTCATTTTCTGTGTCTTCTGTCTTTTGCATCAGGGCGAGCATGGCGCCGAGGCGGAGGACTCGCTCCCAGCAAGGACAGCCGGCAGAGATTCAGGATGAGCAGGAGGAGAAGAGCAGAGTGCCACCAGTTGCCACTGAGGCAGGGGATGCAACGAGAGTTCCCAGGGCAGAGGATTTTATTCGGGGCATGTTTTAGTTCATGACTCAGTAGTTCGGCGGAGATGCTGGTGAGGGCTCATCGTCCAAGGGTGGGCCTGGTCGTGCAGTGAGGGACTTTTTGTAGTTTCATCCACCCTACTATGGCAGCCAGTCAGACCCAAATGTGGCTAGAGATTGGCTTGATGAGATGGAGAGAGTGTTAAATTCTATGAACTGCTCCGAGGAGGATAAGGTGATGTTGGCTTGCAACCAGTTGCAGGGTACAGCTCGAGCTTGGTGGTCTTCAGAGTGGAAGACGTCCTTTCAGTCTCGTCCACTTCAGCAGATCGTGTGGAAGGACTTCGTGAAGGTCTTCGAGCGTACTTACTGCCCATCCTATGTTGGTACGTAGAAGATGCATCAGTTTCTGGAGCTGGTTTAGGGCGACATGTCAGTGTTGCAGTACAGGGTTCAGTTTGTGGAGTTGGGACGCTATGCTCCCCATATCATAGAAAATGAGGAGCTGAAGACTGAGCAGTTCGTGCAGGGTTTGAGGCAGGACCTGAGGCATCATCTGATAGCGAATGCTGCCACTGATCTGGAGACGGCTTCTCATGTAGCGGCGCCTTTGGAGCTGGATATGCAAAGGACCAGGGGACATGTTGGCCAGGGGCAGTCCCAGTCAGGCCGCAGCCAACAGACGACTACCCAGTAGTAGAGTACCTTTCAGCCTCCTTTAGGTAGTTCGAGAGCTTCGACTCCGGCGGCTACAGTGGCGGGATCTGCGTCTTTTACCTCCAAGGTTAAGAGGTTCTTCAAGATGGGTTTTAGTAAGAAGAGCAAGGAGGGCAGAGATCAGAGGTAGGCTTCTTCAGGCAGTGTTCAGCAGCTGATGCCTTATTAGTGATAGGGATCAGTTGGTGGTTCTCGAGAGTTGTGCCCCCAGTGTGACGAGTCACATCCAGGCAGACAGTGTACGACGCCAATGATTTATTTTAGATGTGATCAGGTAGGGCCTATGGCGCGTGACTGTCCTCAGAGGCCGCATCAGCGACCCCAGTACCCTCAGCAGTAGCAGCAGCAGTACCCACAGCAGCAGTTCTAGCAGTAGGGCCAGTATCTGCCACTACCACGGTCAGCGAGTGTGGGCAGGCAGAGGTCTCGAGGCAAGATTACACACATGACCAGGGCAAAGGCAGAGTCGTCGCAGCTTGTGGATGGTACTGTTATGATTTTGGGTTGCGCAACGTGAGTTTTGTTTGATTCTGGCGCACCTCATTCGTTTATATCAGAGGATTTCGCGCTGATGTTGAGGACCCGATATCCCAAATGTCGTGTGATTTGGCGGTGGAGTTTCCTTCTGGTGATTTTATATTCACCTCGTATGGTTTCAAGAAGGTTCCAGTGTGGATAGAGGGGAGGAACTTGCCAGGCAGGCTTTATGCGTTGCACCTTCGGGAATATGATGTGATTTTGGGCATGGATTGGCTCAAGGCCTATGGAGCAATGGTGGATTGTGGAACGAAGTGGGTCTACTTTCAGCCTCCCCATAGACCCGCATTCTATTTCCAAGGTATTTGATCTACCTCGCCTCGTTTTCTCATTTTCGCTATTAGGGCCCATAGGTTGCTTGATGTCGGATGTCAGGGTTTTCTCCCTTCTGTGGTCATGGCAGACCAACAGTGTCCGGATGTGGGGGACATTCCAGTGGCGTGCCAGTTCCCTGATGTTTTTCCCGAGGATTTGCCTGGATTACCTCCCCAGTGAAAGATTAATTTTGTTATCGAGGTTGTGCCTGGTACGGGACCTTTGTCGAAGGCTCCTTATTGTATGGCTCCCGCTGAGTTGAGAGAACTAAGGGCGCAGTTGCAGGAGTTGCTCACCAAGGGGTATATTCATCCTAGCTTTTCCCCTTGGGGTGCGCCGGTGTTGTTTGTGAAGAAGAAGGACAGTAGTCTGAGGTTGTGGGCATGCTTTATTCAGGTCGCGAAAATCCACGCAGATCCTGATCTGTCCATTCTTCTTCTTCACCGGGACGATATTATCCAACCAGGTGGTATATTAGTTTTTCGCTACAAAGTCGACATCTATGAGCTTGTTGACCTCTTTGCAGACCTGGTTTATCAGCTCTAGCCGCATGCACCGGGGAGGCTGCTTCACCGGTTCCACCTTGGGATCAATTGCCAACATATGTTGGCTCACTTCAGGGCTGAGACTGGGCATTTCTTTGCAGTTCCAGGCAAAGCAATCGCGAAACTCTTGCAGGAACTTCACATACTCTTCTCTTTCCTAGGGAGGTATGAGGGCACTCAGAAAGGTCAGCCTGGGGTCGCTCTCCATGGCAAGATTAATTTTGATTAGCTTGATGACAGTAGCCTGACCGCCATCTTCAATTTCTGGTGGGGCCGACAGCAAATCGACAAAGTCTTGGTCTTCGCCCTCCTCAGCCTCGAGGATGCCGTAGGCCTCTTCTTGCTCCTCCTGACCCGATGTCATGGCGGCATTCACTTCGCATCCCTCTTGGATTACAGTCAGTGGGCCTGTGGGGTTCCCTAGCGCAGAAAGGCACAGGGCTGCCCCAGAGTCTTCTAGGTAATCATCATAGATGGCTTCGACCGAGGCCGAGATCGCTGCATTTTTAGGAGCCTGGTGCTGGATGGATATCATGTAGACTCCTCTTCTGGGGCTGCCTGTCGCATGGGGATGCGGCGGAGCCACCACATAAACTCCCATTCTGAGCTCATCCCTGTCAATCAGGTCTTGAGCAATATCTTTGAACACATAACAGTCCTCAATGGCATGACTGAGTGTCTAGTGATAAGGGCAAAATAGTGGCTCACCGCTTCTCCAAACATCTTGAGGCCTCTTGGACCTCGGGAGGGAAACCTTGCCATAGTGACAAGCCCAATCAAAGATGCCTCGAGTCTTTTCTCTTGGGAAGGAGTAGGGCTTCTGCAACTTTTCTCGCAATGTAAGGCCTCGCCCAGCTGGCTGTCTGGCTGAAGGGCTCGCCGTATTCCTCGCTCCCCTCCCCGACTGGACGGAGGTGTCAGGACTGGTGGCCCTGGACCAAGTCACGTCTTCACCCCACGGGCAGAGGGAGCCCTGGATTAGGTCAGCCACAAGTGTAGCTAATTGGGCCAATTGTGCCTTCAACATCTCGATCTCCTATTGCTACCTATGGTATAGGGCGAGCATGACGGGGTCGTATCTGGGAAGTCTTGGAGCACAACCCATACCTCCGTTCCTTGCCTCGCCAACAGACGAGGATGAGGGAACCCTAATGATGCGGTCCCTTGAGGTTGACCCATCGGAAAGGGAAAGACCTTCCCCGCGCGCCTGCGGTGGAGGGGGTTCCAGAGGAATACTTCTTCGTCTTGTGTCTCTTCAGCCAGTGGCATAGGTTGTCTATTGTGGCGGGCTTCCTGCAGGGCTGTAGCCTTGGCAGGGTCACCGCCGAGCGGGGCCAAAATTGATATCACATCGGCCTCGTAGTAATCTTCTGGTGAGAATCCTAGGCCCGGATGCTTGGTAATCCATAGAAGCCTCTGGTCCAGGTTTGGCGGGTTCCACATCCTTTCAAACATCTCCTTCTGGCTGGAGGGTTGATAAAGGGGAATCCTTTGTCTTCTGACCACCTCGGCTGCGCGGTCAGTCATGTAGGGAAGCCCTGAAATTGGGACGTACGGGTCATGAAGGTCGTCAGGGAGTCAGTAATCATCATCTCCTCTGGCTGGCTGTTCTCTGGCCACATAGAAAATAGTGGGTGGGCCTTCAAGATTTGGCACCTCAAAGGTCCTCAGCTGCTCGGCCGCTTGGCAGTCGAGCTCTGTTATTGGCTTAATAATTCCTGGCGGGACTCTGACATCCTCTAGCAGGTCTTCAAGGCAAGGTGCCTCTGGTGTGGGATAGATGACGAGGGGAAATGTCCTAAATATCCCTTCTTCTTCTGTAATGAATGGCACATGCGGAGGAGCCACATAGCCTGGGGGTGGCGGAGGAAACCAGCCCTCCGATTTTATCATCTTTTTCCCTTTGTCCCAGGCAGCTTTAGGAGCCTGCTTTGTCTCTTCCAGGTATAGATTAGCATCTGACAGGTGACACTCGAACACCTCAAATGGGTGGAGGTCAGTGAAGATCCTGACTTCTTTTCCCTCACACGGGTACTTGATGCATTGGTGCAAGGTAGACGGTGTAGACACCCGTTTTTAGCAGATAAGTCGAGCTGTTTTCTTGTTCTCCTTGTCAATGCCTGATTAGTCCTTAACTGGTGAATTTTCTATATTTTCAACCCTTGAACTCAATTTTTGTGCCCTTGGACTTAATTTCCATGTTCGCAAGAAATTTCAGTTTGAATGCTTGATTGTATGACCATTATCTAATAAAGTCCAAATAAATATGATAAATGTCAAGACTCAAGGGGGGGTCTCCAGGCTGTCTCCGAGCCAGATGGACGCTGAAGTGGCTCGAGTGGTGCTCCGCGTATGGTACCGATGGCTCGTCGGTCCGTGCTTCTCGCTCGCTCTGGTGTCTGCACCAGGTCCTGTCAAGACCGTTTTGACCAGGAACTGGACTGGGTCATGGGCTTGAGTGGCCAAGGCTTGGCTGCTCATCCCCTTGGGCAGTCCCGCCCTAACCGCCAATCCTCTTTAGCCTTTATGGGTCTGTCTGTTGTGCAGTTGGTCCCCAACCGTTCATCCCCCTTGAGCGGCCCCAAATGGACCGTTCATCCCCTTGAGCGACCACATTGTGACCACCCATCCTGTTGAATCTGTCGTCTTGTATGTTGGCCGTAATGGCTTGTCTCGTGTCCGTCTGTCTTTAGTTTGTGTTCTAGGGTGGTGTTTGTGTGTCGGTGGTTTCTCGATAGGTCGGTTCAGGTGACTGGGTGCGGTCTCTTCCCTGATTGTGACAGTACCCTAGCGACTCAATCTAGAACTGCCAGCGTCCTTATCTCTAGTCACGTAGTGGCCATTCCTTGACTGTCGGGTTTGCCTAGCGATTGAGTGCTGGTTCACTTTGCCCAGAGTGTCGTCCTCTGGTGTTTTCATTTCTGATTGTCCTGGCTTGCCCTTGTGGTCTGCCCGCTTTCCTGTGGGTGTCTCCGACATCCTATGAGGGCTAAGACTACATTATAAGGCAGCCATGGGTCTTCTTGCTTGTGATTAGATTCTCTTCCCTACTGTTGAGTCATCATTGTCTGGTTCTGGTCAACCCGGGGTCACCTAGTGGTTGACACGTAACCTTATGTGTTTCGACGGTTCTGTCTACTTCGAGACATGGTTCTAGTTACTGTAAGGAATCGTCTTACCTCATTCTGCACGTCCAGGTGTGCTGAGTGTTCTTGGTGTTCCCTCAGGTCTCTACGTGTCGTTTTCTTCACCAGCGTCATTTTCTCTAGCTTAGGATTGGACCGATTGGCGACTTGTTCTACTATTAGTGACGATCTTGCCTCTGAGTCGTCTGACTCAAGGATCGTTACGTGAGTAGGTCTAGTTGCCTTGTCCTGAGTTTATCGGCTATGGTTGTGCTACCATTGGTGCTTTCTAAGTAAGTGCGACAGTGCTCTCTTTCTTATCTGTACTTCCGCACTCATGTTTTGAGTCTCTGTGTCTTGTGAGCCTTCACTAGTCGTAGCCTTACGTCACATTATGGCGTGACGGCTCTTGTAGCGGGGCACCTTCCAAATATATGATTTTGAAGCTAGTTCCATGGACCCCCGGTCCAACCATAGCGTCCAGCAGAGGGGGAATACTAGCTAGAGGCCTAGCCTAGGCAAAAGTCAGTGTGTGCACACGTGGCCAGGGGCTTTGGACTGACGCCGACGGGCGTTCCCCTGTCTAGTCACTCGCGATGGTACTTTGGTTCTGGTTCTAACAATGTCTTGGTCTCAGCCTAGTCCTTGCGGTAGGGTACGCGGACAAGACACTAGTAGGAGCAGTATAAGATGTCAATGGACGCAGCTAGTTATTCTTCTGGTGAATGGCACACCAGTCACGTGGCACGTGACTCTTCACGGTTCTCTTCACGTTTCTTGTGCGTCGTGACCTTCCGAGTTAGCCCTCTCATGGTTGTACTCGAGGTCGGTGTCCTATCGTATGCATGACGTTCTAGTCATGTGTGGGATAGTGTGCACGACATTCTAGTCATGTCGTCTGGGTCTGCGTCTGTCTAGGGTTTTCCTAAGTTTTTTTATCGATTTTACAGGTCCCTTGCAGCATCGACAGATCGACAACTCCTGACTTTGTCAGCTCAGAGTCGCCTTCCTGTTGCTGCTTGGAGTAGTTTGGGGTGCTGAGGTTAGTTCGGCAACCACTTGTCTGGTACGACTTCCTCCCCCTCTTCCTTAGCTTGTTCCCTACTCCTGCGCCCTGTCTTTTCTTTTACTGCTTTCTAGTGGTAGTTTACAGCTTTCTAGTGTAGTTTTCCTTCTTTGCTACACCTGCTATTTCTCCTGTTGTTTTACTTATTCCGTGTTACTGCATGTTTTACAGTGGGGATCCACGTGACCCCTACTGAGCCAGTGACACGAGGCTCACCCCTACTTTTCAGGTGGGTCACTGTTCGTTCTGCTTCTGCAGGTCCTGGTGTGCGAGTTCGTAGTTGCCAGCTGGTACCATCGTTGGGCTTCCCCCGACTTTTTGGGTACATCTTTCTTTTCTGTCGACTGTACTGTTAGACTACTTGTCTTTCCTTTGGACGGGACTCTAGTATAATTGTTAAATGTATACTATTAATTAAAAAGTAATTTTATTTAAGCTACTTTAGGAAACTGATCTAATGAAATTTAGTTTACATTGTCACAAATCAAGTGGTGAATTTTCAAGCCGTTTAAGAGAAATTTTTTCAACAGTATCAAGACCAGGTTGGGCCCCAGTATTCTATAGTGGACCTGGCCCACGAGAATATGAAGCATGACGAGGAGTTCTCTACCTTCACCGACCGCTGGCGTCACCTGGCCGTGCAAGTCCCAGGGCATATTCTGGAGGGAGAGCAGATCAAAATGTTTATTTCCAATGCAATGCCCGAGTGTCGGTTTGTCTTAGCACTCAACGATGTCACTTCCTGACAATAGCTTTATAGCTGAGCCCACTTCATCCACCAACAACTTCTAGGTTCCCTTGACCCCGAGTCTCCTTCACCTTCTACACCCACATATGCCTCCTATCCATCATCTCCCATAGTCAGCCCTCCACCACATATCCTTTTATGAGTCGGCCCTCTGCTCCCACATACCCATATACCTCCACGTATCAACCCTCCATGAGTCAACCTACCGCCATCTAGAGTCAGCCTTCCACCTCCGCATACCCGCATGTGCCTCCACCTTCGGTCAAGGGAATACCATACCCTGAGCAGGTAGATGCCATCCATTACATTCTCGCTCCTATACCATTACCTAGTCCCTCCACTAGCCATGCACCCTTGCCTACGCAACCCCCACAACCATCTCTATTATCGTCCCATACCCCTCGACATCCACCTTGCCCGAAGTAGGCTCCTTATCGTCCTCCATAGTCAGAGTCATTTATTGATATTTTTAGGGCTTTCATGGCCACTCATGTGCTGCAGCTCCCTCCGGTTGTGCTTTGTCGACCCGCGGTTGGGAATATGCTTCAATATTGTGATTTTCACCTCCAACAAGGGCATTTGGTTGAAGATTGTCTCAAATTCTGAGAATTTGTTTATGGCTTGGAAGATCAGAAGAGGGTCGATTGGGATGCCAGGCATGAAGTTACTTTAGATCTTCACAGTGAGCAATAGTAGCAGCAAACGCCGCCCAGGCAGCCATCTCCATCACTTCAAGACCAGGGGCATTGTAGTTCTTCGATTAGTGTGGCGCCCGCTCCATCACCTGCTCTGTCGCCTACGCCACCTTCATCTCCACCTACCCTATCACCACCTTCACCTATTCCAACTCCCTCCCAAACACCTCCACAAACCCAAGCCTCTGCTCAGGCTAGTGCTATCTCTCCTTCCTCCTCTATTTCCACCCCCACTTCTACTCCTGATGCTGCTAGATGCGTCGTGTTGATGTGTCGAAGGTGGGTGCCACGACCCTCCACTTCCTCCGCCTTACCACCACTTTCATCATCTCCATCTCTACTATCCCCATTGCTCACGTCGCTATCTCCACCATCCTCACCATTGCCTAACCCATCACCACCGCCTTCACTGCCTCCTCTCCCAAAGACCCCAATTCCATAACCTCCACCATCTCCGCTGCCTTTGCTATCCCCTTCGCCATCGTTGCCCAAACCTAAGCAGGCTATACCTGCACCTTCACCTCCACCTCCACCTTTACCCCCTCCTACACCTACACCTACACTTGTGCCTTTGCCTCTACCTCAGCTTGTCATCGCTGCTATCCCTCCACCACTCGCATTGCCTTTACCACCACTTACGCCTTCCAAGACTTTTACACCCATCCATCCATCAATTTTCACCCCATGGAGTGGGTGTGTGCTGCCTATGGTGCCCCTCGGATCTGGTCCCAGGGAGATGATGAGCTAGGTCAGGACAGTTCAATGCCAGTTGTACATTACAAAATTCAAGATTTCATTTACCACATGCCTATTCGCGCCCTAGTCTCTGGCTATTTTGGGGGCGAGCTTGCCCTTCCAAAGATGGTTGCTAAGAAGAGTTCCCTTGCACTAGTGTCAATTTCTTCAAAAGCAAGGCCGGTGGCAATCTTATTGCTCATCAGTGGTTCAATTATTGATGTTGTTATTACCTCTCGCTCGCAGTTCATTGGCCAATAGGGGTTGTCTACTCAAATTGTGTTAACTCATACAGCCACCAAGAGTCTGATGGATTCCCTATTCAAGGGGCAATTGGCCGTATCTTCTATAGTCTCCATGGACATTCTACACATCCTATGCAGTCTCCCTCAATTTATCGGTGAGTCAGCTACGTCAACGCCACGCATTACTCTCCCTTTGTTTTATCCTGCTCTTCTGGTAAGGGAGTTATACTCCATGCCCGATTGTCGAGTGGAGATGCCGAATCTCATGCTGCTAGTGCCAAGTGACAAAACTCTGTGATTTTCTGATATTCATTCATTTGAGGAGGTATCTGTTCAAGAATGTCCGCCTACGGTTAGCACTGGGTGTCTAGGGGCAACCGCCCCGATGAAGTTCCAAGTTCACAGTCGGGCTAGGCCATCTGCCCGGTGGGCCCGTTATTTGAGAAAGTATTATAGATTGTAGGCCACTGACTCTACCGAGTGTAAAAATTGGCTCAAAAAATGGGATGACCGACCTAATTTTGCTCGGGAACTTCAGAGGGACAAATGCCAGAAAAAGTGGAGAAGAAGAGGAGAGAATACCCAAACAAGAGAGGGCCTCCTCTGCCAACTCTTTGGAAAAACCCCCTCCAATGGAATATGATAAAAAACAGAATGGGAGGGGGCATCCTCCAAAGAGTGAAAGAAAAAGAAAAGAGGGGAAACAACAAGCAGAAAGGAGGGGCTGTGCAAGAACAGTGAAAGAAGGAAGCTTGAAGAGCTGCCCCCCGAGGTGACGATATGGAAGGCGGAGAAGGGAGGGGAGGAGGAGAGGCGAGAATAGGACAAGGGGGCACTGCCTGATGCCCCCATCTGTCTGCTTCTACCTTCCCCCCAAGGTAGCGTTGGCCGTCCGACAGTATGAATGCGACATGCTCTAGCATGACGGACCCTCTTACTAGCCGTTCACCAACTGACGGACCCTCTTTCAAGTCAGAGTAGCAGGACCCTCCTCTCCCCTGCCGTCTACATCTTCACCCTCTGAAACGTCTCCCATGCTTCACCAAGACTAACAGCACAACACTTCGTGGAGAGAAAAAATTGCAGGGATAGTCGTAAGCGGTGAGGTGAGGAGGAAACGCTCTTTGGAGCCTTTTATAGGCCAAAGGGGAGCTGTTGCCTTAAAAGATTTTCCCCTCAAAGAATCGCGAAAGGTGGAAACCCTTTTTCCCAAGGCGGTTACCTCGTTGTCCACCAACACTCCTTCGATGGAAACACGCAAAGTGGCAAGTCATTTAAAGCATGGGAAGATGGACAGGCACCAGCGCCACGACAACCAATCGACACACAAGATATTCATAGAAAGAATCACCGCCTTTCCAACAACTACAAGTACAACAGTCAAATTGCACTAAAAGTAGTAAGGAATAGTCAATTCAGCATTTACTATTTCTAAAACTTATGGACGCAAGGAAAGTTTTACATGGTCATACCAAAGAAAAGAAAAGCAAAAAGCAAAAAGGTACATCAGGCCTTGGGCCCAGTACGAAGCTCAGCTGATGAAGGACCCTCAGCAGTGAGCGATTCACCCCCCGTACCCTTGGTGACGGCCGGTCCAGACACTGACCCCACCAGTGTGGGAACTGTCTCGATCGTGTGCCCTCCCGAGACCGCCGGAGTTGGCGATCGCTCTGACGAAATAGAGGCACCCCAACTTCCGCATTCGCTTGGTGACTGAACAGAAGAATCAATGGTATCTTCGTCTGAGTCATAGCATTGCCTGGAAGGAAAATTGAGCTCTTTGTGTGCCTACTCATAGGCCAGAGAGGTCGCTCGGCGATAGCCTTGGGAAAACTCCTTCCGCAGGCCCCGACGATAACCGGGCTCGTAGTAGGCAAAGGCAGCCTACTGGATCACCTCTTGGTAACCCTCTGAGCGTTTGTATTACTCGAGCGCCTCCAAGCCTGCCAGCTCCGCCTTCTCCTCGAGCTCAGCCGCCTTCTGTCCCACCTCGGACTGCCTCTACTCGGCTTCGGCTCGCGCGACCTCGGCCTCTGCCCGCTGTCGCTCAGCCTCTTGGACCCGGCCCTCGAACTCCTTACGCTCGGCCTTCCACTGCTCGGCACGCTCGGCCTACACTTTTCACTCTGCATCCAGGACTCTATCTTTCAGCTCGACCATATAATGGGCCTGCCCCAGCTGCTCGGCTGAGTCTTGAGCCTCTTTCTGGCTCGACTCCACTTGCGACCTGAGTGAAGCCACGTCCCACCGAAGAGATTCAATGTCACGGGTCAGGCGCTCGATCTTCCGGTTGGATGCACTACTGGCCCAGGCCAGAGACTCCCTCTCGGAGTTGACCCGAGCATACAGATTGTCCATTTCAGCCCCCAGCTGGGCCACAATCAAGCCTCCTTCCATGACCCGTTCGAGAAGCACGGATGGAGAGTTACGCCCGAGACTCCCCCGAATTGCATCCGAGGTCACAGAACGACACCTATGGTACAAGGAGGCTCGGACGATAGAGGTACCTATCACAGGAGGGACGGCCCTCTCTGGAGCAGCAAGGATCGGGGAACCCCCCCGGGTATTTCCACTCTCAGGGGCCCACTGGCTAGCTCGGGTTGGGCCACTTCCCCTCGCGCCTCCGCAGTCTCAGTCGGCTGGGATTGGGTCACTTCGCCATGCGACCGCTCAGCCTCGACCGGCTCAGATCAGGTCCCATCGTCCTGTGCCCCCTTGACCTCGGTAGGCACACCAGTCGTGGCCGTCCCCACCTGAGATGCACCCACCTCGGCCATGACCCCTCCGGCGATAGCGGCCCCCTCAGATTCAATGGACGAGAGGGCCAACTGAGTGTCCCCCTCGACTGAGCGAGCGGCCTCCGCCCTTCTCGCAGGCCCAGTAAGGGTGAACAACTTGGAGCATCATAAAGATGAATAAGGAGATGACCCAACTCATTGGTCATAAAATGGGTGTCAACACATGTGACCCTTCTACCTGTGGAAGGCTGTGTTTCATCGTCCTGTACTGATTCCCCTGCGTTTCGACCCGAATGGGGCATGGAATAGGCCGATTCGACCTTTCCCCTATTTTTCCCGTCGTAATGCTTTAGCGACCATTCCAGAGACCGCCACAGTCTCTGGCGGCCCTATGATAAACTACCACAGCCCTTAGGCATATCGATTTGTTCGAGGCTGGGTGAGCCTGGCGGCCCACTCTTGGACCGTCACTTGCCTCTAGTGCCCCTCTGCTGGTGCACCATAGCCTAGCAGTTCATCAAAGTTTGTGACTGTTAGTTCATTGTGGCGATTCTAGCTCTGACCGTCAGAGCTCTATAGCGCGCCTACATTAGGCTATTACATGTTGTTTCACCGAGTCAATGTTCTATGTCGGTTGGCTCTAGCGGCCCAACCTTCATGCGTCAGAGTCTTGTAGTGCACATATATTAGGCCTCTACAGGTCTGTCCATCTTAGATTATTGTCTAGGGTGGCTAGTGTGTGGTGGTTCACTCTTAGACCGCCAAGTCCGTGTAGCACGTCTATATTAGACCGCTATGGTGGTTTGATAGGGTAAGTCGGTTCAGGGTCAACTGTGCCTAGTGACCTATTCCTTGACCGCCACAGTGCCCTAGCGGCCCAACCCTTGACTGCCAGAGTCCTTGTCTCTACGGTAGGATGGTTCCTCTCTCGATTGCTGGCATTGCCTCGTGGCCGAGTGATCAACCGCTTATACTCCAGAGCATTATTTACTGGAGTTTCGATTTCTGATATGTCTTGGCTTGACCTTATGGTTTGCCCGTGGTCCCGTGGATGTCTCTTGATGTGGTATGAGGGCTATGACCCTGAGATAAGGTGGCCAGGAGTGTTCTTGTTGTGGGCCGTCTTCTATACTACTTTTTAATATCATTGTCTGGTTCTGGTCAACCCAGTATGGCCCAGTGGTCCACAGGTGACCTTGTGTGTGTCTCGATGATTCTGTCCAGTTCCAGACATGGTTCTGGATGCTGTGACGTATCGTCTTACCTTGTTCTACGTATCCAGATGTGCTGAGAGTTCTTGGTGTTCCCTCAGGTCTCCGTGAGTCATTTCTTATGGTGAGTCATTTTCTCTGGCTTAGGATTAGACCGATTGGCGACTTGTTCCACTTTGTACGACATTCTTGACTTCGAGTCGTGAGACTCTAGGATCGTTGTAGTTTCAGGTCTAGTTGTCTTGTCTTGAGTCTGTCGGTAGTTTCTTGTTCTGCCATTGGTGCTTTATAGTACGTGCGACAGTGCTTCTTGCCTGTCTATACTCCGACACTCGCATTTTAGAGTCTGTGTCTCATGAACCTCCACTAGTTGTAGCCTGACGACTCGTGTTGACGTGTCGGCCCACCTAGGAGTGGTGGCGAGGTAGTTCCCGATACACAATTTATAAGCTAGTTTTCGCGGGCTCCCTTGCTTTGCAGTAACGTCCACTGGGGGAGAAAACTAGCTAGAGGCCTGACTCAGGGCAATGAGCTAGTGTGTGCGCACGTGGTCAGGGGCTTGGACTGACGTCGACGGGCATTACCCTGCCTAGTTACTTGCGACTGTAGTACTGCTCTGGTTTTGACAGTGTCTTGGTCTTGGTCGTGCTTTTAGACGACAGGCAGACGAGCCACTTGTAGGCGCAGCGTAAGACGTCAGGGGACGCGGCTGGCTGTTCTTCTAGTGAGGGGTACTCTAGTCACGTGACACGTGACTTCCGCGTGACTCTCATGTTTCTCGAGCGTCGTGACCTTTTCGGGTCAGCCTCCTTGTGGCTTTGCCCGAGGTCAGTGTTATGTTGTGTGCATGATGTTTTAGTCATGTTGGGTCTGTCTAGATCTCTTCTAGGCTTTTTGTCTATCTTGCTAGTTTCTTTCAGTACCAACGGATCGACAACTTCTGACTTCACCAGTTCAGAGTTCGCCCTTCTGTTGCTGTTAGGAGTAGGTTGGGAGCCGAGGTTAGTTCGACAACCATGCTCATTTGGTACGGCTTTTCCCTTTTCTTTTAGCTTCCCTCTTCCTTGCTTGTTCCCTACTCCTTCTTCCTTTTCTTTACAGCTTTCTAGTGTAGTTTTCCTGCTTTGCTACACCTATTGTTTTCTATTCTGTGTTACTGCGTTTTTTTTGGTAGGGATCCGTATGACCCCTACTGAGCTAGTGACATGAGACTCACCCCTACTTTTCAGGTGGGTGGCGTCGTTCTGCTTCCACGGTTCCTGGTGTGACGTGTTAGTAGCTGCCAGCTGTACCTGTGTCGGGCTTCCCCTGACCTCAGTGTACATTTTTCTTTTCTGGATAAAGAATTTTACACAGTCGTCTAGGCATTAAGGTATTGGAGGCATTATCTTTTACACCAAGAGTTTATCCTCTTTTCTGATCATGAAGCCTTACGATTCCTCCATACCCAAAAGAAGCTGAATGCTCTCCACAGTCGTTGGGTGGAGTATCTTCAGGAGTATACCTTTATGCTTAAGCACAAAGCGGGGGCAGAGAATAAGGTGGCTAATGCGTTGAGTCATCGGATGATGATGTTGACCACCATGAGTGTTGAGGTGGTAGGGCTAGAGAGGTTGAAGGATGCCTATGTTGATTGCTTAAACTTCAGTCTGATCTATGCAGTCCTTCAGGCCAGTCCCTCGCATGATTATAGCGAGTTTGTGATACAAAAGGGTCACCTATTCTGTGGTGACAAGTTGTGCATCCCATGAACTTCTGTTCATAACTTTCTCACGTGGGAGTTGCACGCGGGAGGTCTTGCTGGCCACTTCGGTCGGAACAAGACCATAGAGTTGGTTGAGCATCAATTCTATTGGCCCAGCCTGAAGAGGGATGTTACTCGTATTGTGGCCCAATGCTGCACTTGTGCTATGGCCAAATAGAGGAAGCAGAATACCGGCCTCTATACTCCCCTCCCCGTCCCAAATAGTCCATGGCAGGACATTAGCATAGACTTTGTGTTGGGATTGCCCCGCACCCTCTGAAAGCACGACTCCATCTTTGTGGTCGTAGACAGTTTCTCCAAGATGGCGTTATTCATCCCATGCTCCAAAACTTCAGATGCCGCTAGAGTTGCCCATCTATTCTTTTCACACTGTGTCTCCAGGTTCAGACTCCCTCGAACTATAGTGTTAGATAGGGATGTACGGTTCACTAGCTATTTTTGGAAAAACCTATGGCACATGATGGGCACCCAATTGAAGTTCTCCACTACATATCACCCCAGAACGATGGTCAGACTGAGGTTGTCAATAGGAGTTTGGGGGACCTTCTTAGGTGTTTGGTCTGAGATCGTGTCTGGGATTGGGATTTGGTCTTACCTTTAGCAGAGTTTGCCTACAATGAATCGATCAATAGGTCTACCGTCATGAGCCCCTTTGAGATTGTCACCAGCCATAGACCTAGGAAACCCATAGACCTAGTCCCACCTCCCATCCAGTCTCGAGTGTCTGAGTGAGCCAAGTCCTTTGCCGATCATATTAGATAGTTGCATGAGCATGTACGTCGTAACATTGAGACTAGCAATGCACGATACAAGGCATTGGCTGATGCCCATAAGCACCACCGTGAGTTTCAGGAGGGCGATTATGTCATGATCAGGGTTAGACCTGAACGGTTTCCCTCGGGAGCTAAGAAGAAGTTGCACGCTCGTCGTGCTGGTCCCTTTCGGGTAGTGAGGTGAGTAGGATCAAATGGATATGTTATGGACTTGCCAGAGGATTACGGGATCAGCTCCACTTTCAACATCTCGGATCTCGTCACTTATAGGGACCCATCGGTGATACCCAGTAAGCCATTTGAGCCGTCTCCACCCCTTGTGAGTGACATCATCCTAGAGCGTCCACCTCCAGCTGTCTTACCTCAGCAGCATGAGCAGATAGAGCATATAATGGACGAGTAGGTAACGACTCCTCGAGGTGGGGTGTACCAACACTATTTGGTGCGATGGAGGGGATGGACCTCATTCGATGATACTTGGATCACCTAGGCCGAGTTACAGAGGATAGATCCAGATCTTATGGATCGATACCAGAGCGACTAGGACCCTTACCCGATAGGGTCGAGATTCTCCCACTCGGGGAGAATTGATGAGGACACCAGAGCCCGTGATCGGCTTGACTCAGCCAGCCGATGGTACTAGACACGTAGCACGACTCGGGCGATGCCGACGTCATTGTGGCTCGGGGACAGCCTGAAGCCTCCACCTAGAGTTTGATACTTTTAGTGTGTATTTAGACTATATTTGGTATGTATTTGGTGTGTTAATTAGGCTAAGTTAGTGGGTTTATTTGTAAAAGGCTAGTATGGCCCGACGGGGCCCCCACCCTCTCTCCCATTGGGCCACCTACATGCTTGTGCCAATAGGGGCTGGTCCATGACCTAACTTGGACTTGGACCAAGAAAGAGAAAAGAAGAAAAATCCAATTGTTCTTCTTAAAGGGGGGTGCCCCCGATTTTGTCCTTTCTTGTATTATTTTTATCTTAGGCCATTTGACCACATGGGAGAAATACTTTCGTATTCTCCATTTGTCCCTCCCTAACCCTAGATCTGAGGGTAGTAGCAGTCATTTTCATTTTCATATAAAAGCCTTTTATTTCCTATTTTCATGGCAATTAAGAATAAAAATTGAGCATTTTGGGCAAGAAGCCCAAGGGGTGCGCCTCCCTCTCTCTCTTGTTCTTCCCCCTTCTTCCTCCAATATCCAGGGTCCCTTCAAGGAGTGATAATATCCATAAATAAATAAGACATAATAAAAAATTGCCATAAATATTATTAATAGGAATGGGATTGTTTGTGAAATGACGTCGTCACTTCATAACTGATTAGCTTACAGAGCATACACTTCTTTCACCGACAACCTACATATTTGCCAAATATAGAAATTATACCTCAAATTATTTATCATGTTTCACCTCAATCGCGAGAGCATCCTTACTTGTATATTACAAGCAACTTTATGCTGCTAGTCTTGAACACCTTGTCACCATGTGACCTCTTACATCGGTAAACTATGATTGCCTTGCATCATGTCCCATGACCCATGTATTGACTACAAACATGCATGTGCTAAACCAATGCCACCCAACACAAGAGTCACACCGCTAGCCTACAGCAAAAAAGTCATCATAGATTTAGAGAGCCACCATGAATGTTGCTACATGTCGACCCACCACATTGGTGAACCGATGTTAGATAACCCCCACCTAGTTACTCTCTTTCTTCTGAATTTGATTGCTACAACCAACACTTTGATCGGTCTAAATTACGAACTATAGATCCATCGAGTCAGCACTACTCAATAATAGACCAATCTAATCTATAGGTTTTAGAAAACACCATCATGCAATACTCTACCTTCACACTTGCACAATCTGTCGAGAACCCTCTGGAGATGTCACATGCATGATCCTACACACATTCACAGCAACCATAGTTTAATGATCAAGGATGGCGACTTTACTCCCAATGCTACTCCGTAGTCCTCTAACAAACTTATTCACCCTCCTCGACTCATCTCCATAAATGTGAAGAGCATACTTCTGTTGCTTAGTAAACATAGCATCATAGTCTGCCGCCGACATTCCTCCCTGAGTCGAATTCATGACTCCACCTCCTTTCTATCTCTCACGTGTTGTAGCAAGAACTTGTCGTGAAAAGCATCCAAAAATTCTCCGTAACTAAAGTCTATGTCTCTGTCCAAGAGGGTGGGCCTTAAAGAGCCCACGTCGAGGACGTAACCCCCTCCTACAACTCCTCCGCGGGCAGGACTCATGAAACCAACGTACTATTTAAACTTGGAAAACTATCCAGTGTAAGGTAAGGCCACTACACGCCTAAACCCCCTAACCTAGAACCACTTCACCTCTTTGGTGGAGAGGGATCTTGTGCACCTTCTTCCTCTTCCCCTCATAGCTTCGTATCACAGCTCTACAAGTCCGCTGACTTAGGCATCGGAGGGCTTCCCCCAGGGAACCATCCCTGGGCCCCCTGATTCATTTCCCTTTCTTGCAGTTCGTGGTCATCTTCTCCGGCTCAGAACCAACACGAGATCATGCCTCTTCATCTGGCGCCATCTGTGGGAAACGATCGAAGAGCCAGCATGGTACGAAGGAGCTCAGAGAAGAGGTCTGCTGGCGACAGGGGAAAGGCCGTGGCAGCGGCGAGAGAAGCACCTTCCCATGCCACAGAAAACCCACCCTCCAACACCAGCAGCCCCACCAACGAGTAACCTCCGCTCGCGGTGGCGGGACTACCCCCGACTGGGAGCGCCGACGTCTTCCAAACCCTCAACGCGAAGCTGGACGTCCTCGTGGATCTCATGAGGACCCAGGCGACTAGGGGGGAGAAGTCATGCCTCCCCCAGGAAAGTCCCCCCCACGGTAACACCTCCCAACAAAACATTGGAGGACATTTTACCCTCCAGGGATGACGGCTTATCCGCAACAGGTCAGGTGAACCTTCACAAGCCGCTCCCCTAGAGCAGGAAGCCTCCTTCACCCGTTCCAAGAGACTGAAGTCCCCGATGGGCACCAGGCCAGCCTCCAGGTCCGCCCCCCTAGCCCCTCGGCCCAATGACATCTAGAGTTGTCTCTCTGACTATGAGACTTCGAGAGGCGTTTCGCAGAGCAAGAGCGCGCCCTGTAGAAGACCTCTCCTACAGAAGATGAAGAGAAATCCCCATTCTATGACCACATCTTGAAGGCAGAGATCTCCCCCAAGATCTCCCTTCTGACCTTCAAGTCATACGACGGCCAGGGCGACCCGGTCGATCACTTCGATAGTTTCGACGCCCTGATGACCCTTCACGGGGCGTCCGATGCCATTAAGTATCGAGCATTCTTGACCACCTTGGTCTAGGGCGCTCAGGCATGGTTCTGAGCCCTCGCCCTCGGATCTATCCTGTACTCCAAGCAGCTTGGGCGAGTATTTAAAGAAAGTTTTGAGGGTAGCGGCCCCCCTAGGTTGGTTGCGGGGTTGTTGGCTCTCGAATAGGAACAAGGGGAGAGGCTCCGGGGTTATATCAACCGATTCAAATCGGAAGCCCTGAGGATCCCCCGCCTGGACGTAGCCTCGGCCATAACCGCCCTGACCGAGGTCACCCGTGATGAAAATCTCCATCGTGAACTCGTCCTCCACCCTCCTTTGACCCTTGCCGAGCTAGTGACTCTGGCTCTATGGCATGATGAGTGCGAAGAGGTCCTCAACACGTGCCGAGGCGCAACTGGCTCGGGTCTGGAGGGGGACAAGAAGTGAACGTTTGAGCCTATCTCGGGCCGAGGGAAAAGGCAGAATCGAGATGGAGAGTGCAAAGAGCCATCTCAGAGATACGAGCGGTACACTCCCTTGACCGCTCCGGTATACGAAATTTATGAAGACATCAAAGGCTCGGGTCTCCTCCACCAACTTGAGCCTATGAAGGTGAAACACCGCAATCGCAGCAAGCACTGCCTATTCCATAGCAACCACAGGCACCACACCGGTGATTGCCACCAGCTCCAGGATGAGATCGAGCGCCTCATTCGCCAGGGACACCTATCCCGATACGTATCCCCACAAAAGGAAGGCTGAGGCCCCGGTGACGAGATTGACAATGCCCCCCGTGGGGTCCACATGCGACCGCCTACATGTGTCAAGGATGTACAACACCTTACTGGGTGAATTGCCGCGCTCAACCAATTCCTGTCCCGAGAGGCCGAACGATGCCTACCCTTCTTCAAGCTATTGAGGGGACCCAAAATGACGTCTGCCATGTTCGCATGGGATGAGGAGTGTCAAAGGGCGTTCATCGAGCTTAAAGAATTCCTGGCTTCACCCCCGGTGCTGTCCAAGCCGGTCCCAAGTGCTGTCCACGTAAGCTCGGTCCTAGTCAAGAATGACGCAGGAGTCGAGAGACGGGTCTATTATGCCAGCAAGGTGCTTAATGAGGCCGAAAGGAGGTACCCCACAACCAAGGGACTCGTGCTAGCATTGGTTACCTTTGCCAAGTGCCTTCGACCCAACTTCCAAGGGCACTCCATCGTCGTACTTATCGGTGAACCCCTGAAGAGAGTCCTTGTGCATCCTGAAGCCTCAGGATGCCTCGTCAAATGGGCCATCATGCTCGGGGCTTATGACATTTTGTACCAGCCTCACTCGGCCATCAATGGAAAAGCACTCGCAGACTTCATCGCCTAGAGCACCGTCCAGACTGAGGAAACGCTCGTGACCGTGCCTGGGCCAGCTTGGGATCTGTTCGTTGATGGCTCCCCAAACTCGACCGGGAGTGGTGCCGGCATCTTCCTTAAGTCCCCTGAAGGAGCGGAGCTATAGTACGCCTTAAAGTTCAACTTCTAGGCGTCCAACAATGCCTCCGAGTACGAAGCTCTTATCTCAGTGGCCCGGATGGCCCGACGGTTAGGGGCTGAGAGGGTCAGGATTTACACTAACTCCCAGTTGGTCGCTAGTCAAGTCAACGGTGATTAATCGGCTTGGGAAGAACCAATGATCAAATACCTCCAATGGGTCAAGGGGTTGGCACAACAGTTCGAGCACTTTGAGATAGTCCGGATACCTTGAGAGAAAAACTCCCGCGTGGACGCCCTCTGTCTTCTGGCCTCCTCTCTTGTCCCTGAGGGCACTCGATTAGTTCTCCACGAGGAATTAGAGTGACCGAGCATCAATTCAGAGCTCATGATCGTTGACTCAGCCTCCCCGAGCGACTGGTGTACCCCCTACTTATCTTGGCTTCGAGACTCAAGAGAACCCCTCGACCCAAGGGACGCTCGAAGACTAAAATACCAAGCTCGGTGCTTCGTCCTCCTGGACGACACTTTGTACCGTAGATCTTTCTCAGGCCCCCTCCTTAAGTGCATCAGTACCAACAAAGCTAGCTGAGCGGTGCAAGAAGTTCATGAAGGCGTGTGCGGAGCACATCAGGAAGGGAGGTCGCTTGCCAGAATCTTGCTTTGGCAAGGATACTGGTGGCCTACACTCCAGCGCGATTGTTCAGCATACGTACAGAAATGCGACCGGTGCCAGCACTTCGACCACCTAGTCCACCAACCAGCGTCAGAACTTGTCACCCTGACTGAGCCTTATCCATTCGCTTGGTGGGGGATCGACATCCTCGGGCCATTCCCTATGGCTCAAGCCCAGAAAAAGTTCATCATCGTCGCCATCGATTACTTTACCAATTGGATTGAGGCCAAAGCTACGGCTAGGATCACCGAGACAGTCGTATGGAGTTTCATCTGGAAGTCGATCATTTGTCGCTATGGCATCCCCTGAGTGATTGTGAGCGATAACGGTCGACAATTTGATTCCCATTATTTCAGAGACAGATGCACCGACCTCGGCATTCGTAACAACTTCACTTCGGTCGCCCACCCTCAGGCTAACGAGCTGGTCGAAAATGCCAATAAAACCATATTAAAAGGCATCAAGACTAGGTTCGATAAGGCCAAGGGAAGCTGACTTGAGGAATTGCCAAGCGTACTATGGTCGCACAGAATGACTCACAGAATGGCAATCGGTGAAAGCCCCTTTCAGCTGGTGTACAACACTGAGGCCGCAATTCTGTTGGAAATTGGCGATCCCTCTCTCTGAGTCATCTGCTTTTCACCCGAGGTCAACGAACAGAAATTGCTCGAGAACCTCGACCTAGCAGATAAAGTCCGAGAGATAGCCAGTATCCGAGCAACGGAATACCAATGGCGCCTCACTCGATATTACAACGCCAGAGTCTGAGATAGACACTTTCAGTCGGGGGACTTCATCCTCAGAAAAGCCGAAGCCTCCCGACCACTGGAGGCGGCGGGCAAGCTGACCCCCAACTGGGAAGGACCATACCGTGTGGTCGAGACGCTCGAAAAAGGGGGATACTGTAACACCCATAGTTTAGCAGATCCTTAGTAGTGCAGATCTAGGATTCGTCCGGTGAATTTTGGCTATTTACCAAGTCTGCCTAGGAGGATACTCTGCTTGGCCACTCGGACTATATGGATGTCCTTCTTGCCCAGAAGATTGAAGGCATGAAGAAAAGACAAAATGTGCTTATCCTTCGGAAAGTCAAGTCTGTAATCCCGGCTGCGGTCAAACTCGAAATGACTGCTGTTTGAAAGTGTTAGCCGCCCGGTGTCCATCGTGTCGGTCTCCGAGTCAGAAGAGTCGGCCACTGCGGCAAGGCGATCTCGCCCTTTATCAAGTTCATTAATGTTCTGCCAGGTCACGACTGGCCTTGCTGATCTTCCGGATGGAGTACTTGTTTTCTGTGCAGTGCGGAGGGAGCTGCCAAAGCCATTGTTATATCTGTGACAAAGATAACGAAATCAGAAAAATATTTCTATGAACAGAAAAATTTTGATAGAGTCTCTCCTTAAACGGGAGCATGCCAAATACAACATGGGAACACGTCCACACACCAGGGTGAGACAGTCCCTAAAAATAGAGCCATAGGTGATACACCTAGGCCGAATGGACACCGGGGGATGTTGGTTCCGAGGGCTAGCCTACTAGGAACCTCCCCGAAGCCATGAAGTGAGAAGGGGTCGGATCCCTTAGGAATTGGATGAACAGGGCCTTGCCCCATCGTCTGGCTACCATGACCCCACCGCCGAAGAAGAAGGGTGAAGCTCGCCGCCGCCCTCGCCGTGCTCGGAGAAGAAAGAGGGAGAGGGAAGGAAAGAATGAGCTCTCCGCAGCTATAGCCCTCGCCGTGCTCAGGGAAGAAAAGAAGAAAAGGGAGAGAGACTTGCTGCCGTTCGCCGTAGTCGGAGAAGAAGTGAGGTTTTCCGCGGCCGTCGGAGGGGAGCAACAGAAGTGGGGTTTAAAACCCTCTGGGGGGGTTTAAGAAGAGGGATGGGGGAGATGAATCGGCGCTAGACCGCGCCGATTCGCCGCCCCGCTATCACAAGGGTTGCTGACTCACCGGCCCGCAGAAAGGAGCCGCCCCTGTGCCGACTCACCCTTGCCCAGCTCTCCGCGAACCCTGGTGCCGACTCAAGGAGGTCAAAGCCTGGCGCCGACTCAAAGAGATCAAAGCTCGGCACCGATTCAACCTTGTGTACAGGGCGCCGATTCAGCAAGGTCAAATCCCCTACATTCAAGTCAAACCCTGGCACTGACTCATGGCAGCTAGGGCTGCTCGCCGACTTAGCCTTGTGTAGCGAGTTTTCAAACAAAGTGGGCCCCACTTTTAATAGCTATGATGAAATAAACACATCTGCGGGCCCCGCGTTGCTTGTCCCTCACTCGCGACACCCGTGGCTGGGGAGCATTTGTTGACATCTAAAATATTGCTATGCGGCAAGCACGCTGTAAAAGTCGGGAATCTCCGGCCAAGCGAGAAGAAGCTAAAGAAGGTTCAAAGAAGGGTCCTCTTAGATTGCTGAAGTCTCAAGTCACCTGACAAGAGCGTCAGGAACTCAGCAACTCATCACCTCAGGACATCTGGAGAAGTCTACAACAAACCGGCAATGCCGTACGGCCTGCCGAAATCAACAAATCCAACAAATCGGTATCAACTCGGTCACGCCGAACAAACCCCCTATCTCGTCTGATCTGGACAGAAATATACGTGGTGGTCCGCCACCTGATAAGAAACCCTCCCGAGGTGAAGAAACGTCTTTGGTTTCTCAGAACAAGGTGCCGAAGGCCATGTCAGCAGAAAACCTGAGTGACCCGACTCAGGTACACCCTTTTATCGGAAAGATCCGTAAGCGGCCAAAAAGCTACCTAGTTAGGGTGAAAGTACTCCGAGTGATAGCTCACTCGATAAGGATACCACACGTATGCACGGAGCGGGCTTGGTAGCACAAATCATAATGCCGAAGGCTGAATCAGGATAAAACCTGAGTAATCCGACTCGAGTTCGACACGTGTCGAAAATCGCTCGGAATCCCAAATCGGGGCCCGGAAACGAGGAAATTTACATTCTGAGGCTACCGCATCAAACCCCAAGCTGCACCGGAGGTTGGGCTTCCATCAGAGTCGGTTCCGAGTTAACGAGCCAAAAATTACAAAAATGCCCTCAATAGCATGAGTCGGCGCCCCCCTCTATGAGTCGCCCCCCCTCATGAGTCGGCGCCCCCTTTGCCTTGCGTTGGATCGGCGCCACTGCCCGCTGAATCGGCGCCCGCCTTCTGCAAGGCGCGGAGTGGTGGGTCCGCGCAGGGTTGCCCATCCCATCCCCTGGGCGATACTCTGTTTCGGCTATAAGGAGACTTACCTTCGAGCGCCGCAAGAACAAGAGAACAACAAGGAGAAGAAGAGAAGGATATAGAGAAGAGAAGATGCGAGCAAGAGAGAAAAGTGAGAGAGAGAGAGTTGCTAGGTGGGTCTCTACTGCAGAGAAGCCCCAAGGGGGCCAAGGGATCCGAGACCTGATGTAGACCACTCGTAATAGACGTCATCCGTGGGAAACCCCGGAGTTGTATGTCTGGTCTGGATGCTACGATGCCTCATGCCAGGGGTTGGGGACCCGGGCGAGGTGATCGCGCTTCTGCGGTTCGGGTCGGGACACATGAACTGGGTGTTGGGGAGCCCTGCCCCCAGGCTAGGAGGCCCGTGTGGGGAGCTGGCTTGGTGGGAGCACGGGATTGACGGCTCGAGTAGAGTGCTGAGGAGTCGAACACCATAGGGTGGAGACCCACAATGGAGGTCAACTTGGCTGGGGCTCGGGGCTGGAGGCCCAAGCGAATCGTAGGACTGGAGACCAGAACCTGGGACGCAAGGCTTGCGTCGGGAGTCAGTCGAGACTGGGCCCGAGGACTAATGCTTGCCTGGGCTGGGACTGGTCTGGGACCCCTACGGGCACTGGTGGCAGGAGAGCCGAGCCTGACCCTCAGCCTGGTTGTCGAGACTAGCAGCTGGCGTGGCGCATTGGCGACGCTAGAGGAAACAAGAGCTAGGGGTGGCGGTGGAGCCGCCATGGGGACCACACCCAAGAAGTTGGGTGATTCGACGACAGGATGAAAGCTACCAAAAGTGATCGGCACTGCCAAGTAACCCACCAGTGCATGGGTGGTGACTGCGATGGGACCGTAGGCGACAGCCGCCATAGTTGCTGGAGTCCTGGACAAGCTGAGGCGACGGTTGTGAGTGGTCATCAAACACGATCCGACAACTAGGAGATGAACTAGAAGCTGTTGGGAAGTGCGAATAGGTGCTCTTCTGCTACCCCTCCTGCAAGGACAGGAAAAGGGCACCCGAACTTCAGGGCTGGCACAAACTTTCGCTTAAGCAAAAAGAAGAGAGACAGGATATGTCCCACTGGGCATGCCATCCTTTTTGTTTCACCCTCAGGGGGGGGGTCTACCGAGGCGGTGTGGGCAGTGACTAGAGTGAGGGGTAGGATATAGATATGGGAGAGATGTCAGAAGTTAATGGGCCTCGGGCACCCCTTCTCATGACCATACCCATCTCAAAGCGGCACCGTGCACTCGCCTTTTACGGAGAGTCAAGGGGAGACCGAGTGACACGAGAGGTTTTCCAGGTTAACGGGAAGCGTGGCTGGGGTGCGGGCGTGCCAGTTGATTTCTCGACAATCACTCGTGGAACCAAACATTTAACTGGGGATGCAACGCCAGGGCACGGCACATGAACTCAGGGGATGAGTGACATGTGCAGGGAAGAGCGGTTCCCTGGGTGCGAGTGCGCAAGCGACTGTGGGGAGTCATGTACAGGATGTCTTTCCCCACCGACCACAAGCAGTCAGTGTTTATTTACATCGGATTGAATCTGAAGACCTTCGTTCCGTGCCGAAGAGAAGTCCTCATGTTCCTGAAGCCTGGGGTGAAGAGCCGAGAGCACTTTGCAGCTGTAGGTTCATCTCAGACTGGGTAGTGTTGGCTAGGGGTAAAGAGTGCTGGTGGTGTAACATTGAGATGTATATATTTTTATGGGCGGGCTGTGACACCCCGGGTACAACAGGGGCATGCCTCAAGACAATTTCGTCGTGCTAGTCGGTCCCCGGGTCTATGCGTGACATATGAACACATGCGTGCTTTATAGATGGTTCCTCCCGTGACGTGGGCCATGGCCGCGGTGCCGAACGGGGCTTGTGGCTAGCTGGGCGACTGAGGGGATACATCGATCCGGTTTCTGGGTGAGGGTCGATCACGACTCAAGTTGAGCAGTCAGACGTGACCTCGTTACTGAGGAGGAGCAAGACGTCATAACATGTGTGTGGTCACGGCTGACGGACACGTGAGGGGCGATCCTGGCATAAAGGGGCGTCTACCCTTGTCGTAGCGTCTCACATGAGGTTGGTGTGGACTTGTATGCCACAGCAAGCTAACACGTGAGGGAAGTGCAAAGGACATACCCTCGGCGTGCCAAGCCGACTGACAAGTCACACACATGCAATTCTCCTTGGCTCGTTGTAGAGAGCCACTCGAAGCCTTGGAGCTATCTGCGTTGACTGTTGAGTGCCGGATGCTGAGTGTCCTGGGTGCCCAGTGCTAAGTCTCAAGTGCCCACCCCTTGAGCCCATAAGGGGGTTTTATAGGGGATGTTGAAGGGTGATGGGGACATCCCCGACCACTCTACATTTTGCGAGAGTCCCGTTGCTCGCCAGCTATGCTTCATCTTGTTCGCCACTTTATTTCGAGTCATACGATGTATTTTTCATTTTCTTACCATGTAATTTTTCTCTTATTTGAGTCCAGTACCTAGGATAGGTAGTTATTTACCTAAGTCTTAAGCCATTAAGTTGGTTTGATAGGTTAATGGGCCCAATTATATGGGCTTGGCCCAGGGGTGCCCCCTTTCTCCCTTGGTTAGCGATCCACGGGCGAGGTGACGACGCGTGGGACCTGCTGAGACGCGTGGTGGAGCGAGGAACGGCGTGGATTTGGCATGATCCTGAATGGCAGATTCGAAGCCGGCGATTTGGTTCGCGGCGGCATTCTCGGCGCGGATTAGTCACCTCTGGCGCTCGATTTCTGTGGTGGAGGTAGGGAGATGGACCCTCTCTGCGTTCTGCACGTTTTGACTGTAGTTTCATGTAGAATGATGGCCGATCGGGGGAGATCGAGCCAGTTTAGCGTAAACCGTCATTTTTGGGGTTCGCAGGGTTGGATGGAAAATGACGTCCTTTCGTAGCGTAGTTAGTGTCAAACTGACCGCTGGGATGTCAGGATCCCAACCCCACTAGTTTCATGTCGATTGGTTATCATTTGGGGCCGGTAGGAGTCCGGGAACCCTGGTGACTCGATTTGGGTCGATTCGTCTAAATCACCTGGATCTCACATTTTTAATGCGTTTCGGTGTGCGCATGTGGCGTTTTTGGAATCCTGAAAGGATTTCCCACCGAATGGGTGTATTTCCCCTGCGCTACGGCGTGCATGGGGCATGGAACGGGCCGAACTGGCCATTCCACCGTTTTCACCATCAGGTCAGCATGACGGTCCTACCAGAGACTGCCATGCTGCATAACGGTCGCACGATAGACTGTTATGCATCGCTCGCTATTTTTTTATCTTCGGAGGCCTTGGAGCATAACGGACTGGCCTTAGCCCGTTATGTGGGACATTAACGCCCATGCCAAGGTGCGTTATGGTCGGTGGATTTCGAGGATCTGACATGTCAGATCCCTCGTTGACCGTGTCTGCCTCGAAGACTGGGTCAGTCGGTTTGCATAACGGTCTTCTCCCCATGCGTCATGTATTAGATGACGCGCAGGTGTAGAGCCGTTATGGTTCCCTGACCGTGGCTTTGACTGGGTCGAGAGGTTGGCATAACGCGCCTCACCCAGTCTGTCGTGTGTCTGTAACGGACGTGCTTTGGTCCGTTATATGCCGTGGCCTGTGGCTACTCGTTTTGGTGTCTGTTTTGGTATAATGTATCTCTCCATGTGCATTATGCCTGTATAACGTGACAGAGGTAGTCTGTTATATGTTGCGTTGGTCTGTCTAGCATAACGCCCTCCGGCGGTGCGTTATGCAGGCGTAATGCCCCTTTGGTGGCGCGTTATACTTCCTGTTGTAGTCTTCTGTCTGGTTTGCATGGCGCTCCTCTTGTGGTGCGTTGTGTGGGTATAGCGCCCCTTTGCTGGTGCGTTATAGTCCTGATTGGCTGTATTGACCATCTGTTTGTGTGTTGTGTATCCGTATGTCCTAAGTTCTCGTTTAGGATGGTGTTTGTCTGTCGGTGGTTGTCTGGATTGGTCAATTAGGTGATTGGGTGTGGTCTTTTCCTAGACTACGACAGTTCCCTAACGGCTTTTATCTAGAAGCTACCGTTGTCCTTGCCTCTGGTCGTGTAGCGGTTATCTCTCGGCTGTTGGGTTTTCCGTAGCAGTTGACTGATGAATCATTCTACCCAGAGTGTTGTCATCCTCCGCCACTTGTGTTCTTGGTGGTTCTGCTTGCTTGTGTTGCGGCAGCGGTGGATGTGTTAATGTGTCGACATCTGAGTTTGTTTGTGTCATGTCTGGTTCCTGTCAACCCAGGTTGGCCTAGTGGTTGACAGGAGGCCTTGTCTTGTCTCGGTGGCCTTGTTTGATTTGAGACATTAGTTCTGGATATCTCGAGGTACCATTCTACCTCGATTTATGTGTCCAGGTGTGCTGAGGGTTCTTAGTGCTCCCTCAGGTCTCTGTGTTTTGGTTCTCGCGGAGCGTTGTTTTCCCTAGCTTAGGATTAGACCGATTGGTGGCTTGTCCCACTGTGTGCAACAATCCTGACTCAGAGTCGTAGGACTCAAGGACTGTTGTAGTTATAGGTCTAGTTTGCCTTGCCCAGTGGGGTCGGCAGTGTTCTGTGCTACCACTGTGTGCGTGGTACTGACTGTGTGTACTTCAACGCTTGTGCTTCAGAGTCCTCGAGTTTTGTGGCTCTTCTTTGGTTGGTGCCTTATGACGCTCCTGGGGCGTGACGGCTGTTGTAGCGGGGCACTTTCTCCTTGAGACACGATTTTTAAGCTAGTTCCGAGGGCCCCCCGACTAGGCCGCAGCATCCGCAGGGGGGTGGGGGAATACTAGCTAGAGGCCTGGCTTATCGTCGATAGCCAGTGTGTGCACACGGAGTCAGGGGCGTTGGTCTCACGTCGACGGGCGTGACCCTGGCTAGACCTTGCAGTGGTGGTTTCCACGTGGACCTGCTACTTGGCCTTTTTGGTGGACAGGCCACCCTTGGCTGGTTGTCGAGGTACTTGTGGAGTGAGTTGTGGTGCAGCGTAAGACGTCAGTGGACCCTCGTCTTCCTATGCACCGGTGTCTATTTTCGCAACCCACAATGAAACCCTATCCTCCTTGCCTCTCTCTCAGTTCATCCCATTGTCTCTTCTCCACCGTACCATCCCGTCACTGTTACCTTATTTGATTTCATTTTCCTAAGTTCATTCTCCATTCATTGTTCATCTTTCTTTCCCATTCTATTTTTCTTTCATCCCTGTTAACGACGCTGTCGTCGATCCATCTTCTATCATTGAAGCCCGCCTTGCATGATGCCGGCAACTGACCCATGGTCGGTGACGATCGCGGCCACGCCGCCCAGTAGGCCGGACCACCACTGGACGGCCGTGTTGTCCCAGCTGCTAGACTGCCACCAGAGCAGTCCTCCACGGCTACGAAGGCCCATCTCCGATGGGCTTGGCCCTATTTGCCCCGCCCGCCCCAGCGAATGGTGCTCCTCGAGCCTATTGAGGCACCTTTTATCGAAAACCAGTTGGCCAGCGGTGGCCACCCCTTGAACAGCCTGTCCAACACCACACACGATGGAAATGAGACAGAGCAGGAGGGCTCAAAATAGGGGTGATGTGACGCAATCCCTTGGACCTAAATTCGCAAGCAAGAATGACCCGGTGATCTCACTCAAGCAGACTCACTCGCTTCGCGCACACCCGGGTCCGTAGGTGGACCGGCGATGGTGATGAGGTTCCAAGGTTAGACCTTGAGATTCCAGGAGTTTGGCTAGCTTGGGGATGAACCCCTAAAGATCTAGGATGCCCGATTCGACTGGGGGCCAGCACGCCGAGGGCGTGGGGTGTAAGGCCACTCTCACAACTCGCTCCGCGGTGGCACTCGATTTGGTGGATTCCGGACCGGGCACTCGCTCACTGTCCGACGGACAATTGAAGGCAATATGAACCAGCAAAGATAATACTACCAGCAGAGGAGAGTGATCAGGAGCTCACCTGATCAGCGTGAAGACGCCGATCCTGGCCGGAGACGAAGGCGAGCGGGGAGGCGTGGGTACGTACCCGCACGCCGCGTCGATGTAGCTTCGGATGGCGACCTGCTAATACACTCACTACACCTCACGTAGAAGGGGGATCTCAAACTTGAATTACAATCAAAACTACTTCCTCGCAGGGAGAGGCGCTAAGCCGGCCAGGCGGGGTAGGGGAGAGCTTAAATGAAACCAAACCGGTGAGTGATGTCGGTTCTGTTTGCCTTTAGGAATAGGGGATAGGCAGTCGCAGTTGTTGCTATTGCAGCCACTCACGATTTTTTCCGGAGACGAAACCAGTGGGAGGGTCTTCGTAACTAGATCAGGATGATGCTTGATTTTTACAGAATTCTCTGGTCGCTGGACCCGATCGGGGGCTGGCTGCAAGCAGGGCCCTGGGTTTCTTGTTCCGTCAGCAGAGGTACTCAGCAATAGGAAGAAGAGGCCGTCACGAGCACTGCCAGACTTGGATTTGAGCGAGGCTAGAGTCGTTGGAGCCGTCATCGAGTCCTCTTCAAAATGGCACTAGTGGGAATGCCGGCGGTGATCGGAGATGGCCGGAGCAGCCAGAAAGGTGGGCGGGGGTCTGTTCAGTCCAGGAACAGTCAGAATAGAGCACCTAAGGGAGAAAATTAAGAAAATACTCTTCCAAATGCCGAACGGGACGCCTCCTTTTGATAATGGACGCTGACTGGTTGTAGTAGCTCTCTTCCAAGCGGCGCCTTCAGAAGCTATGGGATGTGACCGTGGGAGCTCAAGTAAGTCACCTCAGCTCACTAGAAGGTCATGATCTATCCAGTACAATAGCAACTGGATGCAGGCGCCACGACCGCTCCCAAAGTCCAATCGAGACGGGACCAAGTCGAGGATGACCGTGGATGAGTCTACTTCGAGCAGCAATCAGGGGAAGCTCAAGAAGATGTCGTAGCAGGGAGGAGGAACCCATTGAGTGAGGGGGGATCAGGGCAGACTGATAGGAAGCAGAACCGCGCGCCAGGAGGAAGAAAATGAGAACTCTTGATTTCGGGCACCAAACAGAGCTCCGTTTCTTGATCCTAGAAGTAGACTTGTCGAAGAAGCTCCCAGCCAAGCCTCGCCTCCAGATCGTCTAGAGAATGGTCGTGGTAGTCTCAGGAGTCAGCTTCAGGTTTCTCTTCAGGGATGAGATGTGCAGTCGGGGAAGATTGACTGCTCAGGACGGACCCGAACTTAGAACGTGATGAGACTACCTCTGTTGTGAAGTAGACTGGGAGATACTTCCAACGGTATATGGTATGCCCTTTGAAGCCTCCAGATGAAGACGTGGCAGCCTCTGCAACTTGGTGCTCCCACTACTACCTGTGAACTGAATAGGGTCTACAACTTGTCGATGAGAAATGAAGTAGGAGGGTGGGTGAAATGGGGGTGGTTGAGTGTGGGGCGACCCTTGGCTGTTTATGGATAAGAATTACTAGGGGGTCAACTTCTTGGCGAAATCCACACTCTGGCGCCAATCAGAGGCAGACAAGGTCAACAAATTGACCCTCGGTCAACTAAGTTGACTTTAATAAAAAACCAAGAAATGACGTCAGCTCGGAGAATGGCCAGGCCTGTAGCTGACATCAAGGAGTCGGCTACTCCACCACTGAACCCAACCCAGTTGGCCAAAGCCCGCCGTCTCGGTCCACCGGATCCCCCAGAAAGATGCATCTCCCGCCGGCCCTCCTTTTCAATCCCACCGCCGCCATTGGCCCTCCCCTCGCCTTGCTCCCCCGTAGGGCCTTCCCCCACGCAGAGCACAGCAACCCTATCTGGGACAATGCCCGTTGCGGACTCCTCGGGGTCGCTATGGCCCGAAACCTCCCTTCGAGGTGGCGCCGTTCCCGTTCCGTCGGGGTCCGCTGCGATGGCGGGCGGCCGCCGCCGGCGGAGCCCCCCGACGACGCCTTCTACATGAGGAGGTGCGTCGAACTGGCCAGGCGGGCCGCCGGGTGCACCACCCCCAATCCCATGGTGGGCTGCGTGATCGTGAAGGGCGGGGAGGTCGTGGGCGAGGGCTTCCACCCGAAGGCGGGCCAGCCTCATGCCGAGGTCCGAGTTCTTCCTCCCCCATTTTTGTTTAGCTTTTGAAAGTGTCTCTGCTTCCACTGTCTTTTTACAAGCACGAGTTCAAATTTGTGTTCTTTTTAATGGTTGAAAGAAGTTTTTTTTTCTGGTTATCCGAAATGTTTTCCTATTGTTACTCTGAATTATATGCCATTATTCTTCCCGTTGCATGAAATGTCGATGTACGGATGTCTGGCCTTTCTCACCATCTTATCAGCTGATGTGCTGACTTGGGTCATTTGAGAGTGGCCTTTGAGTTGGAGGTCCGGGACAAACCTAGCACAGAAGCTTTTCTGATGTTTCCATGTTAGTGGCCGCGGGAGATGGTGAAGTCTGGTCCGTTGGCCTGTGCTTAATAGTTGCATTCTGGCTGTCATTCTCATTAGTCGTCAATGTTCTTGCACCATCTTTTGTCTGAAGTTTAGGAGACGGGTTTGTTATAAATTAAATGGCTTTTGCACATCTAAAGTGATGGGCCGATCGCTAGATTGCATCCGATTCCACTTGACGTAGTTAGCTTGCGATAAAAGTGTACCTGAAGGTGATGAAATTGCGATTGCTAAGTTAAAGTTGAAGAACATTAGTTTATGACAGGCTGAACTGGTGCCATTTCCTTGGCCCTTCACTTGCTGCTGTATGAGGCTGGTGAAGCATTAGTTATTTTCTTCCCATTTCTAAATGTACATGTCAAGTCCACAAGCTTTTCCTCGTGGATTAGGTAACCTCTTCCCCACTTTCTGCTTAAAATTTGTTGCTCAGAGTCCTGGTGAAGTGCAAAGAGTGTGTGGGTTTCACTCGGAGCTTGTCACAAGCTTTCTCACCAAGTTTAGAGTATAGATTTTGATTCTCTTCCATGTACATGAGGAATGTGAAACGTTAATCTCGATCTCTCTTTGCTGACTTTTAGAAATATTTGTTCACGAGGAACTTGATTAGCCTTTAATGAAGTGTTGTGCCGTCACTTAAGAGGGGGAACAGGATTAGCTTATGTTCAAGCACATCAACTATTCTGAAACAAGCATTGGTTGACCACGTACGCAGAGAATGACTACCCTCTGTAATCTTTCATAGCATACTCTCTGTTCCACAGTTTCCATGTTCTAAATTCCAATATAATATTTGTTCACATCATTGCTAATTTTTCACAAAGAACAAGTGAATCTATATGGTTGCTTAGCAGTGTAGCTCACTCAAGGCAAAATAAATGATGTATATCCTTTTCTTTGTTTCATCTATTGCTTGTAGAAAAACTTGAGGCAGGGCATTATTCATGCAGGTTTTTGCTCTGAGAAATGCTGGAGACTTGGCAGAGAATGCAACAGCATATGTGAGCCTTGAACCATGTAATCACTATGGGAGAACTCCTCCCTGCACTGAAGCATTAATTCGTGCAAAAGTGAAGCGTGTGGTTGTGGGAATGGTTGATCCAAATCCTATTGTTGCTTCAAAAGGAGTGGAAAGGCTTCGAGAATCTGGAATTGGTGTTACTGTTGGTGTGGAGGAGGCATTATGCAGGAAACTAAATGAGGCATATATCCATCGAATGCTTTCTGGGAAGCCATTTGTTACCCTAAGGTAGATTAACCTTGCACTTTAAAGGTTTATTTTCTTTGGCACAAGATTAAAAAGTATATGACAGATAAAGCAAAACTGACTGGATATTGAATTAATAACTCCCATGAAGTTATATCCCACTAATTTTTCTTTCTTATTGAGTTAATTTAGACTTGTCATGTCATTTTCTGCCCTCTGTTGCATGAATCTCTTGAGTAGCGTTATAGTGGAATCAACCACCGTGTCCTTCTCTTCTGTCGATCTCCCTTTTATAGGGGTTTGTCCTGGAGCGAGGAGCCTCATCCGTCGATAGGAAAGGGCGTCCGTAGTAGAGTAACGTTTCTCCATTATAGCAGTGGGAATTTCTCGTTGGAGGGTGATTACCTCGACACTGGCTGGTCCCGGGGTGAGTCTTACGACGCTCTTGGGGCGTGCTCGCCCGTTATGCGGTCAAGGTCGACGTCATGGGGACAACGGTCGATCTCGGGAGAGTCCTCTGGTGATAACTGCGCTTGGGCCATAGTCGCTACGCATTGTAGAATCTGATGCTTTTCTGGGCCGGGCCTCCTCTTGTTAGGCCGAGCACGTGTGCCTGTTTCTTAGCAGGGCTTTCTGTGAGCAATCCATAGTGGGCCTGTCATTATTGGACCGTTCCTGGGTCAAACCAAATTTGCCCTCCTCACTTTCCCCCTACTCTCAATCGTCGAGCACTCTGTAGGGGGCTGAGAGTCGATCAGGAGAGGATTTTTCTAGAGTGTAAAACCCGAAGTCGATCTCCTCGTACCGGGGGCGTTGGTAGCTTCGGGGCCTGCTTGGCGCGCAAGGCGTCTCTGACGGTGGCAGAAGCCACACTGGTAATCATGACTCGCGTCTTGTCCTGTTCTGGGGGTTTCACTTTTCCTTATAAATAGTGGCTTTTGGGATGGATTCATGACCATCTCTAAAACGGTGAGAGCTGAGGAGGCAGTTCTTCTGCGCAGATGTCTTCTGGGGAGTCTGGTACTTCGTCGGACGAAGACGCTTCACAAGTCCCTCGTCGACCCCTGATCCTCCGGAGGGAGGCCCCACCGGCTCCTTGGCGGCCGTGGTCGGAACCGGGGGCGAATGGCCCCGTTTTCGAAGAATACCAGAACAGGTACTTGGAGGGCTGGCATGAGGCCTTGGAGAAGGTTAACCGCTTGTACGCCGGTCGGGGGGTCCTGCTCCTTGAGCCGGACAGATTTCATCCTTAAGGGGACGGAGAATGGCCTTGTACTCGCCCCCACCCCTTGCCTTTTAATGTCATTTCTCCTGCCATCTTCTCGTTGCATGGTCATGACTGCTCTTTCTTTACACTTGCAGGTGTGTGATGAGGTGCTTCCCCGAACCGAGGGACGTGCTCTTCTGCCTGAAGATGGCGGTGGATGGGGTAGCAGACCTCGTTCTCTAGTCTACACACACGGCCAGTGCGTTGGGTCGACTTCCGTAATGGGTGGGCCTTGCTGCTCCACTGCCCTCCATCGACCAGGGGCGGATGGATCAACTGGTCCTCATCCTTGGCACAGGTCTCCCTACTATCAGTGTCCCTAGTTGGTTTGCTCCCGCGGAACAAAAGGGATGCTAGGTGTGGAGTTTGTCCCTCTTCTCTGGCATAGACGGCTTCCACTGTTGCTCCACTTCCTCAGAACAAGCAGGCTGAGGGAAGGTCGCCTGTTACCGCCATGCACAGCTGGGAGTGGGATTGTGTCTCCACTATCTTATTTTCTCCCGTGTCTATAAGATGGCTTCACGAGAGCTATTCTGGCCCTTTGGTAGTTTTGTATCTTGACTAAAGAACAAGACTTCTTGTATTCTTTGTGTCTTGACTAAAGAATAAAAATTTCCTTGTCGTGGACTTGTTTGAATGTGTACCTTTTTGACGCTCGCATGACGTGCCTTTGGTTGCTTTTCTATACGCGTGTCCTTGCAGCACTTTCACCTTCCCCTGGGCGGGTTAGCTTGTGGTTATTATTTGTGAGGGGATGAGCGTCTGCCTCTAAAGGACCCTTAGGTTGCCTTCTTCATTTTCAAGGGGAGCAGTGCTCGCCTCTAAGAAACCCTTAAGTTACCTTCTCATTTTCAAGGGGAGTAGTGCATGCCTTTAGAAAACCCTTAGGTTACCTTCTCGTTTTCAAGGGGTGTGGTGCTCGCCTTTAGAAAACCCTTAGACTACCTCATCATTTTCAAGGGAGCAGTGCTCGCCTTTAGGAAACCCTTAGGCTACCTCATCGTCTACAAGGGGAGCGGTGCTCGCCTTTAGGAAGCCATTGGGCTACCTCATCATTTTCAAGGGGAGCGATGCTCGCCTTTAGAAAACCCATAGGTTACCTCATCATTTTCAAGGGAAGCGATGCTCGCCTTTAGGAAACCCTTAGGTTACCTCATCATTTTCAAGGGGTTTCAAGGGGAGCGGTGCTCGCCTTTAGGGAACCCTTAGGTTACCTCATCATTTTCAAGGGGAGCGGTGCTCGCCTTTAGGGAACCCTTAGGGTACCTTCTTATTTTCATGGGAGCGGTGCTCACCTTTAGGGAACCCTTAGGTTACCTTCTTATTTTCAAGGGAGCGGTGCTCACCTCTAGGGAACCCTTAGGCTACCTTGGCTTGAATTGACGACCTTACGATAAACTGCCACAGGCATTTAACAGCCGAAGGATGGACCGCCAATGTATGTTATCAAACAAAAGATAAGGCCAACGGGTGAAAAGTTTGCTATTAGGACTCTGCAAGGAAGTGGCAGCCCAATGTTCATCTGCCAACTCACTCTGACGGCCCCACGATAAACCGCCAAAGTGCAACGGATAAGAAGAGATAAGCCTGAGAGAAAGCTGTTGCGTCTTGGACTCGGGCGTCAGCAAGCGGTCAAAGGGAGGAGCACCACACGTCAGCAATCGCACCTAAGTAAGGCCGCCAGAGACAATAGGGTGGCAAATGAAACGAAGGCTTACTAAGCTTCATCCAACGGACAAAGGGCAAGGAACAAGACCCAACCAATGAGAAATGACCCTTGAAATAAGCCCCAAAACTGACCAAGAAGGCCCAGTAAGGATGAACAACTCGGAGCATCATAAGAATAAATAAGATGACCTAACTTATCAGGCAAAAAATGGGTGTCAACACTTACGTCCCGCCCGAGCCTTGCACCTATCGCTCGGGAAAACCCCTTGAGCCAGTGCCCCATGTTGGGACCGACTGACGAAAGATTATCTATGCGATCGTTACGTACCCTTTAAGAGCTGGGAGATCAAGGGGATAAGGGAGATCAAGAGTCCTCATGTTATGAAGAGTCCACGACCAAGACATAATCCCCCCAGAAACTCCTCGACTCATAGGGGTCTTACGTCCCATGAGTCGCTATATAAACCTGGGAAGCCCTCCTATGAAAAGGTAAGCGCTACTAAGCCATTCTATTCCTGAGCAAAGTCACTTCACCATTTGGTGGAGAGGAATCTCGCATCCTTACCTCCTCCTACCTGTCTCCATTGCACCAGAGCTCTACCAGATTAATTGACTTAAGCATCAGAGGGTTTTCCCCTGGGAATCACCCCTGGGCACCCCTGATCCGTTTCCCCTCTTGCAGTTCTAGCAATCGTGGTCGTCAACCTCAGCTCAGGAGCAGTGTGAGATAACCCCTCTTCATCTGGCGCGGTCTATGGTAAACGAGCAAAGAGCCAGCATGGAGCATAGAAGCTCTAGTAGGAGGACCGCTGGTGACAAGGGAAAGGCCGTGGCGATAGAAGGAGGCGCACCTTCCCATCTGACGGGGGGTACCCCCTCTCACGCCAGCTACACAACCGGTGGATTGCCCCCACCCGCGGTAGAAGGGCAACCTCCCACCGAGAGCGTGGATGCTCTTCAAACCCTCAACGCCAAACTGGACAGCCTCATGGACCTAATGAGGACCTATGCGGCTAGGGAAGATAAGTCGCAACTCTGACGAGAAAGCCCCCCCCGCGGAGATGCATCCCTGCTAACTGCCGGGGGACGTTTCACCCTCCGGGGTTGGCAGCTCATCTACAACCGGTCGGGAGGACCATCGCATGCCTCAGCCCCGGAGCAAGAAGCCTCCTCCACCCCGAGGAGGGAGACATTCAGAGCGCATCAGCCGTTCCCAGAGACCGAGGCCCCTAAGGGGCGCCGTGGCTTCCTGTAGGAGCGCCACCACAGCCCCTCAGTCTAACGACAACCGAAGCTATCCCTCTGACTGCGAGACTTCGAGAGGCATTTCGCAGAACAAGAGCGCACCCTCCGCGCTCTACAAAAGACCTCAACTGTGGAGGACGAGGAGCAATCTCCGTTCTCTGATCGTGTCTTGAAGGCGAAGATCTCCCCCAGGATCTCACTTTCAACCTTCAAGGCATACGACGGCCAGGGAGACCCGACCGACCACTACAATAGTTTCGACACCCTAATGACCCTGCATGGGGTGTCCGACACCATCATGTGCCGAGCATTCGCGGCCACCTTGCTCCAGGGCACTCAGGCTTGGTTCCGAGCCCTCACCCCCGGTAGCATCCGTGACTTCCGACAGTTCGGGCGAGTGTTCAAAGAAAGCTTCACCAGTAGCGGTCCTCCCCGGCTAGTAGCGGGACAATTGGCCCTCTAATAGGAACAGGGGGTGAGGCTCTGAGCCTACATTAATCGGTTTAAATTAGAGGCCCTACGTATCCCCGGCCTGGACGTTGCCTCGACCGTCATCGCACTGACCGGAGGCACCCGCGACGAGAACCTCCGGCACGAGCTAGTGCTTCATCCCCCTACCTCCCTCATCGAGTTAGTGACCCTAGCCCTGCGGCATGCAGAGTGGGAGGAAGTCCTCATTGCTTGCCGCGGTGCGACGGGCTCTGGATGGGAGGGGGACAAGAAGCGATCGTCCGAGCAAGGCTTTGGCTCTAGCCATGGTAAGATGAGGAACCAGGATGGAGAACACATGGAGCCCTCTACAAAATACGAGCAGTACACTCCTCTGACAACCCCCATCTATGAAATCTATGAAGATATCAAGGGCTCGGGCCTCCTTTTTTCTAGATATGTTGACATTCTGAGTTGTTGTGGTCATATTTTGGCACTTCATACGCCTTTCTCTTGCTGCATTATATATGTTGACTTTCTGATGTGCTGACCATTTATGTGTTCTTTGCCTTGCAGCTATGGCACTATTTGGCCGAGATGAGCGGGTCCCTAGGCGCGTGGCCCGAGAGGAGCATTACTGGGTGAGGTAGACAGGGTTGCAGTATGCTGGCAAGGGCTATGACGACCACAGCCTTCTAGACAAGATTCTGCGGTAGACTATTATCAGCTGGTACAGTAGCTGGGCAGTGATCCCTTCACATAGGTACCGTCAGGGAGCTACTGAGTGGTTGATGGGGATCGTACACCACTACCAGGTGCTACTGGATAGGGCGGACATTAGATGTGCCATGACTACAACATTATATGGGTACCCCTGCTACACGAAGTTGCTACAGGCACTGGTAGAGAGGTTCAATCGCCAGTGGAACACGGTAGCGACAGCCAAGGGAGAGACTTCACTAGACTTGTGGTCTCTATTCAGGATTTCTGGGCTACCGATCAACGGCGAGGGGTATGAGGAGGTGGTGCTGGATGACCTCCACCATAGCCACTCGGACGGGTAGGGACGATACCGAGTTTCGCACAGCTATCAATATCTACTGAAGACATGGTGGGACTTAGCCTTGGCTGAGAGAGAGTGTGGGTCCGCCACTTCTACAACAGGCCCTTTTGCTTTTACCAGGAGTTTTCGAGAGACCAAACTCCTTGGGAGGAGTACACAGAGGTCGACCTCCAGTTCCAGACGTACTCGCGGTACATCTATGCACCACAGACGAGGTGGAACCCCCATGGGCTACCAAACATGATGCACTTAGCAGCCTACTTGGCGTACTGGCTGGCGACCTTCGTGATCCCACACGGGGAGGATGACCTGCTAAGGGTCGAGTTGCTGTGGCCTGCGTGCCTGTTGGTAGAGGGACAGAGGCTGGCTCTAGCTCCTGTGGAATTGGCCAACATGTATCAGGGACTGGGAGTGTTGGCGGTGCATCCGGCGCCACGCGAGAGGAGTTTACTCCTACCAACCCACTACCATAGTGTGTGGGCCGGGCTGCTGTTTCCTAGGCTGGTGACTCAGGAGACCGTGGCGAGCCAGGCGGTGCCCCTACTGTTCAGCTTCACTGGCCAGCCACACGGGGATGCTATCGCATAGCTGGAGGGGGCTAGGAGACCCTTGTCTTACCTACCCGGTAGGGGCGAGGAGGGGCTACCTTTCGACGGCTCTACGAGAGACTCTCGCCTGATCCTGGTGCTGTCCAGTGGTAGGGTGACCTATGCCCTCCCTTACCAGTGGGAGCCAGACGCGACATTGTATATAGAGTGGGTGATGAGCACCCGACCGGTCGTACTAGCACTGCATTGGTCCGTGACTAGCTTCCTAGAGCTATACTACCTACACCGGTTCGCGTAAAACTTTGGGTACGACTAGGGGATCCCGCTGAACTAGGAATTCCCCTTGGCGAGCCGATAGTATAGGGGTCAGGATACCCACTTGTTGGCATCAGTGTGGTGGGACTTTTACTGCTGCCTGGAGTCAGAGCGACCGTCGACGTCAGGGCTGGGGCGCCGAGGCAGGTTCGACGTCCATTATGTCAGGTGGTGGTTTGAGCTGTAACAACCTCACATATAGCTAAGTTGTACTCTATATCACTGAGGCGCCTTTTAAAGTATCGACTCAGTTCTTGTAAAGAACTCCAAAGTTAAGCGTGCTTAATGGGGAGTAGTACTAGGATGGGTGACCTCCCGAGAAGTCCTCTATTTTGGAGCCGATCACTGTCAGAAAGGGACAAAATCGTGAGGCCGGTAGGCCAAAGCATACAATACCTCGATGGAGTAGTACTGGGATGGGTGACCTCCCGGGAAGTCCTCCATTCTGGAGTCAATCACTGTCAGAAAGGGATAAAATTGTGAGGCCGGTAGGTCAAAGTGAACAATACCTCGATAGTATAGAGTATGGGGCGTGACAGAATGGTATCAGAGCTATACCCCAGCCGAAAGTGTAGGAAGTAAGTGCCATGCAAGGCAAAGTGCTACGCTATAGGAGCCACTACTTGAACCCGCAATGGGATAAAGTGCTACATAGTGAGAGCCACCTCTTGAGCCTGTGGGGGCCACCTCTAGAGTCCTACCTGCCAGGCGGTTTGATTGAGTGATTGCGTGCTATATATGCCCAGTGACGTGGACGTCGCCTATATAAGAGGGGTATATTGTAACACCCTCAAATATAACTAAGTTGTACTTTATATCATTGAGACATCTTTTGAAGTATCGGCACAGTTCTTGAAAAGAACTCTGAAGTTAAGCATGCTTAATGGGGAGTAGTACTGGGATGGGTGACCTCCCAGGAAGTCCTCCATTCTGGACTAGGAACCTCCCCGCAGCACCCTCGAACCCCGAGGAGGAACCATCGCACCTGAAAACCAGGGGGGAGCCTCCTATCACTAGCTCAGTAGGGATCCCGCAGAACCCCAACTGAGAAAATAACAGCGGAAAGGAAAGCCGTGCTAGCTACAGAAGGAACAACAGTAACGACAGGAACAGCAAATCGGTGGTTGATCAAAACTCGGCACTATAGCTACTCCTACTGTGCTAGAAAACATGACAAGGTCTCCTGTCGGGGGATAACCAAGTCACGCACTCGACATCTCGATTCCACGATCGAGAGACCACCAATCATGAACCATCCTAGCCACGCAACCATGAAAATGATGCGACGCCTCGGTCGCGAAAATCTGCCCTCACAGTAGGGCCTAAGCCAAAACTACAAAGTCTAGAAACACAGTCACGACCTCGCTGTCGTGAGCTCTACGCCGTCTAAGGAAAGCTCTCGGTGACACTCACCGGAAACCCCAGACCCCGGCTATGGGAACGCTCCCGAAAACAACACCCGAAACCTTGTCTCACAGATGAGAATGAAAACCCAGAACAAAACAACTCATGTCATGTGACGGGAGCACCGCCCTCTAGAAGAATGACCAGATGCATCCCCTGACGTCTTACACTACGTCACAAGTGTCTAGCTACAATGCCCCAGGCGTAAGACTCAGACACACTTACTAACTAGAAGTACCACAAAATAAGGGCTAGCTGAGGTCACGCTTGTCAGCACTGGTCTGAACCCTCAGCCTCATGTGCACACTCAGACTATACACCCTAGGCCTGTCCTCTAGCTAGTAATTCCCCCACCAGCCCAGACTCCACGGTACGCGGGGGCCCTACGGTAACCAGCCTACTCACCGTCTAACTCGGGTACGCCTCACTAGTGCTCCCAGTGGGCCAACACACGTGTGTCATGAAAGCTACGACTAGTGGATGGGCCACGGAATGTGGACTTAGAAAACCATGCACGCACCCATCGCAAGTAACACGAAGTAACCGGTGGCTCGAGGCCACCAAACTCTAGACAGCCCACTAGACCTATTAACCCAATGGTCCTTGAGTCACGAGACTCGGGGTCAAGATCGTTGAACGTGACGATACTAAGCCGTCAATCTGGCCTATTCCCTAGGTCTGAAACCACGGTAACACGGAACCCACGGACACCTCAAAACACGGACACGGAACCGTCGGGGTGTCCGGGACACTCACGAGACCAAAAGTCGACCACTAGGTCACAACTAGGTTGACCGGAGGCCAACACAGCACTCAAACGGTCACGGGATAAGCCACTAAGGCAAACCGACAACACACAGGGATGAGCGGTTCTGGGCAGACCGCACAAGGGCATGCACGGCCAGGGATAGCCCGCTCAAAGGAGGGATGGACGGTCAAGGGCAGGACCACCCAAGCATGAATGGTCCTGGCTTGGGCCGCTCAAGTGTCAGAACCAGAGGGGGATAGGCGGTCAGGGCAAGACCGCCCAAGGAGATGAACGGTCAAGCCTTGGGCCGCCCAAGCCCACAACCCAAAACAGTTCCTAGTCAAAATGGTCTTGACCGGACCGCTGAACGGAACCGACTTACTACAGTGTCGATCAAAATGGTCTTGACTAAACCACCTAACGCGACCGACATAAAACTGTTGACTCGCAGTCCACCGAGATGAACAGAGCAGCACGGGCCGCTCACAGGGATGAACGGCTAAAGGCTGGCCGCTCAACACACGAAGAAGGACGAACGGCTGGAACCTGGCCGCCCAAGGGAAGGATGGGCGGACCCTTCCAGGCCGCACAACCTTGTTCAGTCTATCGTGCGACCGCACAAGCCCTAAACCTAGTGAGGATGAACGGTCCAGAGCCAGCCGCCCATGCCTTGGACAGGCCCTGGTTCGACCGTTCAACCGTTACGGCGAACAAACCATGGGGTTTGCCCGATCGTGGTCTTTCCATGCCCCATTCGCGTCGAAACGCAGGGGATACAACCACAATCACACAGGGAAACCCATAGACTCGATTTGGAGCCAGATCGGCTGAGAAACGGCAAGAAACGGGCGATTTTACCAAATCGACCCAAATGGAGTATCCAGACTTCTCGGGCTCCTAACGGTCAAACGGGACCACCAATCGAGACGAAATCGGTGACTATGGAACACTAACGTTCCAGGGAGTCCATTGACACTAACCGATCACAGAACTGTCGCCATTTTTCAACGAGGCCTACAAAACTCACAAAACCCTGACGAGCTTAAACTTGCCCGATCTCACACCGTAGAACGTAAAATCACGAAAAAATAGAAAGCACGAGCTAGGGAACCGTCCCCCTACCTCCACCGAAGAAACAGTGTGTCGAAGCGACTAATCCACGTCGAAAATTGCCCGGAATACGAACGACGCCTTCTGTTGCCCCCCCCTCTTCCGGCGACAACCGCGGTGACCTCTCCTCTGGCTGCAGACGACAGCAAGGTGACGACGCGGTGACGACGGTGGTGAAGGCGGCGTTCGTGGTTCGTGGGAGCTTCGTGGGATTTCACAGTTTCAAGCGATTTTTCATAGATCGATGGCGATCCTTCGTGTTTCAGGCTTCCCCGAGATAGGGTGACAGATACTTAGCTCGTTTATCACCTTTCCCTCGATTCCTAGGCCGAGGGGAGGTCAAGAGAGGGTTATTTTAAGCTGGGAAGAGAAATCCATGCTTTGGGGTCGAGTGCCGGATCTAGAGTTTTATTGCATTATTTGGTGATTTGATGGCACCTGAGGATGCCTTGGGGCATGGGGAAGGGTTTCCCCTTTATTTCCCCTTCACCTGGGGGTGAATGGGGTGTGGAATGGCGATTTCTGCCATTTTCGCCATTCCCGATTTCGCAGAGAGAAGGTAGTCGTAATAGGGACCGTCTAGCGGTGAAACGGCCCCCTACTGACCACTAGCCGACCAAGGAGTGTCGGCAGGGTATGCGGTCACACGACTAGCTGCTACTGCCAACGGTGGCTGATTATTTTTCCTCGTAGGGCCGGCGTGACCGCAGAGGGTGAGTTTTGACCGTTGTGAGATTCTTTCCATTTTAGTAGTCATGGGGTGACCGCCTCATTCCCGGTTGCGGTCCCAGTGTGACCATTTCAGGGTGAAATGGCCAAGAGGTGACCATTTCTCCCATCTCATAACCCCATGGTGTGGCGATCTTGTGGTGGCTGCTTCTACCATCAGGTGGTCTAGTGGTGGACTGCCAATTCCTCTTGCAGTCTGGCAGGAGACCGTTTTCATTTCTGGAGGTTGCGGCCCTTGTAGGACCGTATATCTTCTCCTGGTGGCCTAGGGTCTGACCGCCTTTATAGGAGATGGCCAGGGGGAGGCCGCCTCTTGTCTTCTGTTTGATTGGAGCTTGTTTCTTGCCGATTCTAGTCCCAAGTGAGTAGGTCTTTACCCCATTGTACCCTTCGGCTCGACTGATGCCGTGCATCATGTGGGAGCCATGCGTGGGTGTCGTGGGGTCCCAGGAAGTGGTATGTTTTCGGCCTGTGTCACCATGAGCTGGTGTCGGTACAGGGAGCTATCCTTGCACCTTGTCTGGTTTAGGTGTTATTTTTCATTGGTTAGAGATTCTACACCTTCAGTGACCCTCCACTAGTCGTAGCTTGCCTGGGCACTTGTGTGTCGACCCACTTGGGAGTAGGTGGAGAGCTACACCCAAGAGAGATACGATTTTTAGACTGGTTACTGTAGGGCCCCTCACCTTTGTAGCCTGAGTCCGGGCTAGGGGAAAAATCAGCTAGAGGGCTTGACCTAGAGCGGATGGTTTGTGTGTGCACACATGGTTGGGGGCAGTGGACCTACGCTGACGAGCGCAACCCCAACTAGTCCTTGTTCGATGGTTACTAGTACAGTGTCTTCATTCCGCCAGGGGTGATGAGGGAGACACCTGAGGCACGATCTAAGACGCCAGGGGATGCATCTGGCCTTGCTTCTGGTGGGAGGTGCTCCTGTCTTCTGTCGGGTAGTGACTCTTGCTTTCTGACGTGTCATCTCAATTTTTATGCCGTGAGACTGGTGTTAGACATAGCAAGCCTTTTTCGTTTACTTATTCCTATTGTACTCTGTTCTATGTCTTGTGTAGTACTCACCTTTAGCTACTTGCGCTGTAGTTTTCTCGGTTGCGAGGTGGGGGTCTGAGTGATTCCTACTGAGCCTTTTGTTATGAGGCTCATCCCCTACATTTTTTCACGTTTTCAAGTGAGGCGAGGCTTCAGAGGTGCACGTCTGAGGCTCCGCACGGTTCCAGTGCCCAGGGTTAGTAGCCAGTTGCGTGTCTACAATCTTTCCTATAGTATTCCTTTCATCATTACAACACCGTATTCGATTGGGAAGAGGAAAGTCTTGCTGGAGGGTCAATATCCCTGTTTTGATCCTATCACAACAAGGGTTCTGGCCCTATAAATACCCCCGTGGTTCCCCTGAGTGTGGGAGGGAGGGAATAAAAAAGAATACAAGAGAGATAGACGGAATATATGAGGCTAGAGCTTGCTTTTAGAGAGAAGAGGGCCTTCTTTGCAGGTTCTTCCATGGGAGGTCTTCTTCCATGCTGATCCTCCAAGCTGCTGCAGCCGGAGCTCTTTCTTCTCCTTTACTGCTGTCAACAACAGCACCGGGACACCTTTTCCCTCTTTTAGTTTCTTAGATATTTATCATACGTGCATCTCTTCTAGCTATCTTTGCTAGAGTTTTCATATTCCATTACTTATCTGCATATCATTATTCTCCCATCCCTTTACTCCTCTCAGGGGTTTAAAACAAAACACACAAGGTGTGTTCATGTTCACAGGATGCGCGCGGGTGCTTCCAGCGGCGAATAGGTACGCAGCGTGATGTGGCCGTCATTGACGCCGAGCAGATGGTCGCGCACGCCGCCGATGGGCGTGGTGTCCGGCGGATCGACCAGTTCGGCCAGGCTGGCCAGGGCACGGCGGCGCTCCTCGACATTCTCGTAGCGGCCCCGGCTCTGGCCGGCGGCGGCCAGCATCTCGAGGAAGCGCTTGGAATGACGGTCGAGCGGCATGTCGGCTTTCGCTAGGAACAGGTGCACAGGATCAGAATGCCTTATGTCAGGCCGCCTTGGCGGTGACCGAAACCAGATTGTCGATGGCGGCGACGGTGTCGAAATTCTCCGGCGTCATGGCGCTCTGCGGCACCTCGATGTCGAACTCGGCCTCGATCGCCAGCATCAGATTGACCATGTCCAGCGAGGTCAGGCCCGCATCGCGCAGATTGTCGCCCGCCGCCGGAATCGTATGGACACCGCGCTTGAGCAGCATGCGGACGGCAATGGCGGTGATGCGTTCGATGGACGACATGAAGGGCTTCCTGCGGGGACGAAAGCCAATCTAGGCCGTCAGGCGTAAAGCATTGGTTGCCCCGACAGGAAAGGCGCGGGTTTACCCTTCGCTTACCATAACCGGGCCGGTTCATCCTTGTTTCAGATTTGACCGATAGGCTTGGCGCAAGATACGGCCAGAAAGCCGCGACGATAACGACAAGAGCGCGCCCCATGCTGAACACCGCAAAAACCATCGAATCTCCGGCCATCGATCCCATCGACCCATTGCCACAGCGCGCCGCACGCGCCGCCCGGATCGCCGCCGAACACGCGAACATCGTGGACGGCGAGGGCCGGTTCCCGCAGGAAGCCATCGACGCGCTGAAGCAGGAAAAGCTGCTGGGCATGATGGTTCCCGCGTCGCTGGGCGGCGACCTTTAATTGTAGAAGGATCCTTTATATATTCCTTTAGTTTGTGATCACGTGCTCATACCTTAGGAGTGTAGAGAGAACACTCCTCCCAAATGGTTCCAGATGACTCCCGACCACGTGTCACAATCATGACTTATCCTCTATTTTTGGATCACGTGCATTCCTTAAACTCGGAGAACAAGCATCCTGCCAAAAAGAACAATCAGCCAGTTAAAGAATTGCATAGACTCAGTATAACGTCAGAACAAAATTACACAGTCTCAATATATAGTTATGTTAAAATGTGCACAGGCTCTGCACGGACTTGACTTAGCAAAATGCAACCGGGCACTATTCATGCACGGACTTGGAATGTTCAACATACACGAACATGCACGGACTTAGAGGAGTTGCAAGGACTTTATATGCACGGACTTTGTTCAGTCCAAGGAAGAAAAGTGCATGGACCTTGATGTGCACGGACTTGTTCTATGCAGAAACATGCACGAAGTTAAGAATGCATGGACTTGGACATATGCACAGACTTGATGGTTGCATAATATGCACAGACTTTAGACATATGCACGGACTCAATTGGAAATGCGAAATGTGCACGGACTTCTATATGCTCGGACTTGGTATGAACAATAGTGCATGGACTTCTACATTCTCGGACGTGGTAAGAAACGTGCATGGACACATGTTCGGACCAAAGACATGCACAGACTTACGAGTTCATGGACATGCACAAACTTCATATAAATGTGCATGGACTTAGTTTAAAAACTGCACGGAGTTGTTTATGCACGGACTTTGTTTTAATACAAAGCCAAAATGTGCACGGACTTGTGTCTACTGGAAGACTAAAGCATGCATGGACTTAGAGTACAAAAACCTGCATGGACTACGAATGCTCGGACTTTGTTTAGAACATGAGCCACAAACTGAGATGCACAAGTGAGTGTGGAGGAGACGCAGGAGAGAGAGAGACGCTAAAACGTGCACTGTTCATGCACGAACTTGAAGATGCCTAAAGGAGATATGAATGGACTAGACAAGATATGCATGGGCAAATAGACGTGCACTATTCATGCATGGACTTGAACATGCTCAGACTTGGTTTAGTAAAATGTAGATGGACACTATTCATGCACGGACATTTGAATCAAGGTGAGCAGTATGTATGGACTTACGACCTACAAATGCAGAATATGCACAGACTTGATGCATGCAAGGACTTTATGTGCACTAGCTCAATATTTCTAAGTCCAAAACCTAAACCTGCACGAACTCAATGCAAAACAAGGCCAGGCAGATTATCAACCTTAAGTAACTAACACAGACCTTATGTAGCTAACACAGACCTCATGCTGTGTGAGACACAATTGGTATAGACCACAGCACTGCAGAGGCAAAACCTGCACGGACTTGTTGTATGAATGAACGTTCAAAGACTCTAAAGTGTAAAGGGGCAAGGCCTAGACAGACTTACTGTATGAACCTAGCATACAAGATTCATGAGTTAATAGGTTCAATCATATCATTCAATCATGCAGGCAAATGTCATGTTGCTATCATCAAAACACATCAAGGCATTATCAAAACAAACATCTTCAAAATATCAGATGCAATCAGTCAAACATGCAGAGTAGACTCGTGTGGTGACTTATAATGTTGCTATCATCAAAACCACAGGGACACAACAGTACTCACGGCAGACATTCGTACATTTTTGTCACTGTCTCTTACGCTACTAATATGGACCTCCGTCTGAATAAAGAATGGTCCGTGAGTGACTGATATGCATAACTGTGAACGTTTGTGCCCCAATGTTGGGTTTGTTTAAACGCAATCCCAGATTCTACTCTCGCTTTCATTATTATGAATTTTAGGCCATCGGTCCCCTTTTCCTGGCAATCAATCAAGGGTTTTCCCTTCTCTAAGGGGATGTAATTAACGTCATAGCCTTTATGGTACGATGGGTTCTCAGTCCTGACACGATACACACAATCGTCTGATTAGTCAGAATGAGCGCACCACGGGCTTCTTTAAGCCCGCATAAATCATCACCTAGGTGACTGGCACGCCCTCGCACTAATAAATCAAATAAGCGAATGAAAAGATGAATAAACAAATGAAGCAAAGAAGTGCCCCAAAAAGTGCATCCATAATCGCCCGCGTTAGGCACCGGATTGATCCCATGTCTCGAGATACCACCCACCATCTCACAATGGGGATCCGTTTCAGGTGTACCTCCTTCCCTCGCCCAAGGCCAGGGAGGTACAAGTAGCTCCAGACCTGCATAAGTAAAGCATCAGCATATAAAGCAATCATAATCTTAAAGCATGTAGATAAGCATTTAGAGTTTAGTATGTTTACCTGTAGGAATGGCGAGAAGCCGCCCTGCATCGTCTGTCGGTCGGTGGTGCTCAAAGAGTCGAAGAGGAACGTCAGGACGACTGCTCCCCAGGCATATCCTCCAACCCCGTCCACATCCCTCAGCAATGGGAGGAGCCTGCAGCTCACTCCATCTGCCCTGGTCGTGAAGAGTAGCTTCCCGAACATCATCATCAAGAAGCGTCACAGGGTAATGTCCCCCTCTGGCCCCGGCTCTGTCGCCACTCTCCCTCGGACCTGATCTGTCACTCTCCCGATATGCTCCTCGGGTAGCTCCCCTACAGATATCGCCGCTCCCCTTAGCCCCAAGCTCTACTGGAGTGTGGCTCGCCCTAGCATCAATGAATGGCGCCCCGGCCTCATCAGATCCAATCCCAGCAGCTCTTATGCCATCTCCCGATAGTCTGCATATGTCCATCCTATCACTGGCACTCCATGGATCCACAGTCTGGTGATCCTCGCTATGTCTTCCAGCGTGGGGATCATGTGACCCCATGGGAAGGTAAAAGCTCTGCTGATCGGGTCCCATCTCTCGTGCAATGCGTAGAGCAGTGCTGTGTCAATCTGCATCACCTCGATGCTGAGTAGTTCCCCGAACCCCATTGCTGCCAATCTATCTCACTGATAATTTGGCAATGCCTGGTACACGACCCGGACCTGTAGCCAAGAAATCCGAGTGCGTCTCTTCCCCTGCACACATGTAAAACATGGAGTCAGTCATCGCATAGCATTTCATAACATAATTACATTACATTTTAAATAAAAATATAAAAAAATCAAGTCCTATCTCTAATTTTCTAGCGGTCCTATTATGGACTGTCTGAGTTCCTTAGCGGTCGAAGTTTGGGCTGTCTGAGAACCTAGCAGTCACTGAAATGACCGCTAAGCACCCAGCGATTGGGCATTCTTCTCCGTGTTTCCCCCGGCTATGGAAGAGGCCAAAAGGCCTTTACATCAATTTCAATGGGTCCCCAGACCCATTTCCCCTTCATTTCACCCACATGCATGATTAAAATAAAATAAAAATGAAATTTTTAAGGGCTCGGCCTACCTCGGAGGACTGCCGTCCGGCCGTCACTACTGGTACTTCCTTGGCCGCCTGAGCCTCCTCTTCATCTATGGCCTCCTCAGGTTCTTCCACGATCGTAGGGGGAGCCTCTCCCTCCGCTTGGGCCATCAGCCCTTGCTCTTCCTCCGGTGGGTTCACCGCCACCGGAGATGGTTCGTCCTCCTCTATCTATCGTTGGAGGCAACTGATGGCCCTCTTCTTTGCCATATCGGTGGAGTGGGGTGTGGGTCACCGGTGGTCATCGCCGGTGGAGTGGTCACCAGAGTCGCCGGAGGATGGGGCACTCGATTTGGGTTTGGGAATGAGAGTGCGAAAATGGGGGGAAGAATGATCGGTTTGTTTTTTTGAACGCCCAGGAAATTTGGCGGTCTATCATTAGACCGTTGGAAGCTCTCTAGCGGTCCTATTATTGACCGTTTGTCATCAGGGTATTCTTCCTCAAAGGATGTGAACTGACATTCTTTTGTGATCTATTTATAAATCGTTCGTTCTCCTCTAGCGATTCTTATTTAGACCATTTGTGGCTTGAATTTATTGATGAATTGGGATGACTCATCTATTCATTACATGCTTCATTGATATATTTCATGTCTTATTGTGCTTCATGCTTCTTTTATGAATATAATTGTTGATGGCTAACCCCCTCTTGTCAAAATCATTAACGCCATCCTATTTCACCACATCTCGCCAGGAAGGTAAGTCAGGTAAGTATCTCAATTCCCTAATCCCTTAATACATTACTATATGATATCTATGACATATTATCTTGACAACTGGCTAGTCATTCATGTGTTCTAGGATTTGATGTTCCCCTTTACCAAAAATGATGATGATTTAGGTGCACATGTTTATTACTTCTTGACTCGTGGATCAAATCCAGAGACATTGCGCTTATTGCAGTAAAAGTTTGATTGTCTTTTAATTTTCTTATCTTTTTCATTTATTTTTGTCAACTTATCTGTGTGTTCCCTGATTCCCTCTGGTGTAGAGGAAGAGAGGTCCGTGACCTCTGGTTTGCTAGTGACGATCTGCCACTAGTGTTCCCTCCGGGTAGGAGGAAGAGAGGAGTCTGTTCCTCTGGTCAAGCTGTTAGGTAGCATTTGTTGGCAAGCTATGGTGCCCAGCGGACGCAAGATGTGAGGTACATTAGTGAAGCCACACTCGGTTTGAGTGTGGGGTGGACATAGATATGGATGACCGAACCATCTAAAAGTTCCTCGTGCTATGGTTTGATTGCTTATTCAATTCGCTAGATGCATGCATAGGCCAATCTTGCTTGTGTGTCCTGCTTGTCTTGAATTGCTTGCTCTCTGTCTAATTCTGGTTCCAAAAGGTCCTTAGTGATTTGATGATGCCTCTCTGTGTCCAGTGAGTGAATTGATTGCATGAACAATGATTGAGTGAGGTTATACGTGTTCTTCTATCACGTTGGAGTCTATGTTGTTCTAATTCTGCATTTCTCATTGTTAGAGTTTTTAATTGGTCGAAATTTTTATAAGGGGATTCATTCACCCCCCCCTCTGAGTCCAGCGCACCTATCTCATCAGTAGGGACCTCTTCTCCCCTAGAGGAGGGAGAGCTTCCCAGGGACACGGCCTAGGTAGCCAGGGACGAACTTGCTATCGCTGCATCTGCTGGGTGCGACGAGGAGTTTGTCGATATCGAGGGGGACGCCCTAGCTGGTGAGCTTCTTCCCTAACACCTTTGGCTAGGGAGTTAGCTTCGTGCAAGATTGGACTCGGTAGTAGCCAGACTCGGCTTACTGGTGTGTAGGTGCCTCTGATTTGCCCGTGATTGAGGGTTCATCAGGGCCTTCGTCTGGTTCTTCAGGCAGCGACAGCACGGCCATGGAGACCGACGAGAGCTCGAGTGCAAGCTCTTCCTCCTTCGAGGCTTCTTCCGCTAGAGATGCTGAGATGAAGGTGACGTTGGAAGGTACATGTAGTTCCTTCACTCCCCTTCATTGACTTAACTTAGGGTTTATGACAGAGCTGACATTTTGTGTTATGTCCAGGGCTAGAGTCCGAGGAGGAGCGCATGCTGACTCCCATCGAGGTGGATTTGGGAGAGCTTTCTACCTCTCCGATGATTACTAGGGACACCCGGATGTCAGAGGAGCCTCTTCCATCTCTGACTCCAGCAGGAGACGCTGTTGAGGTAGAGGAGAGACTACTCTCACCGACCCCGAGCGGGGCGTTACAGGTGCAGCAGGGGCCGTAGCAGGTGAGAGTTAGGACATTTATCAGGTTTTTCACCTTGTCTGGTCACAGGGAAGCCCTGAACGTTGTTGACTCATTCTGTGTTTGGTGGGGTTGCACAGGTCCTTCCGGTGTGCTGGTTGAGGTAGGCCACTCCTCCTTGGAGCTGGGGATCGAGTGGCCTATGTCTATTTCACCACCGGAGCCACTGCTGGATGCCAGCGTGGGTACGACCTTGCTCCAGCGAGCTCAAGGTTACGCAGGAGGCGACCTCCTGCCTTCCCCAGTGGAGCTCCGTCAGTGGTTGAGGGAGTGCACCCATGGCTATCACGATCTTGGGTTCCCACACGAACTTTGGATGTCTAGCTTGGCCGACATTTGGGCGGAGTACCTGCGGCTTCTAGAGGCGCAAGAGCAGAGGGCTCGGCAGCTAGCGGCCGTCCGAGAGCTAGAGGGGCAGCGGGCTCGGCTTGCACTGGCGGCCGTCGAGCAAGAGAGGTGCACTGACACGGCCGTGTCGCTTGCCCAGGACCACGCTGCTCGGCTGAGGGACGCAGAGAGTAGAGCTGAGGCCTTGGAGAAGGCCTTGGAGGAGCAGCGGCGAGATGTGGAGCTCGTTAGGGTCGAGTGGCGGACTACCGAGATGAGTGCCAAGGCAAGCGTGCAGCTTGTGTCTCCCTTGAAGGCGGAGCTGGCTACCACGGAGTCCCGCTTAGCGGAGCTGGAGGGGAGCGAGACTCAGCTGTGATTGTATCACTTCCCCTCCCTTTTTTGTTATCAAGATTGTACATTTTGTTATCCCAAGGGCATGTCTTGGGCTCCCCTTTTATAGAGTGCTAATGACAAATTCTGAATTTTGATATTGTTACTTGCTGAGTTGTCCCACTTCTTGTTCCATGGAATAGTGTTGAATGCAGGGAATGGTGACCACTTACTGTTGGTCTGCTTGATTCTCCCATACCACGTATTTGTACAAGGTGTAACAGGTAAGGTTCACCCAGTTTGGGGGGCATTGACGTAGAGAACTGGGCTTGAGGGACAGTGTGACTGGACTTTGGGTACTGGGATGGTAGTGCCCCTGATGTACTTTCTTATGATTGTTTCCTCAAGATGGGTGAGAATCCATCTAGACTCCACCCGATCTGAACCCCGCTTTATGGGTTCAACGGCCAGGCAACTTATCCCGAAGGAGCCCTAAGCTTGTCGGTCACCATCGGCACCCCACCCAAAATCATTATGGTTATGGTGGACTTCATCATGATTAAAGGGATGATGGCCTATAACGCCATTTTTGGCTGAGACTTCCTCTGTCGAACGAAGGTGGTGCCCTCTACCTATCACCAAAAAATGAAGTTTCCCACCAAAAATGGCGTGGGGGAGGTCCGAGGTAACCAAGCAATGGCCAGAAGGTGCTATATAATCTTGGTCGAAGCCATAAGGTCGGAAGGGAAAAATAAAGGGATTCAGGGGACCGAGGAAGGGCCAGTGACATCCGAGCCTAGGGGCGAATTGTTAACAGTCTTCCTCAAAGATGACCCTACCCTTGGAGTCAAGATCGGAGCTAACCTCCCCTCTGATGTTCAGGAGCAATTCAAAAATTTTCTTGCTGAGTACATTCAAGTCTTCGCATGGTCTGATGAACAACTTCTTGGGATTCCCGGGGAGATTGTGATGCACAAGCTCAATCTTGACCCAACGGTGAAACTCGTCCAACAGCGCAGAAAAAAACACACCGAGGAGAAACAAATGATCATCAAGGAGCAACTCGCCAAGGGGAAGGAGACTGGCCTCTTCTATCTAGTCCTCTACTCGACGTGGCTCGACAATGTCATTCTAGTACCCAAAGCTTTGGGAAAGTGGCAAATGTGTGTGGACTTCGCCGACCTCAACAAGGCCACCCCGAAGGACTCTTACCTGCTGCCGAGCATTGACCAGCTCGTCGATTCAACCTCTGACAATGAGCTACTCAGCTTCCTAGATTCCTACTCTGGCTACCATCAGATCGAGATGGACCCAGAGGATATTGAGAAGACCACATTCATCACCAACTTTGGCGTACACTGCTACACCCGAATGCCCTTCGGATTAAAGAACGCTGGGCAACATATCAGAGGCTGGTCAACCAAATCTTCAAAGGCCAACTCGGTCGGAAGATCAAGGCCTACATCGACGACATGCTCATCAAGATGCTAGAGGCTGAAGATCATTTTGCCGACCTGGCTGAGACCTTCAACACCCTCCTCAAGTACAACATGAAGCTCAATCCCACTAAATGCGCCTTAGGAGTTAGATTAGAAAAATTCCTAGGTTTCCTGGTAACTCAGCACGAGATCGAGGCCAACCCCGACAAGGTTCAGGCCATCCTGGACATGCGGCTACCCACCTGTGTCAATGACGTCCAACGCCTTACTAGACGCATTGTCGTACTCAACTGTTTCCTATCCTAGGTGATCGAACGATGCCAACCCTTCTTCAAATTATTGAGGGGACCCAAAATGGCACCTGTCACATTGACTTGGGATGAGGAATCTCAGAAGGCCTTTGAAGATCTCAAGAAATTCTTGGTCTCACCCCCGGTACTATCAAAGCCAGTCCCGGGCGAAGCATTGCACCTGTATCTCTCGGCAACTCCCTCCACCGTAAGCTCGATCTTAGTCTGAAACGATGCGGGAGTCGAGAGGCCGGTCAACTACACCAGCAAGGTGCTCAATGAGGCCGAAAGAAGGCATCCTGCAACCAAGAAACTCGTGCTAGCATTAATAATCTTGGCCAAGCGCCTCCGACCTTATTCTCAAGGACACTCTATCGTCATGCTGACCGACGAACCCTTGAAGAAGATCCTCTCTCATCCCGAAGCCTCGGCGTGCCTTGTCAAATGGGCCATCATACTTGGGGCCTATGACATCTCTTATCGCCCCTGGTCGGCCATCAAGGGATAGGCCCTCGTGGACTTCATCGCAGAGAGCACCGTCCCAATCGAGGAAGCATCTCCATCCGCGCACGGACCCATCTGTGACTTGTTCGTAGACGGATCATCCAACTTGGCTGGAAGTAGCACCGGTGTTCTCCTCAAGTCACCCGAAGGAACGGAGCTACAATACGTCTTGAAGTTCAACTTCCAGGCATCTAATAATGCCTCTGAGTATGAAGCCCTAATTTCAGGGGCCAGAATGGCATGACGACTAGGGGCCGAGTGAGTTAGGATTCACACTGACTCCCAACTGATCGCTGGCCAGGTCAACGGTGATTACAAAGCTCGAGAAGCACCAATGATTAAGTACCTTCAAACAGTCCAAGGTTTAGCCCAACTATTTGAGTGTTTCGATGTCACGTCCCGAGCCTTTATGTATAGTGGAAGACTCACTCAGGGAGAACGTGAACAGACGGCATGGTAAGCCTCTCACAAGCAAGCATGATCAGAGCGCGAAACAATCACACATAAGATGCAATTGCATAAGTATTTACTCAAATTCAACTTCGAAGTCTCTCGACAAACGGCTGGAGGCCGTTTCACCCTCTAGGGCGGGCGGCTTATTCTCCACGGGCCAGGCGGACCCTCGCAAGCCCCGCCTCCAGAGCAAGAAGCCTCCTCCAGTCTGAGAGTGAAGAAACCTGGGCTGCCCCGGCACCCCTCAGAAACAGAAGCTCCTGCTGAAGAACGATGGGATGACTGTCGGAGGCGAGCTTGTAGCCTTCCGGCTACGTGCCAGCCAGAGCTGTCTCTCCGCGTGCGGGACTTCGAACGACGTTTTACCGAGCAGGAGCGCGCCCTCCGCGCCCTGCAGACAGGCTCCGCCTCGGAAGACGAGGAGCAATCCTTGTTCTCCGACCAGATCTTGAGGGCTGAAGTCTCTCCGAGAGTCACCTTCCTAGCCTTCAAGCCCTACGATGGCCAGGGCGACCCGGTCGACCATTTCGACAGCTTCGACGCTCTAATGACGCTGCACGGAGCCACTGACGCTGTCAAGTGCCGCGCGTTCGTAACCACCCTGGTGTAGGGGGACCAAGCCTAGTTCCGTGCACTCGCCCCCAGCAGCATCACCAACTTCCGGCAACTCGGGCGACTGTTCAAGGAGAGCTTCGCCGGCAGCGCCGCTCCAAGGTCGATAGCGGGATTACTGGCCCTCAAGTAGGCACAGAGGGAGAAACTGCGGGCTTACATCAACCCTTTCAAAATGGAAGCCTTGCGCATCCCCCGCCTGGATGTGGCCTCTGCCATCACCGTACTGACCGGAGGCACCTACGACGAAAATCTCCGACGAGAACTGGTGCTCCACCCTCCCTCCTCCCTCGCTAATCTCGTGACCTTAGCTCTGCGCCATGCGGAATGCAAGGAGGTCCTCATCACTTGTCGAGATCCCGCGAGCTCAGGACGGGAGGGGGAGAGAAAGAGGTCGTCCGACCCGCCTTCCGGGCAGAGGAAGAGGAGGAACCGAGAGGGCGACTGAACGGAGCCCCCGCGCAAGTTCGAGCGCTATACTCCTCTGTCTGCACCTGTCTACCAAATTTATGATGAGATAAAGGACTCGGGACTACTTCGCCGCCCCGAGCCAATGAAGACCGACCCAAAGCGCCGAAGTCGTCGGAAGCACTGTCAGTCCCACGACGACTACGGCCACCATACTGGGGACTGCCAATGCCTCAAGGACGAGATCGAAAGTCTCATCCGCCAAGGCCGCTTATCTCAGTACGTGGTCGAGCGACAAGAAGACCGCGGAGTCCCCCCAGAAGAGATCGACAACCGCCCTCGTGGAGTCCACATCAATGTCATCTCAGGAGGATCCGCCTCAGGAGGAGATAGCAGCCGAGGGAGGAAGTGCTATGCCGAGCGAGCCTCCCGGGTCTCTGAGCCCCCTAAGGTTTCGCCAATGACCAACCAACAAACCTTGGTCTTCTCGGACCAAGATCTCAAAGGAGTGGTCACCCCTCATGATGATGGCCTTGTTATCTCGGCCATAACAAATCATTGTAACGTGGACCGGATCCTAGTGGATAATGGCAGTGCCCCTAATGTTTTGTTGTACGAGTGTTTGCTAAAGATGGGTGAAAACCTGTCAAAACTACGTCCGATCCGAACCCCCCTTTCTGGGTGCAATGGCTAGGTAACCTACCCCGAGGGAGCCCTAAGCCTACTTGTCACACTCAGTACCCCGCCCAGAGCAATTTCATTTGTGGCAAACTTCATAGTGGTCAAGGAGATATCAGCCTATAATGCCATTTTCGACCGAGGAATCCTCGGTCAAATCAAGGCAGTGCCCTCTACCTACAACCAAAAAATGAAGTTTTCCACCAAATATGGCATCGGGGAAGTCAGAGGTAGTCAAGCAATGACTAGAAGGTGCTACGTGATCTCGGTGGAAGCCATAAGGCCAAAGGACTAGGGCAAAGAGCTCGGGATTACTGAAGACAAAGCGGCAAGCCAGCCCGGGGGAGAACTCCTATCTATTTTCCTCAGAAATGATCCAGGCCTTGAAGTAAAAATCGGTGCAGACCTATCACGAGAACTCCAAACTCAATATAGTGATTTCCTTTCAAAGTATGTACATGTTTTTACATGGTCTGATGAGGATCTCCTTGGCATCCCCAAGGAGATAGTAATGCACCACCACAACCTGGACCCAACAACAAAACTAGTACAATAATGAATGAGGAAGCACGCCCTTGAGAAGCAGGCGATTATCAGCGAGCAGATTAATAGCAGGAAGAAAATCGGGCAGTAAGACCCGTTAGTCAACGGATCCTTACTGGTATCAAAATATAAATTAATCCATGAGTTTAGGAAAATTTTAATGGGCTTAATGGGCCATTTAAATTGAATTAAGCCATTTACATAAACTTTTAGGAATTAAATTGGGCATTTACACAATTTTACTCCTTATAGGGGTCAAATGCAAGACTGATAGGCTCGGATTAAACCTTTGACCTAAGTAGGCATACACTCAAACACTTAGCTAGCACTATTAGCTTGACCACTTAACCACACTGTGACTTCAATGAAATCTGAACAAATTTGATGAATGATCCTAGTCATACATCTACCGAATTTGAGGCAAGCAATCAAACCAATGCACACAGGAGATTTTTTAGGTGGTTCGGTGCTCAGACCTACATCCACCCAACACTCAAACCAGTGTGTGGATTCTATTGCCAAATAGCTTGAAACGCTGAGCCTCACAACTTGCCTACAAACCGCTACCTAACAGCTTGAACTAGAGGAACACTTTCCTCTCTTCCTCCAACCTGAGGGGAAGACACTAATGACACCCAGTCACTAGCCACCAGAGACACAATCTCCCTTCCTCCAAACCAGAGGGTAAAACTGTGAGTGACACCCAGTCACTCACAACTGGAGACCCAAGTCTCCCTTCCTTTGAAACCCAGAGGGAAACCACAAGTGACAACCCACCACTTGCAAACTAGAGACACAGTCTCCCTTCTCCTGAGTCCACATGAGGAACCCCGACCTCAAACCAGAGGATCGAAAGAACACACTAAGTAGGTGAAAATAACAAACAAAATATAAGAACAAAAGGGAACATCAACTATAGCTCTGAAGAGCAAGTTCAAAACAAGTCTTCAGATGAAACTCTCTCTTCTCCTTTCTTAGCAGCTCTCTGGCATTCCTTTCACTTCTCAGATCTCTCCCTCTGTCTCTCTCTGATCTGCTCTCTTATCTGCTCTCTTAATTTTTCACGATCGACGATCAGCCTCACTCTCTGCGAATCCTTGTGTATTTATAGGTAGCAGATAGATGGGCGTGTGGAAGCCACATTTCTCGCCCAAACTTTTCATCCAGATCTGATCTCCACTGGACACGTGTCAGCACCTGAGCTTAATGGCTTCCACGTGTCATGAGCAGCAGCTTGCATTCTACCTCGAATCACGTGCCCTCCTTAAGGTTCACGAACAACATTTCTCCTGGTTCTCTGGAACCCTTTAAGCAAAGTCCATGTCAATATAGCAAACACTTAGATGGCATAAGATAGTCAGACAACATAAGAATTGTACAGACTTGTTAGAGCACTTGGACAAATGTGCACAGACATTTGTGAGTGCATGATGCAAAATATGCACAGACTCTATATGCCATGAACCTAATGTGCACGGACATCAGTGAGTGCATGATGCAAAATATGCACAGACTCTATATATCATGAACCTAATGTGCACGGACCTTAGTGTGTGCATGACGCAAAATATGCGTAGATCCTAAATCACAGATGAAGGTACATGCACAGTCCTTATAACAAGACATGCATGGACGTTGAGTATGCATAAGAGGAAATATGCACTGACTTTGCATCGCACAAGAATGAAGTATGCACGGACCTTGTTTTGCACAAGAGAGATGTGCACAAACCTTGTGTCACATGAATGGGATATAGTGCATGGACCTTAAGAGCATATGCATGGACTCTGAATGTCAGCAGGGCAATTATGCACAGACTCTAAATGGTGAAGTGCAAGGACCTTATATGCATTCTGTCTGGATATACACTGACAATGCTTTAGTCGGTGACAAATATGCATGGACCTCTACAAGGATTGCACAAACTTTATGTATGCAAAAATAAGACTTTGCATCGACTTGAGACGGGCTCAGACCTGCTATATGCAAAGTCTTGAAAATGTGCACAGACTTTAAGTGAGTAATGCAAATGAACTCTGCACAGACCCTCTACATGCATGGACCTTACATGCAACTAAGTAAAATGTGCACAGACCATGGAAGACACATGCACAGACTTTTTATATGGAAGTAAACTCTGCACGGACCTACTATGCAGTTAACAAGATTGCTCGGACCATGTGCAACATGCACGGACCTACATGCAAACGATGCTATGAGTATGCATGGACCTTATAAAGATATGCACAGACTTATAAGACACTAAACGAAGATATGCACAGACCTTAGACTCTAGCAAGTATAAGAGCTGAAATGTGCATCGAGTTGAACATTGAATGCATGGACATTGAAATGCATATTGTGATTTGACACCACCTTGGGGGTGATAGCCACAAGACCGAAGACCCTCAGACCTAGCAAGAAAGTAATGTGCGGACCGGTGACTTCACTCAAGCGGACTTACCCTTTAAGTACACTCTTGTGCTCGTAGGCAATCTGGCGATGGTAGTAAGGGTCTGGGACAGAACCTCGCTGCTCCGGAGGTTGGCTAACCTAGGATTGAACCCCTAAGGGCCAGGGATGCCCCAAATCATGGACAGCCAACACGCCAAGGGCGTGGGTTTAGTGGTTGCTCTCACCTCACTCCGCAGTGGCCACTCAAATGACGAGAAATTTAAAATCTGAGATCTATGGATTAATCTCGATATAATATGAAGGATAAGAGGTAGGAACAAGTGGAACTCAATTTGGTGGAGAATTCTAGAAGATATGGCCTTTAGAAGGAGATTCCGGAGCTTAATCTGTAGAGTTTGTGTTGAACAAGGACTGCATAAACCCCCAACTTGCGTCCTTAATTATAAGAGATGTAGCTAATGAAAATCTGATTTCTATGGATCCAATTCAAAATAATATCAAGGAGAAACCATAGAAACAAACGGCACGTAATTCGGAGTAAAATTCAAGAAGTTATGGACTCTACAAGGGGGCCACGGTGCACAGAAACGGAGCAGAGTCCAGTTCAGGTGGGACTCATCGGTTTCCTTAACAGACCGTTACCAGTAATTAACGGTCGTTTGCACATCCGTTATACATCCTTCATGCGTGACTTTAGAAATCGGATCATATCTCCCAAACGGCGTAGAATTAGTGAAAGTGGTAGAAAGAGAAATTGTAGATAACTGAGAGGGGAACAACTTTCATGAAGAGAGTAGGGTGAAAAAATGATCGTAAGAGAGAGAAAATGTGGCTAGAAGAGAGAGAAACGTTGGGTTCTTGGGTGAACAGTGCAGCTACTGGAAAAATATAAATAGCTCACAATCAGGGCAGAACTGGCCAACGACATAGAAAGAGAAGTTGTAGATATCGAAAAATTGAACAACTTTGGTGAAGATTACTTTTTCAATGGAGGAAAGGAAGAGGGTGAAAAAGGACCACTTTCTAGACTGTGTAGTGAGAGAAAGCTGATTACTTGATGGAAGCGGGCCTAAATGGGCCGAAAATTGACTTAGAAGCTGGAAGTTGATAAGATAAGCTCCAGAGCTCTAAGAAATCATGATCTCCAACACTCAAAGATATGGAACAATAAAAATAGGCTCGAAATACATTCAAGGAAGGCTCCAAAATAATGGGTAATTCGGGACATCAAAATGATGAATAAGAGAAATGACTCAACTTGTGGGCTAAAATAGGTGTCAACACTCGTGTTCTGCCATTTTAGTGGATTTGGTAGCCCGAGGTGAGCCGAGTGGGTTCATTTCCATGCTGGGGTAAGAATGCTCGATTTTAGGGAGTGAGCCAAATCTAGTGTTTTAATCGCATTTTGAGGGTGTAAATGGGACCTCTCAGTGCTACAGAGGTTGGGGACTAGTTTCCCCTTGTTTTTCCTTTCGCGTGGGCACGAACGGGGCGTGGAATGGAATTTTCATTGAAAATTACCATTTTCGGGTTTGCAAATGAGTAGCGGTCCTAACAGGAGCCGCCACTAGCCCTGGCGGTCCCCTGGCGGCCGCCACTTGCTCCCTTAAGTTGATTCAAGCCTTGTGGTCCCGCGATAGATGGCCAAGGTGCTTAATGGTCTTGAGGAGACCGCTAGGCGGGGCTCTGCGGTCAGGGCATCACCATTTTTGAGGTTTTACCATTTGAGTGTTTTTGGGCTTAGCGGTCCTAGGGTAGACCGCCAATTGACCTTGTGGCCTGGGGATGACCGTTTGTTTCTCCCTTATGTCGGTTCGATCCTAGCGGTCACGCGATAGACTGCTACCTAGTTTTGCGATCTCTAGGAGACTACCAGGGTGTGGCTTGCGATCAGGGTGTGATCGTTTTCCAGTTTTTGAGTTGCTTGTGGTCGGGGGGTATAGCGGCCATGCGACTGACCACTAGGTGACACCCAGCGGTCAGGCAATGGACCACCACCCTTCTCAGCAGTCTAGGAGTGACCGCCTAGGTTTTGGAGGCGTCTGGGGCTATGTTGTCCTAGCTGGACCACTATTCTAGGTTTTGCGGTCCTAGGCAAACCGCCAAGCTCTGTGACGGTCCAGGGAGGACCGCCTCTTGGCTTTCGTGTTTGCCATTCCCATTTGAGCATTGTGTTGGTCTCTGATCGACCCGATTGTGACCCAGTGGTCAACCTTCGGTCTCGTAAGTGTCCCGGGCACCCCTTGGGTTTTGTGTCTTTATTTTATGGTGTTTGGAGGTACCGTGCTATGTTGATTAGAGTGCCCATGGGTTTGAGAGTCCGGGTGACTCCACGTGTTCTAGGTCTTTGTGTTACACTTGATCGAGTCACAGTGTATCGGTGTGAGTGTGGTGTGGTTTCCCCCGTACGTCGTGAGTTTCTTCGGAAGGTGGTTTTCGAGTGGGCCATGCGTAAGGCCTTGGACTGCAAGTCCAATCACCTAGCCTGGGGTTGGAGGTTTCCTACTTTTCCCTAGGATTGGGAATCGGCTTGGTGACTTCTAAGTTGCCTTGGGAATCATGCTTTTGTGTTTTCTGTGTGGGCCGTGTGTGCGAGGCCCGTGGACTATGTGTCCCATTTACCAGCCTAGGGCTGGAGGTTTTCATGGTTCCCTTTTTGAGGGAATGGTCTCGACATCATTAAAAATTAAATATCTATGAGTATTGAACGTATTCAGCGGTTTGTGTGACAATTATTAGAAATTAGATGTGTACATGCAAAACTGCCAAGATACATAGGTCACTATTTGCAAAAGGGCGACCAGTTTATGTATCTACGTTCCATGCATTGATGGACCTCCTTCCACTGGGCGGGCGTTTCTGCGGCATTTCTTTCCCCTGACGCTCTTCTTCTTCCCACCAAGCGTGACAGAAGCTGTGAAACTCCCCATCACCGATCCCATCACCAAACCCTCGCCTTCCTTGGAAGAAATCTGAGTCAAGTCTTGTCTTCTCCGGCCATCCATGGAGGTGACAGTACTGCCCGTGCTCTTACTCCTCACCCTGCTCTTTGTCTCCCTCTCTGCAACATCCGCCAGCCAGTACAGGGACGACGACATACATCGGTGGTGCAGCCTCACCCCCCACCCCAAGGCCTGCGTCTACTACCTCGGCCGTCCACCCCGGCCGCCGCCTCCCAAGGACAGGCTGGAGTTCTTCACCCTGTCGGTGCACGTCGCCCTGAAGCGGGCCCTCCGCGCGCAACGCCGATTGAAGTCCCTCAAGCGGCTGTGCCAGCACCGGCCGGCGAGGCACGCCTGGTCTGACTGTGCAAAGCTCTACGAGAACGCTGTTCTCCAGCTCAACCGCACCCTGCGCCGGTCGCCCACCAAGCGCAGGGGCGGCGACGACGCCCAGACTTGGCTCAGCGCCGCCCTCACTGACCTGGACATGTGCCGGAAGGGCTTCGCTGAGCTCCGGGCGCCGCTGGGGCTCATCAAGCCCCTCGGGAGGTACAACACGTCCGAGCTGATCAGCAACAGCCTCGCCGTGAACAAGCCCATGGCCGCCGGCGCCGCCGCCGCCGCCGCTACCGCCTCATCCAATGTGACCATGGCGCCGGGGCCGGGCTTCCCCGCTTGGACATCAAACAAAGACCGGAGGCTCCTCCAGGCGTCGACTGTGAAGGCCAACCTCGTGGTGGCCAAGGACGGGTCGGGCAACTTCAGGACCCTCAAGGACGCCATTAACGCCGCCTCCAAGATGACCGGGAAGGGGAGGTTCGTGATCTATGTGAAGGCCGGAGTGTACAACGAGAATGTGCAGATACCGAGCAGCATGACCGACATCACCCTCGTTGGCGACGGCAAGGGGAAGACCATCCTCACCGGCAAGAACAGCGTTGCTGCAGGGTTCACCCTCATCACCTCTGCCACCCTCTGTGAGACCCATTAATTAATTACTTCTATCTTCATTCTTGCCCAACCGGTATCTCCATGCATGCATGGTGATGGTGATCTCATGGATTGCAACACTTGTTAAATATTGCCTCTGCAGCGGTGTTTGGCGACCGGTTCATAGCTCGAGATATGACCTTCAGAAACACCTATGGCCCGGGGTCGCAGGCCCTGGCGCTGCTGCTTGCCTCCGACCAATCCGTCGTCTACCGCTGCAGCATCGAGGGCTACCAGGACACACTCTTTGCCTTCTCCCAGCGGCAGTTCTACCGTGACTGTGACATGTACGGCACCATCGACTTCATCTTCGGGAATGCCGCCGCCGTGCTCCAGAACTGCAACATCTACTTGCGGAAACCCCGCCGTGGAGAATCCAACGTAATCACGGCCCAGGGGCGGAGTGACCCCAACCAGAACACTGGCATCGTCATCCAGTTCTCCACAATCCAGTCCAGCGCCGAATTCTGGCCAGTGCGCCGGACGGTGCGGTCCTATCTGGGGCGGCCGTGGATGAAATACTCTCGGACGGTGTACATGCAAAGCTACATCGACAGCGTCATCGACCCGGCGGGGTGGCTGGCGTGGGATGGGAGCTTCGCGCTGACCACCCTGTACTATGCCGAGTTCAGGAACAAGGGGCCGGGGTCGAAGATGTCGAGGAGGGTGAAGTGGCCGGGGTACCACGTCATCGTGAAGCCGTCGCTGGTGAGGAGGTTCACGGTGGGGGACTTCATAGCCGGGGGCATGTGGCTGCCGTCGACGGGCGTGCCCTTTGCTTCCGGGTTCTGATCTGCGGTTGACCGCCCTCCCTGTATCAGTGTGTTGTTTTATCTAACGATTAATTAATTAGAGTCTCTAATTTAGAGACTTCCGCCCGGGTTCCCAAGAAGAAGAACATGCACCGACCGTGCTAGCCGGATGGAACTGGGCTGGGGCCGGCCGGTTAATTTGATGAAGAAGGTACGCAAAGGGCTTCTTCACCTTGATTGATCGATTTGCCAATTCATCATTGTTTGGAGGATGAGCAAAGGATACATTTGATTTGTGTTCTTTCTTATCATATCCCAGTTCGATTTCATTGATTACATATCGCATATATTCCTTACCGATTGCATTCCATTACAATCTCTACCGTCACCAACCGTTAGCATTATGTTGGTGGTGAACGAATGGGTGCTATGAGCCCTCTGAGTGAGAGTACCCTGAATATCTGAGCCTATATAGAGGATTTTAGGGGCTTCTTTGACAGTTAAACAAAGGTGTTCAGACGTTAGGCCGATGTAAATCAACGCTGACTTCGGTCAGTGGGGAGAGGTCTAACACCCGAACCCAACTCGTCTGATACGGTGCGCAGTCACGGGATCACCCTCTGTATCAGGGGAACCATTAATGTTTCTTTTCAAAAAGTACATTTTAAATATTTTATTATTATTCTTCCCACGCGAAGAAATAAATAATAAGATAGGATAATTTCCGTGGCATCCAACAGATTGGCACGCCCGGTGGGACCTTTCCCGCCTTTCTTCTTTCTGTCAAAGAAAGTCTCCAAATCTTTTTTTAAGGTTCTGATTTCTCTCCTCTTCCTTTTACAGGATGGGAAGAGGAGGGTATACGTCTCTCTACTCGTCTGAGAGCTACTCGCGCTTCTGCGCCCTTCTCTGTTCGTGCGACGCACCACCACCACCACCGACAGCAGCAGCAGCGATGGCAACCGTCACTTACGGCCCCCAAGTCGTTGCCAACCATTCCAGGTTCGGATACCTGGCAACTCCGATCGTCTTCGGCGACTTTCCCGCGGTCGTCAGCTCGCCCTTCTTCTTGGGCGTGGTACCTGTGGCTGAGACCAGCTCAGGCACGCCTGTAGCAGCAGCCATCGAGGGTGTCAGGCCCTTCGCCTCATCAACTGGCTGGATTCGCTCGACCAAGAAGATGGCCGCTGAGGGTGTCAGGCCCTCCACTTCAGCATCCGGCTGGGTCCGCCCGGTCAAGAAGACAACAGTCGGGGGTGTTAGGCCCTCGCCCTCAGCAGCTGGCCGGGTCAGTCCGGTCAACAAACCAACTGTCGGGGGTGTCAGGCCCTTGGCTTCAACAATTGGCCGAGTCTGCTCGGCCGACAAGGCAGCTCTTGGGGGTGTTAGGCCCTCTACTACAACAGTCGGCCGAGTTCGCCCGGCCAACGCCTCGTGGGCTAGGGGTGTCAGGCCCTTTGTCCCATCAAATGTCTGAGTCTTCTCGGTCAACCAGATTACTGTTGGCGCCGCTCCTGCACAACGGGGGCAGCGCCGTCGCCGCAACGGCACCAGTTCTAAGGCGGCCACCCTTAGAGGAGCTGCTCCTGCTCAACGGGGGCAGCGTCGCCGCCATAATGACGCCAGGCCTACGGCAGGCGTCGCCAGCGCCGCTCCTGCTCAACGGGGGCAGCGCCGTAGCCGCAAGGGTACACAACCTACAACGGGAGCATCTCGCTCCGGCAAGACTGTAATTGTCGGAGACATCCGCATCCGGCTCGATGGAGGAGAGCCGATCTTGCCACGGGACCGTCATGTCCCGACCATTCCCACCTCCAACTGCTTCGAACTCCTTCGACAAGTTCGGGAGAACGGAGCGAAGAAGAAGCATGCCGTACCGGCAGCAACCCAGGGTCCTCTACAGCGGCCCAAGCCACGAGCTCCCCGATCAAGGACAGAGGACAACCAAGTGGAGGAGCGCCAGCTCCACTTGAAGAAGATCTGAGTCACCAAGGAAGAGGCCCGAATCATAAGGCGCGCAAGGGCGGAGGAGCCCTTTCGCATGTCGGACCTTCAGCAAATGCGGAGTTCGACAAGCACTGAAGCCTCGATCTCTCCGGGGTCTACAACTCAGCCCCTACGGGGGCAAAAACGCCGAGGAACCGGCAAAAAGGAGCGGTCGACCTACCCGTGGGCTAGTTCCACACACACGGAGGAGGATCGCTCCCCTTAAGCATCCACATCCCGAGTTTCTGTCTTTGACAGACTAGGGATGCCGCCCAAGTCGGACCGACAACCGCCCAGGAAGAAACGGGTGGTTCACGTGGCTAATGACACTGTCAATGTGTTCACCTATTACACCACCTCCGGTGACAAACAGCCCGAGGACACCTCGGGTGACCCCAACCAGCCCCTTCAATACTCGAGGAGGTCAAGGTCCGGGTCCCGTGGCCTGGCGCAAACACAACAGGCACCACCAGTTGGGACGTCTCAGCCTGAACTGGCGCGGCATGAAGAGCGTCACGAGGACGTCCATAGTGTCGATGGGGATAGCCACCCCCAGCGCGAGGAAGATCTGGGGGAAGAAACACAGACTCCCGCGTTGGATGAGCTCCGACGCGAGAATCAAGAACTCAGGAATCTCTTACAGGCGCTATTGCGTAAAAAGGAGGTTCCTGTCCTATCTCAGGTGGCACCCACTGAAGTGGAACAGCAGCCGTCTCCCATTCCGACCGCGGCTAATGCCTCCGTCACAGCTGTGAAATTGCCACTGGTGGTGGACTTTGAAGTCCCGCAGCATGAAGCCAATGCGCGGTCATCTGCTACTCCAGCTGCAGGCGTTCAAGAAGGGCGACTTGGTCATGCTCAAAGAAAAAGAGGTCTTGGCAGGAAGATCCAGCGGGAAACTCCAGCCTAACTGGCGCGGGCCTTATGCTATCCAGAAGGTTTTTGAAGAAGGTGCCTACACCGCCGTCGACCACAAAGGCAACAGTCTGTTCCCGCCTCTCAATGGGAAACATATGAAGGTATACCATGCGCCACCGCAGGAGTTTCTGCAGCAGCCCGCACAGGACGTATCGAGTCAGTGAATGCGTCCTGTGATAGTAGATGGTAATATCCAATCCCTCAACAGCATGTCTATTGTCGGCCAACTCGCCTTGCCTTTCGGCACATTTTGTCCCACAGGGACCGGCCTCAGTATGCCCTCTCGGGCTGCCAACTCACCTTGCCTTTCGGCACATTTTGTCCCACCGGGACCGGCCTCAATATGCCCTACCGGCCTCAGTACGCCCTCTCAGGCTGCCAACTCACCTTGCCTTTCAGCACATTTTGTCCCACCGGGACCGGCCTCAGTATGTCCTCTTGGGTTGCCAACCCCCTTCACCTTTCGGCTCATTCTATCTTCTGGGATTGGTCACAGTATGCCCTCTCGGGCTGCCAACCCCCTTCACCTTTCGGCACATTCTGTTTTCTGGGATTGGTCACAGTATGCCCTCTCGGGTTGCCAACCCCCTTCGCCTTTCGGCACATTCCATCTACTAGGGTTGGTCTCAGGATGCCCTTACGGGCTGCCAACCCCCTTCGTCTTTCGACACATTCTACCTTCTAGGGTTGGTCTCAGTACGGCCTCTTGGGTTGCCAACCTATCACGTCATTTGGCTCATTCTACCCTCTAAGGGTCGGCCTCAGTGTGCCCTTTCGGAATGTTGACCCATCACCCGCCTTTCAGCCATCAAATCCACTCATCCGCCCCACCGGTGCGGCATATACATCTCGTCGGGAACGCCACACTTGCTCAGCCTTTCGACATTGTAGGTAAAAAAAAAAGGGTTAAAAATACTGATACCCTAGCGGACTTGGTTGTTTCCATTAGGGGAGCAATCAAGAGCAAAAATGTTTTAACCCGGCTAAGGTGAAAACTCGAAAGGACGTCTTAGGCCAAAATGGGTACTCTTCAGTGTGAAAACCCGAAAGGGCGCACTGGAAAAAGCTATAGGGGGCTAGTCCTGGCGAAAACCCGAAAGGGCGCTAGGGCTGGTAAGGTGAAAAAAAAAAACATACACACAAGGGAATGGAAGCTAAGTCAACGAGCTCTGTTCTCTATTTTTCAACATCAAGTAGAAGAACCCCGAGACAAGCCCTCGGGGAAGCTGCACAAGGCCGGGCTTAGCAAATAGCCCCATGAAAACAAAACTCAAGGCTAAATCAAAGGCCAGGCTCAGCTCTCAGGTCAGCAAGATGAGCCTCCCGCTACAATATCACCTCTTGAAGTCCATTGAGCTCGCGTTGGAATCCCTCCACTTCAGCTCGTACGATGTCTCGGGCCTCCTTGGCCTCTCGGGCCCATTGCAGAAGGATCTCCATCTCTCGCGCCGGCTCATCCCCGCGGTGGGAAGCCACCTGGAGGCGTCCGTGTGCAGTCTCCACCTGTGTAGACATATAGTCTCGACGAGTACGAAGCTTAGAAAGCTCCTCTTCCTCTGGAGCCCCTCAAGTCTATGGCGGAGAGTCTACATCGGCACGCGCAAGACTGCGCTTCTCTTCGGTCCCTCGGACCTCTCGCAAAAGCTCCTCTACTCTGCAGGAGGCCGCCTGCTCGCACTCGTGAGCATCCTCGACCTGGGCGCCCACCTCAGCCTGGGCCGTCCGAAGTCTGCAAAGTTGCTCCTCCTCCTGTTGAGTCGTCAGCTGAGTCCTCCACCTCTACTCCTGAATAGCGTGAAGGCGGGCGAACTCCTCCGATAAAGACGTAGGCTCAGTCATCCAGGCGTCCCGAGGGAGACCAAATGCCAGCATATACCAATGCTACACCAAGTTGCGGACCGTTCGGCTACTCCATCCCAAGAGTTGGGAAACTCTGAGGCAACTATGAAGCCTCACCAGCTAAAGTTAAAACAAAGAAAGGAGACAGAATCTTATGGGTACCCTTCCCAAGCAAAATGAAATGTACAGAATTTTGATGTACAAGCTACGACGCCCTTGCCTAGGGCGGTGCTGTGCTCAAATTTGTGCTAGATGGTATCTGCCTCAGCTCGTGTACGGCCGACATCAACTCAGACCAACACGCCAAGGGCTGGTCTACATCAGCTCTGGCCGTCACAAGCCAATAGTTAGCCAATTTCAACCTTCGGCTGCACACCTCAGCGGTTAGCCGACGCATCTTTGGCGACATCCTAATAGTCAGCTGGCACATCAACATATTTGGCTACACATAACCGACACGTCTTCAGTGACACCTCAGCAGTCCGTTTCAGAAGAGAATTAACCTTTTTCTTCAAATGTCTGTTTTCCTTCCTGATATCATCCACTTTATCTAACAATTCTCCGTAAGCATCTTCCCAATCAGATATTGTATAGTGATCAAAAGGGGACGATACCTCATCGGATTCATCGTCCTTGTCTTCCTCATTTCTGGCCATCAGGCAGACGGGCTTCTTTTCATCCTCGCTCTCTGAGGTGGTGCTCATTGTGCCCTCGTCCTCATCGCTCCAAGTACTGACCATTGCTTTTCCCTTTGTAGCTTTGTTGCTTGTTCTCTCTTTCTGCTCTTGGAGCTCTAGACAATCTGCCTTCATGTGGTCGGCTTTTCTGCAATGATAACACACGTTAGTGTCTGATTTCTTAGCAAGGTTAGACCCATACCTATTTGATCGTCGGCCACTAAATTGTCATCGGCTGAAGTTTCTTCCCTCTTTTCTCAGGAATCGCCTGAATTTCCTGGTCAGCATTGCTAGTTGATCCATATTAATATCTGACCCAGAGTGACTACTCTGTTCTCTGGATGATCCACTGTGGTTGGATCTGCTTGTCTTGCTGGAGGTATCCTTCAACGCGATCAGCTTCTTCCTTTTCTCCACCTCCTCATCCTTTGGCAAGTTCATCTCACATGTCATTAGTGAACCAATTAGTTCATCCACCTTCGTGTTCTGCAGATCTCTCAACTCCTCAACCACTGTTGCTTTGGTATGCCAGATTCGAGTCAGAGATCGCAGAATCTTTCTCATGATCTCATAATCATTGTAAATCTTCCCCAGTCCTCTGAGACCATTAGTGATTGTTGTGAGATGTGCATACATTTCCTTGATGGTCTCACTGGGATTCATCCGGAAAGCCTCATACTCGGAGACTAGCATATTTACCTTGGTCTCCCTCACCTGTGAAGTCCCTTCATAGATGACTTCGAGTTTATCCCACATCTCCTTTGCTGTGGTGCATGATGATATTCTGGAGACCTCTGTGGGGTGCAGGGTGCACTATATAGCATTGATAGTGCTCCAGTTGATAGTGGACTTTTTGATCTCTTCTTCTGTCCACAGATCCTTGTTCTCGGACAAATAGAATGGTCCTTTGCTGCCAGGGATGCTGGATGACTCTGACAAGGTGCGCAAGGACACACTTAGGGCAGATTTTGAAGTGATCCTGACGTGAGAAGAGATCTGCTAAAAATAGAGATTAAGGGAGAAATGGCTCAAGGAAGGTGACAAGCACATTACTTACTTTCAGATGATTGTCTCAAGGAGAAGGAGAATCAATTATATAGCCTCCATCAAGGTTGGTGAGTAGACTTTCACCAGGGAGAGGATATTAGGGGGTTCATCAAGGATTTCTACTTGAGACTCTTCACTGAAGATCGGATGTGCAAACCTGGCGTTACAGATGACCCTCTGCCTCAGCTCTCTATAGCAGATTGCGAGGCTTTGTCTAGCGCCTTCACGGAGGAGGAGATCAGACAAGCAGTTTTTTTCATTGTAGGTGATAAAGTGTCGGGGAGGATGGTTTTCCTATGATTTTCTTCCAAAGTGTTGAGACATTATCAAGAATGACTTGATTCATGTGTTGGGAGAGTTTAAGGAGGGTTAGGCTCACTTAAGGGGTATCAATAAAAACCTCTTGGTCCTAATCTTTAAGAAACAAGGTGCATATAGCTTCTTGGACTTTAGGTCCATCAGTCTGTTGAACAGTACATACAAGATTATCACTAAATTGTTGGCCATGAGACTAGACAGGGTGATTGGCAGAGTGGCAAGTGGTCTCTAAGGGGCTTTCATCAAGGGAAGACATATACAAGAAAATTTCCTAGTTGCTCATGAGTGTTTATATGCCATGAGGACCTAAACGAATAGGGGGTGGTGTTGAAGCTAGATTTCGAGAAGTCATATGACAATGTTAATTGGCATTGCCTACTATAAACTTTGGCTAAGATGGGTTTTGATTAGAGATGGATTGAGTGGATCTGAGGGTGTATTTCCTCAGCATTCTTTTCAATATTGGTTAATGGGCAGCCTACTTTATCTTTCCACAGTGGCATATGCCAGGGAGACCCTATTTCTCCCCTATTGTTTGTCCTAATTGCACATATTTTGAGTAGAATGTGGACGACGGTTGAAAGGGTAGTTTTGATCAGAGGCTTATAGGGAGGGCACCACAGTGTTGGCATCAATCATCTGCAGTATGTAGATGACATTATTTTCTTCCTAGCAGTTAGGAGACTCAATTGTATACTGCCAGGTGGATGTTAGGACTGCTACAGGAAATTAGTAGATTGAAGGTGAATTTTAGCAAAAGCCATATAGCTAGGATCAACATAGAAGAGAGGGCACTCAGGAGAATAGCATTTATATTGGGCCCCATCATTTCCAGTTACACCGTTGGATGGATCTGACTCGAGACTGACACCCGCCGTTGGAAGTGCGGGGACGGTGCGACGGCGTGGAACAGCCTCGCGTACTTCGACGCCGAACTCGCTTCGAAGGCGGGGTTTACTGACACTTATGGGAAGGGTGTCCTGCTCGGGCGCACGGCCTACTGGCCCGTCAGCCAGAGTGGCCAGGTCGTCACTAGCGCAACACTCGTGGATGTTGACGCCACCAACCTTGCTGTGACGATTACGCCGACGACGACCGACGCCCTCGGGCGGCTGACCTCGTTTGTCGAGGTGACCGACAACTCATCGCTGGCGTGGGGGCTGCGGGTTGGGTCTAGCAACATCACAAATCTTGCGACTGTCATGTATTGCCCCGCTGGGCAGGCTCGTCACGGCTGCCTCTCCCGTGTGTTCTCCCTCACGGGCCTGACCCCCGGCGTCCCGCTGACGGTGAAGTGGGCGGCATGCCGCCCGTCTGGATCGGCCACGGCGTATACCCGCTTCGGCGGCAATGACGGACCCGCCGTAATGGAGGTTTGGAGCGCATGACCACTGTCACCACCACCCGCCCGATCGACCCGTCGCATCTCACCGTTGCTGCTGGCATCCGTCGGACGGACGAGGGGTTCATCATCGAGGCTGACGTGTCCAGGGCCGAACTGGAAGCGGCCATCGAAGCGTGCCCGCTCGACCGAACCGAGGAGCGCAAGGCCGCAGCGAACGACCGCCTCGACCGCCTCGGACAGGTGCGGGCAAAGGCCCGCCAGGTGCTCCGAGGAGAGGCGTCGTTCACCGTCGCCGAGCGGGACCGTCTCCTGGCGGCTCTCGTTCTCGACCGCCTGGCCGACGACGGCTGACCCGCCCCTCTTTGACAACATGAAGGGCGAGTTGATCCGAGAGGAGCAGGTTGATGTGCCGCCCGCCGAGGCGAACCGTCAGGCCATCGTTACGGCAGCGCAGACGGCGCTCATCAACAACCGTGAGTTCCTCGCCTCGACCCCCACGGCGGGCCAGGTGGCCGCTCAGGTGAAAGCTCTCACCCGCCAGGTCAACGCCCTGATTCGGTTGCAGCTCGGCCAGCTTGACGGCACCGACTGAATCGCCGCGTACTGACGGCTACGCGGAGCCCGGCGAAAAGCCTGACCCGCGGTGTCACACCCTCGCTGGTACTATCCGTGTGTCGGCTAGTCACCGATGCCGGGCGTAGAGCCTGGGTGAGCATTCTCGCTTCACCCGCTGTGCGGGGTTCGGGTTTGTTTCGGTTGAAGGAAGGCGCCCCTCGGCTTCGGTCGGGGGGCGCCTTCTTCGCGTCTAGGCGTCTCGGATCGATGTGACCGTGGCGGTCAAGACGGTCCCGGAGCTAGGGGTGGAGATGAACTCTGACGAATCCACGCGGTAGGTGCCGTCGCCGTTCACCTCGAGAGTGTTGATCTGCGGGCCGTCTTCGCCACCGTGAACCTCGTAGATCAACTTCCACGAGCCATCCTCGGGGAGGGACTGTGGGCCAACGTACTGGAGGTCGATGTCAAAGGTCACGTTGCATCCGGCGGACCCGAAGCAGTTCTTCTCAGTGATGACGGGCGTGAGCGCGAAGTCCAACGGCTGGGGCTCGTAGTCGGCCGCTTCGGTCGTGTTGGGTGCGTCGTCGTCATTGTCGAGGGTGGTGACATCCGACTGTTTCTTGTCGGTTTCACCCGAAAGCGCTGCTCCGATAACGCTGATCGCGAGGATCCCACCGACGATCAGCACCCAGCGCTTCTTCCACCAGGGCCGATCCGGTACGGCGCGACCCTTGGGCCTTGCTGGCGGGGGAGCTGGCGAATGGTGGGCCGCTTGTACGGGCACGGTTCCCCAGTCGTCGCGGGCCGGGGGCGGGGGCTTCCCGCGGTTCGGCGGCCACTCGGCCTTCACGATCGTGTGCTCGGTCCAGTTCGAGCCGTCGTGCCACCGCGCCCTGCTCGGGTCCCGCTCGTCGTTGTACCAGCCCGGTTCCGGCATCCTGCCCCCCTCCGCTCAGCGGGGATCGTAGGCCAAGAGACGGTCAGGCGGCTTCGGCGAGGTACGGCCGGCCTTCCATCGCGTCGCGGAGCTGCCCGATGTTGGCCCGCCGCAGGTAGATCGCGGTGCTGCTCAGGTTGGCGTGGCCGAGCATCGCCTGCACGGTGCGGAGGTCGTGGCACTGGTCGAGGACATCGCTCGCGGCGGTGTGCCGGAGCGCGTGGGCTGACACCCCGTCGTAGGGCGCCTGCTTCAGCCCGGCGTCGCGCATCAACTGGGAGACGCGGGCCCCGATGGTCTCGACGCAGAGGGGCGCTCCGGTGAGATGGTTGCGGATGATCGGCCCCGTGTTCCCCCGGATGCGGACAGCGGACAGCGCCCGCGCCACCGCGTCTGGGACCGGGAGGAACCGTTCGTGCCCGCCCTTCCCGCGACATGAGTATCAAGCTTTGACATGGATATGCATGTTGGACAAGACAGTTTTAAAAGCAAGACAGGAGGGCACAAAAGGTTTGTAACTGCAAAAAAAAATGGTATGTACTTATACATGGATGACAAAGTACCTCCAAATGAAACTTTTCTAAAGCATTAAAAAAACAAATAAAATAGATAACAAAATATTAAAACTTATCATTTAAATAAATGACTTGAGAAATTGTTGAAGTGCACATTTAGAATCCCAAAAGGAGAGACAACATGCGTCTAAATGTGATAGGTCATATCATGTTCAAGTGTCTAACATGGCTGCCTTATACAAATAGTAGTCCCCACCAAGTCATGGTTGCTACACCTTAGGTCATCACAAGTGACTATACAGGGTAACAGGGGAATCAAGAAATACAGCACAATGTTACATTCATTTGCAACTTATCTGGTTTGGATGGCTTTTGAAGTCAAGCATTCAGGTCTTTCGTCAACAGAGAAGACCCCCTATGTACTCTGTGCTGCCGAACAATGTTTTATAGATTCCTTCAACTGAAATGTAACACTACATAATATCCACAAGAGAAAGTTCAATACATGCTATCGACCATTTCATTTCCTATGGTCAAATATCTGCAGATTACTGTCCATGTTAAACATAGAGAAATTTCCAAGATAACTTGAAGTTTGTGTCCAGGAGCACCACGTGTTCCTTTAAATAGCTTTGGCATGAATTCACCACTGTTTTTGCTGGGTCAAGTTCCCTTCTTAAGTTACAAGGAATTTCTTGCCCTCTGCCACACGCCACCCCAAAATTTGGCTCTGATGTTGTTTGGCATGGTGCCACTTGCCCACCATAAGGGCTGTTTTTGGCAAAAGCCATTTAGACCCATACCAGGTTTGTGTGAGCGCTATCTTTGATACAATGTGTGATTGCTGTTTCCCAATAAAACAAGATTTTGGAATGACATGCCATTTCTATAACTTGTATATTTGTGTGTGTGTGTGTACACACATGGATATATACATATATAATACTACTCAGCCAAACTATCGATCCAAAACTCAAGATAGTGGGCGAGAGGCAACTAATTTAGGCATACAGTTGCTTGTACAGACCCAATGTGGGGTTAAATGGATTTCACCAACACTTTCCATGCTTACGACAAGCCTTGGTGGAGTTGCACAGTAACCGACACCCTTTAAATCTGCAAAGCTGAATAGGGAGAATCCAATGAGTGGACTAAATTTCATGCCGTGCTACTAAGCCAAACCATTAACAAGTTATAAGTGGAGAGGCCCAGAATTTATATAGTCAGAGAAGCTCATCCCACCTAGATTTGATCCTGGGAGCAATCCACCCAACCCACCACAGAAAACCTGGTATCAACTAAGCCAAGCTCAGTTCCTTCATTTGAATATTTTCATGATAAAGTTGGAAACCATCCTTCCTCTAGGATAGTAACATGAGATAAACATGAACAAATGCATGCAAATTTCTTCTCATTTTACACTTGCTGCAAATACATCAATCAGAGTAGAAAGATCTCCAATAGGGGGCACATGTCTCAAGGCTTTGCATGAAAGTTTTGGGCAATCTATGTTTAGAGTACAGCCTGCATATTTGAACCACAAAGTAAGTCAACCAATATTGATGAGGCTCCTAGAAGTTCACTAACCATTGTGTAACTTATTAAATATGCTGTACACAGTGTCGATGATTTGACTTCACCTGAAGGCTCAGACTGCCTTTCTACTAATTGTACACGTTACTTAAGTATCAGTCCTAAAACCAAAGATATACCTGATCCGGGTAAACAATTAGGTGTCAAATCTGAATTTTTGTTTAATGTTGCCTTTTCTGAAAGGCTACACAAACTGAAATTTGTTAGATGCAGAATAGGGAAAAAACTACTTCATCTTGCAGGTTATTCACTTCCTATCTAAAGGACGAAATCACAGGAGAAGAAATGTCAGCATGCTGAATAAACTGTTGTGCAAGTTGTTGCCTTTCTATCTTTACACAGAAGTTATCACTGTTCATAGAAGCACATGAAGCTCATACAAGCCTCATCAGAGCATAAAGTTTTATAAAGACAAGACAAGTATGCTATTCGGTGTACATTCTTCAAAAGGTTTCTTGTGGTACGTGTGAACCATGTTGCCACCCACAATAACCTAAAAGGCAAAGAATAAAGAAAGCATATTCCCATTCTTGTTCTGCTATGTACTCTGAACCTTGTCTACTAGCAAGGTTCACTTCTTGGTCTTTTCACTGTTCAGTGCCCATGTGCAAAATAAATAAAGTAATAAATAAATAAATCATTGGATGTACATGCATAATTCAAACTTTATGCTAATCACTATCAATCGACTAGAGATTGTCACAGATATCAAATGACAAAACATTGGAAGTTGATCCAATAAAAACCATGACATAGAAGGAAGAGAATAAGGGACATAATTGGAGCCTGAGAGAGAAGATGCTAGCAAGAGAGAGATATTAAACGGCAGCAAGACCTGTTCCTCATCTTGTCAGACTCCAAGATTATATACATCACTTGACCACTGAATGCCACATAAAACAAATTGAAAAAAAAATCAAGGATGAGAAGTACAAGAAAAGTGTAATATCCATGAGGCACAGGCAGGTGCAGCTCACATGGGTTAAGTACTGGGAATACAAATTTGATAAAGAGAAGTAGTGAACAATTGATAGAATGATAATCTAAAACACACAGTACAGAACATCCCAGGTACAACTACAAGGATATGATCACAGGATCTTGTTCGCTTGGGGAATTTGTATTTCAGTAAACCCTAGTAGGCCACATTCTCCAAGAAGCAATCCACTTCATAACCTAAAGATGATTTACCCTAAGAAAGATATTTATCTTACTCCCCTCCATCTAGGTTGAAAACAGGTTGAACGACTACCTCTAGGGTATGAATCTGTGGGTGGCCTGGTATAGAAGGAAAATAAGGGGACATGAGCAACAAGATATCTAAACAAGACAAATTCCATGGGTAAACCAATGGTTGAACCCAGACAAAGCAATTTAGATTATAGTTAGCCTAAGAAAATCGGCTAAAATGAAGACTCCACTGCTATCCACCCCAGACAAAACCGAGAAAAAGAAACACCTCCTACAAGCAAAGCCAGTAGACCTAGAGCGGCAAACATTAAAACTCAAAGAGGAATAAAAACTTGATTATAGTTAAATTAACAGAAAATATCCATATGCAACTCCGTTGGGTTTACGCGGAGACAGCTCATTCCATAATAGGCAAAGGAAGCATGCTCCATTAATTCCAACAACTTGAAACACATAAACATCAGAAACCACTGCCCATAAGGAAAACGTCAAACAACAAGATGAAATGAGACAGTTGAATCAGCAGCCTTCAACACATCCCTCATATCCCCATTCATGGCAGACAGACCACGGCCTCATCAGACAAACCATAGAAAAGAGGTAAAACCTGACAGAATAGATTACTCCCGGCTATGAGGCCAAATGACCTCAATCAAATGCATGATTGGATAGATTCCGAAGCCAAACCGAATCGCATGAAACATAGACACCGACCGCAATCCGATTCCATAAGAATTCGATGAACTGAGGGAAAGAAAACGGTGGAAGAGGTGACGAGAGAAGAATTCGACCTCCAGCGGAAGAGCAGCACCGCCAATCTCCCCCGATTCGAGTGGAACGAAGTGGAGAAGGATCCCAGTCTAGGTGTTCGGGGGAGGCGATGGCGGCGGAGAAGAGGGAGGGGGAGAGGGCGGTCTTCTCCTCTTCTCCATATGTCGCGCGAGAGACGAGGTGGAGGAATCGGAAGTGCACAAGGGAGGAGGCTACATAACAGGGAAGGAGCGGCGCAAAGGGTGACCAAAGCTGCGAGAAAAAATATATATATTTAATACGAGAACGCTGGTCGGGAAAGGCTGTGGGACGCGGATAAAAACTAAAAACTTCGTTGTTACCACAATTAGTAATTTACCGTCCTCCATTTTAAACATAACAGAGAAGGGGGCGTTGGCGTCCTCGGGCGGCGCGGATTGGAATTTTTTAAGTACGTCAGCCAATCACTGCTCTTGATTCCTCCCCCCCCCGGGTTCCTGGTTCCCTCTCTCGCTTAGTTCTGTCAATAAGCATTTGGGTCCCAATGGGTTTGGTCTCCTCTCAACTATTCACTCGGAACTAAACAAGATTGCACTCCTTAATTCCTACCGTAGATGTGATCTTCTGTGATTGCACATCTTCCCATCTAGATGTGATTCTATGTGCCACGATCGTCTCTCTTGTTTAGTTCCATGAATAAGTATATGGGTCCACGTAGGGTTGGCCTCCTCTCAACCATTCACTCGGAACTACACAAGATCACACATCTTCCTATTGTGGATGTGATTCTATGTGATTGCACATCTTCCTACTTAGCCGTGATTCTATGGGCCATGATAGAGTGAGAGTATCATAATGATAATTGATGAGGTCGAAATTGGGTGTGGTTTAGGGGGTAGAGGACTGACCATTTCTCTCTTGAAGAGAGTCTACCTTGCGGAGTTGGATGGTTGTACCCGATCTTCTTGGGTCGAGGATGACTTGGAGGGGGCTCGACCCGTCGATCGCCCACGACTAAGAGAACATCGTTAGAGGGAGTCGAAAACTTGCCAAAAATAATAAAGGATGATGTTATGGGTTGCATAATTGTATATCTTCTTTCGCTAAATAGAAAGGGTAATCGAAATGTGTTTTATGATTTTCGATATGGGACTATCTTCTCTTACATAAATGTAATTACTCGAGAGTCAATGAAGGGCTGAGTACAAGATTTCAAATGTTACATTTCGACCAATATCCACTAGGCTTAGATTCTCCTTTTGCGCTGCGATCGCGGCTCACTTTCGATAGTCCTACTCTTTGATCGGCCCACTTACTATTTTGGGCCTCATCATGGATCTTCACAATGAGTTGTACAACAAAATAATGGAAGTCATAGTATATTTTAATTGAGAAAAAAAAGATTATATTGCCATCCGTGGTAAAGTAAGAATGTTACTAGTTTTTTTTTTAAATACACGATTCATCAAATTTTAATGTACAACTTCAAATATTGTTCGTAGTTGTTAACTAAGTCATGAATAAAATGCCATTCAAATCTAACATTAAAAGTCATATAAAATATACAAGCATGAATGGCACCATTTGAACTGTTCATTTTCTATTCATTTTCGCAGGAAAGCATGGAAAGTGAGGCCCTTACCTTCTAGCCGGCTGGAAGGCGAGGAGAGGTAATCCACATTGGTACTCGCATCCTTATATTGAGTGCGATCATCTTCTTTTTCCAAGGTACACAACTCGCATAATCTTCTTTCACATTCTTTGGCATTGTCTTTCCTTGGTGGCAATCACTGTATTCTTCTACATATTTTATCGCCTTTTCATTCACATATGCTCATGCTACCATGTTTATATAGTCACATGTTCATGATATTCACTTTATCGACACATTATGTCATCACTTATACACATACATGCTTGTTCATGTGACTTGTGACGCCGCATTTCACATTTCTACACCCACAGCGTGGTGGTGAGAGAGTTTATGACCCAGTGAGGTTTTGAGTCGCTCTATTCATCATAAATTATTTGACGAAAAATATTTTTTAAATTTGTCAAATCTATGCTATTTTCACCCCCTCCTTTATTCTTGCTCCTTCTCATCGATTTTATTAAAATAATTATTCTTACGCCTTCACTCACGTATGATTGAAGCCTTTTGTGCAACCGTGTGAAAATTGAGGGCACATTCATATTTAGGGCCACCCATTTCATCATAACTGCTTCGATGTATCGCATTTTTAACCCCGCCGATCCTTTGTTATTTTCAGCCTCTACATTTATTCTCACTCCCTTCCATAAGGTATAATAAGGGTCACCCACGTGGCCGTGAGAGAGTTTATGACACAGTGAGGTTTTGAGTCGCTCTATTCATCATAAATTCTTTGATGAAAAATATTTTTTAAATTTATCAAATCTGTGCTATTTTCACCCCCTCCTCTATTCTTGCTCCTTCCTATCAGTTTTATTAAAATAATTATTCTTGCGCCTTCTCTAATGTATGATTGAAACTATTTATGCAACCGTGTGAAAATTGAGGACCCATTCATATTTAAGGTCACCCATTCTATCATAACTGCTTTGATGTATCGCATTTTCAGCCTCACAGATCCTTTGTTATTTTCACCCCCTTCATTTAATCTCACTCCCTTCCATAGGGTATAATAAGGGTGACCCGCGTGACCGTGTGAGAGTTAATGACCTAGTAAGAATTTGAGTCGCTCTATTCATCATAAATTCTTCGATAAAAATATTTTTTAAATTTATCAAATCAGTACTATTTTCACCGCCTCCTCTATTCTTGCTCCTTCACCTTAGTTTTATCATAATAATTATTCGTACTCCTTCTCTCACGTATCATTGAAGCCATTTGTACAACCGTGTGAAAATTGAGGCCCCATTCATATTTAGGGTTATCCATTCCATTATAATTACTTCGATGTAGCATATTTTCAACCTCGTCGATCCTTTGTTATTTTTATCCCCTTCATTTATTCTCACTCCCTTCCATAGCGTATAATAAGAGTGACCCGCGTGGCCATGAGAGAGTTTATGATCCAGTGAGATTTTGAGTCACTCTATTCATCACAAATTCTTTGACAAAAAATATTTTTAAATTTATCAAATAAGTGCTATTTTCACCCCCTCCCCTATTCTTGCTTCTTACCATCAGTTTTAAATATGTCAAATCTGTCCTATTTTCACCTCCTCCACTATTCTTGCTCCTTCCCATCAGTTTTATTATAATAATTATTCTCTCGCCTTCTCTCACATATGATTGAAGCCATTTGTGCAACCGTTTGAAAATTATGGGCACATTCATATTTAGGGTCACCCATTCCATCATAATTACTTCGATGTATCGCATTTTCAACTGTGCCGATCCTTTGTTATTCTTCATTTATTCTCACTCCCTTCCATATGGTATAATAAGGGTGACGCGCGTGGTGGTGAGAGAGTTTATGACCCAGTGAGATTTTGAGTCGCTCTATACATTATTAATTATTTGACGAAAAATATTTTTTAAATTTATCAAATCTTTTGTTATTTTTACCCCCTCCTTTATTCTTGCTCCTTCCCATCGGTCTTATTAAAATAATTATTCTCACGCCTTCACTCACGTATGATTGAAACCTTTTGTACAACCGTGTGAAAATTTAGGGCCCATTCAAATTTAGGGTCACCCATTCCATTATAATAGCTTCGATGTATCACTTTTTCAACCTCGTCGATCCTTTGTTATTTTCACCCCATTCATTTATTCTCACTCCCTTCCATAGGGCATAATACTTCGATGTATCACATTTTCAACCACGTCGATCCTTTGTTATTTTCACCCCCTTTCATTTATTCTCACTTCCTTCCATAGGGTATAATAAGGGTGACCAGCGTGGCCGTGAGAGAGTTTATGACATAGCGAGGTTTGAGTCGCTCTATTCATTATAAATTATTCGACGGAAAATATTTTTTAAATTTGACAAATATATGCTATTTTCATCCCCTCCTCTATTCTTACTTCTACTTTTTTGTTGTTTTGAATATGATAAATGCAATGCTTATGAATCCCTATGATTATATGACTAACCCTATGACCTAATTGTGCAGGGGAAAAGACGGACACGAATTACATGGCTACAAGTCCGGGCGATCTACCTTGTGTTGCCGGAATACCAACGTGAACGCTTGGCGGCCATGGGATTTGGAGAACTGCTGAGCATCGAGGTGGCTCGAGTGGATACGACACTCCTACTTGCTCTGCACGAGAGATGGGACCCGGTGAGCCAGGCTTTCATATTCCCATGGGGGCATATGACACCGACATTGGAGGACATGGCCCGGATCAGCGGCCTACGAGTGCATGGGAAAGCGGTGATCGGATGGGCGTATGTCGACTACCGGGAGTTTGCTCAGGAGCTTCTCGGCTTGGACTTGATGAGACCGGGGCACCCATCATCCCAATTATCACGGTCAGTGCTACAAGAGAGCTTGGGACTCTGACGAGCAGCGGTAGCAGTGGGCAAGTTACCGGAGCAACATATCAATCGAGTGATCGAGCAGGCCCGTCCGAGCGTGGTGGCGGAGCCAGGTCCGGATGGAGACAGAGTTTTGAGACGCTTCCTGATGCTGCTATTCGGGAAGCTACTATTCGCGACATGAGCCGACGTCATCAGCTGCCGGCTCCTCCCTCTGTTGACCGATCTGAATTGAGTGCGAAAATATGCATGGGGAGCAGCAGTGTTAGCCTTCTTATTCCATTCTCTCAGCGCCATCGACCGGGTGACCATGCTTGGCGACTTCTCTCCCTTTTTGCAGGTAAATGCCTTTCCATTGCTTCTAATGTGCTTCTTAGTATGTTAAAATGCTGGCACTTCTTAAAAATGCTGTTTTGGGCCTTTCTTTATTTGCCGGGGATTGGGCGTGGAGTGGAGCTATACCCAAGTCGATTTCCCATTGTGAGGCGGTGGAGTGTCGCCCGGAGCGCAGGGTCGATCGAGCGGTCGACTCGGGCGATCCAAGAGGATCTCGACTCATTCCCGCATGCATCGGTAAGTAGCCCGACTTCTACATGCTGCTATATGCTTTTAAATGCTAACCAATGCTGATACAAATGCATGAATGACCCTTTACAGGTGCGGTGGACACCGTATCGGGATGAGGACCACACGGGACAGCCGTGGGTGGAGGCTTCTCTAGCCTACCGGGGACGGGACATCTGGCTGCACTGCATTAATGTGATCGAGCCGCTGCACTACCGGCTGATCATGAGGACGGGGGGAGTGCACCAGCCAGCGGTGAGGTTCCCGCATCGACATGATGAACGCCCGGGGAAATCTACCAAGGGCATTGGTAGTGACATCGACTGGAGCGGCCGAGCCAGAAAGTATATTCATGACTGGAAACGCAAGGGCAAGGCCGTGACAGAGCGGGCAGACAACAGTGAGGCATACTTGAAAGCCTTCACCCGCCGATACGGCAGCCAGATCTATCGTGGCACCCGACGACCGGTATGAAAAAACTACCTTTTCCTATCCTATATAAATGAATGCAATGTTTGACATTTGCTTTCCTAAATGCAGCTAGACCCACAGGGGTGGATAGCCGAGCTCGAGGGACTCCTTCATACTACAGTGCAGCAGCGAGACGAATATCGAGCGGCTCTTGAGCTTCTGGTGAGTTTTCTTAGCCTTAAAATTGAAATGCTTCATGCAAACCTGACTGACCTTCTAAAATGCAGCGGGCCGAGGGAGTTCAGAGGGCTGGACTAGACGCGCCATCCTCTTCCTCATAGCCAGCCGGGGGACGTGCTGAGAGGGACGCGGAGTTTACCTGGGCCGTGGCCCGAGCCGAGGAGGCCGAGGCTACCCTCGCAGAGTGGGTAAGGAACTAAACTGCCCTAAAAATGATTTGTGATTATTCATGCTTTTAAACTAACCTATATGCAAATGTAATGTACAGGCAAAGGACCTAGCTGCAGCCTTGGCAGAAGTGGCCGAGGTGCCCCATCTCCGAGGGCAGGTTGACCGTCTCCAGGGGGAGGTGACCCGACTGAGCGGTGAGGTGGCTCGGCTGAGCGGGGAGGCAGCGGACGTTGATCGATACCGCACCAAGGCTCGTGAGGTGCGGGTCAAGATCTGTGAATTAAAGATCGAGCTGCGGACGATGGAGTGGACCGTCTGACTGATGGGTCGAGCACCTGAGTGGGCCACGTCACAGAGTGGTGCAGCCGGAGGTTCACGGAGCGCGGCACCGAGCGCGTCGGTGGGCGACATCCTGGCTAGCTCCTCCACCCACCGGAGAGATGATGAGGCAGAGAGAAGACGCCAGAGGGAAGAGGAAGAACACAGTGCCATAGAGCCACCGTTACGGCAACACGAGGGCACCGGGGATAGTGACAAACCGGTGAAGTGACATTTTTGTGATTTTTTATAGTTTTTTCTCTTCCTCAAGGGTTCTTAGAAGATCCTTCTAGGGTCATTTCTTTCCCATCAGGAGAAGGGTCTACTCCTCCTCCATCCTCCATCCCTATGGAGGGTGCCCAGGTCACTCCATCCTTTTCCCCTCCTTTCGCCAATTCCATCCTTCAAATGATGGCCCAGTTGGACCCGGCCCAACTACAGACTGCTTATCAGGCCATGCAGGGGCCCAACACTCCCTCTTCCATGATTCCGCAGGGTCCATCCAATACCCCCATCCAACACACCCCGCTCAATCTCACCCCGGTCCAGCCTAGGACCATCACCTTCTCCAATCTAGAAACAGGCTAGTCCTCCGCATTGGCCCAGCCTTCTTATGATAAGGGAAAGACCACTCTCCCTTCTTCTTTCCAGTTGGATCACCACACTTCTACCCCATCAGTGCCACAAAATTCTATGGGTCCATCAGATTTCTGGCACCCTCAGCCAGGGGCAGCCCAGGTCCACCCCAATTTGGGTCATTCCCCGGCCCAATATCCTTCTTATGGGTTTCCTCCCACCCAGCCTGCTTATCCTTTGGCACCGTCCTACGGGCCACCTCCTTCAGCTGCTTTGCCCTCCGCTCCACAGGTCCAAACTCCTTCTTTTGTTAAGTGGGCTTCCATGCAACAACAACTCGACTTTCTCCAAAAGTGGGTTGGCCCACAGTCCTTGGCCGATGTGCCCGTCCCGAGCTTTCAAAACATTCATTTTCCTCCACAGTCTGAGCTGCCCAATTACAGGAAGTATGATGGAAATGGTAATCCTTTCATTCATGTAAGGGACTTTTTATATGAATCGACACAATTTCAATACGATGATCGTCTCATGGCATATTTGTTCCGCCGATCATTAGATGGAGTGGCATTAGAATGGTTCTATTCTTTGCCATTGGAGGATGCCGAGAGTTTTAAAGTGGTCAAGGACAAGTTTATCCAGCGGTTCCAGGACAGGGTCGGCCCAGAATATTTATTCACAGACTTAGTGGCCGAGAAAATGAAAGCCGACAAGGAATTTGCAACCTATGCCGACAGACGGAGGTAGATGGCCGCCAGGGTGCCCGGCCATATTCTGGAGGAAGAGAAGGTCAAATTATTGATTTCCAATGCTACTCTGACCTTCCGAAATATATTGGCTATGAATGATATATCAAACATGCATCAACTATATAGTCGGGCGCGGTTCATTCAAACGCAGTTTAAGGACTCCCCCATCCATTCCTTATTTGAGGCCCAAAAGACCAAATAGAACAGAAAATTTTAAGGGCCGGTCACTGAGGGAGTCCAAACGAATGAATAGGTTCAAGCCGTTACCTTCCCTCCCGCCAACAACAACCAAATCCGCTTTCCCCAAAATCCCCACAACACCCAGTCCGCTCCACAAGCCCGTCCTCCACTCGCCTTCGCCACTCCGCAAAACCCTCCGCCCGCTTATTCCACTCCACCAAACCCTTCGCTCACCTTCACCATTCCGTAAAACACCTATTCCTCTCTACAACAGCCTCCACCACCACCACAATACCACAATGTCCCTCCCCCAAACGGCTACAACAATAACCAGCGCCCGGTTCCGAAGAGAGCCCAATATCCTCCTTTGCCGGAAACTCTTGCCGATATATTTTCGACTCTCATGTCAGTGAATGCTATCCAACTTCCTCTAGAAAGGCCTAGCTGGAACACTGCGGTTGATCAGATAAAATAATGTGTATTCCACCGGCAACTGGGCCACACCATCGAAGGTTGTTTTCAATTCCGAGATCTGGTCTACAATTTGCACGAAGGGCACAGGATCGATTGGGCCAAAATGCATAAGGCCATTGTTGAGCTGAAAGAAAAGAGAAGGCAGCCGCCGAGGCAGCAAGTGCAGCAGCAAGCACCGCAGCCACAGTAGCCACCGCAGCAGCAACCGCAGCAGGTTCAAGATTTGGGGATTCATCAGAACCCAATGCCGAACCATCCACCTACTCCGCAACCTTAGCCACCGGCACCGGCCTAGGTAAATGTAGTTCAGCCTCTGGCCCCCAACGCCAGATGGTCCTTTGACGACGATGGCACGACCCATCAAGTCTCTGCCTTCCATCACAACTACCCCTCTGCCTCCACCATCCTCACACCCATACGCCAAACCTCTACTCCATCCGCCACACCGTTCATTCATCTATTCACTGTTCCTTCCACTGCCATGCCTACACCCTCACTCGCGCCTCCACCTCGCTCACTTATCACCCCCACCGCTATCACCATTACCCTTCCATCTAACCCTCCTCCCACACCCATCATCACCGCCGCACATGCCGCCAATCCCTCACCCATTATCCTTACACCCCCATCAACACCCATCACCACTGCGCCTACCTCCTTGCCCATCATCCTTCCACCACAACCCAATACCACCGTTGGAAGCCCTCGCCGAGCCTTCCCGCGCGGGACTCTACCTGGAACGCACCTATCGCGGCCCGTACGTCTTCCCCGCCTGATGCCGGAACCCCGAAACCCTCCGACACCACCCGCCAACTTTCCGGCCATGTCCTCCCTTTCCCGCTCCCTGCGTCCGCTTCTTTTTCTCGCCGCGCTCGCGCCGCTGACGCCGTCCGCCTTCGCCGCTCCGGAAAACCGGACGACGACACCCGCGCCTTCCGCCGACGAGGCGGTCGCCCGGCTGAAAAACTATCGCTTCGGCAATCCGCTCGGCGACGTGTACGCCGCCGAACGTCTCGTGAACGCCGCATCGCCGGACGAACGCGCGGCCTTGGCGACGAAACTGGTCGCGCTGCTCGACGACGCCTCCGTTTCCGCCGACGCCAAGGGCGCGACGCTCCTCCTCCTCGGCCGGACGAATCTGCCGGCCGTCGTTCCGGAGCTTGAAAAATGTGCGTCCGACGCCGCGCTCGCGAACGACGCCGTGAACGCCCTTTCGCTCGTCCGGGGCGAGGCGTCCGAGGCCGCGCTCATCCGGTTGCTTGCCGGCAACCTCCCGGACGCGACGCGCACCGGCTGCATCAACGCGCTCGGCCTGCGCGGCACGCCCGGCGCGCTCCGGGCCGTCGCCGCCGCCGCGAAATCATCGCCCGCCCTCGCCGGCGCCGCCTTCGAAGCGCTCGCCAAAGCCGGAACTCCGGAAGCGCTCGCGGCGATTCTCGCGCTGCCGGAAACCGGCGGTTCCCGCGCGCGCGCCATCCTTTCGGTTTCCGACCGGATTCTCCGCACCGGAGGCGACGCCGCTTCCGTCATCGCGCCGGTGAACGGCATATTCGCGTCCGAGAAAGAACCGGAACGCCGCATCGAGGCGGTGCGCCTTCTTCTTAAATCCGGCGCCGACATTTCCAAATTCAACAACGTCCTCGCCGATCCCGCGACCGCTCCGGACGCGGCCCGGCAATTCGTGCTCTCCGGTCGCGCCGACGCGCTCGCCGCCGTCGTCACCGCGTATCCGTCTCTCGATGACGTCGCCAAAGCCGCCGTACTCGCCGCCGCCCGCGACACCGGGGCCTCGCCGCTCGCCGCGATCGTCCGGAACGAACTCGCCTCCCCGGTCGCGGAACGCCGCGCGCTCGCCGCCTATGCGCTGCCCCGGTGCGGCGCGGAGGACGCCGTTGCGCGCCTCGCTCCGTTGCTCGCCGACACACCCGAAGTCGCCTACGCCGCCCGGCAGGCGCTCGGCCTGTTGCCGGACGGCGACGACAAGCTCCGCGCCGTCGCCTCCGGCACCGACGCTCCGGCGATTCGCGCCGCGGCGCTCGGCATCCTCGCCGGACGTCGCGACCGGACGACTTTCCGGCTCGCACTCGATCTCGCCAAACAAGGCGACGCGACCGTCCGGTCGGCGGCCTTCGACACCCTCGCCTCGCTCGCGGCTCCCGGCGACCTTCCGGCGGTGCTCGGCGCGACCCGCGCGATCGTCAAATCCGCCGACCGGCGCGCGTGGAAAAAGGCGCTCTTCGCCACCGCCTCCGGACATCCGGATCACGCGGAAGCCGTGAAGCTGCTCCGCGCCGCCGCCGAAGCGCCGGACGCCGCCGAAAAGGCGGATCTGGTCGCCGCCATCACGCTCGTTCCCGGCGACGAGGCCGGCGCGGCGCTCCGCGACATGCTCGCCGGTCCGTCGCTCGAAAATCGCAAGGCGATCATCCGCGCGCTCGCCGCCGCGCGCAACCGGAACGCCCGCGCGCTGCTGTTGGAAACCGCCGGCAAGGCGTCCGATTCCGGCGAGCGCACCCTGGCGCTGCGCGGCTACCTCGACACCATCGCCGCGATGAATCTCAAGCCGGCCGAACGCCTCGCGGATTACCGAGCCGCGTGGCCCCTCGCCGGCGCCGAGGAAAAGGACTCGATCGTCGCCGCCGTGAGGGAAATCAAATCCGACGACGCCAAAAAGTTTCTCAAGGAAATCGCCGCCGCCGAACCCGCGAAAAACACCGCTCCGGGCGCGTAGTCCGGGTTTCCCGGCCGGAAATCCGCGTATCCTGAAAACAACCACAACAGGTTTCCTGCCTCCGTCCGGTCGCGCGCCGCAAAGGTAAAATAAAATCTCCATGCCGCACGCGTCGCACCCGGAAACCTTACGGAGCCGCGCGTGTGTGCATGATTCCCTTACACATCATCCCCATGTACACGAAATCACTGTTCGCCGCGCTGACCGTCATTCTCGCGCCGGCTTTCCAAACCGCCGCCTCCGCGGCGGATCTCTTCAACGGCAAGGATCTTTCCGGCTGGGTCCAACGGGGAGGCAAAGCCAAGTACGCCGTCGAAGGCGGCGAGATCGTCGGCACGGCCGTCGCCGGCACGCCGAACAGTTTTCTCTGCACCGAAAGGGCCGGCCCGCCGACTACATCCCGCAGCTGGCCTGCGTGCCGCCGGGCAAGTTCGGCATGGCCGTGCGGCTGGTCTCGGGCGAGGCGGTGGGCTACGACGCGCTGCTGCTCGCGCGTGTTCAGTTGCAGGCGCATCTCCTGGCCGATCTCGGACACGAGCCGCCAGACCTCGCGCCGCAAATCCTCGCTCGAAAGCCGCATGGCCGCGGTCGGGTCGATGCGCGACAGCAGGATATCCCGCATACGGACGCGGGTATCGTCGAGATAATTCATCCCCTCCGGCAAGGCGACCACCGAGGTATCGACGAAGCCATCCGCCGATACAGGCCGTTCATCGGCTATCGGGGCGGAAAGAGGCGAGATCGCCGCGGGAGCCGGCGCGGACACGGGCGCCGCATCGGCACCGGGCGGCTGGAATCCGGCATCCAGATCGGGTATGCGGCGACCGAACTTGCTCCTCATGTGCCAATTTCCTCGACCCGCGGTGCCGGAGGTCTCATGTCAGCCCCGCTCAACGGAAGAACCGCCACCCGCGCTTTGCCTCCTCGACGTTCCGGCCGCCCAATTCCCGCGAAAGACGCTGGATCGACTGGGCGAGCGGCCCCGGCACGTTGATCAGGCTCTTGCCGGCATTGGAGGCCGTCACGATGCTCTTGGGATGGTAGGGAATCTGGACATCTATCGGCAGCCCCACCGCCTCTACGAAGAGTTTCGCGTCGATATCCCCCTTGCCCTTCTCCCCGACCCGGTTCAGCACCACCACGTTGCGCTGGCCCGCCTTGGGGGCATCCAGAAGCGCCCGCAGTCTCAGCGTGTCCCGTACCGAATGCCCGGTCTGGTCGGCGACGATCACCCTCACATCCGCCAGTTCCATCATCCGGTTGAGATAGGTGCCGTGCCGGCGCGGCAGATCGACCAGGACATAATGAAACTGCTTCTTCAGCAGCGCGATCAGCGGATCCAACGCCGCCGGATCGAAATTGACCGGCTGGTCCATGCGCTCCTCGGCCGCCAGCACGAAGAGCCGGTCCGTGGCCGCGATCATCGACCGCTCGACAAAGAGATCATCGAGGCGCTGCGGGCTTTCCAGGACCTCCCGCAAACCGCCGACGAGCTTCAGATCGAGCGAAAAGGCGCAGTCGCCGAAATGCACGTCGAGATCGATGAGCGCGACCCGGCGCTTCTCGTTATTCGCCAGTTGCGAGGCGAGGCTGGTCAGGACCGTCGTCACGCCGACGCCGCCGCGGGCGCCCATGATCGCCACCACCTTGCCCTGCTTCTGATTGAGCGGCACCGCGCCCGCGTCGCCGTCCTGCGTCAGCTGCGCCTCGATCGCCTCCTGGACGCCGCCGCGCGACAGCGGCTTCACCAGATAGTCGCTGACCCCCGCCCGCACCAGATCGCGATAAAGGCCGACATCGTTGCGGTCGCCGACCACGATCAGGGAGACGCCCGGCTCGCAGACGTCGGAAAGCCGGTCGACGGCGTTGACCGGCAGTTTCGTGCCGGAAACATCGACCATCAGCACCAGCGGCGTGCGTTTGGAACTGAGATGCGCGGTGGCCTTCTCGATGCTGAGGCGCATGACGTCGCTATTGGACAGCTGCATGTCCTTGACGCTCTGCCGCACCGTCTTCTCGCTGGCCTCATCGACCAGGAACGCCGCGAATTTCGGACGCCCGCCGACCGGACCGACGGAACCGCCGACGACGGCGCTATCAGGCTTGCCCGAACTCATGGCTGTACCGAAAGCGGGATGTAGGGGAATACCTTGTCGTTGTCGAAGCGGTCGACGGCTTTGGCCGCATAGGCGCTGTCCGTATGCCCGCCCGCCCGGCCGCTGACCAGATCGCCGGGATCCGCGACCATTGCCGCCAGGGCGCTGTCGGCGCTGCACCCCCAATCGCCGGAAGTATCGTTGCTCGGGCCGACCGCGCTCAGCCGCTTGACGTCGAGGCAGCCCGGAAGAGTGGCGTAGTAGCGGCGCGCGCTCACCTTCGCCGTCATCCCGCCGCCGCCCGTCTCGTCGGCCACCCGGATTTGAATGTTCTCCGGCAGGACGCCGTCCGCCTGGAGCATCGCCGAAAGCGGCCGCACCTGTTCGGGATCGCCGGCGCCCGTCTCGACGGTGATATGGACCAGATCCGGCCGCCCCCGGGCAATATCGGCGATCATCGTGGCGAGTTTCGTGCGGTCGGAGAAAGAGAGCCCCGCCGGCGACAGGCCGACCAGCATCGTCCGGCCGGCGCTCACGACCTTGAATCCCGCCCCGTCCTCATGACGGGGAACGACGGGCGGCATATAGAATTGGGGCGGCGTGAGCGCCGCCGACCGCGTGAAGGTATCGTCGTAGCAACCGGCGAGCAGCACGCTCAGCAGCGGCAGGACGGCCAATCTCGATCCGTGAAGGATGAAAATAAGGGGAGACTCGTCCCCTACCTCTCTTAACAATTTAAGCCAGCGACGATGATCTCATGACTAGCATTAAAGGAAATAAGCATCCAGTAAGTACTAGAAAACAAAGAAAAATCTGTTGGGTGGAGTTTAAGCATGGTTTGTCTGATCGTGCCGGTAAAAAACGACACCAACATATATCAGTGCAATGTGACTTGACACTTCTTTTTAAAATATATATATATTCTCAATCAGATGTGGTAGTACCAGCCTGACTGAAACCGGCATGGTGCGATCCGCCAGTCCGGCAAACCTTGAGTGCAAGGAGTGAAAGATCGATTACCCTCGGCAAAACCTAGAAGCTCAACTTCAACTTGGCGTGCACTTAGCGGCCATCGATGCCAGCAGTTTCACCATTTGTCATGTACCTGTACTCAGCACATGACAGCTCATTCAAGTGCATCTCATGGGTGCATTGTGTGCGTGTGGCAGAGGGAGGGGAGACGAAGAAGCATGAGCATTGATGGAAATTACATCTTTTTACATTACAATCAGTAGTAGAATATGGAAAAAAAATAAATCCACTGTTCAAAAGTAACAAAGGTAGTGCTCCTACCACGGAAAGTGACATCACAGTGGCTAATGCCGCTTGTTCCCATGGTCTCAGTCAGGGTTCCAACCCCAGCAGGTGTTGATGGCCAAAAATGAGAAAAAAATCGGTTCCACCATTTGTGGACTTGCTCTCCCCGCCTTAATGTGAGAGGAGATAGTCCCTAGACATTCATTGACTGTCCTGTGGGGACTTCCAACAAAAACCAAGTTGGGTATTCCTTAAAACTGACACCTCTGCAGAAAATGCCCATGGTAAAATTGATTGCATCATTTCATCAAGAACCAAGAGAGAGCTTCTCAAAGTCTCCAATCCCATGACAGGAAGCTTTCTTCAGTTCCAAGGCAGTCTTATATGGGGGAGCAATCGGAGGTTGCACTGGCTCTAAACTCTGGTAAGATGCCCCTTCTGCCATGGTTGGGAGAGGGTATGAGCGATCAGAATCATAGCCACTCAGGTCTCCACAAGCCAGGAATGGAATGTACACCTTGTTTGGCCCTTCCAGCCAACCGCTACCGCAATCTGTTAAAAAAAAATGGTTTCAGTGGAATAACACAGAATTTGAAACCGGCAACACAAAAATCCTCTGACAAGCTGTAAGATTCACAACTCTTCAGAAATTTACATATTAAGCTCAAATGTCTAACTGGATGTTACAACCCACAATTAATGGTCAGTCTTATCTGAACAGAAGCCACTTTCTCGGCACGTATTATTGTATCCTTGGGTGCTACCAAGACAGCTTATCATGTCCGGTCACCGTCACAGTTTGATTAATTGCGCTGATCCACCCTTGGGTAGGTATATCCTGCAGAGAATCATTCTCAGCCAAGTTACTTTCCACGGTTCCACCTGCTGGGGTGGTTAATGAGTTATCTGGTCTTTTGGAAGCCCTCTTCATGAAGATGGCGCTAATTACTTGGTTAGGAATCCAGTACAAAATGTGGAAAGCTTGCTAGCAACTTGGAAAAGACCATGAAGTGGCACAAACTAGACTATTTAGGAAGAAAGGCACCCAGTGGACTGACAATTACCAAATGCCTTTTGTATGTATGTGACAATGTCAAACAGTGGGCTTATTTGTTACTAACAGTTTGGAGAAAAAAGGAACGTCAGGATAATCAAGAGCCATGACATGTTAAACGGTGCACTTGAATTTTGGACACGGGAAATTCATATAGTTCAAGCATCTTACATAATCTTTCTACTCTACATTAGCTCCACGAGAAACACTTTGTGCAACACATGCATTACACCCCATTTTTTATTTTTATATTTTTTAGGTGGGGCCCAAGGTCCCCTAACTTTGAGGTGGGGCCCACGCAAATCCGACATGGCGTGAAGACCAAGATAAAAGAAAAAAACCGGGTGACTAGTGCACATTTCAAAATGAGCACTGTTCATCCGGGTTTCTTTTCTTGGCCCCCATGCCACGTTGGATGGTGCTGTGGCCCCAACAACAAGATAACTCGGCATGGAGCCCATTCAAAAAAGTTTCAAAAAATAATAATAAATGGGGTGCAACACGTGTTGCACTAACTTTGTGCAACGCATGCGTTGCAAAGTGTTTCTCTAGCTCCACACCACACATCAATGTGATTTGTGTCTTTTGCAGAGGTCATCTTCTTTCAGGAAGAACTATTTTGCAGAAGGTTAGAGACACTAGCTTCTTTTTCTTTTAACATACATGTACACATTTTGCTTCATGAATACAAGGTATAATCCATTTCCTGGAAAAAATAAGTTGTCCCTTGATCTTCAATGAAGACTGAAGGCTGCGTCCACTCAGCCAGCAAAGGCGTTGACACATGCCTGATGTCCACTCAGAATATTGAACCATTTCATTTCATTCTGAACAGATGTACATTAGTCAAACACCTTTTATAAATGAATCACATCATGTCTTAGGTGACGTGCATCTAATTTACTTAGTGAGACCAAGCATTGCTCTGCCATTTTTTTATTTCAGATTTTTCAACAAGGATAGGTAGACAGTTTTTTTCTTAACTGCCTCATCAATATACATGCAGCAAGTTTAATATCTCTAGAGTGTTGAAAGAAAATTCTTATATCCTTATGTTTAACACTCATTTTCACATCATGTGCATGAAGTGTACAAATTTGAATCAGCATGTATACCGAAAATATCATGAAAACATAACGATGCAGCTCCCCCTAAATAGATGCATTTATCAAATATGAACTCCCCCTGAGTGTGTGACATAAAATACTCCAATGATGACTCAAATGTAACATTATTTAGCAATAAATATGAGTCCTTAGAAATTTCAAAGATGAGGGTGAATAGCATATATAAACATGCAAGCACACAATGGGAAAACATGTAGTATGGAAAGTAAAATGTAGTGTGATGTAAAATTTCAGATTTTACTTGTATGACCTAAATACTTTGCAAAGTGCAAGACAACATGGGTGCAAAATGTGAATTTTTAATTTTTCATTTGAATGATCACTACCCTCTTCCTCCGGAATCTCCAGATTTGACAGGGCATCGCGTCCCTACTCATTCTGTTCTTCCGGAACCTCCGGACCCCTCTTCCTCTTCTAATCCACTTTCCCCAGTGTATCGCGTCCATCTAGATTTTCCTTCCCTTTTCCACTCTGGGCATCGCGCCCTTTTTCATCTTTGTCCTCCTCCGAAACCCCCGGATCCTCTTTCTCTCTTCTTCCTAGGGCATCGCGCCCCTTCCCATCTTTGTCCTTCTCCAGAATCCCCAGATCTTCCATCCTTTCTTCCAGGGCATCACGTCCCTATCCCTCCGGAGCCTCCGGACCTCCTTCAGTTCCTCCGATTTATCTTCCTACTCCTCTAGGACACCGCATCCTTTATCCTTTTCTTCCTCTTAAATTATCTTTTCCCTTACCTTTTCCAGGAGCACCGGATCCCTCGGCATATTTTTCCCCCTCCAAAACCTCCAGATTCTTCTTCCCATCATGATTCTCCTCCACTACCTCCGGACTCTCTGGATCCTCCTCTTTCGATCTATCAATTTCTTCCTCTAATTCCCTCCCATTCCGGGTCTGACCTGACTTCTTCCACATCCACTACTCTGGACATCTGCCCGTTCTCTCACTACTTCCGTGGCTTTAGTCCTCACTCCTCCTCTTGATTTTTCATTTCTTTTTTAAACCATTCATGTGATCAGGGTCTCCGTGCCTTAGCGAGAGAGTTCTAGCCCTCGTCTCTCTTTCTTTTCTCCTTATTCGTCTGAGTCTAGTCTGGACACCACTCCTTCCTATTAAGTCGCTTCAAACCTTATCTTCCAATCCTTTTATCTACCAAGAGAGGACAAATCCCATGATCACCTTCGGCAGCTGTTGCTTCTACAAAGTTGCAAGGTAACATTTTTGCTTAAGATTTGCATCATTCTTCATGCTCGATTTTCAAAATAAAGTGCTTCTTAACTCGATTAAGAGTGGTATTTTTAGCCCTCTATCCTAGGTCTTTATCATTATTGAACTTCAGAAAGAGTCTTAGGCTTGCTATGCAACACTTTGGCTATAAGGACCCCGCGTTAGGAGTTCATCATTCTCTCCACGCTTGTTAAGGGTAACCCTCAGCTGGGCATTCCACACATTTCATGGCATCCTTAGCCGGCCTCCTTTGGTAAAAAACACCGCTGCTGCTTTGGCCATACCATGGGTGTGTATGAAAGTCTTTTCTCTTCTCTGCTCGGCTAAGTGCAGGGGTAGGTGGTTGATGGATGTGATTCATCCTAGATACTCCCCAATACGAGAGGAGTGTCAAATAGGGGCAATCTTGACCCAAAATAATATGAGCTTTTCACGACAAATTATCAAAATTTCATAAAATATAAAATTATGAGATAAAGGCATGTCAAGATAGGTAAAGTCCCCGCAAGGAAAAACTTGGTCGTATGTATATCAAGGGTCTAAAAATCAAAGGCATAGAGCCCCGGTGCAACAGACTACCTCTTTGAGGGGTAGTACTTTGGAAGGAATTCGAGTCTTGACACTTCCCATCCTGTATAAGGCTTATCTCTAAATAGTCTTCTTTTCTCCCTCCAAGGCTGAATGTTTCTCAGGTATGGCCTTAGTAGGGGCACCATTAATCATGCGTAGCCGACCATAGGGCACCACTCTCCAAAGCACATCTAGCTTTGGGTAGTTCTTAGTGAGAGGGGAAGGAACAAGAACCCCATCCAGTGATTTGAATTCCCATTTGCTACATTTAACAATGTCTAAACCAAAAATCTGATCAGCACATGAAAGAAGCCCAGCCCATTCCATTTCAATGATTTGCAAGTGGTGAGAGGCCTCTTAGGATCACCATTCTCAAAAGGAGTGACCGAAACTCTTGGGGGGGACTCAACTGTGGTGACCACACCACAACCCTTCATCTTAAGAGCAAAGACGATGGTAGACATCCCATTGGGACGAAGAATTTAGTCCCAATTCCCCCTTAGATGGACATCCTCCAGCATGTGATGACATCCTGGGCGTAAGATTGAAAGGCATTATGTGCTCCCACCACACATCAGTTTTGTGCGGTGCTGCCATCACTTCTGCGCAAATTTTAACATTTGAGTTCGGACCAATGTTTTGTACTATCACATACTTTACGCCGGGCCATCTGAATTCTTCCTTCAGCTTCGTTGAAATAGATACTTCTCGACTCAGTAAACTATAGGAGGAAACTCAGGAGAGCACACACCACTTTAGGGAAGTGGCATGGACCCGCTCCTCCAAGTCGACTTGGGGCTGAGTTTCATTGAAGAATCATAAAATGCGCCAATAGAAGTAGAAGGGATATTTCTTCTTTCTTTCTTTCCTGTCCATTCCTTTCTTCTTTTCTTCTTTTTTCTCTTCTTTTTTTTCTTTTCTTCTTCTTCTTCTTCTTTTTTTTCTTACTCTCGTCTTTTTTCTTGGTGATCGAAATTCTCTTGTTCTTCATCCAGAGCCTAGTCTAGCATTTTTCTTCTGAGCTTTGTCTTTACTGGCTTGGTCTGAAACTTGATCTGGAATCTTGCTGCTAAGACTCGGGTCTTGTTTTTTTTGCTTTGCCCATGAATCTATCTCGAGCGTTGGTCGGTGCCCTACTCAATATGAATGTCGGCCTGGACTTTCAGGTCGGCAAGAGATCTAAGTTGAAGCATTGGCCATTCCAACTTGTAGAAGACAGGATCCTCCTTGTGTAACATTTCTGCAAGGCGTCTTTGGCTTAATAGCTTTTCGATTGAGCATTTGCGGTTTCTCTATTTCATGTAACTTTTTTGGGCATCGATCTCTTCCTTTTGCATAATAGTTTTAATGCAATCTTGGATTTCTTGTCATTCCCCGATAGGGTGAGACACCCAAGCATGGTGGTCACACAAGAGAGGATACTTGTTTCCTCATCCTCCCTTTTTAAATCCTTTTCCTCATTCTTCTCCTACCTTTTTAGCTTCCACTAGTTTATTCGGAGGAGTTTCTACCTTTGTAGATTGCTGGGAGGTGTCTCCAGATTTGGAGTTGTTGAATTGGGCTTTTCTTTCAGGGGGGTTTAGGTTGACCATGCTTTTTTGGGACCATCTTGGCCGAGTCAGCCGCTCCTCTATATATTTGGCGGGTGACATTGAATGCTTACTTGATTATTTCACGCGAATGTTCTTGGAACTCGGTCATATGAGGACCATAGTTTTGAGATTTTGATACTACATTGGGCTTCTTATCTGTTTGTTCCTTGATTTGTCTGGAATTAACTTGGGGGATTCCACCCTGGTCTCACCTTTTTTTGGCTTTGCCTACAGTTGGACTTGAATTGCTCCCGCTTAATGTCACCATTTGGAGCTTGCCTAGAGCTTGGTTTGGAGTTCTTTGGTTGGGCCTGCCTTTCTGACTTTACCTGAAGCCCGGCCTTGCATGCTTCTTTTGAGTCAAGGGTCGCATTTGGTTTCTCTTGACTACTACTTGAGTTATATCTTTCATGTCACTATTGCCAGTATGATTTGAACTTTCTTGTATAAAAATGTCATTCCTTGCAGGTTCTATTGAAGGGATCCTTCTAGAACTATCATATCAATGTACGGAAGTCAATACTCCAATCTTTAATTTCCATATCAACTTTGCTAGTAAAACTTGAGATTTCTTGTATACCGATGATTTTTCCTTTTTGCTTTACAGGCTCCTTCCGAGCTGCCACATCAGGTCTATGCATTGGGAGAATTTTAAAGCTTCCACAGCTTCAAATTTGAGTGACCTAATGCTGCCACAGATGCAATCATTTGATTTGCAGCCTTTGCTTCATTAGGAGTGTCTTCCTTCCATTGCAGGGCTACTTTGCAAAGCAAAACTAGAACAAGATATACTCAAGTGGCGTTAAGCTTCGTACTTATGCACATTCTTTCGTTTAGTTGCAGCTATCCCGAGGGCTTGTCCCGAGACTCCTGTTGTGCATTCTTTCATTTATTTGGAGTCACCCTGACGGCTTGTCTCAGGCACTTGTCATGATTTCACAAATGCAATAGAATTTAATTTCTTCATTGGATTTGTAGTCTTTCTCTTTTTTCTTCTTTTCTTTTTCTCTTTCTTTTCTTTTTTCCTTCTCCCTCTTTTTCTTTCTTCTTCTTTTTTTTCTCTCTCCTTTTTTTCCCTATTTTCTCTCCTTTTTTTTGAGCAAGGGTAGTTAACTGGGATCCCTTCGAGGCTTCACAACCCACTAAAAACAAATTCACCAGGAAAACTTTAGAAAGAAATTTCATGGAACAGATTTGGGGGGGCAGCTCATATGGGACAATACACCATTAAACTATTAGTCAATCTCACGAGAGGGAGAAAGAGAAATACAACAATCAATTGGCCAATTACACAATCCACCATGTCTATTCATTCGTAGAATATTGCAAATGCTACTTTCTCTAAAAGAAATCAAGCGCAGTAAAGAATAGAAGATACAACAGCAGGAGAATGAGGGATGAGGGGAAGGGAGACTGTAAGGTATTACATAGAGACCGAACCCACCTTCCCAGAGCCTAACTCTCTTCTCTCTATTCTCTCCTTTTCTTCTCGTGCTCCCCTCTCTTTTCCTTCTGGCCTTCTCTGTTGACTGCTTGTTCTCTCTTTTTTGTTCTCTGTTCCTCTTGTTGTTGTTCTCCCCTCTTTTCAAGTCTACGAAACCAGAGGTTTTATAATGGTTGTAGTGATTCTGATGCAGCGGCTTGAAAGGAGATGGCGGCTAAGGGAGCGGCGCTTGTTTGCCTACAGGACTGGGTTGGGCCATCGGGTCCTTTGTATGGAGGCACACTTAGGCCCATTTACTCCTTTTAGCCCATTTGAGCATCTCTGTTTTGTTCAATCATTTGTTCAGCCCATGCTTTGCTTGTCTTAACAGCACTCGACCTTTTTGGAGTAATTCATTCACACCGTTCGACGTGATGTTCTCCTTCGAGAGTCATCCTCTCGGAGGTAGTTCCAATCATATCTCGACTATCTAAATGGCCAGGAGGTTGACAGGGAGCTTAAGCAAGCAGATGGTTGCCTGGGGATATATGATAGATGATTTAATGACTTGTTCGGCTTCAGTCACCCTGGTGACGGACGATGGTTTGCCGAGTGTTGACACCAAAAATATTTCTAATTTTTTTTAACCTTTGCTTCTGTAGATTTTAAGCTCCAGCCAAGTGCTCCTGCATAAGCAGAAAAGAAAGGAAAGAAAAGAATGGCGAAAGCTAAATAATGATGGGACCGAAGGAAAAGAAGAAAGGAAAAGATGCTCATCTATGGGGGACAGCTTCTAAAGCAAGTCCTAGAAACTCAAAGAATATTTGGGACTTCTGAAGAAAGCTACCTTAACTCGGTAATGCTGTAAGACAAGCCGAGACCAACAAGCTCAACAAACCGGCATCGATTCGATCATGTCGAGAAAATCCCCGTATCTCGTTCGACGCAGATGAAATTACACCTGGCGGTCCGCCACCTGATGTGGAAGCCTCTCGAGAGGAAGAAATGTCCCTGGTCTTCTGAAATAAGGTGCCAAAAGCAATGTCAACACAAAACCTGAGTGACCCAATCAGGGCACATATCATGCCGAAAAGGTCCATAAGTGGCCGAAAAGCTACCCAATCAGAGTGAAAATACTCTGAGTGATAGTCCACTCAATGAAGATGCCCCCATGTCCGCGGAATAGGCTTGGCAGCACAAATCACAGTGCCAAGGTCCAAATAAGGATGAAACCCGAGTAAATCTAACACGAGTTTGGCATGTGTCAAAAATCACTTGGAACCACAAACTGGAGCACCGAGGGTCTGAAATTAACATTCTAGAAGCAAAACATCAAACCCGAGGTAGTGAGGGACATCTAGCTTCCATCTGAATCAGTTCGGAGCTCATGAAACAGTGAAGAGGATGAATATTACCAAAACAACCCCAATGGCCAAGTTGAATCGACGCCCCTATCCTCTCTCCATTGAACCGGCGCACACATGATGAATCGGCACCTTGTTTCCTTACTGATGAATCGACGCCACCTTATTTGTTAATGAATCGGGGCACCACTTGTTGCCCAGTAAACCAGCACGAGAAGACTTGGATCGGCGCCCCCCCTTCATCTTGAGTCGGCGAGAGAGGAGAAGAGGCAGGCTGGTGAATAGATGTAGCCAATCCTCACCTCGCGTCAGATCACGGCAGCCCAATTTGCCTATATAATGGGTCATTCTCAGCCCTTCGAAGGGAGAGAGGTAGAAAGAGAAGACAGATGCAACCTTAATCAACCAGGAAGAGTGAGGAGTTTCCCGAAGTCTCTACTGCTCCCCGGGGCGCTCATGAACAGAGTGATAAAAGGGGATCCAATACTTTGTTTCTGGAGGGGTAGGTAGGTCTTGCTGTAATCATATCCAGGGGTTGTTGATTCCTTCTACCTCCTTGCTCAAGTGGTTGTATTTTGATTTGAATCATGTAAGAGGGCGATGATATGAGCCCGAGCTTATTTTCTTTTACCATTTATGGTGATTAGTTCTACTGCTTCCCCATGTATTCGTCGGAGTATCGTGTCATTTGTTTGTAAGAGCCCATCGCTATAATAAACACCTATCTCTTCTTGTATATGCAGCATGCAAACGAGGCAACGAGGAATATTTTCTCAGGCCCGAAAAGTTTGACCGTTTCCTCGACAGTGTCCACGCCGTGGGCGTCATCAGCGATAATAATTACCGGATACTATTGCAGAAAAGCGCAAGTGGGGAGCTGCATCGATATAGCGAGCTGCCGGCTTACCTGAATTTTTGTGTTATGATCCATTTGGATCAGCTGCCGCGGGATAGGTCGGAGTCAGAACGGTCATCGGGCTGCCGGTGACCAGCCACTGGTTGGCCGGGATGCGCTTGGGCTCGCCGTTCTTGTCGGGCATGGGCTTGCCATCGGCCCCGAGGAGCGGTTGCGGGTCGACCACGGCGTTGACGCTGGTGGATGGCCACAACTCGCCGGTCGGCATGAAGATATACTTGTGGTCCGGCAGGTAGGCGCGGAAGTCGCTTAGCGCGTGACCCTTCGGCGTCTCCTGCCCCTTGCGGATCGGCACGACGTTGTCGGCGTCGAGGTTGTAATCCCACGGCGTCGGGCCGGGGTCGCCAAGCTCGCGGTAGGGAGGCGGATCAGATTCAGCCACGCGGTTCATTCCTCGCCCCAAGCATCAAGCCGCTCGACTTCCATGGCCGCGCGCCACAGGGCCTCGGCGGTCTTGACGTTGCGCGGCAGGTGTTCGTCGTCGCAGTCGGCGAGCTGGATCAGGTACCAGGTCAAATCCCGCGCACACGGGCTACGGGTCTTGGCGATCTTCTCCCGGCCATACTCAGCCGCGGTTTCGAGCCGCAGCCGCAGTTGCGCCACGTCGGGACCGATGCGTGCGGGCTCGGCACTCATCCACCCCTCCGCTTGATCTCATCGTCGACCATGCGGCGCACGAATGTTTCGGGCAGGTTGAAGCGCTGCGCTGTGTAAACAACGTCGATCGCTGCGAGCGTGTCGTTCGTTCGACGACGCAAGCCGAGAGCGAGGCGTGCGACCCGGCTCATCTCAGCGCATCCATCGCCGCCAGCCCCATGTCCTCGCGCATTTTCCGCGCGGTAGCCTTGACGTGCTCGCGGGTGATCTGGCGGCGGGCCTCAGCCATTCGCCGGGCGCTGGCCTCGACTGTGGGCGGGTCAACCAAGAGAGCGTAATTCACGCGCGTTCCCCCCAACTCGAACCCAGCGTTTTGCAGGAACTCAATCGCCCACCCCGCCGAGCGCGCGACGGCGACGGGAAAGCCGAGCCGGTGGAGCGTGTTGAGCGCGTCGACCTGGTGCTGCTTCGGCATCGCGGTGCCGTTCTTGAACTCGACGAACGCGATCCGGCCCGAGGCGACGACGATGCAATCCGGGAACCCCCACCACGCCCCGAGCTTGTTGGCCCGGTTGAGCGCGCGCTGGCCCCAGTTATGATCGTTGAGCACGGCCGCGATGTGGACGCCGGGAGTGCCGCGGATGATGCGCGCGAACTCGCCCTGCCTGTCGTCCTCGGATCGCGCATCCTTGTCGCGCGGCTCGACCGGAAACTCAGGCGCTTGCGTCAGCGGCTCGTCGGGGGGGAAGGGGTCGGTCACAGCGCCAGCACCTCACACCCGGCATCCCGCGCAGCCTCGATCACCTGCGCCTCCGTCGCGCCGTAACTGCGCGCCAGGCTCGCAACGTCGGACGGTGACAGCGCCTTGCCGTGGCGTCGCATGGTCAGCACGGATTGCAGCGCGACGCCGTTGTGGGCCTTGCTCGGCTGCTTGCTCCCAAACTGGCGCTGGCGGGCGAAGTAGGTCATGCTGCGCGGCTCCCGATGAACTGCGCAGCGAGGTCGCGCATGGCAGGCGTGGCGAGCGCTTCGAACTGACGGCAGGCGTGGATGATGGTCGAGTGGTCGCGGTTGCCCATCCAGCGGCCGATGATCGTGTAACTGTTGCCCCGCTCGCGCAGGACATAGGCGCAGGTCATCCGGGCGAGCACGAACCTGCGATGACGCTTCGGTCCCATCACGTCGGCAGTCGCGACCCCCAACGCCTTGCATACCGCGGCGATGATCTCCTTGCCGACGGCCGGTATCGCTGGAATCTGCACAGGTGCCTGGAACACCTCGCGCGGCTGTTCGACCTTGGGGCGCAGCGCAGGCACGGGTGCGACGCGGAAGTCAGGAAGGTCGCGGTCATCCACGCCGATCAGCGACGATTCCCGGCGGAATGAATTGCGAGCCGCGACGTGAGTTGAGCGCATCACGCGGATGCGGTCTAGCGACGGTGCCTGGCCGAACTGCTCGAGCGTGCGAACGCGAACCGTTGAGGGGCACGAGATGTAGCGCGCCAGTTCGCGGGCGTAGTCGACACACGATGCCGTGACGTGAAGCTGCCGAACACCGCCCTCGGAACGGTGTAGAACACCCGTGGCGCAAGGAATGTGCTCGCCCATCCTACTGCGCCTGCCACCCGAGGCCGCGCTTGATCTCGGCGAACAGGAGCCGCCCGTAGCTGCGCGAGACGCCGATCTCGTCGGCCGCACGAGCAACGTCGCCGTGATGCGACATTGCTTCGGCGAGGTTGTCGCGCTTGCGGGCGCGCTCCATCGTGCGAATGCGGTCGTGGACCCGCAGATGCGACGGTTGTTCGAAACTGTATGCAGTTGCCATCCCGGCCTCCCGTGTCTGACGTCATCCGCGCCCTCGGTTAGCGGCAGAACTCGGGGTGAGGTTGCAGTTCGCCGTCGAGGATTGACTGCATCCCATCGGCGTTGAGGAAGCTGCCGCCCGTCGCCTGCATCTCGGCGGTGGCCATCGCGTTGGCGAACCAGCCCACCATCCAGCCGTCGATGTCCTCGCCGTCCGCGCTCGACTTGTTGGCGTCGATGCCGAAGCGGTCGCGAATGAGCCGCCAAGCAACCGCCCACTTCATGGCGTCGGGTTCGCCGAGCGGGTAATGCGGGTCGGTTGCCAAGCGCTCGCTGACTTCCTGTTCGATCTCGGTCATGGTTATTCTCCTTGGGTTGTCGTGGGGATCTCAGTGAGCCTTGGCGGCGTCGGCCTTGCGCTTGGCGTTGGCGGCGATCAGCGGGGCCATGCGACGGGCTTCCATCGCTTCAAGCTCGTGCGCCCGGTCGAGTGCAGCGTTGCGCTCTTGCTTGATGTCCTTGATCTCGTGCCAGCGCTCGGATGCCAGCTCGCGGAAAGCTTCCCTACTGGCGAGCAGGCACATGACGGCGATGAGCGCGACCAGGTTGGCGGCGAGCGAGGCGAAAAGCAGGGCGTTCATGGTGGGTCCTTTCAGGCTGCGAGGCTCTTGGGCTGCTCGTCTTTTTCGATGGTGCGCTTGAAGCCGACGTTGCCGGCGAGGTGGAAAAGCACGATGCCCTCGGGCTTCATGAAACCGGGCGCGGCAGCACTGCCCTGCGAGCGCAAGAGCTCGATTGCGTCGTCCGCTGCGTCCGTGCGGAAAGGACCGCGGTAGAGGATGGGGACAACATGGCAGCAGGCGGGGCGTTCGTCCGACCAGCGCGAGACGTTGAACAGGGAAAAGCGCTTCTCGCCCTTCTCAAGTCCGTAGCCGCGCTGAATGCCCGAGCCCCACCATTCGCCGAAGTGGCGACCGGGGCCGAGTTGCAGCAGCTCGTCTCGATGCTCGTAGGCCCACCGCGCAAAGCCGTGGTTGTCCATCTCAGGCGTGATCCAGCGGGTGCGCGATCCGACGAACATCTGCCCGCCTTCGGTGATCGCGATCTGCGCGTTGGTGCCGTCGATCTTCTCGGTGATCAGAACCTCTCGTGAGAGGCGCGGCATCTTCGGAAATTCGGCAAATTCCATCCCATCATCCTTTCATGCGGTGTGTTTTGCGGGCGTGCGGAGGCAGTCGCGCAGGTCGGCGGTGAAGGCGGCGGTCTCTTCGTCCGTCAGCGGAGGGATGCGGCGGAATCGGCGTTCATCCCCGCCGCTCACGCCGCGATCCTTTCCGCCCGGCAGATCAGCGCATTCAGCGCCTGTTGCGCAGCCCGAAGCTCGGGCAGCATGTCGAGCAGCTCGGTATGGTTGACCGCCGCGCCACCGGGGCTGGCCGGCGACTGCGCCACCGCGAGCCGATGCACCGCACCCGACAGGCTCGGCAGCGCGTCCGTCTCGCCGGCCTCGATCGGCACGTTCCTGGCGCCGTAGAGCTTGGCGTAGGGGTCGAGCACTTCCGCGCCGAACTTGGCGCCGATGACGGCGATGGTGGTCGCGTTGAGGTCGCAGGCCTTGTTGCGGGCGTTGCGAACCGTGCCGACAGAGATCGTCAGCGCGCGGGCGAGATCGTCGTCGGTGAGGTCGTGGTCGAGCTGCACCCGGCGCACGATCTTGGAGACGGCGTCGCGCAAGTCCGCTTGCGTCGGGAGACGGTCGAACAGCATGACATTGGTGGCTGACATAGGTTAGCAATCCCTTCCGTGGAAAGGTTCAGCAGCAGAGCCGGGATCGCCCGGCCGCCCGTAGTGGAAGCCCTCGTCATCCTCCCAACCCTCGGGAGCGGTGGCGATGATCCACACGGCGGCGAAGGCCATGCCGACGAAGAGGGCGGTGAGCGCGGTCATGGCTGCGCGCCCCCGATTGTTTCGGGAGTAACCATGTTCGGCAACCACTTAGGGAGCGAACTACCTCTACGCTGGCCCGCAAACAGGGGGAGAGAGCAAGTATGTGCGAGGTGTTCGTGGCCGAGCCGTGGGATATCGAGATCGACGCCAAGGGGGTGCGCATCACCTACCGATCCGATACCGAGATTTTCGTCCGGCGAATGTCGCGTGCCGATTACCGGGCGGGCCTCCAGAACAGCCTGCTTCGGCTTGACGAATACGACGCCGCAGAGGCGCGTAAGCTCGTTACCCTGCGAGGTCGCCAACGCGGCCATTAGGCCGCTGCCTGCGACGGGGTCCACGGCTCGACCGTTTCCAGAACATCAATCTGTTCATCGGTCAGGCCGTCCAATATGCGATGGCGCCAGCCTGTCTTGCGCAGGATGTGGATCGCGAGCGCCCGCGACGGGTCGCGCTTGCTGTTCACGATCTCGCTTGCGTAGGACAAACTGATGCCCGCGCTGGAGGCAAGATCGGCGGTTTTGATGGGGGCGGCCATGCCGCATACTTCGCACCATGCGAATTTCAGGTCAAGTCCCGTTGTTTGCATGGCGGTGAATGAAGTGGGCGAGCTATATCCGTATCATGCGAATATGCCTCGCAAGACTTCCAAGCCGATCACTGCCGCAGCAGCCGGGCCTGACTGGTATCTGCCGCAGTGGATCCCCCCCCCCCCTCCCCCCCCCCCGGGGTGGGGGGGGTTGGGCCCGGGGGTACGGGGGTCGGGGGGGGGGGGCGCACAGCAAGTGAACTCCAGTTGAAACGGATACACCTAATAGGTGTCGGGTTTGCTACAGTGAAATGGGCCTTTTTCATATCGGTTATGGCCTAAACCGATACGTTTCGGCCGAAACGTATCGATTTCGGCCGAAACTGACAACCATGGTCTAAGTTCTACCATTTGAAACGTATCGGTTTCGGCCGAAATTGACAACCATTGTCTAAGTTCTACCATTCTCCCTGGACTGGGCCTCAGGGGGAGAAGTCTAGCATCCTACCCTCCATTTCTTCTTTCGTTACTTTCTTGTTGCCTGCACCTCCTCTTTTTAGTTCTGCTGCAAATGGATCTCCTGGTGTTCCTACTCTTTCTCCAGTGGCTGGTGCAGAGGATGTCGAGAAGAAGATTAGTACTTATAGGCGGAAGAGGTTTAAAGACAAGTTCTCTACCGATCAACCAACTCCAGAGGGTGCTGCATTTTTGGGACCTTATATCAAACCACTTGATGGCTTGAACCTACCTATTGTTGTCAGGAAGGGTGTTCAAGATTGCATTAAACATCTCATCAACAACTTCATTACCTATTCTCATGTTTCTCCTTGATACCACTCCTTTCTTTCTTCATTGTCTTCCACTTATGTTTCTGCTATTTTTCTAGAAGTTGTCCTAGATCCGAAATGGCAGCAAGCAATAGATGAGAAGTTAAGTACCCTTGACAAGAATGGCACTTAGGTCCTGGACGATCGGCCAGAAGGTCGAACTCCAGTTGGATCCAAATGGGTGTACACTATTAAGTACAATGCAGATGGTGTTATATAAAGATACAAAACTAGACTTGTTGCATAGGGTTTTACCCAGGCATATGGGATTGATTATCATGAGACTTTTGCTCCTGTGGCGAACTTGCAGTCGGTCAGGATAAATCTCTCACTAGCTGTTCAGTACTCCTGATCTCTATATCAATTGGATGTCAAGAATACCCTCTTTAATGGTGATTTACAAGAAGTGTGCATGCTGCCACCACTTGGGATTGATACAGAAGGGAAAGTCTGTTGCCTGAAAAAGACTCCCTATGAGTTGAATTATTTACCTAGAGCCTGGTTTGATAGGCTGTACCTTGCTATGATCAGGTTTGGTTTTAAACAGTTAAATGCCAATCATAATATGTTGGTCAAATGGACAAGGGGACATGTGACTGTGCTGCTTGTTTATGTAGATGACATTGTTACATGTGATGATGAAGCATGGATTAAAAAATGGAAAGAAGACTTAGTTGGTGAATTTGAAATTAAAGACTTGGGTGAGCTAAGATATTTCTTGGGGATTGAGGTAGCCAGACCAAAAAAAATGACATTTACGTTTGTCAGAGAAAGTATCCATTGGATTTGCTGAATGAAATTGGGAAGTTAGAGTGTAAACCTGTAGGTACACAAATCGAGTTAAATCATGGCTTGGTAGAAATGGGGTGAAGAACTGTCACTTCAAGATAGGAATTTGTATCAGAGATTGGTAGGAAAACTCCTGTGTTTGTCATTGACTCAGCCAGATTTGACTTACGCTATACGTATAGTTAGTCAGTTCATGCATGCTCCACGAACAATGCACATGAAAGCGGTGGAGTGCACATTGAGGTACTTAAAATCATGTCCGGGAAAAGGAATTCTCTTTCAGAAGATTGACAACCTGAGTCTTGAAGGATATGCAGATACTGATGGGGCTGGATCTTGAGATGATAAGAGATCAACTTCTGATTACTGCACTTTTCTAGGTGGCAGTTTGGTTAATTGGAGAAGTAAGAAGCAGACTGTGTGTGCAAGATCAAATGCAGAAGCTGAATATCGGGCCATGGCACATGGGTTAGTAGGGTTGCTATGGTTGAAGCTTTTCCTGTGAGATTTGGGAATTCTAGTAAAGTTACCTATGAAGCTCTGTTGTAGTAGCAATAAACATTGCAAACAACCTTGTTGAGTATGATGGAACAAAACATATTGAAATTAACATACTTCATCAGAGAAAAATTGGACTCAGGAGAACACTGTTTGCCTTGTATAAAATCATAAGAGGAGGTCGCTAATGTCTTCACAAAGGCTATGACTGAAGCTCAATTTAGGTCTACCCTTGACAAACTAAAGGTGATGGATATCTATGCTTACCTTGAGGGGGAGTGTAGGAAAATAGGAACGGTTTTGTAATTTAGTGTTTTATTAAGGTTTTTGTATTTTCTATATTTCTCTCTTCTCTTGGTCACCCTTTCTAATAAGGGCAGAGATGTAATTTTTTTGCTCTTGGGAATTAATATAAAAAGGAAGCGGACCGGTCAGTTTTGCAATTCTCTCTCTCTCTCTCAACATTGCCCTCTCGAGCATAGTGAAAGCCAGATATGAGTATCCTACTGGAAGTAAACCCCGGGGAGGGGGGTGTTACTATAGCCCTTCGGGGATATCCCAGGGTATGTCTGGCGCGTAAGGAGGAAGAACCCGGCGGTAGCACATGCGATAGTAGATCAAGATGGAATCAAAGAAAGGGAAGTAGGAACACAAGTCATAACTATTATTTATTTCATGATTTGTCTCATATATTGATAATCATATAGAGATCATACACATAGGCGGCTCGACATTATCGCACGAGACCAATTTTCGGCCCAGGGATGAAGGTGACAGAGGGAATGGAGAGTAGCGGCTGAGAGAGGCTCATGGGCTCATATCATTGCCCAAACCATTACATCATTCGCGGGGGGATTTTACAGAGAGGGGAGGAGAAGAGGAGGTGAAGAAGCTCTCTGCGACCCACCTCTGTTGTCGGCGATGAAGAGTAGAGTATCGACTCTGGAGGCTCTCACATGCAGGGAGGACTGGCAGGGGCGACAGCTCTCAGGCTCACTCCCAAGAACCCTTTCTTCTTCCCCAATTCTCTTTTTCTTCTCCGATGGTTGGCTATCTCCCCTCGCTTTATTACCCCCTTGCTTCTCTTCATTTTCTCTCTTTTTGGTCGAAGATGATTGGTATATATAATACCAGCTTAATCCGGCGTGGAGAATACACGCCGTCCCAACCCGTCTATTGATTTGGCGGGCCGGTTAAAGGGGCGTCGGAGAAAGAAACACGCCGGAGAAGGGAGCGCACCATATTAATTCCATTCATTGTGTTCGTTTGACACGGGCCATATGGTGAGCCCCAGACTGGTTCCAGGGGTCACTGTGATCCTTCATCTCATTGTGATCTTTGCAAAACCATAGTGAGAAGTCTTGATAAAGCTTTCAGGCCACTAGGCGGTCGCTTTTAGAGCCCCATGCATCTTCAGCTCAGACACGTGGGTTTTTCGCTGACACAGCCTTCGGCACTATGGTTCGTGCTGCTGGCTCAGTTTGACTCACATTCGTGGCTTTCTCAGGGAGTGGGATACTACCCGGAGTGCTTTCGCCTTGACTAGGCGGTCATTCGGTCACTAATGGACCTGATTTGCTGAGAACCCGTACCCAGGCGGGGTCATCCGAGTCTTCTGCTGATGGAACCTTTGGTCTCCTGTTCTGAAAGGCCAAAGACATTCGATCACCACAGGAGGGCTTCTCTTTCAGGTGGCAGACCATTAGGTATGTCCTTGTCCTTGGTCGGACGATGAATTTTATTTATGCGGCATGACCGAGTCGATACCAGTTCATTGGGTAGGCCTGGCGACACTGCCAATTTGTTGTGAATTCTTCCCGATTATCTTGAGGTGAAGCCCCTGGTGTTCTGCCAGGTGGCCTGAGCTTCTGACAGCTCGAGAAGGTCTTTGTGTATTAGTTTTCCTTTGGCTTCTTGCTTTAGCGAGCCGCATCGATCTTGTCATCTAGGCTTGATCGCCATCAAGCATATTTTGAGTGCCAACAAATGCCCCCCAGCCGCGAGTGCTACGAGCAAGGCACCAGCGATGTGGGACCAGCGATTGTACTTTGACTGGGTAGATTCTTTGTCTAGCTGGCAGAGACCCATAATGGTTCTTAAATCGGCGTGGTGGCTAAATCGGCGCGGCTAAGGTATCGGTTTATCCTGCGCGGGGTTACCCAGCACGTCCTTTTGAATGGGAGAGGTTAATACAGAGCGCTCTTTAGCGCGCCATTTTAACCAGGGGGGAGTGGCCTTTAAAAGCCCTTTCTCCTTCTTCTCTTTCTTCACCCATTCTCATTTTCACCACATCTTTCTCTCTCCTCCTCTCTATTCCTCCCGCGGTGCCGAGCAACCCTTGGGGTGTGGCGGCGTCCTTTGAGCTGGTGAGGGTTGTTCTTTGGGATTCAAATCCCTCTTTCCGGACCTCGGGAGGCTCTTAGTAGGGCCTGACCTCGAAGCTATTCCGCTGGGTGTTCCGTTTTGGCCTCGGTGCGACACCCACGGCCTATTTTAGGGACCATCTCTTGGTGGATGTGTTCCCGCTTCTTTCTGGCAATCTCCCGAGTTGGGGAGACTCTGCCAAAATTTTGTCAAAAATTCTATTCTCATCAACTATTTTCTGACCTTGTTTATTCCTCTTGGTTTACTTTTTGCAGATAAAATGACATCTGGCTCTTCTTCTTGTACATCCCGTGCTGTGGTGACATGGGAAAATGTCCATTCTTTGGATCGGTGCCATGAACAGCTTGTTGTGGTCGCAGAATCCTCAGACTCAGAGACCGATACGGTGTGATAAGTCTGTATGGACGCCTAAAGACCAATTCCTATAGATGGAGTGTCTGTAGATGATCCAGAAAGGGGGGATTGAATGGATCAGTCACCCGTTTAAAAATTTGACTACAGCACCGTTTGCAGTCCCATTGGTACTTCTTCTCCTTTTTCATTTTTCACAATGGTTAGTCCTGATTTCTTTGGAATGACTTGTGTGGGGCTACTATCTAAGATGGGATATATGATCCCGACATCCAGCCACTTTACAACTTCCTTCTTAACCACCTCTTTCATATTCGGATTTAGCCTGCACTGCATCTCCCTGCTTGGCTTGGCATTGTCCTCTAAATAAATATGGTGCATACAAACATCCGGACTAAGCCCCTTGAGATCCGCCACTGACCAACCTATTGCCCCTTTATGCTCCTTAAGAACGTCTAAAAGTTGAGATTCTTCAATAGTAGTAAGATTGGAGTCAATAATGACAGGTAGAGTATGGTCAGGGCCTAAATAAGCATATTTCAATGAGTCTGGAAGAGGCTTGAGTTCCAAAGCAGGAGGATGTTCTAAGGATGGAAGAGCAGGCTCAAATTGAAGTGCGAGAAGTTGCTCTATCTTAGAGTAGGGTGCGAAAGAGAAAAGAGAATCCTGCAGCATCCTACCCTCTTCTAAAATATCCTTAACTTCATCTGGATTTTCATCGATAAATTTCTCAAAAATATCAATCACATTACATTCCTCTTCTTGGTTCGGATATTGAGATGCCTTAAACACATTTAGAGAAACTTTCTCACCTCTAAAAGAGATATCCATCATTCCCGTGGCAAAGTTAATATTGGCCTTAACAGTAGCTAGAAAAGATGTCCTTGGTGTATGTTTTAACTCCTCAGGCGAGGTCATGTCCAAGATTAAGAAATCCACAGGAAAGTAACATTCACGAGCTTTAACAATGGCATCCTCCAATAGACCCCTTGGCATTTTCACTGAACGATCCGCTAATTGAAGGATTATTGATATAGGCTTGAGCTCTCCCAGATCCAACTACTCATAAATAAAGGTGGGCAAGATATTCACACTAGCTCCTAGTCTAGTAATGCCCTATCAAAAGTGACTCTACCTATATCACATGAAATCAATGGAGCTCCGAGATCCTTCAACTTCTTTGGCAAATGATTCATCAAAACTGCACTCACATCCTCAGATAAGCGGGTCTTCTGAGTAATCGCCTTTGGTTCCCTTTTTGGTGTACATAGCTCTTTGAGAAATTTCGCATAAGTAGGTACATGCTTAATTGCGTCTAAAAGTGGAATATTGATATTCACTTATTTGAACAATTCCATTAATTCTTCATGTTAAACCGGTTGCTTCTTATGAGCTTTTGACTTCAAAGCATTAGGGAACGAGACTTTTGGGGTATAATCATGGGGTTTTTCTTCAATCTGACATTTGCTTTTATCAAGCTCCTCCCTTTGCCCTCTATCTTCTAGCTTCTTCTTTTCATTGACAATTATGGGTTCCTCTTCATTATCACTCTCATCTTGGGTCTCTTGAGTCGAACTGTTACCAACTCCCCTAGCCTTATACAGATCATTAAGAACCTTCCCACTTTTAAGAAAAGAGATAGCCTTAGCGTTTTCAAATTGGGGACCTAAAGGAGGGGGCGACTAAGGTTGGTTTAGTTGAGGAAGAATAGGAACCCTTTGGGGGAAGCCCAGAGGTTGGTTCTTGGGATTAGCCATAGGCTGGCTAGGAAGCTGACCTACTTCTCTCCTAACATTATTTGCAGCTAACTGTCCTACCTGACCTTCCAACTTAGCAATGGATTGTTGCTGAGAAAGAATGAGTTGTTAGAGTTGGTTAAAATTTTCATCAAAATTAGGCCGAGGGGGTTGAGGAGGAGGAGGTTGAATAGGAACTTGAGCTTGAAAATGGTTTGAGGATATTGATGATATTGGCCCTGAAATGACTGAGCTTGATGATACAGGGCCTGAGAATGCTTAAAAGGAGGTTGAGAATATTGATGTGGAACTTGTTGAAAAGGAGATGAATAAGGAAAATTTTGGTGAGACTGAGTTGGAGCTTGAAAGGATTGCCTTTGAACTGGTTGGTTTAAGGGATTGAATTGCATGGATGGTCATTGCTGATTTTTCCAAGAAAAGTTGGGATGATTTCTCCAGCCTAGATTATAAGTATTGGAATAGGGGTCATAGGCAGGCTAGGAGACCTCCTGAGCAGCGAAGATTTGTTCTTGGATGAATGGGGGGAGCTGGGCCGCTGTTGGACAATCAGTGAGGACATGACTGGGGCTTGAACAAAGAGCACAAATTTCATGATGAGTAGAGTCTGAGAATGGTTGAGATTGAGGGGCAGAAGAGAAAGAAGGTTCCTGCTTATTCATGGATAGCAACTGATCTAACTTTTGCGCTACCAGATCAACCTTCTCCATCTTTTGCGCCAACATGTCCATTTTATTCAATTTCTATGCAGGAGCATTAATATCCATCCTATTCTCAGATTCTCCTTGATTCTTAATTTCAAAAAGTCTGGCCCTGATTCAAAGATAATGGTGATCAAATGAACTCTAGAGTTATTCGATACCCGTGCTTGAGTATGAACCTCGCATGGATGATGAACAACAAAACTAAGTTTAACAAAATTCTCAATTCATGGTTAAGGTGAGAAAAACAACAAAAAATCAATAATGTCCTCAAGGACATGTGAGTTTGGTTAGGCTGACTCTTTAATCCCCCAACCAATTCCCCAACCAATTCCAAACCAGGTTAAGAGTTCTCTGCATTGAACCTGAAGTTGCCCAGGTAGACCCCATGGTCAAGTGAGTCGACTCCTCCTTTAGCATCCTTTGAGTCAGCGCCACTCTTCCACCTAAGAAGTAAGCCGGTGACAGGCCGGGTGAATCGGCGCCATTGGCATTGATCCATTCCCATCCCATGCACCTCCCTTTCCCAAAGGCGCCGACTCACCACACCACCTCTCTCCAGCACCGATCCACTTCCCATAGGTGCCGATTCATCACCCTTCCATCCCAGTCGACTCCAGCCTTTGCCAACCCATGAAAGCCCCTTAATTGCCTGACCCAGGGTCACGCTTTGAATAAATAATGAGAATGATAATAAAATCATATCAAATCTCTTTGGCATTTGCTCTTTCCATGGTCACATATTTACCTATATGCATATACATATATATATGTACATACACATATGTATCATTGTATGCATCATTACTTCATTGCATGCCTGCCTGTCCCGATCTCCTGGTATATCAAATGGTGATTTACGAAAGGTCGGATCAGGTCCGACTGGAGGATCTCACTATACGTGATGGTGGTATTTGGACCTATGTTCTCCGGCATGTACTGGGGGTGAGGTTAATAAATATAATTTTACTACATGCTTGAGTGTGTGTCTAGATCTTGCATCGCTTAATATTGTCTTTTAATTCACACACATTTCCACGCCTATCCAACCCCGGTGGCCCCCTTATCTTGGCAATTAATCAAAGATTTTCCTCCTTCTCGGAGGATGTAATTAGCGTCATAACCTTTATGGTATGATAGACTTCCAGCCCTGACAAGGATTTCACTTTCGTCTGACCCAGTTAGATCTAGCACATAATAAACTCGTCACTCTGTGACTGGCATGCCTACGCTAAAAGAAAACCCCTAATAAATGAACCAAATAAATCAATAAAATAAACTAATATTAATAAATTTCATTCCCATAAGCTGGTACGCCCGGTGGGACTAAGTCTTCCTTCATCTCTTTGCCAAGATAAATGGGCCCCGGGGCTCTCCCAAAGAATGCTAATCGTTTGCCTATTTTTGTGATTGCAGGAAGTGATAATAGCTGCTGGATTCGCTGTCTTGACATTTGTCCCTACAATCATGGCTGGTAATGCTACCTATGGGTACCTGGCGGTACCAACTATTTTCGGCAACTTTCTGCAGGTGGTTGGCTTCCCCAATTTCTTGGGGGTTGCCTTTACTGATATGCTGGAGGTGGAAGCTCCAGAGCTGGCTGGAGATAATGCCACCAAGAAGCCCAGGGTTCCTCACATCCGAAGCTATAGAGGCCTACTGAGAGGCCAGACTCAACTGACAAGCTGCTTGGTGCACCATATGGCTTAGGGGGCTCGGCCCATCCACTATAGCAAGCTCGAGAGCTGCCGCCAAGCAAGCTCCTAAAGGAAAGTTGCTACCCCTGTCACCGGGCAGCTTTCGGCATCTGGTAAATTGATTCTTATTAGGGGCATCTGCGTCTTCCTTGATGGGCATGATGCCGAGGTTATCCAGGACCGCGTGGTCCCTACTGTACCAGCCCGTAACTCCTTCAAAGCCCTGTCTTGGAGGAGAGCTGAAAAGGAATAAGCTGGCCGCCAAGGTCGAAGACATTCAAGTAGGTATGGGTCCCTAAGAAGATCCAACCTGTCCGCCAAACTGTGCCTGTCCGCCACAACCTCAAGCCCGTGGAGGTGGGGAGGAGGAATGAGATGGGCCTGGCCCCAAGAAGAGAATAGGTGGCTGTGGACCCTCCACGCCGTGCTGCCTTTAGGGCCTACGTCTGACAGGTCAATATCCGTACAGTAGGGAGAAGATTTGACCAGCTTGCTGGGAAAGCCCGGCTGGCTTATATCCCTCCAGTGTGAGGTCGACAGTTGTCACCCATCCTCCACCTAGGACATGATCGAGAAGAAATGTCCAATATGGTCCGAAGTTACTTCAGGGGTTTGGAAAACCCCTCATTAGACTAGTAGCGATTACTCCGGGTAGCTATGGCTAAAGGGGAAGAGTATTTGCCGATGGTAACCCAAGTAGAAGAAGAAAGAGGAATGACATCATCTGTTGATGATAATGGATATGAAGACGGCCCGGATGGCGAGGCCGATGATGCCCTTCCCTAGCGGGAGGAGAAAAGAAGAATATCGGTGCTTGAGAGATTGACCTCTTTTTATTATTACCATATCTTCTTTTTCTTTTATTTCTTTTAATATGTAGAAAGGGCCAAAGGCCACTACATCGACGCGATGAAGGTTTGGTCGACCGAATTAAAGAATAGGTCGACCGAAATTAACAAACCAACCATGAGTTGCAATCATGCATAGGAGATCTGTGTTCATAATTTAATTCATATAGATGATGCAAGTATGGATATTAATGGATTGCTCGATGCAAAGGAAGTGCACGAGTGAATGATTTGGTCATGCTCCTGGGGTGTGAGTGAATGTTAATGCAAGATGTATGATTTTTCTTATATTAGAGTTGATGGTCGGACAACAGACGAACTGAGGAGGAGCCGACTCAGGGTCAGGAGAGAGGCTCAGAAGAGAAAGGAGCTCGAGGGAGAGAGATTGAGCGAAAGGGAGATCGAGAGTCGAGTGAACCGAGGAGGAGCTGACTCGGGGGTAGTAGTGATCGAGGGAGAAGGATCGAGCGAGATCGAGACTGAGATAGGTTGGGAGAAAGGCTCGGAATAGAAAGGAGCTCGAGGGAGAGAGATCGGGCGAGAGGGAGATCGAGAGCCAAGCGAACTGAGGAGGAGCCAACTCAAGGGTAGCAGTGATCGAGGGAGAAAGATCAAGCAAGATGAAGACCGGGATAGGCCGAGAGAAAGGCTCGGAAGAGAAAGGATCTCGAGGGAGAGAGATCGAGCGAAAGGGGGTTCGAGATAGGCCGAGCGAGATGCTCAGGAAAGAAGAAGAAGACAGTGGGATCAAGGGGAAGTCGACCCCATGGATTGACCCCGGTTGCAGTAGGCTTCAAATCACCTGTATTCAGCAAACGCACGGATGCATATGTAATTGCATATATGAGCATGTTCGTCACATGAAAATGAATCTCTTATTCATTTGATCAATTCTTTAATGCATTGTTTTCCTTTCATTGCTGCCAGGATGACATTTGTTCGATTGTCTTCTTCACTTCAGCATCGCCCTTGATCGGTTCAATCATGCTATTTTATGCAGAGAGTGTGTTGTAGTTTGTTTGATCGTTTGTTCAGCATGAATGTTCTCTTTAGCCTCTTTCTTAGTGTTGGTTTTAACATTATGTCGATTATTCAGTCCATAGTTTCAGCATTAGCTCATTTTTAGTTTAAGTCCATAATTTTGAGAAAAATTTGGCAGCACCTCTCCCGGACCAGGGTTTTGGGGGTGAAAAATTGGAAGCCCATCTACAGAAAATCCTGAGATGGCCCCTGGAATTAGAGTAAGCCAAGGATGGCTACTCCATATCCCAAAATTGGGCAGAGAAGACTCCGAGGACTGGCCTACAAAGAGAATGCTACTGGCCCTGGGATTACCCCATTCCAACTACATTGTGCATCGCATTATTGCTGGCCGTGGGAGCCATCAATCTCCAACCCTTTAGTGAAGAGACCTTTAGGGAACATGCTACGAGGCAGCAGATCTCTGAGGATCTTGAGGGTGGTTAGCAAAAATTTCTAATCAGTATAAACCTATAATTTATCCCTTCCCCATGGTAGGTCTTAGCCGCATGAAAACCTTCGATGGAATCAATGGCGGTCTGCTATTGCTCTAGTTAATGAGGCCACATGCCATGCTATGAAACTAGCAAGCCTATACCCCAGATGGAGGCTTAAAGCTATAGTGGACAGTGCTCATTGAGAGATGAAAACATGAAATCCGTGAGAGTAAAGCCCGATAAACATCGCGTCGATGATGGAGTGCTTGTGCGTGTGACTGGCGTGGCTACCTGTGCAACTTTCATTCGGTAACCAGAAGCATCTCGGTGAACCATGACTAATCAGAAGAGGAATCAAGGGAGCATAAGCCTCGCCAGATTTGGGACTGAGCCAACACCTCTATAACCCATGAATGTGGGTGAAAATGGAGAATGACCATCTCCACAGAACCATCGTATACTGGGCGGCAGAGACATACGCATTGGAAATGTCAGCATCCGGCATATCGGATGTGCAGAAGAGCTGAAAATCATGATGGGAGACGTGGACCCATCAAGGACATTAGGGGAGGGATTATGAGATTAATATCACCCATGAAGGGCCAGAATAGTAGACTGATGCCAACCCATCGTACTGGAGATCAGAATAAGATTCCATACGAAGGGCCTCACCTGGCAGATCGAGGACGGCAACCAGACACAATCCATTGCAATTGGATTGGCCAAGTTTGGAACCTTCTTACAATATAAGTATCCTCTTCCAAGAAGAAAATAAAGAAGAAAATGAGAATGCAACAGCAGACCCACAACGAACTTGGGACCGAGAATAGAGAAAATCCACCATCATGAGCAGCAAGCATATACGTGCCAAAACATTTATTTCATTTATCAAATTTTACAAAGAGAATACATCATCCAGGAGCTAGCCCATACAAGCATCTCGCGCAGGATGCCGACGAAGGCCTGCGCAGAGCCCGTGGCCTCGTTCTGGTCATTCATGAAGCGCACGAACGAGTTGCGGATCTGCGTGAACGCATCGCTGATCGTCACCGGGACGCGGCTGTACTCGTCGCTCAGCACTTTGGCCTGCGACCGCAGCGCGTTGATGACGACTTCGGTCGTGAGCTTGCCTTCCTTGCCGAGCGTCTTCAACTTGCCGATGGACACGCCAAGGCCATCGGCAATGGCCTGGGCGAGCCGAGGCGCGTTCTCGCGCAGGCTGCGAAGCTCGTCGCCACCCAGGATGCCAGAACTGAGCGCCTGACCCAGCTGCATGACCGCAGCTTCGCCCTGCGTAACACCGGTGTACGAAAGCTTGATTGCCTGGTTGACCGACGTCGTCAACGAGAGCAGATCGCCCTGGTTCTTGATCTGCCCACGCGTCGACCTCTCGACCCGTGCGTACAGGTCGACGGTGGCCGCCAAGCCGGTCCGCGTCTCGTTGGCGACTTTCAGAATCGCTTCGTAGTCGCCGCGCGCAGTCCGGATGCGGCCACGCAGCAACGTCGCCTCGTCAGCAATCCCTGCCAGCACCTTGGCACCGCGCAGCGCGACGTACAGGCTTACGAACGTCGCAAGCTCCGCACGTGCGCGCCGCAGCCCGTTGACGAATGCGTTGTTGTTCGGCAACGCCACCGCGCCCTGCGCCTTGACCTTGGCCAGCTCCCCACGCAGCAGTCCGAGACCCGCCTTGATGTCGGCAAGATCTGCGGAAATGCGGACGCGCAGGTTGGTGGTCGGCTCAGCCATCGGTCAGGGTTTTCACGTACTTCTGGTAGTTGCTCTTGTCGAACTGCGCGGCCCGCAGGTTGCTGATGTCATCCAGCATCGATCGCCTGCGGGCGCGCTCGGCTGCTTCGGTAAAGCTGCGCAACTGCGCCAGCGTGTAGCCCTTGATGTCGTTGAGGCCATGGCCACGCTCGATCAGGAGCTGGACGCTGTCTGCCCATCCCCATTCGGTTGCGCGGGACTTGCCGCCCGGCCGCCCAGGAGCGGCGCGAGCTTCCGGGCGAAAAAATCGCGGTTCACCTCGAAGACCTTCCTGGCCAGCACGATGAATTCGTCGATGTCACCGCCTTCCAGCCAGGTGGCTTCCTTGCCGGTGCAGATCGCCGCGGCAGCAAACAGCTGGTCGCCGTGCTTCTCGATCAGGTCCAGCATCAGCGTGACCATTTCGCCGCTGTCGTCTTCGGGCAGCGATTCGAGCGCCAGCACGGCGTCGATCACTGGCCTCGCCGTGCGCACCAGCCGCGGCAATTGGCCGATGGTCAGCGGGCGGATCTCGATGGCTTCACCGCGGTAGGTGACGCTGGAGCCCGCGGGCTCCAGCACTTCCAGGTGGTCGGTCATGGTGAGATCAGTCCTCGATCTCGACGGTCATGTACTGGCTGACGCCCTCGCCCGTCTTGGTGCTGTCGGAGAGCAGCGAGCCGTTGATCTCGCCGGCACCGTAGTCGTCGCCGATCACGGCCATCTGCTGCAGCACGCCGCCGGAGACCTTGTGCGCCTTGATGCGCACGCGCTTGCCGCTGCGCGCCTCGTTGAGGCCGATGAACATCACCTCGTACTGCATGTTGGCGTTCACCAGCGCTTCGACCTTCTTCTGGCCGTCGTAGGTGTAGTCCACCTCGATGTTGGCGGCGCCACCGACCGGCGCGGTGATCGTGGAGCCCGCGGGGATGTACAGCTGGCCGTCGCGCAGTTCGTAGTCCGTGCCTGCGGTGTAGGCGGTGCCACCGCCGGCCGGCTCGACCGCGGTGATCGTCTTGGCGATCTTGTCCAGCGGCGTGTAGCCGCCCTTGTAGGCGACCACGGACTCGGCGGCGCCGGTACCGGCCGCGACCGTGGTCACGTCGGAGCGCAGGCCGCGGGCGAAGTTGGCCGCGCTGAAGTCGTGGAAGGTGTAGCTCATGTCCACGCCGGTCAGGCGGCGCACTTCGTTGCGCTTGTTGCCGCCGGGCTGGGTGAAGTCCATCAGCTGCTTCACGTCTTCCTGCGGCGAGAAGTTGAGGGCCGACACGTTGCCGACGGATTCGAACGGCGCAGCGGCGCCGTACTCGCGGATCAGCATGGAGCCGCTGCCGAGGTAGCTATAGTCTTCAGAGGGAATCATGGCGGTATCTCCGGTGGTGATCGGTGCGGGTCAACGCTTCGGGACATGCGAGGTGAAGCGCACCTGTGCGCCCACCCACTTCATGCCTTCGGCTGGGGGTATCGGCTTCGCGTCGACGAAGACCGGGTATTGGTAGCCCTTCGGGAACGCCTCCTGGCGTTGTTCGAAGGCGTGCTCGATGTCGTCCATCAGTTCATGCAGGCGCACCTGCGCGTCGTCCAGCGCGGTGCTGACCTTGCGAGGGGGAATGCGCGATTCCTCGAGCCTGGGCCCCATCTTGTTTTGTTTTTGCGTCGTGTGAAAACCCAATTCCCTGATCCCTCAGAAGAGAGAACCTGCTACATGTTCTTGGGGTCTCAATATTTATATATATTTGTGTTTTTTTGGAGAGGAAAGTGGAAGTGATAGATGCCTGGCAAAGTTTGTACTCACCGGCGTTTGCTTGCTTGTTTTTGGGTGGCGAGCGAGCACACACTGTGGGTGTTGTAGGAAGGCCACCGCTTCCTTCTTTTCTGACCGGGAGAAATAAATAAAGTTTGCTGGCAGCTGATCGAAGAAGCGGACGGAGACGACGAAACTACTCTGTTGCTTCTGGTTCTTGGTTCAGGTTTGTAGGAGGAGGAGGGGGAAGGTGGTGGCGCTGGCTCTTTGTTTGGAGTCGTTTCTTTCTTGCTTCCGTCGATGATGCAAGAGAGGTGAGTCCCTGCGCTGGCTCTACAACTTTCGACGTTTTCTTGTATATGCTTGGGAACACCCAGTTTTGAATTACGAAAAAAAGTTGCAATTTTTCCCTCCATATGTTTCTCGTCCAAATCTGATGTCTTTGCCAGGTTAGCGATCTACTGCACTAGCTTCGGATGTCGCTATCGGCATCTTCTTTGGTTTTAGCTTTATGAGTTAGATTCGTGTGTGGACCTTTCTATGAGGATATTCATCCATTCTCTATTGCCTCCCTTCTGTTTCTCTTCTTTGCCGGTGTGTCTCTGATTTGTTTGAACCTTCCCTATGGTTCTGAAGCTTTGGCTCGACTGCTCCCGTAGGCGAGTAGGCTCCTTGTTGCTAATTACTACGTGGCTTTTCCTTTTGTCAAGCTTTCTGCGTCTTGCTGGGAAGGTATGCATAACAAATATTGCACCTTTCGTAAACCTGGGCTTTTATAGTTTTTAACTGTGCAGGCTGTCTGCTCTCTCTCTCTCTCTCTCTCTCTCTCTCTCTCTCTCTCTCTCTCTCTCCCTCCATGCTCGCAGTTGTAAATGCTCTCTCTTGCTGATGCATGCAGTGTTTTAGCACTGCCAGAACCAGTGTGGTTGCGTTTTTAGGGTATAAAGATTTGCCGGGTGTGCTTGTGATCTATCACCCGAGAAGAGATATCTTTACTGTATTACATGCAGTGACGGCGCAGTAAGATACGATGTCTCTGAAATATGCATTATGATATTCTCTCCTTCAGTTGCGAGTTCACATGTACCAATTACCCGATTTTGTGTGTCACCCAAGGTGCGAGAATCCAGAGTGAGATATATGTATGTGGTGTGTTATTGTTATATATGTCAAAAAATGCACAAACCCTTCATGAATTCTAGTGTTTGATTACGTCTGATATCAAACAAGTTTCCTCCAAAGTCTGGTGCTTTATGGTTTAGTCTCCTAAGCTTGCAATTTATGGGTTTGAAATGCCTAATGATCTAGGTTTTCATTAGGCAGTAACGGGAGATATGACACTAATTAATAGTGCATAAAGTTTGACAATAGAACATCAGGTTCTGTCTCTTCAGAGGAGCTACCTTACGGTAGCACTATACTTGAAACAAGACCTCAAATCAGCTAGAAATGGTGCTATAATTTTTAGGTCTACACGTTAGTTGCATCCAAAGTTGCACAGGCTTCGAGATTTTAGAACGTTATTCCTCTGCACTATTTTTCTTTCTGTTTTTTTCCCACTGCTTTAGCAGTTTTGTGCACATCTCTCTGGCGCAAGTCCCATTCTAATCAAAGACGGACACAACCTTTAAGATATCAGTCTGACTTTTTTTGGAAGTTGCATCCACACATAATAAACTGTCAAACTTCTTTAGTCCAAACCAAACAGTCTTGGGGGGCGGGTTTGAGGTTAATGAGTGAGAGCACTGTAACGTGGAGAAAAAAGTGGCGACACTGAACATGAATAGGTGGTAGGAGAGAGAAAAGTCTGAGCATGGTGAGATGTGACTCAACGTGAAGCATGCTCTAGATGGTGTAATAGACTGCTGCTGACTTTGATGAGAGAAGATGGAGTGGAGTGGAAGGGTATAACTTGGATGAAGCACATTGTAGAGCAGAGATAATCATAGGAGACTAGATGGTATTTTCATTGCTTATCTATTGCTAGATTCATGATTATTAATGATAAATCATTACATCAGGTACAAGCATTGAAGAGTATATCATCTAATACTTCAATTCGGCTCTTGTGACGTCGCGAATGTTGTCTGAAGAAGACTCGGCTAATATGGTTTATATGTAGAACATAATGAAAGAAACATGTAATCTGAATCAAAGACACTAGTCCCCAGACATTTAAATTTGGCCAACCAGTGGTATATTCAAGGTTAGGTTTCTTATTTATACCCACTTCAGCTTGAAACCACATGTCTGGCTGAATGAAAAATCTATAACAGCTCCGCCGGCAATGAATGAGCCAAGTATGGAACAGGCAGCTGGAACAGAATCAGCAGAAGAGGAAGTCACCAAGGCAGAATTATATGAAACTAAGCAAAGAGATGATGAGTTTGCTCCAGACTATGTCCAGCGATGGGGTAATCTCTACGCAAGATGCCGGCATCTGCCGAATTATGAAGACGTTGTCCAAATATGCAAGCATAATCTGAAGACAGAAATTTAGCTAAGGATGGTCGGCCTTGAAGTCAAATCCTTCAGTCGACTGAATAATATGGTAGCTGACATTGAAGTCTTTCTGGCAAAATATCGCCCAGCCACGGCTACCTCAAGTCAAGAGAACGAGCCGACTGAGGGACGACCGAAGCAAGAAGAAATGCAAGACACTGATTTCTAGATCTTTGCAAAGCAAAGGCAGAAGGCGAAAGAGACAGCTAGCTCTTCTTCGACCACATCTGCCAAGCAACAGCCCTCGTTGAGGGATAAGATGAGGAAACCATATTCCTTCCCTAAGGAGAGAACTCAAATGCTCTTCAAATGGGCCTGTGAATGTGGCAAGATCGTCCTCCCGGAGCCCAAGAGGCTGAGGGATGCCAGATGGAAAGATGGTCCTCAATTCTGCCCTTACCACCAACAGAGGGGACATGCCATTGAAGACTGTTATATATCCAAAGATATTATTGAAAGCCTGATTTGAAAAGGCGAAATACAAATCGACAAGCACAGGATGAACCCACCGCGGCCCCATCAGATGCCTAGCCTTGGGAGGTCAGTGAACGTAGCCTCACCTCATCAGCTGAAGAACGATATACTCTGAGGGACATCTCAAACCTCTTGAATTATGACGGAAGCCAAAGAAGAACCAACATACAAGTGGTGCCCGACTCTGGGGGCAAATGATGAAGCAAATCGGCAGCCGGGCTGGCAACATCTCAACCATCGGTGCTTAAATCGACAGCTTCTCAAGCATTGGCATCTACGCCAATAGGTAAATTTGAAAATACCCAAAGGTGCTCAAGTCACCCAACCATTGGCATCCTAGTTGGCAGCTGTTCAGAGACGTTCAAAAAAAATGTCAAGCTATTCAACCATCGACGCCCAAGTCGATAGCTCTTTGATCACCGGCATCCCAGCTGGTAGCTTTTCAAAGAATATTTAGGTTACTTAGTCAATCGGCATCTGAGCCGACAGCTCCTCAATTATTGGCATTCATGCCAACAGCTCCTCAACCATTGGCGTCCGTGCTAAAAATTGTTCAATGATATCAAAGGAATATTTGAATCTCTCCACCATCAGTATCTAGGCCAATAGTTGTTCGAAAATGTTCAAAAAAAATGCGCTCAAGTGTCTCAATCATCGTCATCTGAGCCGACAGCTCTTTAATCATCGGCATATTGAGCTGACAGCTCTCCAACTATCGGCATCCCAGCCGACAACTGCTCAAAGATATTCAAAAAAAAGGAAAGTTTTTTTTAAGCTTCCCAATTATTGGCATTGAGCCAACAGTTTTCCAATTATCGGCCGCTGAGCCGACAACTTACCAATTATTGGCATTAAACCAACAACATTCCATCCATTGGCTTTTAAGCCAACAACTTCCCAATTATCGGCGTTAAAGTCGACATCTCTCTCATTATCGGCATCCAAGCCGATAGCTTTCTAATTATCGGTGTCTAAGCCGATAGCTTTTCAATTATCGACATCTAAGCTGACAGCTTTCTAATTATTGGCATCTAAGCCGACAACTTTCCAATTATCGACGTTAAAACTGACAACTCTCTCATTATCGGCATCCAAGCTGATAGCTTTCTAATTATCGATGCCTAAACCGACAGCTTTCCAATTATCAGCATCCAAGTCGACAACTTTCTAACTATCGGCGTCTAAGCTGACAGCTTTCCAATTATCGGCGTTAAAGCTGACAACTCTCTCATTATCGGCATCCAAGCCGATAGCTTTCTAATTATCGGCGTCTAAGCCGACAACTTTCCAATTATTGGCATCCAAGCCGATAGCTTTCTAATTATCGACGTCTAAGTCGACAGCTTTCCAATTAAAGGAGACATCTCTCTCATTATCGGCATCCAAGCCGATAGCTTTCTAATTATCGACGTCTAAGTCGACAGCTTTCCAATTATCAGCATCCAAGCTGACAACTTTCTAATTATCGGCATCCAAGTTGACAACTTTCCAATTATCGACGTTAAAGCCGACAGCTCTTTCATTATCGTCATCCAAGCCGATAGCTTTCTAATTATCGACGTCTAAGCTGATAGCTGTCCAATTATCGACATCCAAGCCGACAACTTTCTAATTATCGGCATCTAAGCCGACAGCTTTCTAATTATCGGCATCCAAGCCGACAGCTTTCTAATTATCAGCATCCAAGCCGACAACTTTCCAATTATCGACGTCTATTTAGTCGTGTCTTCACGTAGAGTCTTAGCTTGCATAGCATCCCACATCAATTACCACATCTCAAGCCAAACCTCGCTCGAACTCCGCATCCGATCTCGAGCCTCATGCTAACTCTGCCCTCTCAAGGGAGCACGGTGAAACCAAATAACAGGACTCCACAATCTTCAATCCTCACATCACTGGACTGAGACTTACGGAGAATCCTCCCTTGCTAATCACAAACCAAGGATCACCATCCAATGCCTATGTCTCATCAGAGACATAGGCACCATCCTTCGTCCTATCTCATCGAATCCTTCGCCTCAAAATGATCCAAAAGGATACCTACCAATCCTCGGCTCCACTCTTACCACAGAGCCTCGGGACACAACCTCTTACAATCCAAGACACACTTCTCCAGAATCGACAAGTGCTATCTGCTACCACAGCAAGCTGGTCAATAGCGCCATGACCAAAGAACACAGGTCCCTAGATAATACACATCTTACTGTGGTCGATCACTCGGTCAACCTCACCAGCCGCTCACGGCCACCAACAGGGACCCATAATCTCTAAGAGACCACTTCTCCAAGACACGGCCTCATCCGAGAGCACAACTTCCAACACAAGGACGGGGTACTCATGCGGCAACCTCGCCAACATTTTTCCCAACTCTCAGTCCAGCCAGTGCCACAAACCACAATGCCTCAAGCAACGGTACGGCAACAACATGCCTCACTCAACCCGAGATAATCTCACACCGAGGAACCAATCCTTTGATGCTCTACACATCCTCTACAACACCACAAGTTTTGATTCGCAACACCTCAAAAAACACAACACCAGCCACAAGTTCTCGCGAACACTGCCTAATTGGCACTCATCGTTCTAGAGCAGTGCTAACACACCTTACACATCGGGGAATGGGCAACACTTCTCACAGATAGCCACACACAAGCGACAGCGGTTAAGCTAGCCACTGCCACATGCTCGTCTCTTACGCCTGCCTCTGACCTCGAAACCAATAACACGCCAAAACACTTACCGAGGAGCAAAGAAACCCGCTAAAATGCCAGGCTCGAATGCCGCAACATCTCTAGCCACCGGACATCATTCTCTAGAATCTATGCATGCTAACACCAACCCATCCTCGAGCTGCCACCGCGCAGACCAGCACGCCAAGAGTTGCAACACGAACCATAATCAGCACCCACCAACGCTCATCCTCGAGTCCCGAACCTGCAACCGCCACACCATCTCGAACGAAATCTAGGGTGACCACTGCCCAATCCAAGAAGATCCTCTGCTCATCCGAGCACATCTCGACCAGAGTGCCCGCTCTGCCACCTCGAACCATAATCTCAATGCCACAGGGCTGGATAAATCTCAAACTAGGGTGGCCAACCCAATAACAGCTCCCTCAGAGCATACTCACGGCCACTTTACCATGAACAATCCTCACCAGCCACCTGACCTCGTTGCAATTCCTTGAACACAGCACCGCAACAACACACCAGCCGGCAACTATGCCCAACGCAGCACAACTGGGGCCACCATCTCAAGGGGAGAAATCTCTTGACCTTGATCCTCAGACCCCATGCCGGCACTCCAACGAAAGATGACAACCACCTTCACAGTGCCAACTCAACACACGCAAGCTCTCACGTGAGAAACCAAGCAAAAAATAAACATGAAACCCTATGCCAGCTGTCGACTGTACTGGACCTTCTGGACTCTGATCACTGTAATATCTTGAATTTCTATGTACTTCCGCAACCATAGCTCTGATACCAAGTGTAACGACCCAAGATCCAGATACCGAGAATGACCCGATACCATTCGGACCCTGGCCCGCCGCCCACGAGTCGAAGGACTCAGAAGGGCTAAAAAGGATAGGTGTGGTGTATATAGAAATAAGAAATAAAGTAGGATAATACAACAATTAATAGAAATAAATAATATAACTACAACAGAGTCCGGTCAAATAGAAAGTACAGTCTAAGGCAGAGAACGTACCAAATGCCAAGTGAACACTCGGCTCGGCGAACTGGCAACTAAGAACCGCTACGCAACGCCCTCGATCCGGCTCACACTCCAAAACATGCTCGTTTCCCCAAAATACGAAGATCACCCCGCTCGGCTCACCTCACCTCGGCCTATAAAACTCGCAGGAAAAGAAGTACAGAGGTTAATGATCCGTCTCCCTGCCTCCACCGAAGATTTCACGCGCCGAGGATGCCGATCCGCCAAGAAAATGCCGTTAAAGTCCTGCCGATTCACGAACTCACCACGAGCTCCACTGCGGGTCACCGCCCCTCGATCCTCGCCCATGCTCGGCCGCTCCTCACCCACGTCGCCTTCGCCTCGCCCCCGCCTCGTTCCGTCGGCCGTTAGAGAAGAGAGGGGAGAAAGAGAGAACGTGAGAGGGGGATCAAAGATGAATAGAATAGAGACTAGCTAGCAGACTAAGCTGCTTACTTGATTCATTTAGAGCCAATGTCAAACAGTTAATAGATAGAGAAATGAGTAGCTCCACGTATTTAAGCAAAGTTTCTGCCAGATACACTTTCTAACACTTAGCAAGCAATTCAATCAGTGATTAAGGCAATTAATAGTAAGAGCTAGTGCCAACAGAGAGAATGAAAATTCAGAAGCAACGATTCTTTCAAAGCTCAGAACAGATGTTAAAGATGTACGAAGATACTCAATAGGCCGATCAGACAACTCGTGAAGGAGGTAGAAGAAAGGGACTGATCACACAAATTCAAACCACAGACATAGAGGATTTTAGATGGTTCAGTCTACTACCCATAGACTTACGTCCATCACCCACTCAAACCTGAGTGAGGCTTTCCACTGACAAATAGCTTGAACCACTGGACATCATAACTTACTTACACCGCTAAGCAACATAGCTTGCTTCCACTGAGCATCACAGCTTGCTAGAGCTAAGCGTCACAGCTTGCTATCCAGAGGAGCCAATCCTCTACAACACTGACACACAGCTTGATGTATGAACAAGAAATAAGAAAAAATGCAACACAGGAAAACAAGAGATGAAAGCAAGAAAGATATAGCTCTCGCATGAGCGAATTGGCTTGGATCTGATCCAGAGGCCAATGATACGTAAATCTTCAAGACACTCTGGCTGCTTCTTGATCACTCATCTCTATCTCCTACTCTCCCTTCTTCTTCTTTTGCTACGAGCTCTTTCTCTCTCTGAACTGCTCTCTCTTTTTCTTAGACCTCTCTTTCTCTCTCAGACTCTTCTACTTTCTCTCTCTCCTTTCATCGCAATAGCAACTTCTCTTACTTGGTGGCTCTCTTCTTTTTCAGATCTCTTCTTTAACAACTCTCTTCTTTTTCAGATCCCTTCTTTAGAAGCTCTCTTCTTTTTCAGATCTCTTTTTTTAGTAGCACTCTTCTTTCTCAGATCTCTTCTTTAGCAGCTCTCTTCTTGATCGCCTTTCTTCTTTTTTGCCTGCCCTTTCGGAAGAACACATCCCCTATTTATAGAACAGGGGTGCCGAAAATCCTTCTTCTCAATAGCCTAATTAGTGTGGTCCCTACATCATTCTACGAGGGCATGTGGAGGGAATATTCCCGCCAACAGAATTCTAGAAGATGCTCTGATCCGAGAATCCACGTGTCAGAGGCAGAAGAGAAGTTGATCCACATGGCAGGATACCTAGCTTGGTCTCCCGCCTTGGATCATGTGCCCTAAATTAATTTCACTTAAGAGCCTCACGTGAGAGTTAGGACTTCTGCCTTTATGCAGTCAAGGTGTTCGAGCTTGAATCTAGGTTATAGCTTGATGACCTAGTTTCACCTGTCAAAATTACCTGTCAAAATAAATGTATATCTTCAGAGAATTTTGACTTAATCATTTCATAAGCACAGAGTGAATTATGTGAGTGAATGCAATTAAGATGCTACCAGAAGTTTTTACCTTTATCGCACAGAGGTTGACCTTTTGTTGTAATGTATGCATGACTATGTATAAAATGCATCAACCCTCATAAACATGTGCATCGTCGTCTCTATCTAAAGTGATTAGCATATGCAGTGTGATAGTAATCATAGCATCAACCAGTGTGAAGCACAAGGTGGACTGACATGACTTCTCAACGTGATGCATAGCTATTGTGAATGTGCATCGACCTGCCTCTTATCGAGATGCTTACCTGCATCGACTTGCTGAACATGCCATAACATGTGCATCGACCTACCTCTTATCGAGATGCTTTCCCGCATCGACCTGCTAAACATGCCATAAGATGTGCATCGACTTGCCTCTTATCCAGATGCTTACTTGCATTGACCTGTTGAACATGTCATAACATGTGCATCGACCTGCATGATTGGAAGAGATATATGCATCGACCTGTCAAACTCATTGCACAAACCAATATGCATGGATGCATCAACCTTGCTAATATGAAGGCTGTGGATGAACATATGGATTGACCTGATAGCCTAAGTGTGTGAAGGTGCATCGACCCTCTAGACTAAAATTAGGATATGCATCGACCTTTTAATGAAGCACGTCTGCATATGTGCACCGACCTTCTAGTCTTAGTGACATATGTGCATAGACTTTCTTGGTCTATGACACATATGTGCATCGACCTTCTTGGTCTATAACACATATGTGCCTCGACCTTTTAGAGTCAGCGACATATGTGCATCGACCTTCTTGGTCTATAACACATGTGCATCGACCTTCTAGAGTTAGCGACATATGTGCATCAACCTTCTTGGTCTATAACACATATGTGCATCGACCTTATAGTGCAGAAGCAAGAGTATGCATCGACCTGACTATGCTGACATGCTAATGAGTATTGGCTCGAAGGTGATAAGATACGGTGGCTTCTCATTAGCCTGCCAATCCTCTTCATGCAGTACACAGCAGATTGAGACTTCTTCTTCCTCAAGGCAAAACCCATTTCCGGATGAAACTCTTTCTAGGAGGTTTGCGATTGGTCCAGCTGGAAAGTGAGAATATCATCTGTCAAAAGGTCTTCTAGAACCTTGAACCATCGAAGCACATCCCTTGCAATCATTTGAACTTGGACTATTAGGCCCAGTTCTTTCTCATGTGCAAGTTCGCAAAGGACGCTTCCGGAGTTCACAATGTGTGTGTCGATGCACCAAAAATGTAGCATCGATGCAGCCTTCTTCAAGGACACCTTATAATGTGTTCTATCTGTAGAGTGTGCGTTGACACACTATAAATGTTGCGTCAATGCATCCTTCTTCAAACTGGCCTCTACAGCTGCTTAAGTCATTGCTGTGTTAACATAACATAAATGTCATGTCAACACCATTGGTTGGATCCCTTGTCACTGACAGGGAGAGCTTTGCTACTTCTTCCTTCATTCCTTGAGTTTGGCAACCTGGATGCATTGATGCCACCTAAGCACTGTGTCAACACTACTTCCAAGCTTTTCAAAGCGTTCAGTGCTATCACCTATTTTTCACCCATATAGAGCCATTTGTCAGCTCTATCGACCATTTGTCACCACAGACTAGCTATTTGTCACCACTATGTGCTGGGAGCAGTCACCTGTGACTGTTTCTTCTCTTGCACTGGCCATCGCCTTAAGCTATTTGTCACCCTTAGCTATACATTATACACCGTAGATGCTTCATTTTTCACTCTTAAGGCTCTATTTGTCCCTCTTGACTTCTTCAGCTGGCACAGATCTCTAGCATGCACTTACGTTGACTTCGAGGTTTGATAGTTGACTCCAAGTTCTAACTGGGTTGACTCCAAGTTCTGTCTGACTAGGCCACGTGGACTATCTTGCTGTTGACTTTGGGCTTGGGTTGACTACATTAACTGTTGACATTGACCAAAATTACTTAACTACAAAATAAATTTATCAGTCACTTTGATGAATTTCACTTTGACTAAGGTCAACTTTGACTAGTGTTGACTCCGTCTTCAATCGGGATAGGCACTTCTTCATCTTCCTCCAGTTTATCACCCTTGCTGCACACATTTTTCACCCAAACCAAGCCATTTGTTACCTCTAACGGCCATTTCTCTCCAATACTTAACTATTTGTCACCCTTAGTGTGCCTTTAGACGTCACTTTTGGTTTGTTCTTCACCTTTGCTGGTTCCAACATACTTGCGTCAACTCCAAGGCCTTATGGGGTCGACACGACTTCTTCATTTTTCAAGCTTTCTGCGTTGCCAACCATTTTTCACCCTTACTGACTTATTTGTCACCCATATTGCCCATATTTCACCGCTGACCACCTATTTGTCACCCTTAATCGGCACAAGCCATCGCCTTTACCAGTTCTTCTATTCTTAACGTGGCTGAGTCGACTCCAAGAGCTACTGCGTCGACTCCACTTCATGGCAAAGGCTTCACTTTCAATTTGTCTAGATTCATTGTCCATTTGTCAACTACAACATGCATTTGTCACCCTTAAGGATGCATTTTCACCCTTATCTCCTATTCTTCATTGCTGCTCACTGCTGCTGTGGCTCTTCATGACGTCGACTCCAGTTTGTTGCAACATCAACTCCATCATCACAAAAGCTTCACCTTTGTCCATTTCTCATACTTGTTTCAACTTTTATCAGCTATAACAAGCTATATGTCACCGTTGAGCAACATTCTTCATCTTGACTGAACCTTACAATAACTCTGTGGCTGGGCTTATGCTACAATGGAGTTGACTTGCCTTCTTATGGCATTGACCCTCTTCATGGCTTGTAGAGATTTTGGTTGCTACTACTGATGGACTTAAGCTTGTGAACGAAGCTGGAGAGATATGCATGAATACTGCTAGAGTGACTACTGCACTGCTGATGGATTAGTATCTTTAAAATTGCAATGGCTACTAGGTGGCCTTGGCTCTTGCTTTTGCTGCAACATTGCATAGCTGATGGCTCTTATTAGCTTTTGCCTTATCTGCCATTTGTTTGCTTGAGTAGCCATATTTCACCCATCCCTTCCTATTTGTCACCCTTAATCTGTAGCTGTTGTAGGGCATTTCGGTTGACCAAAGCGGTCGACCGTTCTTGACTTTTGAGCTAAGTCTTTGAGTTACTGTGCTGCATTGCTAATGCATGAAACACTTGAAACAATTGAAGGTCATTCAACCTTGTTGACATGATTTTCATGCCAAATCAAGAGTATGAAGTCACCATATTAAAAAAAGGCATGCAGACTATGAAGACTATGAAAACTCATAAAATAAGACTCTCATTTATCATCATCAACACCACATGATACATCTTGTATCATGCGAGTATTTGTCATTTTAGTCAGAGCATGTGAATATTAGGGTTTTTCTTGTTGTCGCTGTTTAATGTTAGGATAGCAGGCATAAAGATTCTAATTAACCCATGTATATCATGCAACTTTTTATCCTCTTTCCAGTGGTATACTTTTGCCAAAATTATATTCACTGTATGTCATGAATTTCATGTTTCAAGTAGATCCTATCATAGTTGTGGAGGTTCAGGCGTGTCGTTCTGTACATGGCCCTTACAGGAACCGTCCATTATTAAGCGGCCCCTCGATAGACCGTGTGGTCTCGGGCAGCAGTTGGGGTTTGACCGTTTTATTGGGTCTATGTGATGGTACAACCCGGATTTAGAGGGGGGGTAAATGAATCCCCTTCTAAAAAATTTGCCTGATATAAAACTCAAAACCAAATTAAAGACTTGCGGAATCAAACCCGATGGTTCAAAAGTCAGTTGTTCTAATAAGATTTACACTCAAACACTTAACTCGTTAGTCTCATGTGGATCTCACTCGAACACCTAACATGCATAGCAAGCAAGCTTGCTTAGACACTCAGCAGGAGTCAAATTGAAGAAGACTAAGGCACATAATAATGTCAGCTTGATCTGAACTAAATAGAGCCGAGCCTAAGCATGCATCTAACAAAATCAGGTAGACAAACAAACCACATGCACATGAGATTTTAGGTGGTTCGATCTCAACCTGAGATCTACATCCACCCCTCACCCCAAACCGGAATGAGGCTTCCCTTGCAAAAGTAAGAACAACAGACTCAGTCTGCAACAGACGCTGCCTAACAGTTTGACCCAGAGGAACACTCTCCTCTCTTCCTCCACCCAGGAGGGCAACCACTAGTGGCACCCAGTCAGTAGCAACCAGAGACCGAAGTCTCTCTTCCTCCAAATCGGAGAGAATCCACAAGTGACAACCTGTCACTTGCAACCGGAGACACCAAGTCTCCCTTCCTCTGAAACCCAGAGAGAAACCACAAGTGACACCCAGTCACTTGCAAGCCAGAGTGACGAGGGACGAGCATAGGCATGGGAAAGTCGACGGTGGCGTCCGATGTGACCTTGTGAGTACAGCCGTATGGCACTACGCTCCATGCAGGGAGGGGATCGTGGGGATGAAAATAATTAATACAGAACTACCCTCTCACAGGAGGGGGGAGCATGGGGAAGGGAGATGGGCCTGCTGCCCTGTGTCTATCCTGTAGGATAGAACAGAAGTGCTCTGACTGGTACGCTGCGCACAGAGGTCAGAAGGGGGATCCGTCAGTGCTCAAACGAATCCTGGGAAGTGCAAATGCACTCCTGAGGTCACAGGAAGGCAGTGTAGGTCGCGAATGAAGACCTGCACGAATCTGCATCATAGGATAGACCTGCGCAGTCTGCTCACAATGGCTAGTGCACTCTCCACAGAACTCATAATGAAGTGAGACCTATGGGGGTGGATGGCAGACAGGACGTTCTACGTACCCTCAAAAAAGGAGCACCAACAGAGTACCAAGCTGGGCGTGGTCGGCACTTTGGTGGGGCTCTAGATTCTGGGTGAGCACTCAGATGTAGTCGGGTTGCATAGGGCGGCACCAGCAGCACCGATCGCAGAATGTGACAAAACCACCTGAGTTGGTTTTAGGATGTCGAGAGGTACAACTCCAAAGAAGAAAGCTCAGCCATAAAAAACCAGCAGGGAAGATGTGGCATGAACTACAAGCCCACTGCACACCCTGGGCGAACTAGTTCACACCAGCTTCATGCAGTCGCACGAGAATGGACACCACGGACTGTGCCAATGTCAGAATGGGGAAAAACCACCTCTGGAACGCAGAGGACTCAGAGAAGAACCAACCCTCAGATTATAGTTTTCGCTGAATCATGTCGTAGAAGTTGGTGTGGCCTCTGCCAGTCGGACCTTAGGTTCTGGCTCGAATCTGGAGCAGTCGCACGAGAATGGGCGACTCAATTAGTGCCGACGTCAGAACAGGGCGGGACCACTTCTCGAGCAAAGCCAGCTCGAAGCAAAACAACTCCATAGAAGGTAGTTTGCACTGATTCATGCTGTGGACATTTCTGTAATCTCTGCAAATTGGAACACAGATGCTGGCTCTAATCTACAGGCAGCAAGTTGGGAGATCTTCAAAGCTAAGGGCGAGGGTGGCGACGTGGGCTTGCTGGGGCTGAGTGGACAGACCTGGGGGATGGAGGGACATGGGAGTTGAGGTGGAGTGGGGCAAAGGTGGCTGGGAGGGCATGAGTTGCAGAGGAGGGGGCGCTTGGGTTAGGGTTGGTGCGGTGGGGGTTGGGGAAGGTAAGGGAGGCGGCCAGATCTGGATGGGTGAGATAGAAGGTGGGGCTGAGTTTGTGGAAGGGAGGAGAGATTCTAGGATTCTCTACCTCCTAATAAAGATCTGCCAAGACCCAATAAAGATCCGACAAGAATCCAGGGTGTTACATTCCACCCCTCCTTTAAGAAATTTCATCCTCGAAATGTAAGGATAAGCAAGGGTAAGGCAGGGAAGAACAACCCAACAACTACTAAACAAAGCACAAGAGACAAAGCTTAGAGGAACAAGGTCAGATCATTATCATGAGGACACGCTCAAGAGTGAGCACGATGCAAGTGAACACAAATCTGACACCTCCGAAACAAGGCAACATCGCTTACGTCTCACAGGTAAAGAGACACGACTACCAGAACCACAGACACCGAGAAACAAATCGACAGAAGCGACAGGCACGGAAAGCATCAATTTACATAAGGAAACATAGTCCTCTCAGCTGATAGTCTGACAACATCATCGGCTCCGGTGCCAAAGGTGACAGGGAACACCTGGCACACAGGACACCAATGACAAATACACGGAAAGAATGACAGCAAAACAACTGCACTGGACCATGAACAGAATCGAGTCAATCCTCAGCCGGGTAACATGTCTGACTGAGCCGCAAGCTAATCTCACCAGGAAAGGAGAGTACAGCAATGCTAACTGATGAGATAATGGTCCATGACTCAAACACAAATTCATACAGAAACAACATGATAGCACCTACAGGATTCCGACTCTAAACAACATACAGAACCGCAGAACACATCTACAAGTAGGGTCACATCAAGGCGTAACAGTAGCTGATCACATGACTATAGGGAATGAGTCATGCATCAGACTACTTACCAAGGAAGACCCACGACACGAGGAAGCAACACAAATGACAATCTCAAGGAATGCTTCTCAAGGACCACAGCAATGCCTAGAGAGCACAACTCCCACGAGAAAAGATGCAGGGTAGAGGGTACTCAATCAGCAGATAAGCTGACTAATTTCCCAACACTTGCAAATGCCAATGCCAACACCAGGGAATTACCAGCAATAGCATGGCAATAGATGACATCAAGGCACTGGAAGCCAAGATAAAGTCACATCGAGAAGAAGTAAAATCTCTCGACCAGCGAGAATCTTACCATAATGATCCTCGACCAACGGGTAGCCAACCCACATGCTTCCGTTGCGCACTCTTTACAACGGACATAGGCATCAGGAAAGACTTCAGCAATCGCATCTCAGCACATGTACGATGGCACTGCAACTCATCGGAATCACAATTAACGTGCCACGAATACTAATCCAGTGAGCAACCGATCACAAGGAACCTAAGTGCAATGGAAGAGGAGCACTAGCTTCAGCACAAAGCACAATAAAAATGCTAATCTCAGCTTACCTTTACTTCCTAAAATGATAAATGAGTCTTCTTAACACATCGGCCATTGGACACGGCATGACGAACATGGTACGCTAGGGCTCTTAACACCATAACAGAGTCCAAAGCTAAGCAACCAATAAACAAGGAGCAGATCAGACTCAAAATGAAGCTATCCACCCATAAGCAGACATAGGACAGAAGCATCACTAAGATAGCAATTCCAAGGCAAATCTTGAAAAAGATTCCACCAGAAGGGACGAGAAGCAATAAGCTCAACAACAAAAGCTCACCAAGAAGGGAAAATCCTAGCTTGCTTGAGCGACTTCTCAAATACGGAATCTAATTGAGCACTTCAACCGAAGCGAGACACATCAGGAGCTGAAACAGACTCAAGCTGGAGTGACCCGAATGACGTGAGAATGTGTACAGTCAACATGCCAACGCTAAAAGTCAACAGCAACCTGAACAGCTTACAAGGAAACTCTCGAACGAGGTAGTGCAGATTCAAGCCTTTCGGCAAACACTGCCAAGTACAACATGATCGAGACAGACATCTCAACGGAAAAGAAACACACTGAACAATCCTGACACGAGCAGGATCACCAGCAAACGGAAAATAATTCACGAAACCTAATGCCAGCAAAATCCACCAGCTAAAGGCTGGGCGACTGTACAGGACTTTTACGACTCTGGTAACTGTATATCTGAGATTTCCATGTACCATTCATGACAAACGCTCTGATACCAACTGTGACGACCCAGATCCCGGATACCAGATATACCCGATAGGACTATCGAATACACCTGATACCACTCGGAACCCGCGAGGCCTCCCAAGAGCGGTAAAGCACCTAAAGGGATAAAAGGATTGTCGTGTAGTACATTGAAGCCACAGAGATATAACAGTAGGCAATTAAATTTCATTAGATCGGTTTACTAAAGTAGCAGAAATAAAATTACTTTTTAATGAACATGTTAAATTAGCAATTAGACCACCAGAGTCAAGTTCAAAGGAAAGACAGTAGCCTACCAAGTACAGTCAACAGAACAGAAAAAAACATACAGAAAGTGTCAGGGGAAGCCTGATGAAGGTACCAGCTGGCCACTATGACACGCTACACCAGGACCCACGAAAGCAGAACGAACAACAGCCCACCCGAAAAGTAGGGGTGAGCCTCGTGTCACTGGCTCAGTAGGGGTCACGTAGATCCCCAATGAAAAACACGTAGTAACATGCTAAAACAGCAGGTAAACAACAGGTAAGCAACAGGTAACAACAGTAGTAAAGTAGGAAAACTAAACTATAAAACTATAAACAAAAGGGATGCAGGAGTAGGGAGCAAGCTAAGAGCTGGGGAAGCTAAAAAAGAAAGGGAAAGAGCCGTACCGAACAGGCGCGACTGCCAAACTATCCTTGGCTCCCTGAACTACTCCAAGCAATGACAGAAGGGCAGTCTCTGATCTGACAAAGTCAGGAGTTGTCGATCTGCCGACAAGACGCCAAGCCTAAAGCGAAGACCTGCAAGAACAATAAGAAAACCTAGGAAAATCTAGACAAACATAGACCCAGATGACACAACTAGAACGTCGTGCACACTGTCACACATGACCAGAATGTCATGCATACGACAGGACACTGACCTCGAGTGCAGCCATGAGAGGGCTAACTTGAGAGGTCACGACGCACAAGAAACGTGAAGAGAACTGTGAAGAGTCACGTGCCACGTGACTAGAGTACCTCTCAGTAGAAGAACAGCCAGCTGCATCCATTGACATCTTATGCTACGCCTACTAGTGTCTTGTCCCCGTACCTTACCGCAAGGACTAGGCCGAGACCAAGACACTGTCAGGACCAGAACCAAAGTACAGTCGCGAGTGACTTGTCAGGGTCACGCTTGTCGACGTGAGTCCAAAAGACCCTGACCATGTGTGCACACACTGGCCCACTGCCTAAGCTAGGACTCTAGCTAGTATTCCTCCTCCGAAGGATGCTACAGTTGGACCGGGGGCCCACGGAACTAGCTTAAGAACCATATATTGGGAGAGTGCCCTGCTACAAGAACCGTCATGCCGAAGTGTGTCATAAGGCTACGACTAGTGGAGGCTCACAAAACACAGACTCCAAAGCACAAGTGCTGAAGTACAGACAGGCTAACCAAGAACTGTCACCCGTACTCCAAAGCACCAATGGCAACACAAGAAACTACCGACAGACTCAGGACAAGGCAACTAGACCTACTCACGTAACGATCCTTGAGTCTCACGACTTGGAGGCAAGATCATCACAAATAGCAGAACAAGCCACCAATTAGTCTACTCCTAAGCCAGAGGAAATAGCACTCCGCAGGAAACGACTCACGGAGACTCGAGGGGACACCAAGAACCCTCAGCACATCTGGACACGTAACCGAGGTAGGATAGTACCCCGAGGCATCCAGAACACTGTCTCGAGCTAGACAGAACCGTCGAGACACAGACAAGGTCACCTATGAACCCTTGGTCTCACCGGGTTGACCTGAACCAAACACGACACACATACAGACACATAGTAATACACAAGCAGAGAAGACGACACTCTGGGCAAAGTGAACTACCACTCAACTGCTAGGTGAACCCGACAGTCAAGGGACAACCGCTATGCGACTAGAGACAAGGACGCTGACAGTTCTAGATTGAGTCGTTAGGGAACTATCGTAGTCAGGGAAGGGATCGTACCCAGTCACCTAAACTGATTGATCCAGAAACCACCGACACACAGACACCACCCTAGAACACAAACCTAAGACAAACCAACTCATGAACCGACACAGAACAGAACAACGGCCATCACGACTAACAACAAGACTGTAACGCACCTCTATAGGCGTGCTATACAGCTCTGACACACCAAGGCAAGAGCGTCAGGGCAAACAGGCCTAAAACCTACACTCGAATGATGTAATGGCCTACTATAGGCGCGTTACACGCTCTGACGCACCAGGACATGGGGCGTCAGGGCCAACGGACCCAAAACTCGACGAACGGGGCTGTGACGCACCTATATACCGGCGTCAAAGTCATGTATTGGTCCATAACTGGTCCGTCACACTGACCTAGCCTCGACGAACCTAAAATGACTAACGACTGTGGCGATCTATCATAGGACCGTCACATAGTGTGACAGTCTCTGGAACGACCGTTACACCATCACGGTGGGAAAAATAGTGGAATGGTCGAATCGGCCCGTTCCATGCCCCATTCATGCCGAAGCGTAGAGAAAACAAAGCCATACGACGAGAAAAGGCTCCTGGAGGCTAAAAACACTAAATGGATGCATCGAAATGCAAGATCGGGGTGATTCCGATAAATCGACCCAAATCGGGTCACTGAGGTTCCTGGACTCCTACCGGCCCCGAATGACAATCAATCGACATGAAACTAGCGGGTACGGGATCCTGACATCCCAACGGTCATTTTAACAGTAATTATACTACAAATCGTCGCCATTTTTCGGCGAACCCTCCAAACCCCAAAAATAATGGTTTTCCCGAAACTGGCCGAATCTCACTCGATAGGGCACCAAATCGCACACAGAGACAAGGGAAACGTGTAGAACAAGTGGCGATCCATCTCCCTACCTCCACCGAAGAAACCACGTGTCGAGGTGACTAAACCGCACTGAAAGCCACAACGTGAGCTCAACCGCCAACTTTGAATCCACTGATCGGGATCGCGCCAACGCCACGCCCCGCTCGTCACACCCGCACGCGTCTTAGTAGCCTCCCGGCGTCGTCAGCTCACCTACAGTCGCCTCCATCTGTAGCTGGAGCCGAAGGGGTGAGAGAATGAGAGAGAACGGAAGAGAGAGAGTGAGAGGAGAGAGAGGGGGTGGGTTAATATAAAGGAAATTAGGAATTTTTCCTAATTTCTGAAAATCCATAAGAGTGGAGATTAATAAAGGTATAACTGGTGGAGGTTTAGTGGGAGGTTCAGCGGAGGCCAATGATTTGGAGGCTAATGGCATGGTGTTTATAGGAGGTTTAATGGGAGGTGTAAAAGAATGAGGTTTGGTATAGAGGAAGCGCTGGATGGGGCGAGAGGTGTTAGGGGAAGGAGAAGACTCATGATGTGCCGGCGTGGGTGATTGGAGTATCGACTCATTATCATATATAGCACCAGTAAGTTTCGAAAATGGGGGTTGGTTCGCGGACGGTGGCATCATCCTGAGCAGGAAATTTGTCTGGTGGTAGTGGAGGAAGAGGAAAATAAAGGAAACTCGGAATGGGTGCCTGCGGAGCTTCATCATCACGTGCCATCTTCAGTTCTTCACATGCCGGCTCTTCGTTATCAGGTTCAAATGGACGCCGTGGGGGAGGCGTATTAATGAGTGGTGAAATGTAATGGTGTTGCGTATGCGGAGGCGGAGGGTCATATTGATGAACAGAGTGGATAGGCGGAGGGCGGATGGCATCCACTTGATCATTTAAACCTGCCGGCTCTTGCTCACTTGCATTGGTGCCGTAATCGTCTCTCCTCTTCTTCCAATCTTTCTCCATCTTCATAATATTGTTCAGGAGGGCATGAAGAGGATTGACTGGAAAAGGAGGAGGAGGAGGAGTGGGCCGCAGGCTCGCAACCCTCTTTAGTTATTCCTCCAATAAAGTGACATTATCAACAAGAACCTATTGGAGGGGTGTAACTTGAGCGACAGAGGGTTGACAAGGCCTTGGAGGAGGGGCTCCATATGAAGGCCATGGAGGGGGGTTAATGAGCTGACCCGAGGAAAGACCCGGTCGGGCCGGGTTGCAAAGAATAGAAGAGCCTTGGGGCCAAGAAAGAGGAGGAATAGAGGGAGGCGGGTGACGGACCACCCAGAGAGGAGTATGTGTGGAAGGAAGCGGGTGATGGGTCACCCGAATGGGAGTGTGAACAGGAGAAGGAGGCGGGTGATGGGCCACCCGAATGGGAGTGGAAGGAGGATGAGAGGAATGAGATGCACCCTCAACAACAACCTTAAGGGCTTGGATTTGTTGAGGGGTGAGATGATCTATAGCATGCAAGATTTGAGAGACATTCTCATCGTGAGAAGGAGATGGTCTTGAGGGAATAGTGGCTTGCGATTGAGACGAGGGACCATAAGATTGGAAATTGCCCAGAGGTTGGGCGAGACCATGTGAATGAGGATGTGGTCCCTTGGAAGAATTGTGGTGAGAATTGTGAAATTGAGGAGTGTAAGATGTGCTAGGTTGTGCATCTTCATGATTGTGGAAATTATTAGACATATTATCCAAGCCAAACATTATGCAAAAATTAATCAAAATGCAGTCAAAGCACAATTGCAAAGATGTCAAGCAAGTGGATGTTTTCGCTCGATTTTATTTTGTGTTGAACCTTGGTGAATTAAATGATTTTATCAAAATTGATGTAATCCACTCAAAGTCATGAACGTAGTTTTTAACAAAGTTTTCTTCGATACCAACTAGGTTAATTCTCACCACGAATTGGGCCAACTAAACCTGGGACTTCAAAGGGTATAACTTGCCCGACGTCCGTGAGGGAATCTACGGGTGCGGAGACTTATGGATGCCTTAGTTTAGGAATTCTCGATCCAAAGAGATGGAGTGCTTAATGGAGGGTCCTTCCCTAACCAAGAGGGGGGGTATGGTCTCTAGAAGGTGTAGGGAGAGGAGGTCTCTCAAGTCAATGCAAATGCCAATGCAAATGCTGCAAAAGAATATAGGAAACACCCGACAGAATGATGCAAAGGTGAACAATGATATGCAATGATGGTATAACTATATGCAACAGGGAATGTGGTGTATGAGTGGTGCAACAGAATGATGTGAGCTGATATTTCAAAGCAAGCCATGGAGCTTCTGTGAAAGTGGCAATATGAATGGTAAAATACGTCAAACAAATGCAAATGCAAGACTAAAACAAACAAACTATGATGCAATGCACAGTGAACAAGTACTAGCAAGGAATCACAAAGGAATGCACAGTGAACAAATGACAGACAGAACATGAATAAATCACAGGGAATTGGCGTCTTCTTCAATGGACACTCATTCAATGAGCGCCCACAATCCTGGGCGGCAAAAAGAATTTTTTTTAAGAGCAAACAATGCCTTATAGGAAATATGCGTTTGAGGCCTTGGATGCTCATTGAATGAGTGTCCACAATGGTGGACGCAATTTTTTATTTTAACCTGCAACAAGACCAGAGAGATAAAGCAATGCAAAATAACCGAGGGAAGGAAATCACACTCACAAACTCACAACAATTAGCAAGGAAAAGCACCTCACAGAAAAGGGCGTCTGTTACGATGGGCGCTCATTGAATGAGTGCCCACAACACCCCAACCATAAACAACAGCAGTAGTAGAAAGCAGCAACTATAGTAGGAACAACAAACTCGGTGGCCGATAAAATCTTGACACTACAACTACTCCTACAAGAAAAGTAATCGAGACCCCGATCCCATGGTCGGGGGACCACCAAACTTCGGACCACCCTAGTCACGCTACTGGAAAAATGTCACGACACCTCTATCCTGGAGGCTTGTGCTCAAACACAAAGGCCCACTCTGAAACCACGTGGTCTAAAAACACAGTCGCGACCTCGTCGTCGTGAACTCTAAGTCATCTAGGGAGACCTCGGTGACGCTCATCGGAACCCTAGACCTCGGCTTTAGGAAAACACCCGAAAACTACATGAAAAATCACATATCGCAGATAAGAAATGGAACCTCGGGTCACGACAAGCTCATGTCACGTGACGGGAGTACCTGCCCACTAGAAGCAAGGTCAGATGCATCCACTGACGACTTAGTCCATAGCCTTAGGTGTCTCCCTACTCACCCCAGGTGGAGACTGAGACACCGTACAGTAACCAGGAACATAGAGCAAGGACTAGCTGGGGTCGTGCTCGTCAGCACCAGTCTAGCGCCCCCAACCACGTGTGCACACACAGACCATGCGCCCTAGGTCAGACCCTCTAGCTGGTTCTTCCCCAAAGCCCGGACTCAAGCTACGGGGAGGGCCCTATAATAACCAGCCTAAAAATTATCTCTCTCAGGTAACGCTCTCCACCACTCCCAATGGGTCCGCACCCACGTGTGTAGGAAAGCTACGAGTAGTAGAGGGGTCACTAAATGTGAACACCAAAAATCACGCATGCACCCCTTGCGAGTAACCCGAAGCACCAGGTGGCTCGGGCCACCAGACTGTAGATAGTCCACTAGACCTAACAAACTTAACTGTCCTTTAGTCACATGACTCGGGTCAAGAGCGCTGCACGAGATGGCACAACGCAGTCAATCAAGCATAATCCCTAGGTCTGAAACCACGATAACATGATTCCCAAGGTAGCTCAAAAGCCGATGAGTTAATCCCCTATCCAAGGAAAAAGTGGAAAACCTCTAGCCCTAGGTTGGGTGACTGGACTCGTAGTCCAAGGCATCCACATGGCCCATATGGAAAACACTTCTCGAAAAGCCAATGACGTGCAGGAATAGCCCTCCACACTCATGCCAACTCAATCTAGCGAAAGCATGAAAGCCTAGAACACATGGGGTCACTCGAACCCCCTAGACCCACGAGCATTTTAATCAAGGTAACTCAACACCTCCAGACACCTCAAAAACACGAACACAAAACCCACTGGTTTTTGGGACATCCACGAGGTCGCAGGTCGACCACTGGGTCACAACCGGGTCAAACGGGAGCCAAAACAATGTGACCAGAACACGGGAATCATAGAACCTAGGTGGCGGTTATCCCCCTGACCGTCACCTCCAGGTGGTGGTCTACCCCGGGACCTCAACCCTCACATAGCGGTCCACTCTAGACCGTAACCTTTTGGGAACACCTGGACGAGAGGCGGTCTTCCCCCAGACCACAACCCTTAGTGGCGGTCCTGGACTGACTGCAGCCATCAGGTGGCGGTCAAACGCAAGGCCGCTACTACCCAGGACCATTGGGCATAATGCGGTCATACCCAGACTACAACTTGAAGGATGTGGTCAAGGCCGGATCGCAACCCCAGGGGCCCACACAAGACTGGGTGGGCGCGCCCTCCGATGGTCTGTTGACCCGCTATGTGGCGGCTAATCGCGAGGCCGCTACCTGGAACTGACATACATGTAAGAAACCGTCCCTATTGGACTGCCTTCACAGGTAGCGGTTCTTGGTAGGACCGCTACCTCGTCCCGAGTGCGAAAATGGCAAACCCCATGGAAAATACCATTCCATGCCCCGTTCACACCCATGTGAAGGGAAAAACAAGGGAAAACTATTCCCCAACCTCTTTAGCACCAGGAGGACCCATTCAAACCTCAAAAATCACATCGAATCGCGAAAACTGTCTCACACCCCAAAATCACACATTTTAACCATGGCGAGAAAATAAACCCTATTGGCTTGCCTCGGGCTACCAAACTCGCGAAAAAGGAAGTACACGAGTTAGGGAACCATCCCCCTACCTCCAACGAAGATTTCACGTGCCGAGGACGCCGATCCACCAAGAAAATGTAGTTGAACCTCTACCGGGCTCGCGATCACGTGAACTGCCTCCACCATTATGATCCTCGTCCCATGCACATCGCTCCACACCCCACGAGCATCGCTGCCCTACCCTCATCGCCTTCGTCAGCCACCCGGAGAGAGAGGGGGAGAGTGGAGAATGTGAGAGAAGAGAGAGGGGGAAGGAGAGAAACGAGAGATGGGGAGAGAGAAAAAAAGGGGTTGGTTTAAATGAAAATTTCAAAAATCTTTTGCTCGTATGTCATATCCTTTTGAATCTCCAGATTGTCATAAGTGATAACATGGTAAAGATCATAAACATACTTCGTCAACATAGAGACATGGAACACATCATGAACTCTTGCTAGTTCTGGAGGTAATGCTAGTCAATATGCAACTTCTCCCACTCTCTCAAGAATTTCAAAAGGGCCAATATATCTTGGTGTAAGCTTCCCTTTAATACCAAATCGACAAATACCACGTCTGGGGGAAACCTTAAGAAATACATGATCTCTTACCTGAAATTCCAGGTCTCGCCTTCGGTTATCGGCATAAGACTTTTATCTATCCTAGGCCATCCTGAGTTTTTTTTTTTAGTAAGCACCGACCAACAGAGTCAGAGACTAGTCAAGTGCACCATCCCCCAGGAGGGGACAATGTTCTCACTTCCCCAGACTGACACTGTGGCCTTGAAAATTTTATTGATTTTTGAAAAGAATACAAATTCTGCAGGGCATACCCCTGTCAATCCCTACAATCAGCCTTGAGAACAAATAATAGCTACTTGACCACAAAAACTAATTACAATTGCGAAATGTAGGCAAGCCTGCTTTATCCACCCTCAACGCACCCCTAGCCAGTCGAGGAAGATCACTGACCCGAGTAAAAATGGTGTTGTTGTGATTGGCACAGGCATGGGAGGCCAATGCATCAGCTACTTGGTTGCCCTCCCTAAAAACATGCTGCACTGAACAACCACATTTGGTTATTACATCCAGAATTTCCTTCCACCATGGAAGAATAGTCCAACTAGGAGCCACCCCTCTCCGGATTGCATCAACCAAAAGTGCACAGTCACTATGAACAACAGCCACCTGGAGACCATTATTCAATGCTATAGATAGTCCATCATGAAGGGCCCTTGCCTCTGCTAGAAAGCTGCGCCCATGGCCATAGTGAAAGGCAAAGTCTACTAACAGTTTACCAGCAGGGTCACGGATACATCATCCTCCACCACTCATTCCAGGATTGTGCTTGGAGGCCCCATCAACATGCAGAGTTAGCTTGGAAGGAGACAGTCTACACCGCACTACAATCGGCCCTTTCTGAACGACCCTTGGATAGAACTGGAATTGAGCCAGATTGTTCTTTTGCACTGTTGAGAGAATCGCTGAAAAAGATACTTTATCTAGGGAGTTGGAGATTGCTGCACTGATTCTCCTTTTAATTCCACTAACACATGGACTGATATTTTCATATCTAACTATACATCTGGATTTCCATATCTCCCAGAGCATTAGCATGACAACATACATTCCAACAAAACTAGAAGCCGAGGTAAGTTTGGTACCTGCCAATATGTTCCAGCAGTGGATGGTAATATGCTCATTTAGATGAATCTTTGCACTAATTAGAGGTGTGACCCATGCCCATAATTCTGCAGCCAGGTTCCCTTCAATAAAAAGGTGATTAAGATCCTCAATAGCAGGTGAAGTGCAGCAACTACATCTTGATACCAGTGGAATGCCACATTCTGCCACCTTGCTGTCTACAGGCACTGCACGGTGGATTAGTTTCCAAAAGAAATTGGCAGCCCTTGGAGCTATGCTAGAATGCCAGAGATTAGCCCATGGACCTCTAACAATACATGTCGACCTCAGAAGTTTGCTTGTCGACTTCACTGTGAAAGAGCCTCCTGTAGTGGCAGTCCAACTACAAGAGTCCTCCTTTTCACTTAACTGAATAATGGGAAGGCACTGGCAATTGGTGAGTAAAGTTCTAGCTTCATGATGGGGGTCTAGCATTACCTCCCTAACAGAGGTCCTGGGCTTAGTAAGAATCTCGCTTATATCCGCCTGCTGAACATTGTTGATGAGAGGCCCCTGCCCTGTCCAATTGTCCTTCCAGAAATCAGCTCCCTTCCCATCACCGATTATCCACCTTGAGTTATCAATGATGAGATTCTTCGCCTGCTGAAAGATGTTAGATGGCATGCCTGTTGGAAAAGGCTTAGTACAGTCTAAGATATTTGTTTTAATGAATCTACTCCGGGCATACATGGACCAAAGCGATGAGCCATGTATGATGTTCCACAAACTTTTAGTAGCCAGCGAAACCTGGACTTGATGAAGGTCCCTAATTGAAAGACCCCCTTCCATCCGAGGCTTAAGAATGGTATGCCAAGCTACCCAATGATGACGCCTCTGCCCTTCTGAGCCCTGCCAGAAGAAGTTGGCACACATACTATCAATAGCATTGATGATTGCTTTAGGGATAAAACAAGCCGAGGCTAAATAAACTGGCATACTACGGAGGACTGAATTAATTAGAATAGCTCTCCCTGCCTGAGAGAGGAACTTGGACTGCCAACCCTCCAGTTTCTTTTGAACTTTGTCCACAATGAACTTGAAGTCAGTACATTTATATCTTCCTTTCTTTATAGCCTAGAGAAATCCTTAATAAATCTCCTGTAATAGTCAGGTAGGCCTAGAAAACTTCTTATTTCCGACATAGTCGTTCTTCGGCTCCAATTCTTAATAGCTTCTATCTTAGAAGGATCAACAGCGATACCTTCCTTTGAAATAATATGGACGAGGAATGAGACTTCCTTAAGTCAAAACTCACACTTGCTAAGCTTTGCATAGAGTTTGTGTTCTCTTAGTATTTGCAAGGCTATTCTTAAGTGCTCTTCATGTTCTTCCATTGTCTTAGAATATATAAAGATGTCATCAATGAAGATGACTACAAACTGGTCCAGATAAGACTAGAAAATATTATTCATAAGTTACATGAATGCTGCCGGGGCATTAGTTAACCCGAATAACATTACCACAAATTCATAATGACCATAACGGCTTCGAAAAGTAGTTTTATGTATGTCTTCATCCTTGATTCTGAGTTGATGATAGCTTAACCTGAGGTCTATCTTGGAAAAGTATTCCGCTCCCGAAATATGATCAAAGAGCTCATCTATACTTGACAACGGATATTTGTTCTTAATTGTAAGTTGATTTAGTCACCGGTAGTCGATGCATAGCCTGAGAGAGCCATCATTCTTATTGACAAATAGAACCGGCGCACCCCAAGGGGATATGCTAGGTCGTATGAAACCCTTGTCTAATAGCTCCTGAAGTTGTCTCTTCAATTCCTTCAGTTCTATGGGGGACATCCTGTAGAGAGCTATTGAAACAGGTGCTTCTCTGGGAATGAGTTCAATGGAGAAGTTTACTCCCCTTTCGGGTGGTAAATCGGGTAAATCTGATGGGAACACATCTAGAAATTCATTCACGATGGGGATATCTTCTAGGATGATCTCTTTGGACTTGGTAACGATTACAGAGGTAAGAAAAGCTTTACATCCTTGCAAACTAAGTTTGCAAGTATGAAGAGAGGAAATGATGGTAGGATGTTTCCTATATTTGATACCAAGGAAGGGAAACCTTGGAAGACTTGGTTTTCGAGAAGATACTATCCTATTCCGACAATTTATATCTGCATCAAAGTCTACAAGCCAATCCACCCGTAAAATAGCCTCATAGCCTTCCATGTCAAGGCATACAAAGTTTGCGGGGAGATTATATCCTTCTACCATTACCTCACTATCAGGGTAGTAATTGGTAAGCCTTGTTTCGGGGCCTAAGGGTGTAGTAATAACAAGGTCCGAAGGTAAGGGAACTGATGAAACTGGCAAGATTTTTACAAAAGTGGTAGATGTAAAGGAATGAGAAGCACCGATATCAAATAGTACAAATGCAGGATGGGAACAAATATGGATGGTACCTTCCATAAGTCCATCATCCCTGGGTGCTTCATCATCATCTAAAATAGCATTGAGATGAGCTTGTCTCTTACGTCCGCCACCAGAAGGTTGATCCTTCATAAGAGGGCAGCTTGGCATGTGTTGCTCCCGGTTGCCACACGGTAAACAAGCGTCAAGATGCTTCTAGCATTTTTCGGCTACATGATCGAACTTCTCATAGAAAGAGCAAGCCACCATGACTTGCTTGTCCTCCTCCTTGACCTTCTTATTTTTTGGGGAACCACTACCACTCCCGTTCCTGGATCTCTTCCTGGTATCACATGATTTGTAGGGCTCTGTGATGCTAAACTTTTCTTTCTTATTACGTCGACCAGACCCTCAGCTTGACTCTTCCCCTTTGCCTTTTAATTTTTTAACCTTCTCCAAGGTCCTTTCATACAGATATGCCCGTTGGACCATCTCCACATAAGTACGGATATTTTGGGTCCCGAGCTACTGAAAAAATCAGGTCTTAACCCATCCATAAATCAATTAGCCTTTAATAAGTTGGTACTGACCAGATGAGGTGCATACGGTGCTAGCCTAAAAAATTGAAGTTCATATTTTGCCACCGACATCATGCCCTGGCACAAAGAAGTGAATTCCACAACCTTTTGCTCCTTGACATGTTCAGAGAAATATTTGTCACGGAATAGCATAAGAAAACCTTCCCATGTATGGGGTGCATCTGCTGGCTGTGCCGGGACTGACTTTCATCATGTGCGTGCATCTTTGTTAAGTAGAAAAGTGACAAGATGCACTTTCTCTTGGTTAGCACATTGCATGACCTTGAATATACTGTTCATCTCATCAATCCAGTTCTCAGCTTCGTCTGGATTAGAAGAACCATAGAATTGTGGAGGGTTTAGACTCTGAAAGTTATGATGTAAATCACCATTGCCCGCCCCAGCACCAGCTTGGGCCATATTCTGTAATGCTTGGGTGAGACCTGCAATGGTTTGTTGCATACCATCCCAGTCCACACGATGAGCCATTTAGAAAATTATGTACCTGAGAGAAATAACAAATTATTAACTCCCATAAAATTTTAAAGGGTTGGCCCCCGCAGGGGTCCCAGATTGTCTCCTGCCCAGTCAAGTGTTAGCTCCGGGGTCCAGCTTCGGTCGATCTACAGCACAGGCCTTGCACCCTGGACTTCGACTACTATCTCAGGTTTCCAACATAGAGCCCCAACCAAGCTTGCACCCGACACTGGCTCTCTACTCCGGGTCCACGGCTTCTCAATACTTCACTCTGGTTTTCAACCCCAAGTGCCAGCCAAGCCTGCACCCTACACGGGCTCTCTGCCTTGGGTCCACGGCTCCTCAGCACCTCACTCTGGCTTCCAACACCGAGTCCCAACTAGGCCTGAACCCGATACGGGCTCCCTACCCTGGGTTCAAGGGTCCCCAATGCTTCACTCGGGCTTCTCACCTCGAGTCACAATCAGGCTGACACTCAACATGGGTTCTCACCCCAGAGTTTGAGGCTCCCTAGCATCCAACTCAGGCTCACAACCTCGGGTCTCATCAAGGTCGGTCCCAACTGCGGACTCACTACTTTGGGTTTTTGACTCCCCAGTCTCCCAATAGAGTTTATACCCCTGGGATCCAGCAAGGCCGACTCCCAACATAGGTTTTCTTCCTCGAGAAGTGGCAACTCCAGCACCCAGCATGGGCCTTCAACCCCAAATTCTAGTAGAGCCGACATTTAGCACAGGTTCACAACCTCGAGTTTTTGGCACCCCGACATCTTCTACAACATTGATTCTCAGTGCAAGAGTGTCATCTCGATCATTAGAAGCATTTCTATCGACCCGGGCGGAAGCCTACACTAGGGTCACTCAGTCGTCTGCTCTCGGTATGGGCATCATGTCCCGAAGGCCGGCCCCAGCACTTTTTGCCAATAGCCCTATGCCACCGACAATAGTGGACCAGGTCTTCTCCATCTACCACCTTGGAGTAGGGTCCTCCCCGGCTCCCTATAAAAAGCATCGTAGCAGCCGCAGAGGCAGGCGACCCATTGTTGCAACAGTAATTCCAGCAAGACCATTCTTGTCGGTTACTTGAGGATTCGTCTCAATGGAGGCGAACTGATTGTACCCCAGGATCAGACCGTGCCTACGATCCCCACTGCCAACCGCTTTAGTCTCCTGTAACGAACGTGAGAGGACAAAGCAGAATTAAGAAGAGTTGGTGCCTCGATAACTGACCGAGGGCATCTACACTAGTCTGGCACCCAGGCTCCCGAGTCTAGTCGAAAGAATAGCGACAAGTGAAGACAACAACTTAGCCTAAGAAGAATCTTGGTTACCCTAGAAGAGGCTCAGGCTGTTCGGAGGGCACGTACCCATAGCTCCCTTCGAACGATCGGGCATTGCATCGCTGGAGACATCATCGAATCTTCATCGGCTCTGTCTGACGGCACCCAGTTACTCAGCCTTTCCAGCCTAGATAGGCCAAAGCAAAGAGGGGTTCGTGTCAGGCCCTGCCAACACCCAACTTCAGGCTCTTCTTGTGTCAACTCGGGTCTTACGACTGAGGATCCACCTCGAAAGACCCCAGTCTTTGTTAGGTTGGGGGCCCTCGCTTGCTCTGAGAAGTATCCCCAGAAGAAGCAAATGGTTCGGCTCATCAACGACGCGGTTCGGGTGTTCATGTGTTACACCACCAATCACCAACCCGAGACACAGCCCAATGACCTGAACCAACCCCTGGCCCAGCTTAAGAGGCCTCACCCTCAAGCTTAACCCCCAGTGTCTCTAGGTCACATCGACACTTCTGCTGGACCACAGTTATTGGAGCACGCTGAAGAGGTTCCAGTCGAGGACCGTGGTGCTCCAACCAACGTAGACCCGGTCAACAATAATTTTCCAGCAAATGAGGTTCAATAGGTGACTATTGAGACTCTCATGAGGGAGAACCAACACATGAAGACCCTCCTGCAATACCTTCTTCAAGAACGAGACCTTCACCTTTCGCAACCTGCTAGGCCTTCGGTCGAAGCACCGACACTACCAGCTGGGCACAATGGTGCCAACACCTCAGCAACAGCAAGTAGAACCCTGACAACAGTAGGGTTCGGCACACCTCCAATGGAAGCTCATCCACGGGCATCCAATATGCCAGTGCCAGAAAATATCATGGCACAACGGCAGGTGATCGAGTGGATAGTCGATATGAAGCTTGCCCAGTATGGGGAAGGGGTCACCATTGTAGATCTCTACAGTGTACCATACCCACTACACCATCAACTGAAAAAGCTTCCTCCGGAGTATGCCAAGCCCCTGAAGCTATAGAAGTTCGATGGACAAGGGTCTCCACATGAACACTTGGCCTACTACGTCACGGCCATGGGTGAGCTAGCATTGGACGAGTCATACCTCCTCCGCTACTTCGCCACCTCCCTTATGAGAACTACCTTCCAATGGTATTCCTGCCTGAAGCCTAACTCTGTGATCGACTGGGCAGATCCAACCTTGATTTTCTTCGTTATTCGCATAAATCAATAAACCTACCCCTGGCCCAAGCCTCTGAAGGCGTGAGCCCTCTTCTGCCTTAGTGACTCGTGTATCTGGGCTAAACAAACTAGCTAAAAAAAGGGAGAAAGAGAATGGAGTTGTGATTTGGAGGCAAACATACTAAACAGATGATAAAGACATCTCATTTGCATAAAAGCAGAAGGATACATGATACTCGGGACATTCCTCGGGATACATGGAAGTCTACCCCAAAAGGGAAGAGAACAAGCAAACTACTACAGCGAGTGTCGGAAGATGTCCTCGAACTCCAAAATTCCCAAGGAGGGGTGACGAACGAGCTCTTGTAGGCGAGACTCTGCGGCTTCCAATTGCGTCAACTTCTCCTCGAGGGAGGCAGCCTGTCCCTCAGCCAACTCTGCCTCTTCTATGCTCTGGACTTCCTGCTGCTTGGCCAACTCCAGCTCTATTTTGGCCCGGGACAGTTCAGCGCGAAGCTCAGCTATCCTGTCCGTCAAGGAAGTTCAGAGCTGGGAAGAGACATTAGTAGCATCCCGCATTTGTTGGGTAGTTCCTCTCAAAGTGGCAAGAGTTGTTTGGCATTCCGCCCGCTCAAATTTTATGGCCGTCAGCTGATCAGCTGCACCTTGGCTGAGAAACTCCTTCCTATTCACATGCTTTAAAAGCAGGATCACTCGCTGCATCCAGTCCTCCATGGGACAACCGAAAGTCAGTAATGTGCGGGACAGGTGCTCTACTAGACCCCTCAGCTGTGCATAAGTTAGGTCTAGGCAAGTTGCCATGGTCTGCCGTAATGTCTCCAGATACTGCCACACCAAATCGATTGATGACTGCAAACCTAGTGATGGCGTATCAGGAAGTTGAAATTCTACCCGGCTATCGACTGTCTCCCAGATATCATCGTTCAGCTCAGAAGATGGCGACGGCATATCCCGCAAACCACCCACACCAGAACCAACCTTGGTTGCTAGTTTAGTGGAAAGCGCCCCAATAACAGCAACTTCTCTCCCAACTTCTGGAAGTGGAGCGGCACCCTGGGCCTCAACAATGGAGGATATCTCCTCTTCATGACCAGTTTGGTCGGCTCCTACAGACGCCAACTCTGTAACGAGGGCCAAAGCCATAGAAGCCCCAGCCACTTCCTCAACAATCTCTCCCGCTTCTATCTCAGGAAGACTCCTTTCTAGCGGAAGCAACTCTTTGTGAGCAGTGGGTAGCTGGGGTTCCGAAGCTTCAGTCGGCTCAACAGCTCCCACGATTGCCCATGGGGCCTCCAAGCCCGCTGCTGCAACGTAGTCCTTAGGGTACCGCAGAGCTATAGGCTACAAAACTAGCGGGAGTGTCGGCTGGTCTGCACCCAAAGGTGGGAGAGGTATCCTCATGGTTATGGTCGGCAGGATCACCTCAGCCTGCACGGTGGAAGCCTGCAAAGAAAACAAGGGGCACAGCATGCTTTAGACATCTGACGTAAAGACCAATGAAAGGAGCCGTGAGGCAAAGTTGACAGGAGACCTCTTACCTCTGCCGGCACCAAACTCAGAGCCCTAGTAGCAGAGGCTAATGTCTCTGTCAGCCCGGCCCCTTCCCCTATAAAGGGACCAGGTGGCCCGAAGCTACTCCATGCCAGTCGGGGTGGGCTGAAGGTAGTATAGTCACTCTCATATGCCGAAGACGCTCCCGCATCTTCAGTCTCCATCTCTACGAGGGGAAACTCCTCATCACTGGAGTCACCACCGTAGTCGACCTGCTTTGATGAAGAAGAGCTCTCTACCGGTGCCTCACGCTCCTCCCTCAGAGCGAGGGCTTCCCCAGTCTCATGACCTGTCGTAGGGACACCTCTCTTGACAGGGACTTGCTCAGCCATTTCTGCAACAGGATCGTCAGCTGAATGAATCCTGGGAGTAGACTCGCTCCCTGGAATGGTCTTGTCCATAACAAAGGTTTCTTCAGCAGCCCCGACAGCAGGCGGCGAAGGTAGATCTGAATGAACCGTAGATTACCTTCCATCTCATGGCTAGGCGTTGGAGAAGGTAGATCCCCCTCAACGAGAGCTACGGGCACTCCCTCTCCTCTATCTCCAGCTGTCGTAGGGGCGACAGCCTCCGACGCAACCACTGGCAGCAGCTGCAAAGAACAATTATTAGTCAATGCAGCCAGGGCAGAAATGGATTGCAGAAGAAGGAAGAATATACCTTCTGTCACAGGCCTCTGTACGCGAGAAGTCTTAAATTCTTCAAATGACACTACAGGCGGAGGAACAATGGCAGGTTCCTGCTCTACAGCTCTCCTTCGGCGGGCCCGTGTCACCTATAACGCGTGGAAGATAGTTCCTTGAAAACTTAAATATAGAGTGGAAACTAAGAGGAATTATGATGGGAATCGAGCCCACAAGGTCCACATGGATTGGGCGGCTATGGGCACATTGGTAGAAGTTTGGCACCCTCAAACTCACACCTTCATCTTTCCCACCTTTGAGGTGACTACTCTTCTCGAGGAGACGGAACTCCTACTCGGCTTGAAGAAGTTCAGGAAAGGTGGCAAGATAAAGATCCTACCCATACTAAAGAAGGTAACCTCCGAGGATGTCCTTGGAAGCTTTATGCTTGCAGGAGCTATTAAGGGCGTCCAGACCCAAAAGAGAATCAATCTCCAAAAGCTCACAGACTGGGTCATGAAAGCCCTGGGAGAAATGACAGGTGACGATCATTTGGAGGAAATTATGAAAGGATTCATGATCTATTTGGCCGGATCTCTCCTTTTCCGTAGCACTGACAACATAGTGGAGGGAGATCAATTAAGCATAATTTGTGGATTATGGGAGGGCAAACGAGTGGGGCCAACCATCCTCGCCTACCTTTACAGTGGTCTCACGGCCTCCAGCATGGGCTGGCCTTCTTATGGGTGCATGCTTCTTCTCCGTTGCTGGATTGATCTCCATTTTAAAGTTGATTGCTGTGAGGAGGTGCAAACGACTTCCAGAATCTTCCAACAAAGCCCCCTTTATTACATGGCCAATGTGTTGGGCTTTGGTGGGAGTGTGGTCAATCGCGTTCCTTGACTGAAGACCCGCGGAGATTGGCGTACTCACTTCAATATCATGGCGCAAGACATGTTTACTCACGCGTCGACATGTTTACTCCCGCGCGAGCTTCTCGTAAGGTCATCTCCTGTTGCGGAACTCCAACTTATTGGTGCAACCGAATTTGTCCTTTATAATGCACACCGGTGTTATCCTCAAATTGGCCTCCCTCGCCATTCTTTTTCCATGCCTCCCAACCTTCCTCTAATTAAGGAGAGGGAGCTGGCCACGGAAGGTGATGCAAAGGATGTAAAGGTGATCAAAGCATCTTGGAAGACAAGCATTCCACGGAAGGCGATAGTGCATATAGAGGACGACTGAGAGTTGTGGAGTGCTTATGTAACTGAGTTAGGAAAATTGAGGCCTATAGTGCCCAACCTTTGATGTTGCCCCTTTTGTTTCAAATAAACATGAAATTTTGATGCTATTGTGTATGATTTTCACCCTCCCTCCCCATTTCTTTTCTCTTCCATTTTTTTTGCATAGTGATATGATCGGCCTTGGACGACAGTGGAGATCCGAGATGCCTTAACTCGTGCAGTGTGGGTCAAGGAGGAGCATGTTGCTCAAGTGGTAGAGCTACATGCCTGGATAGCAGAGCTGGAGGAGCAGTGACAACATGAGGAATTGCCTCGAGGTGTGCTAGAGTTGAGAGTTTCTCTCCACGTGGCGAGGATTGAGGCAGCACGGGAGAGAGCGGAAAGAGAGAGGGAAAGAAGAGGGGAGGAGGGCGTAGCAGCATCAAGGTTGTGATGAGCGAAGGGCACGGGAGGCCTAGGTGATGGAGCTTCCGTTGATCCTTGGGGTCGCGAAGTAGAGGCTAGAGGACAACGAGGAATGCTACCGGAGGAGACAAGGGTACACGGCGTGTGTTCGGCAGCCTGGCTCCTTCTTTGTTGGTAGCCTCTTCATTTCCTCAGCAGAGGAGTGTCGCACTACTAAGGCTGATCGAGAGGTGCAAGATGAGGCTAGAACCGCCTTGAAGTCCTTCATGAGGCCTCCCAGGGGATAGGAGAGATGATCGGGAAGATAGTTGTGGGAGTTAGTGAGCTGGTCTCATGCCTACCCTTCACTTGTGATGTACATGACAACTTATATAGACATGTGAATGGGTTGCTTTGTTTCCTGTCTCTTGTTCTATTTCTTTGTGCGTTCCTTCCCTTCTACGCCTCCTTTCCTCAATGATGCTCCCACATGACGTGTTTGGTGGAATCACACCCCGAAATAATGGATCAAGTCTTAGACTTAATGCGCGTTCTTTTCGGGAGAATCCACCACAAAATTTAATGTCCCCGACCTCTGGTCATCCTTTCCCGTGTAGATGAGCTCATCCCAAATTTTAAGACACTGTCTTTCGGTCGTCGTAATCATGTAGATGAGCCTACCACCAAACTTTATGGCATCATCCTCTAATCATCCTTTCCCATGTGGATGAGTTGCTCAGATGGCGATGAGCACAGGTAACCTTAGACCACGTAGGGTACAAATCAACAGGTTATACCACCAACCTCATTTACCCCATGTGAATAGCGAAGTACCATATGGAAATGAAACATGGACGCCTTGTTACAAGGGTCACTACAAGAGGAACGGTGCCAGATCCACATCACACCCCTTCGAGCCTATAAATATTCCCCCTTCATTCCACCCGAAAGACTTAAAGCAGTGAAGGCTGATTAGAAGAGTGAAATTTTGTTTAAGAAAGGGAAAGATTCTCAATTTTGTGGATTGGCCATTCAAGAATTTCCAACAACAAGTCTTGCCCATTCTGGGCCAAGTCAGATATCATATCACATCATGTCAAGAACATATCATGTCATATCCAAGTGGGAATTGTTTAGATCAAATCTTGCTTATCATTGGTGCAATGTCACACTTGATCAATCATAGTACTAGTATATGTCTGGGCTTTGCCTCGCCCCTAGGACCAAATTCGGGCCACTATCAAATAACGTTCTAACATTGAGTGTCAATTGGACCCATAGTCCCACGTAAATTTTCTAGACAATATCCAAATCAATTAATGGCCAATAGAATTCCAAGGACCAAGCTTTAAGTTGGGTAATTTAGAGGATCTAGGGATTATGAGCTTCCAAGGATGGACACATGAACAAGAGTAGTATCGGGCAACTGACATCAAAAACCACGAGATGCAAGAATCTGCAAAAATTGGCATCCACTCAGGCCATCGTGAATTCAAGAATTCGAGACTTCTGGTCAAGTCGCCAATTACTGTGAACAGTACAAGCATGAAGAATTCGTGTCACTATCCTTGACGTGAATTCCTGATGTTGATTCTGGAATTCGCAATAGCTACACTAGTTGTCAATTAAATAGCGCCTGGACAGAGTGTCACATATTCAAGACTCTCACAGAACACCTCAATTTGGCACTCTATGAATGCTAGGGGTTATGCTTCTCCAACGTGACATGACTAAAATAGATTTTAGGGTTTTTATGGTACAATTAGCCAAGTGATTGAAGAGGGAATCCTTCGATGTCGAGGTCTTACGAAGGCTTTAGAGAAAGAATTTTCAATCCGACGAGAGGGACTCCCGACAGAGGGTCCTTCCTTCCCCAAGAATTAAGGTGTAATGTATAAAACCAATGAAAATAGGGACCTTGTCTCGACAGTGAGACAATAGTGCCAAAGATCCATGATCACTAGATGAAAAACCTGATCAAAACTACACTAGAAGAACTCGTGTCCACAGCAGTGGTCGCTACTTCTAAATTAACATATGCCAGTAGGACTCCATATTCTTGAATTAGCGACCTTTTAAGTGGGCACATATTTGTTAAGTACATGATGTTTTGATGATGTCACACCATGAGTCATTAGCTAATTGGCTCAGAAATTCATGCCATCATTTTGATGTGTCCAGGTGTGAAGATATCCTACCAGGCGTTCATGTGCATCGACCTTCAAGCACATGTGCATCGACCTCAACTCCAGATGTGCACCGACCTGTATGCTTCAAACAATAATGTGCACCGACCCATATGCTTCAAACAGTGATGTTCATCGACCTTCACATGCATCAACTCCAGATGTGCACCGACCTATATGCTTCAAATAGTGATGTGCACTGACCCATATGCTTCAAACAGTGATGTGCATCGACCTTCACATGCATCAACTCCAGATGTGCACCAACCTGTATGCTTCAAATAGTAATGTGCACCGACCCATATGCTTCAAATAGTGATATGCGACCTTCATATGCATCAACTCCAGATGTGCACCGACTTGTATGCTTTAAATAGTGATGTGCACCGACCTGGTATGCAAAGGTGCATAGACTTGGTATGCTAATGTGCACAGACTTGGTTGTGGCAAATACAAATGTGCACAGACTTGTTCATGCTGTATGAAAATGTGAACAGACTTGGTATGCTGATGTGCATAGACTTGGTTGTGGTAAATACAAATGTGCACAAACTTGGTCATGTTGTATGCTAATGTGCATAGACTTGGTCATGCCAATTACAAATGTGCACAGACTTGGTAATGCATATGTGCACAGACCTTACTGAGCCTAAGGTCACATGTGCATCGACCTTACAGAAGAAAGATCACATGTGCACTGACCTTAACTGAAGCAGTTCCAAATGTGCACCGACCTTAACTGAAGTAGTTCCAAATGTGCACTGACCAAAACTGAAGAAGCCCCAAATGTGCGTTGACCTTTACTGAAGGAATTCCTATGTGCACCGACCTTGTTTCTCAATGTGCACCGACCTCTACTGAAAAACCTTCAATGTGCACCGACCTCAACTGAAGAAGCTCGAAATGTGCACCTACCTTGCCAAAGGCCAAGCACCTAATGTGCATCGACCTCAACTGAAGAAGCTCCAAATGTGCATCGACCTTGCCAAAGGCCAAGCACTTAATGTGCATTGACCTCATGAAGAAACTCTTCATATGTGCATCGACCTATCTGCTGTCCCAGGGGCATTTTTAGCAGACCTGCACCTTTTTCAGAAAAACATCCAGAGACCAAAAATAGGAACCGCAAATGCCCAAAAGCATGTCTTTTGATGTCTAGAGGAGTTTCTTAGGACTGACCACTATCCTCTCCATCATAAGGCCTAGTACAACCTTTTGGGAGAAGCTTTTTGGCAGAGATCAGATACAAATGGCTCCACGTGGTGGAATCCCAGTGATCTCCAAAAAGGAATCGCCTGGTCGTGTGGTGGGGACATTCCTGCCAAGAGATGAGCTCCATAGAAAGTCCACATGTTGGACTCTGCATAAAATCATATCCACGTGGCATATCATTTCTGACACCATCTGTCTTGGATCATGTGCCTACTCATAAGCTAACAAATTCCATGAGTTTTAGCTCTAGTTCGAGCTCACGTGCTACTTTGGTCCTGTCAAACATAAGAGAGACATTTCATCAAACACACTGTAACCATGAATGGATAACTAATGTGTATTGATCTATTGATATGAAAATTACTGTGCATAAATAAATTTTAGTTAAGTATGAAAGATGCACAGACTTCATAGGGCAATGACCAAACATGCACAAACATATAATGCGTATGTGAACATGTGCACAGACCTAGTGGCATCAAATGTCAGCATGTATAGACCAGTCCTAATAAATGTGCACGGACCTTGAGACATGCAGGATATAAGTATGCACTGACTTTGCTATGCATGTATGAAAATATGCACAGACCTATATGTGCATGGAGCAGACAATGCATTGACCCTTGCATGCATTTCATAAAGTATGCTCTGACTATGTGCATGAACAGGTGTGCACGGACTTGAGTAGCATGAGACAACTGTGCACAAGACATGAACAGACGTTGGGTATGCACAAGAGGATATATACACGGACCCTGCATCACACAAGAGTGAAGTATGCACGAACCTTGTTATGCACAAGAAATATATGCACAGACCTTACCTACGTGTAGCAACACAAGTTTGCACAAACCTTATTCGTGCACAAGTAGAATGTGCACAGACCCGATTCAGCATGTTCTAATAATGTGCACAGACCTTTGATTGCATGAAAACAGATGTGCATGGACCTTGATAATCTTATATGCAGACTTGCACTGATCTTCTATATGTACTGACTTTCTCTATGCACAATCGGTAGAATCTGCACTGACTTCAGTCAAGCATGAGACACACTTGCACTAACCTCAACTAGTGTGCAGCAAAAAGTAGCATTGACTTACACAATGAAGTGCATGGACCTAATCTGCATTAAACTAAGATGTAAACGGTCCTACATGCTGCTTGAACAGGGACGTTCACTATCGTTATATGCAAAGCAACTGAATATGCACGGACCTTGTTTATGCAATAGGTAGATGTGCACAGACTTTGATACCTTGGTGAGCAATATGCCATATGTGCAATGGCTGCTACAGTGTATGCACAGACCTTTGTATGTATGTGTGATGCAAACCATGCATGGACCTTTATATGCTCATAGCAAGAATTGCACCGACTATGCCTATGTTTCTGCAAAAACATTCACAGACTATGAAATGCACTGCCCTTGTATGCACAGACCTGATCGACTTCTATATGATTCACTCAACATGTTCGATGAAATGACTTGCCCACATAGGATTTATGCAGATGCAATGACTCTATGTTCACAGAGTTGGCTTTATGGAGATGCATTGACTTTATGTGCAGAGTGTTGACTTTTTGTTGACTATATGCATGCATGAGACTGACCTTTATGCAATGAACAAAACCATGATCAACAGGACAACATGCAGCAAACACATAGTGCATCATGCATCAAACACACATTGACTCATAGTGTACCATGCAGCAAATGCATATTGAACCATAGTGTTTGCTATCATCAAAACACAGGGACACCACAGTTGGTTCTACCGTACTCCTACTAGGTACCGTTACTTTCGTACTGCTTGCGTTTCCTGCCTTGTTTCTTTTGTGCGAGGTGGGGGTCCGTGGGATCCCTACTGAGCCTATGAAATGAGGCTTACCCCTGTGTTTTCAGGTGAGGCGGGGTCGTCGGGAGGCGCTTTCGAGATTCCGCACGATCCTTTTGGCCATAGTTAGTCGCCAGTTGCTATAGCCAGGGTATGTCCCGTGTACTTTTACTTTTTCTTTCTGTTAACTGTACTTATTTTTGGACATGAAATGCACTGTACCTTGTAGCAATTTAGTTATTTATTTAATTTTCTACATTATTATTTAGCTATTTATTGTGCTATCTCTGTAGTTATTTTAGCTTCTTGTGTACCCTCGCACCATCCTTTAACCCTTCCGAGTCTTCGGACTCGTGGGTGGCGGGCCAAGGTTCGAGTCACGTCGGTTTCTTTCCAGTACTCGGATCCCGGGTCGCTACAGTTGGTATCAGAGCGAGGTTGTGGAGGTACATGAGAATCCAAAATGACTGCAGTGGTCCAGAAGGTCCATGAATGTCCTGTATAGTCAGCAACTGGCCTAGGGCACCGTATGTTTTATTGATTTGTGAATTGTTTCCTTGATGCCAAGTGAGTTATGGCACCGAGGAGGAGGACGCGTTCCCAGTAGGGAGAGTCGGGTGAGGGCCAGGAGGAACAAAGTAGAGCTACGGTTCCAGAAGTCGCAGCTAGAGAGGCGCGGGCTCCTGGAGCGGAGGAGTTTTTTAGAGGCATGTATCAGTATGTTCTTCAGCAGCAGGGCGGTAAGGCTGGCGAGGGTTCATCATCTCGAGGTGGCCATGGTCATGCAGTTCCAACCTCCTCTTTACAATGGGCAGCCCGATCCAAAAGTGGCCAGGGAGTGGCTAGATAATTTGGAGAGAATCTTTAGTTCGATGGAGTGTGCTGAGGAGGAGAAGGTGGTGTTGGCTACGTATCGATCGCAGGGATCAGCCCGGTCCTGGTGGACGGTAGAGTGGGGAGTAGCATTCAGTCTCGTCCCCTTCGGCAGATCATGTGGCGGGAGTTCACCATGGCTTTTGAGCGTGCTTTCTGTCCATCATTCATCAAATCGCAGAGGATGTGCGGGTTTCTAGAGTTGACCCAGGAGGATATGTCAGTGATGCAGTATCGAGCTAGGTTCATTGAGTTGGGTCATTATGTGCCTCATATCATGTCAGATGAGGAGATGAAGACTGAGCAGTTTGTCAGGGGGTTGAGGCCAGAGTTGAGGCATCCCCTGCTTGCATCGGGATTGGCCAACCTGGATGTGGCTTGCAGAGCAGCGGAGGCATTGGAGAAAGACTTGCAGAGGACTTGAGGTCAGGGTAGTGCAGGCTAGATGTAGAGGGGTTTTAGTCAGCCGACGACTGTGCAGTAGCAGAGTACTGTCTAGCCTTCAGCAGGCAGTTCAGGGGCAGCTCCGTCCGCAGCTTCAGTAGCAGGTTCGTCATCTCTTGGTTCGAAGCTCAAGAAGCTATTCAAGGAGGCAGGTTTTGGCAGGAGGCGTTGAGATCACAAAGATCAGGGGTAGGTATCGAGGAACAGTGTTCAGCAGCCCATGCCCTATCAGCGCCAGGGCTCAATGAGTGGTTCTCGGGGCGGGTGTCCTTGGTGCAGTGGTTCTTATCTGGGTAGGCAGTGTTCGGTGCCAGTGGTTTGCTTCAGGTGTGACCTACCAGGGCACATGGCACATGACTGTCCTCAGAGGCCGCATCAGCCGCACGAGTTTCAGCAGTAGTAGTAGTCCCAGCCCCAGCAGTTACCACCACAGCTGCAATAGTACCAACAGTAGGGACAGTTTCCTTAGTTGAGTCGGTCTACTACTGTAGGGAGGTAGAGATCCTGAGGCAGAGTGACTCACATGACCAGAGCCGAGGTTGAGGCGTCGTAGTTGGTGGAAGGTACTATTTTGATTTTGGGTTGTGCGGCTCGAGTTTTGTTCGATTCTGGTGCATCCCATTCGTTCATATCGGAGGATTTTGCTCAGAGTGTTGAGGACCTAGTGACCGAGATGTCCTGTGGTTTGGCAGTGGAGTTACCTACCGGTGATTTCTTGTGCACCCCGTATTATTTCGAGAAGGTGCCTGTGTGGGTGGAAGGGTGGAACTTGCCGGCTAGGCTCTACGTATTACCGCTTCAGGATTTTGATGTGATCTTGGGCATGGATTGGCTCGAGGCCTATGGTGCCACGGTGGATTGTGGCTCGAAGAGGGTTTACTTCCAGCATCCTCGTCAGTCCACCTTTTATTTCCAAGGTATTCGATCTTCCTCTTCCCGCTTGCTCATTTCGGCTATTAGTGCCCATCGATTGCTTGATATGGGTTGTCTGGGTTTTCTTGCTTCTGTGGCCGTGGTCGATCGACAGTGTCCGGGAGTGGAGGATATTCCGGTCGTGTGTGAGTTTTCTGATATTTTTCCCGAGGAGTTTTCAGGGTTACCACCGCAGCGGGAGATTGATTTCGTGATCGAGGTGGTCCCGAGTACGGTGCCCATGTCGAAGGCCCCTTATCGTATGGCACCTGTAGAGCTGAGAGAGCTAAAGGCGCAGTTGCATGAGTTACTTGCCAAGGGATACATTCATCCTAGCTTTTCCCCGTGGGGTGCGCTGGTGTTGTTCATGAAGAAGAAGGATGGTAGTTTGAGGCTGTGCATTGACTACCGATAGTTGAACCAGATGGCTGTGAAGAACAAGTATCTATTGCCTCGGATTGATGACTTGTTTGACTAGCTTCAGTTGGCCCAAGTGTTTTCGCAGATTGATTTGAGATTGGGCTATTATCAGCTACGAATTTGAGAGTCTGATGTTGAGAAGACTGCGTTTCTCTCAAGGTATGGGCATTATGAGTTCTTGGTGATGCCATTTGGGCTCACCAATGCCCCCGCGGCGTTCATGGATTTGATGCATAGGGTGTTCCGTCCGTACTTGGACCAATTTGTGGTCGTGTTCATAGATGACATCCTTGTGTATTCACGGTTTGCTAAGGAGCATGGGGATCATTTGAGGGTCGTGCTGCAGACCTTGCGTGATCACCAATTGTATTCCAAGATCAGCAAGTGCGAGTCTTGTCTTCGAGAGGTGCACTTCCTGGGGCACGTGATTTCTGGTGACGGTGTTTCCATGGACCTGGCCAAGGTCGAGGCTGTGGTGCAGTGGCCGAGGCTGAGTACTGTCATGAAGATTCATAGTTTTTTGGGGCTTGCGGACTATTATAGGAGATTCATCCAGCACTTTGCCCATATTGCGGCCCCGATGACCAGGCTTACGCAAAATGATGTGCCATTTGTCTGGACGGAGGAGTGTGAGCGGAGCTTTATAGAGCTAAAGAGACTGGTCACTACCACTCCGGTGTTGGTGTTACCTTCGGGATCGGGAGGTTTCGTGGTGCGTGCGGATGCTTCTGTGGTAGGTTTGTGTTGGGTTCAGTGTGCCCCCTCGTTATCCAAGTTTATTACACAGATGTGCCAGTCACTAGGTGACAAGATTCTGTTGTGCGCTTGATCTGACTTAGTCAGACGACAGTGAGTTCCGTGTCGGGACCGGCAGTCCATCATACCGTAAAGGCTATGACGTTAATTACATCCTCCGAGAAGGAGGAAAACTCTTGATTAATTGCCAAGATAGTGAACTGTCGGGGTGGGTAAATGTATAATCATTTGTAGATAAGCAGAATGCTGTTACATAATGCTGGAACTGAACATAAATTTTAACATGCATTTTAATCACATTCGTTGTCCTAAGACCTCGGTACGTGGCGGAGGACATAGGTCCGAAGACCACATCATGCATAGTGAGAGCTTTCAGTCAGACTTGATCTGGCCTCCAGCAAATCACCATTTGATATATCGAAGTTCGGGATAGTAACAAACATGCAGCAATAATGAGCGGGCATGGGTTCATGTATGTGTAGATGCATGGCAAAAGTAGACCCAATGCTATTAATGGATGAGAACTAGCAACAATTTTTATTGGTTGATTACAGAGTGTTCATTAGTCAAGTATGATAGAGAGATGGGGAAGCAAAAGAGTTGATAGAAATATGAGTGGGGGTTAAATCAGTTCGAGGGGTATGGCTAAACTTTAATCCGACGTGGGGTATAGCACAGCTCAAAATTGGCGTGGGGGATGTTGAGTGCGGCACGGGGTGTAAAGGGGTTGAATTCGGCGCGGGGGTGTAAAGGGCGCGCCAGATTAGGCCGCACGCCATATAGATGGGGTTAGGAAAATCAGGGTTTTGAGAGGAAGGTTATTTCAGCGCGGGGGTTATGGGCGCCGAATTAGGCCGCGCCGGATTAAGAGAGGGGGTTTCTTCCTTTGAAGTTTTATTGGTTTGTTCAAAGATGAAATTAAGTTATCAAGGTGATGCATTCAAACTCTGATTATTTCAACTTATTGATTTGTTCCTATGCGAGGTTCATACTCAAGCACAATTTATCCCAGAGGCGGGCCCACGGGCACTGCGCCAAATAATTATTGACCTATTACGATAGCTTAATCATTATTTAAGATGATCACACAAGTTGGTGACATTGAGGATAAAATTCGGCAGCATCTCCCCTTATCCCGAAGGGTCACAGGGGAAAATTGGAGACTCACCCACGGGGTTACCGAGGTAAGTTCCTAAATGTCGGGAGGCCAAGACGGCGACTGGCGACCCCGAATGGACGAAAATCCCGAGGGTAAGCCTACGAAGGGCGCTTATAATCAATGGGTTATTACCAACTCCATCGGATAACCCGGATAGGACAGAGACCCCGAGGACTAGCCAACGAGGGGTTCCATAGACCCATGGGCTACCACAATTCCCCAGGGGGGGATGTGGGTTTAATTCACTGTTGGATTAGAGGATCGGGCTATATTCTCCTTCACTAGCCGATTGAGTTCCACGCCATGGGAGGACGGGACCCTGTGCCCTTTTGGCAGTTTGGAGGAAAAATTGATGACAGAAATGTTTGATAGGGGATGCCCCCCTCCCTGGCTAGTGAATCGATATTATTGTGAGAAGTATGATGCTCGCAATGGCACCTTCATATCACCCATATGCCAGGAAGGGGGGGAAATGGGCCATATGGATGGACCCTCACCCAATTCCTCTCAGGGTGGAGAAATATAGTGATCGATCATTTGGTTATCAAGAAATTGTTGACAAATTGGGCACAGGGAAGTTAATTAGTCAGCATTTGGGGCTCAATCATAAACACGTGAGCTACGGAGCTCACAGAGGGGGACAACATACAGGCATGGTTGTATAGGACAAATATTCAAACATTTAGCAGGCGCCATGTATACAGATGATTATGGTGTTTAGGCATTACGGCATCCGGGTTGTGGGGGACAGCTGCACTCCATCCAGTTCATGGCTATGAATGGAGGGGCAATAAGGGAGTCGGACCCGAAAGTTGGCAGAGGAGGGCTTGTATACCTCCAGCGAATGGAAGAAAGATGCCAAACAAATGAAATAACTCTGGTATGATCAAGACACCAAAGCAACCCCGGGGAGGGGATGATGTTGAAATAGCCCATTGGGAAGCTCAAGGCATGTTCTACGCTAACATATAAACCCAAATGGTGGTGCGCAGACAAGGTAAAGAGAAATATAGCAAAAGAGAGGGGAGGCTATGATACATATAGATATTCTCACCAAAGATGCTATGCTATTACATTGCCGAAGAGAGGCCAACACAACACATCCGTGAGCACGGCTTGGCATTATAGTTCAGAGGCCAGCCACTATTCATACACCAACATTCCAAACAGATGCAAGGGAGAATGATGTATATAAAGAAAAGCTAAAGCAAAATCAGACATCGACGGGCCCATATCATCGCCCAGATTTGTTACAGATCTCAGGGGATTTTACAAACTATTCCCTCTTCCCCCCCCCCACAGGTCGAGTCAACCTTGTCGGGTCCGGTTCCCTCATGGAACCACTTGGTAGGCCACGAGACTCGCATGGTGGAGTGATCCCCTCATCTCTCCCCTGGGGAGGCAAGCACTCTCCTATGCGCCCTCATGAACCCAACTGAAGGGTCCCCAGACTAGACCACTGGTGCGAGCTCGCATTTCACCAAGGATCAAAAGAAAAGAAGGAAGAGAAGAAAAAGGAAGAAAAGATTTATGGGTCATCATACAAGAAGCATGTGCGTGGATGATATTCTATTTGAAAAAAGGGAGGGCTACATATGCTTTGGGGCATATCCATGCTTTACATGTCAAAAAAAGGGAAAAAAGGGGGGGCGATGCTCAATCTATTCCCCGGAAGATTTCCTCAAGAGGAAGAATCCCGACACAGGGGAAGTTCGTCATGTCACGCAGCCGGTTCTCCTACCCTTCGAGGCGTTCCAGCTCGGCCGACACAGAAGCGGCCTCAGCCTCAGCAATGGCCAATTCCTCAGTTTCTTCGGCCCTCATCGCCTCAGCTTCGGTGAGATTAGACTCAGCCTCGACGAGCCAGCCCTTTAGCTTCTCTATTCTGCTCTCTAAGGCACAGATGTTGTCATGGCACTCGTCGAGCGCCCTTTGGTGCTGCTCCTGGGTCCCCCTCCGCGCCTCTAGGGCTTACAAATATTTGTCCCTTTGGGCATTGATAGCGACAGCTTCAGCAGCAGCCTGCGTTTCGAGGAACTCACAGCGGTTCACATATTTCAGTAATAATAAGACCCATCGTGACCACTCCTCTAGGGGGCAGCCCATCATCTGCAAGGCCCCGGTCGACTGCACAACCACGGTGTGCACTCCCCAGTATGTGAGGGAAGGATCAGGAAAGACCATTGACCTCAGTGTCAGCAATGTCTGTTGGACCAGTACGTCTGAAGCAACATGACCAATTGAGGGTACAGCCAGTGGGTTGAATTCGACTATGCTATCCATGGCCGCCCATAGCCCTGCATCCACCATGGCTGACGAAGAAGGGATGGCTGAAGCCAAGCTGTTGGAGCCTTCAACCTCAAGAGATAGCTCCCGACCTGCCACCACCAGGGGAGAAGGCGGTACCATAGCAGGACCACCCGACGCTGCTATCATGTGAAGCTGCCCCACCTCGACTGAAGGATGAATCACCCTGGAGATCGGGTCAGCCACCATGACAGATGGGCCCGCTCCCATCTCCACTTCCCCGGTAGGGCTCGGGCCCCCTGTTGCCTCCCCCTCCAGAGTCTCCCTTGAAGGTAGGGTGAGATCTGCTACCATCTTCCTCAGGAGCTGGTCTTCTTCCAATGGCATGAGCCTCGGAAGAGACAAAAGCGAGACCGCGAGCCGCAGATGGGCCCCCGACTACAAAAGGGATATCAAGGGTTTTGTGCCCAATCCCATGAGTGTTGTCAGCCGTCGTGCTTTCTGCGGGCCGAAAGACATATTCCATTTGGAAATAGCCCTGTGGGCCCAAGCAGCAGGGACTTGAGTGGGCACCGTCGTTTCCTAGATGTACAGGGCAGGGTTGATCACTCAGATCGCATGAGGTGAGCCACCGAATCTTGAAGGAATAAAAGTGGGGCCCGAACACCCCCACGCTTACCTTGGCCACCAAAATGATGCTGCTCTCCGGTGCTATCTCCCCCTCCTCCAGAGGCTCATCCCTTGCCGCCGGAGTCCCCGCGGACCTGGGGGGAGCATCGTCCTATTCAGTTCAAAGATGAATCAACATCCCTAAGGGAGATTCAAGAAGCAGAGTCGAGGCTTACAATTGCTTCTGTCCTCACCTTTGGTGGCACCCCAGCCCCTAGTACGGGGACAACAGAGGACCCTGCAGCCACCTCCTGTCGCAGGACCTCGAACAAGGATGCCAGCTTGTCCAAGCCTGAGTCTACTCCTTCTAGTCGCCTCACCGATGTGCCCGGAGCATGTACCTCTGCGACCTCTGGCGGGATTTGTTCCTAAAAATTGACAAAGAGAAGGAAGATGTAATCAGTGGATGCCTTCGAGGGAAACCACCACGAATAAACACACACTTACAATGGTCTCCTCCACCAAGGTCGAAGAGTCGACCAGTAGAGGGGCCTTAAAGACCAGCTCAGGAGGACCAGACTCCTCAGATACGTCCTTGTCTGAAGCCACCTCATCAGAAGAGTAGTCGTAGTCTACCTTCTCGCTTGATGAGGATTCAATCGGAGCAGATTTTTCCCTCACTGGTGAGGGAGCTTTCGCCTCGGGGCTGACAGCCGGTGCACCCCTACGCGGGCTTGGTGATGGAGATCCCCCAGACTTCAGCTTCTTTCTCGTATATACCTTCACCGTCGGAGGGATTTTGTGGGTTGCCACCCACTCGGGCAGGGTGGAGCTAGCTCCGGGACACGCAAACTCCACCCTCTTGCTTGAGAACATCACCTGAGCTACAGTAGTCGCAAATCCGCCTGCAAACCCAGGCCGAACCGAACCACGCAGGCCGAAAGCTCCATCCTCTTCTGGCTTAGGAATACGGGGCGGGTCAAACCAAGAGAAACTCCAGTTATGAATGGCTGAACAAATGGGGGCAGGTCAGAAAGGCCTGGTTCAAGCTCAAAGGCAGGCTCCGCGCGCTGATCGCACGCGCCATGCCGCAACTGGAACAAGCAACCGCCGTGCAATCAAAGCCATCACAAGTAAAGACGCAGCTGCGTGGCTGCGACTTAGCTCCGGCGCTTATACCAAAAGGTAGAATGGTCTAGGCACTTTGGGCGCAATTCATTCGCAGTTCCGGTTTGCCCACAGCTACGAAGAATGCAGTTATGGACGGATCGTGAAGCCGGTAACATTAACCGGGGCGTTAGTTACGCTAGTGACACGCAAAACATGTATGCCTGGTTTCAGATCCCATACCGAATAGACCGGAATATTCAATAATGCGGGGAAACCAGTGCTGGCTAGAGATCGACGACCCACGTGTACTCCATCAAGCTCGATATCGACATCGCCTAGGTTTGACATTTTGTCGGCGAGGTAGTCCACTCCACTACCCGTAAACTCCAGTTCCGCCCAACTCTTCGCGGTAATTGTTGACCGTGGCAAATCCTTCTCCTTTTCCTCTCTTAATGTGGTCCAGGGATACCAAACGCCGCTGTACCGTATGCTGCTGTCTGAAGCGGAAATGTTTCGAACCGGAAGTGGACGGGCGGTCCGTAATAGCAATGGAACGTGCCATAGCTTGTACATCGAGGCAGGCACATCCTCGAACGGACAGCCCGACATGAACATAGAAATGCGCACACCCGAGTCAGTTTGCTGCTGAAAGCGAGCGCAAAGGCTGGGGCCGTACATGTGATAGCCGGGGGGAAGAAAATCATCCGACAATGACCCGACAGGTGACCAAGGACCCCACGGATGGGGTGCCTGGAAAAAGTCATACACAGTCCTCTGAGGCTCGTACCACTTCTGAATTGGAACGGCGTTGTACCAAGAGATCATCAAGTAGATGCCCAATCCAGCGACGAATACGATCGGCGTCTGACCGCACTTGCGCTGGCGGGTCAAAATCGGTTGCGCATCGACTGCATTCCTTGTCCAAGAAGTTTGGCCGGTCATGCGATCCCCTGCAAAGAATTCCCAGTCAGCTGCATGGAGATGCGATAGGCGGCTTCGCGGTACGCGGCCAAGTACCAGCGAATCTCCATCGTCCCAAAAACCGTTGGTAGAGCATGCATAAACGAACCGGTCGGCTTGATCTCCTCTTACGTCGCCGCCGTTCCGGCCATAGTGCACGAAGAATGGCGTGCTGAAAGACGGGCCGGGCCACATCGGCTCGTCGTAGTTTTCCCGTGCTGACCGCACCCACGTAATCCCGCGGTCATTTGATTTGATCAAAGAGGCGTTCTGCGTAGTTTGCCGCATATGCGGATCTCCGCTCTCGTTTCCGTATTTGTTTCTGGACACAAAGGCGTAGAAAACTCCGTCGATGCATTCTTGCCCGCAGGCCTTCCAGGTAGCTCCGTCCGGTCCTCGCTCGATCTTCGCGCCATACTCCAACATGGGATTGACGAGCGTCCCCCGTAGCTGGTTCACGATATCTCCGTCTAAGCGATTGAACGCCAAGTTTTGGGGTCTTTCTCCAAAACCTCTACCGTCGCAGTTGAAGGCGTACAAACAGTTATCATCCGCCCAGAAGGGGTCCCATGTGTCTCCATTCGACTGATTCCACTTCGTTACCTCTCCAAGCAGAGGAATGATTTCAGCGACCGGCTTTCCGACGGATGCATCTGAAGCCAGTGCTCTGAGCGGCAAGCCAAACTTGGCCAGAGCAACAGCGGCAGAGGCTGAGGTGATTAAGCGCCTTCGCGTGCAAATTGTTGGAAAGTCAACCATGCGTCGTTAAGAACTCCTTACCGTCCTGGGGGCCGCACGATCCACACAGATACACATGGACGCCAAAGCGGTCAAAGATGTTGGCTTTGAGTTCCAAAGCTCGGTCAGCATTGAGAAACACCCTTCCGCGTATGGTCGCTCATAGTAATCAGCCGGTCAACCAAACATTTCCGCCTCATCGCTGCGCTACGCTAACAACCCTACTCGTTCAAAAGCTCGGACAGACCACTGCCGCGATGGCCATCGCATATCAACTCGGTGAGCCTATCGCTTATTCATATGCGATTTCAAGGCCGATAAAATCAGTTTGTTGAAATTGCGCTGAACGCAATTGTGTGAAATGTCGGATAGTACAGGATTGTCTAAGACCGAAAGCAGCAACATCTCATTTCATGCCTGGCCACCAGAACTACGGACATTTTTTGACACTGAAAATATTTCTAATTTTTCTTGACCTTTACTTTTGCAGGCCATGAGCTCAGACCGAGTGCCCCTACACCTGTTAAAAAAAAAGAAAGAAGAGAAGAAGAAAGGAAAAATGCTCGGCTACAGTGGATAGTTACTAAGATGAGACCTGGGAGCTCAGGGGAATATTCAAGATCGCCCTCGAAGAAGCAAGAAGAAGCTCATATGACAGACCAAGGTCAACAAGCCTCAAACCGGCATCGACTTGTTCATGCCAAATGAATCCCTTACCTCATCCGATGATGACGAGAATGCACCGGGCAACCCATCACCTGGCAAGGAAGCTTCCTGAGATGAAATGTCCCTGGTTCCACAAAATGGGGTGCTGAAGGTAATGTCAGCGAAAAACCTGAGTGATCTGATCAGGACTCCCAGGATGTCAGAATGGTCCGTAAGTCACCGAAAGGACGCCCATTCGGGGTGAAAATGCTTCGAGGGATAGTCCACTCGATGAAGATACTGCATGTGTCCATAAAGTGGAGTTGACGGTACAAATCGCTGTGCCAAAGGTTGAATTAGGGGAAAACTCGAGTTACCCAATCTGGGTACACCTTGCACCAGAAAGGTCCACAAGAGGCGGAAAGGATGCCCAGTCAAGGTGAAAATGCTTCGAGGGATAGCCCACTCAATGAAGAAGATCCACATGTTCTTAAAGTAGGTCTAGCAGTACAAATCACAGTGCTGAAGGCCAAATCAAGGGAAAACCTGGGTAACCCGATCTGGGTACATATTGCACCGAAAAGGTCTGTAAGTGGCCGAAAGGATGCCCAGTCAGGGTAAAAATACTTCGAGGGGTAGTCAACTCAACGAAGATACCTCGCATATCAGCGAAATTGAGTTGGTCGCACAAATCACTATGCCGATGGCCGAATCAGAGAAAACCCGAGTAAGTCTAACATGAGTTCGGTACGTGTCGAAAGTCACTCAGAACTACAAATCAGGGCCCGAACGGTTCAAAATTAACATTCTCAAAGTGCTGCATCAGACCTGAGGCAGTGGGAGGCGTCGAGCATCCACCTGAGTCAACTCGAAGCCAATGAAAGAGTGAAGAGCATGAATTTACCAAAATAACCTCAATAACCTAAATGACTTGGTGCACTTTATTTAAAAAGTGAATTGGCACATGTTTTTCAAAGAAAAAAAAGTGATGAATTGGTGGCGCACTTCCTTTGGAATGTGTTAGCCCAGAGAGATGGCAGACAAGAAGGGGGGTTGAATTGTCCCCGTCTCGAGATGGCGGATTTCTAAAATCTTTCATAGCTAAACAAAGTGAAGTCAAGATTACTAATGTTGATTAACTCAAACCCAAGTGTGATTAAGATTAACATGAGATACAATAGATATTGTCTCAACCTTTCCGATCTCACTCGAATAATCAATGCATAGAACAACTAAATTAACCCTCACATGGATAGTGGATGAAGCGATGTGTGATGTGCAGTGAATTAAAAACCTATTAAGTTGACCTGTGAAGGGAGATAGAAGAGATGGTCAATCACACAGACAATCACACATGACACGATATTTTTAGGTGGTTCGGGATCACGACAGGCTCCCTACGTCCACCCCTCACCCAACTGGGTGAGGCTTCACTACACGCTACTTTCGTAGCAACACGGGGGCGAACCCCAACCATACACACGCTACTTCCGCAGCAATGCACGCACGACGGCATGAGGCCTTGTCTCAACACGCTTCCACTACAGCACACGCACATGCATGATCGGGGAACATACCCTGAACACAAGACCACACAGAGATGTAGCTCCGTCTACACACAACCAACCACGGGGAAACTTTCCCCACAATGAAACCACACACGCGGAGTCGCAGCTCTGCCTACACACAATGTATTCTCAGTTTAATAAACGAAAGATATACAATAAACACCCTAATGTTAATCTATTGCTCAAATAGAAGAGTAGAGATGAGAGAAGAAGGATCCCCCTCAAATATTCAGTGAAATCTGTCCAAAGGAGTGATGGGATGCCCCGAACGATCTGTCCAGGGAGTGGAAGCTACTCAGTGCTCATAGAAGGTGCCCTAGGGAGAATGGATAGATGACCTTGTTCCCAGTTGCTTTAGATCGGCAGAGAATGGCTCATTCTTGGCGTCCTCCTCTTCTTCTTCTTCCTCCTCCAGAAGGTGGCATTGCCCTAGCTCCTCTTCCTACAAGCATATAGGAAATATTAGCCCCTTGGTTACTTCTTCCGATGGAAATCGCAGCTACTATATAGCCAAGCAAAAGCAAGCATAAAAGACTTAATAGCCCATGTTTAAACCCTTCAAACCAACACCCATTAGATGTATTGAAACCCTAAGGCCATGGGTGTAAAAACCCCAAGCAATCGGACCATTAAACAGCAAGTATGATAATGCAAATGCCTTAGAGTATAGACTTGATGCACAGACCTGATGACCTGGCTTCTACATGTGCACTGACCCCAGACTCTACATATGCACAGACCTACACTCTTCATGTGCACCGACTCTACATGTGCACAGGCCCTAGACTCTACATGTGCACAGACCTTGTAAGACATGTCAAAGAATGTGCAATGACCTGATGTGCATAATACTTGCATGAGCGTCGGCCTTCTAGAATGAGTGTAAGGATGTGCATCAACCTTTCTTTACACAAGGCAGAATGTGCATCGACCTTGCTTCACACAAGGTGTAATATGCATCAACCTTGCTTTGCACAAGGTGCAATTTACATCGACCTTACTTTGCACAATGTACAATGTGCATCGACCTTGCTAAGCGCAAAGTCACTCATGCACCGACCTTATACACTACAAGGGTATATATATGCACCGACCTGTGTGACTTCATGCGAGTACATGCATCAAGCTTATGTTCAACATGGTACCAAGATGCATCGACCTGACAGGATTAAGACATGCATGTGCACCAACCTAACGGACGTAAAATTAGAATGTGCACTGACCTGTCAGACTTAAAATGAGAATGTGCATTGACCTAACAGACTTAATGTAAAAATGTGCACTGACTAGATGTGATGAAGACGTGAATGTGCACCGACCTTATCTAACTAGGGCCTGAACATGCATCGACCTTATATGACTAAGACTGAATATGCATCGACCATAATGACTAAGTTCCTATATGTGTATCGACCTGAATTTTGACACTTAGACAAATAAGCAGCTTGTTCAATATTAATGGTTCTTATGCAATTCTGTCTGAACATGATTCATAGTGTGCCATCATCAAAACCAAGGTTCTAACAATCTCCCCCTTTTTGATGATGACAACTATGAGTCATGTATGTGTTTGCACAAACTGAAGATAATACAATTATTCACATATTTACTCATTCATCCATAGAGACAATCCATAGAAGCAATCATTCAGTCAAAATTTCATTAATTGTAGACAAGGATTTACATAATGTTTCCATATTTCCATTCATCAAACCAAAACAAATACAAGACTGACATGTAGACATAACAAATGTAAAACTAACATGCAGGCTAACTATAATGCTCAAAACTAGCACTCTGTGTACAATAGAAAAAAATGTTGTTTGTCTGAAACATCAAAACACACATCACACAGCATTACAGCATTAGCTCATCACAGCATACATGACTTCTCTCCCCCTTTGTCATTATCAAAAAGTATTAAAGGTAAACTGTCATGATCTTTTCTTCCCAATGCATCAAACATCTGTTGCTGAGGTGCCACCTCTATGTCTGGGTCTTCTGGTGGGTGTCCTGCTAGAGCTTCCACGTTCTCTCAAGGGAATTACTCGTGGAAAATTATTTGGAATTCTGTCAACTTTGGTGCCTAGTGCAGCAAACTTAGCCATGACCTTTTGATCATTCTGGTGAACTTGAGCTTGCAGTTCCTTAACTATAGTTGACAGGTTCACAAACCAATTTTGTAACATGCTACACATGTTCTCTAACTGAGATGTATGTTGGTGGTCGATCTCTGCCATAGAAGTGGAAGAACTTGTAGCCTGTGCAGTGACAACTTCTTTAAAACTGCTAGACAACTTCTACACTTCTTCTTGAACAGTGTCAAGTTTAGCATAAATGTTACCCAATTGAATTATACTGCCCTAGATTTCATCTGACATGATGTTTATTCTTTGGGACAATGCATGCTATTCTTGGCGTATGATGTTCAATTCTGCTATGATTGTTTGTGGTTCCCTTCTAATGTCAAATGCATGAACTAACATTTGAGTTATCTTCATATGTGTCTCAGCTTGATTCAATCTCAGATTTCTTATCAGGGAACCAACCTATTCACATACATGTAGTAATGAATCTAGAAATCCATGTAACCTTTCATCTGATCTATACTTATCCCTCACAATTTTTTCCATTGACTATTAACAGTTTGTTCTACATGTATCATTCTGGCATCAATCCTCTCTACTGCCATATTCAATTGCATAAAGAAAGCATTCATATTTCTAAACTGATTCAATAGGAGATTTACCAGTAAGGGATGAACATCAGAAGGATTTTGAGATTAACTTGGTCCTACTGAACTTGAAGCCTGAAACTCTGGCAGACTTTGAGGTTCCTCAGGAGATAGAGGTGCCTGAATGCCCATTACCATCATAGGTCCATGATAGGGTCCATAATATGGGGCAGGACCTAGATGAATGTCTTATGGCACTTCAGCCCCTACTCTTTGTTGTTCGTGTGGTTCTTCCAGCCCTTGTTGTTCTTGGTGCTTCTTAATATGTGGCTACTCCTCTGCATGCAGTTCTGCCTGATCTTGATGCTCTTTTTGCAGCACCTTATAAGATGTGTCGGCATTGATAATATAAAACTTCACTTGGGTGACAAAATCGCCCAAGGCTAGCTTGACCTCAACTTTGTGGCACGGAGAGGACAACAACATATCTTTGTCCGTGAAGGAGATGTGGGCTGCGAATGCTTCATACGCCTGGGATTGCAGCTCTGCAACATGGGCTTTGTAGGCCTCTGGGTTTTGGAGTATCTTGACGAGAGCCTCTTTGAGATCTTTACTCCAAGCGATGGCTTCCCAAATAGTAACATTTGTTGGAAACTACTTCATATGATGAATAATTTTGCGGTCCGCCCTAGCACGGGTCTTATCAAATGGCCGGATGATCTCTGCCAGAGTCTTCGAAGTTTCGCGAGGCTTCTCCCTCTTAGAAGGACGTTCCTCCCTGTTTGGCCCTCCGCATTTTCTTGAAACAGCGGTGCCAGAGACTCCTCTGGAGGTGGCATGGGTTCATCCTGTTCGTCTTCATTAGAAGGACTTGCCCGGCTTGCGGGCTCAACCCTGTTGGAGGGACCGGCTTGCTCCGACGCCTGATCGCGCGCTGGCAGCTTGGCTGGCTCTTCTTCCTCATCGGAAGAGGCAATTATAAAAGGGACGCCACCCAATTTAGCTTCTGAGATGGGGCTTGAATCCTCTGAGAAGTTGAGGATAAAAGGGATTCCCCGAACTTGGGCCTTCGGGCCAGGACTCGGTTCCTCCCCCCTGAACAATATGACTCGGTCGAGAGTTAGGGGATCTTCACGCCTGCGTCCTCGTCCTCGGCCACGACCGGGGCTATTTTTCGCCGGGTGACGTTGATATGTCGCCATGGGAACCTTGCCCCCAGCGCTATCGGCCATAGTGCCTTGTCTCGAAGGAGAGTTGATATTTTCGGGAGGCGGGATCGCCACCATGTTGCAGGAGAGCTCTTGTAGGATTTCCTTGAGCATCTTGACAGTGAGCTCTTCATCCTTGTAAAATAAGGAGAGCTCTTTCGGGATCGGAAACTCCTCACCTTCTTCGATATGGTGAACCATCTCCCAGAGCCACTGAAGAAGGCGGGCTTTATGCCCATATTTGTCCCAGGGAATCTATTTGTCCAGAGTGACGACCCTGGTGGGGCGAGGGGGATTATACTCCTCTAACTCATCTATGAGCTTTTGTAGTCGCTGCAAATGAGTTCGCTCGCTGGGGGCCTCTATAGATGACGCTTGCTCAGCTTGCTTTTTAAGCCTCCTTTTCAAGTTCTTCTTACGATTCTTCTCTTGCTTATTTTGGCCTGCCGCCTCTTGAGAAGAAAGTGGGCTTGATTTTGGCGGTGGGACTGATTTGCCCCTATAATTTTGCTTTTTGCTCCGGACCGACTCTTTGGGAGCCTTGGTTCCACGACTTTTTCGGGGAGCAACCGGAGTCTAGTTGGCTTCCTCCGGTTGCACCTGGAAGGTGGCATTGATCGCTTGAGCAATTATGTCGGGCGGTTGCTCCTGGAATTCTGCGAGTCCACAGTGAGGTCCTTGGGGGCTTTGGAACTCCACCGATTTTGCTTTAATTGGCGCCTTGGCCTGTTTGAGCTGTTGAGGTCTTTCCACAATTGACATCCTTATTGGCTCGACATGAGATTTGACTTGAGGCTCTCTCACCTTGGCTTTGCCTTTATTATCTGGCTGTTGATTCAGCCTGGCAAGGGATTTGGAATCTCTTCCCGCGGCTTGGCTTTTCGGGCTTTGGGCCTTAGACCTCTCGCATGTAGCCTTGCCTTTAGGGTTTAGCTGAGGATTGCTGCCACCTGTAGACTTGCCCGGCTGGACCTGCTGAGAGGTGGGCTTGGTCTCCCGTGGCCTGGTCTGCTCATGTTGAGCTTGCCGGAGAATCTATTTAGCGGCCTCTTTAAGACGTCGCCTCGCCGTCGAATTCTTCTGCGCATCGATCTCCCCTTTTTGGATGAGGACATCAATGCAATCCCGAACCTCCGGGCATTCCCCAGTGGGGTGGGACACTCTGGCGTGATATTTGCAGCAGCTGGGATGGCTCTTGGCCGTCACATTGTAGTAGGATGGCGGATCACGCATCATCACTCGGCCTTCTTCGAAGAGCTTGTCAAAAATTTTCTCAGTGTCCTCCTTGGGAAAAGAGCACTGATGAGAGGGTCGCCACCCTGGATACCACAATGTGGACTGGGGCGGTTGGGAGCTGACTCCTCCTTCCCTTGGCTCCAGAAATTGGAAAGCAGTTGAGGCATGTATGACATTGATGGAGAAATTTAAGCTCTCCTGTCCATGCGGCTACGACGGGTTGACCAAGAAGTTGCCCATATTGGTCACTCCCCGCCTAATTAAGTCTTCAGCGAGGTCTTTGAAGGGCTGGCAATCATGGATAATATGGTCTATGACCTCGTGGTATGGGCAATAGCCTTGGTGACCCCACCCCAGGGGGAGTTTAGGTGGGCTGGATAGAGAGGGAGAGAGAGAGGCTGCCACACCTCTATAAAATCCCTATTTTCTAGTTTTTCTTCCTAATTTGGCTAAGAAGAAAGTGACAGGGATGATACGTGGAGCTTGCTCGTGCGCGTTGACTGAGAGATGAACCCCCCGTGCTGTCGTGTGTGTCCTTCGCTTTTCTCCCACGTACTGGTACAACGAATGAATCCCTGCGCGAACCTTGCACCTCGAGATTAGGGAGTTGCATGAACTGGGACTGAACGGGGTCGTGGGGCCACCGGGCTGGGAGGAGGGCGCAGCCCCCACGGAGTTCGCACTCCATGGGGCGCGGTCGTGCCCTTGGGTGAGTTGGCCCCGGGCGGGTCGCAACCCCGAGGGATGGCCCCCGGGGTCTTCTTTCGTCATCTGAGGGTGTCCTTTGAGGGACACGGGGCTTCGGGGTGCTGGGATTGGCCTATGGGGGCTGTTGTTTGTCGAGTCATAAGGGTCACTCGCAAGGTGTTCGGGTAAATGCCTGACACACCCCGGGTTGTCGAACGGCTTGGCTAACTGGCTGAGGGGCCTCGGGATGGGCCTTAGGCTGAGGATGAGAGCTCGCGGGAGCTACGGAGAGACACTTTGGGCACGTGGGTCAAGTCTCGTACTACGTGCCATGTTGCACGGCGGGTTGGTATGGTAGCCTCGGGTTGGCCCGAGAGCTAAATATAAGTGACTCGTGGCCACGTGTCTGAGGGTCGAGGGTGGCCCCGGATTGCTGGAGGGTCAGTGTAGAACCCAATTAGTGTGCTAGGACCGTGGGTCTGCCCGTGGTTTGATGTAGAAAGACTGGAATATACGCACTGACAAGGTGTTCGGGAAAATGCCAAACACATGTGTGTGAGCCGTATATGCATGCTGCAGGCCTCCAAAGACTATGGTTAACTTAATTAGGTCTCCCTTTGACCTTGGAGGGTTGAAAGAAGGTGTCTCGGGGTGGGCCCCTAGCCTTTTCACTGGGTGCCACGTGGCGTGGCTTGGAGTCGGGGTGCCCCCAGGTTGGCCCGAGCGGCCATGTAGAGAGCGGGCAAAGCCCATAGTTGAGTAGTCGAGAATGGTCCCAGTTAGTTGCTGGTGTAGCCGCATGTCATGGCAAACCGGTTAGGGCCCTTGTCTGGACCCACGGAGTTGTAGAAAGGGCTAGGTCGCCCATGCCTTAAAGGTGTTCGAGGAAATTCCTGAACCCTTATTCCTTGGCATTTCACTGAGAAATTGTCCAGGATCAATAATGTTTCATACATAAGTTATGTGCTTTTATATTGTGACTCTTTGTCTCATAGGTCGATGCATATTAATGTCGACAAAGTGTTTGACAAAATGCTCTCTATTTTGATGATAGGGATTTGAGTACGAAAAGGCTTAACCAACCATGATCGAACATCTGGGTGGCATTAAAGTGAACTTCATTTTCTGCTCATGGAAGTTAAGTAAGGCACGTGATCTAAGATTCTAGTAATGGACACGTGAACCCAAGAAGCTTATTATTGGGCACGTGATCCAAGGCAAGTCTCAAGTGAAAATCTAGCCACGTGGATGGTGCTCCTTCATCTCCTGACACGTGGACTTCCAGCAGCGCACCCTTTTCAAAATTCCTTGGGCGGGAACACTTTTCCCACGTGCCCAACTCTCGCCAAGCTATAAATAGAAGCCTGGTCTCTCAAATGGAAAGATAGAGAAAAGGGACGGCAACAGATTAAAGAAGATAGAATAGCCAGTGCGAAAAGAGAAGAAGAAGAGAGAGTTGCAGAGAGAACTCCAGAGCTTCAACCAATACTCCTATTTCTTCTTCCCCTACCTCGCCTCTAGCGAAACCTCCAAGAATGAGTAGATCATTTGCAAAGGTTCTTTCTTCTTCTATGGTGTCGCCGGTCATCAGTGGCATTGTTCATGAGCCAGCATTGACGGACAATGGTAAACCAGCTGTCTTCTTCAGCAAGGAGGAGATCGCTATGTCTCTCAAACCTTTCTCCTTTGCTCTTGTTGTGCACACCCCTCATGGTAGGCCTCCGTTCCCTGAGATTAGAATGCATCTTTCAGCCAGATGTAGCTTTAAATAAGACTTTGTGATCAGTGCTCTTGATCCTTGTCATTTGCTTCTGAGATTCCGCAACCATGATGATTATATGCAATTACTGCTGCGGGAGTCCCTCTTTGTTCATGGCCGACTACTCCGATTTTTCAAGTGGACAATGGATTTTTCACCACTTGCTGATTCTCTTATCATTCCTATTTGGATTTCTCTCCCGGGGCTTCCTGTGAACTTCTTTCTAGAGCCGATGCTTCGGTCGATTGCTGGGAATATTGGGCGTGTTTTGAAGATTGACCCTTCAACTCTTAACATGTCTAATACTACTACTGCTGTCTAAACTGGTCCCAAGTGAAGCCCTACTTCTCTATCTCTTGGCGACTCCATCCACCATAAGCTCGGTCCTAGTCAGGAATGATGCGGGAGTTGAGAGACCAGTCTACTACACCAGCAAGGTGCTCAATGAAGCCGAAAGGAGATACCCCGCAACCGAGAGACTCATGCTAGCATTGGTAACCTTGGCAAAATGCCAAAGTCTGAGACAGACACTTCCAGTCGGGAGACTTCATCCTTAGAAAAGTCAAAGACTCTTGACCACTGGAGGCAGCAGTCAAGCTAGCCCCCAACTAGGAAGGACCCAACCGAGTGGTCGAGACGCTCGAAAAAGGGGCGTACCAACTATCTACGATGAAAGAAACACCCATCCCTCGGACATGGAATGCAATAACACTATGCAAATTTTATTTTTGAGTCCCTCTCAGAATGTACATGTAACCAACATAGAGCAAAAACTTTCCCCTTCTTCTTATTAATGCTTCTTTGATACATTGGATAGGCCAAGGCCATTACAAAGAAAGGCAAAAGAAAAAAAATGATAAAATTACATTCTTTCGTTGGTACAATCTGACCACTCGGTGCGAGCTTGGCTAATACTCTCAAAATGGGCCACTGACTCTACCCCGTGTAAAAATTGGCTCGACTATTGGGATGACCTACCTTGTTTGCTCGAGGTCACCATGGCAAAGGCGGCAAGAAACAGAAATCTTTCTTCAAAACAGAAAGTACACATAAGAAGAGTACACACAAGAAAGGAGAAAGAAAGGAAGCAAAGAGACATCAGGCCTTGGGCCCATCCTGTGGCTCGGGAGACAAAGGCTCTTCGACACCGAATGATCTGCCCCCAGCTCCCTCGGCGATGCCCGACCCAAGCACTGACCCCATCGGTGTGGGAACTGCCTCGGTCATGCGCCCTCCCGAGGCAACTGGAGTTGGCGACCCCTCAGACACGGAAGAATCTCTTTGGCCGGCACCCTCGCTTGGTGCCGAGCTAGGAGAGCCGGAGGACGTCGCATCCTAGTCAGAGCATTGCCCGGATGGGAAAATAACTGCCCCTAGCGCCTGCCCCTTAGCCCAAAAGATGGCTCGGCCATAGCCCTGGGCGAACCCCTTTCGGACGCCCCGGCCAAAGCCCGACTCATAGTAGGGAAGGGCAGCCTTCTGGAGGTCGACCTGGTAGGCCTTTGAGTGCTTGTACTGCTCGAGCGGCTCCACCCCTGTAGACTCCACCTTGCTTACGAGCTCGGCGGACTTCTGCTCTGCCTCGACTAACTTCTCCTCCGCCTCGGCCCTCGTAGCTTCAGCCTCCGTCTGAAGTCGCTCAGCCTCCTCAGCTCGGCCCGTGAGCTCAGTGCGCTCTGTTTCCCACTGACCATCGCACTCGGTCTGGGCAGTGCACTCCTACTCCAGAAGCTTGCTCTTCAGCTCAACAGAAGCATGGACCGAAACCAACCACTCGGCCAACACCCGAGCCTCCGGCTCGCTCCACCTCGCCCACTCCCGAGACGAGGCACTCTCTCGCTGAAGCTCCTCGAGACTGGCCATGAGCTGAGCGATCTTCTTGTCAGATGCATTAGCAGCCCACACAAGAGTCATTCGCTCTGACTCTGACCGAGTATATGCGTCGGCCATGGTAGCCCCCATCTGGGCCACAAGCAGACCACCCTCCATGATCAGCTCGAGGACTGCAGACGGAGAATGCTACTTATCTCCTCCTCATGCCACCCCCGAGGCTACAGTACAACACCTCCAGTACAGGGGGCCCCAGATGCCGGGAGGAGGGTCAGCCCTTTTTAAAGTAGCTAGAACAGGGGCTCCCCTTCCAGGCGATACTCCCTCTAGACCCCCGTCAATCGGCTAGGCTTGCGTCGCCCCGTCCCGCTTCCCTCTAACCTCGACCGGCTCGGTCTCGGTGCCTCCACTTTACACCCCGCCGACCTTGCTCGACGCTCCAGTCTCGGCCAACACCACCCGGGACTCGCCTGCCTTGGCCACGACCTCCGCGACCTCCCCGGCCCCCTCTTGCCCGATGGAAGGGAGAGCCGGCCGAATAGGGTCGGCCCTTTCCAGCTCGACAGAGGGGAGAGTCGAACCGGCGATGCCTTCGACCGAATGGACGGCCCTGGCCTTCTTGGCCCGCTTCCTCTCGGCAGACTGGGCCTTCATGGAATCCCATAGCATCTTCTTCACGGGATCCTTACGCTTGGCCCCTCGTCACCCGGAAGTCTCTTCCCAGGCTGTCCCCTTGCCCTTGCCCCGGGCTTGGGAAGAGCCCTCGGGAGCCCGCGACTTAACGACGGTCGGCGCATCATCCACCACGATTATCTCCATCTCGATCGAAGAAGCCTCCTCCCCAACCGACCGCCTGGCGTCTGTGCAAAAGGGATAGGGTCAGGAAAAGAAGAGCGTTCGCCCTCCACGAGTCCATATACCTCTACATATCAACCCTCCGTGAGTCCACCTTCCATGAGCCTGTATACCTCCACATATCAACCTCCCATGAGTCAACCTTTAGCCATCCACAGTCAGCCTTCTGCTTCTTTGTACCCGCCTGTGTCTCCACCTCCAATCAAGGGAACGTCGCACCCCGAGCAAGTGGATGCCATCCACTACGTGCCCCTTCCTCCCACTTACCATACGCCATTGCCTAGTCCCTCCACTAGTCACCACGCACCATCGCGTACACAACCGCCACAACCTCCTTCATCTCATACCCCTCGACATTCCCCTTGCCAGAAGCGGGCCCATTTTCCTCCATTTTTTGAGTGCTTTACAGATATCTTCAGGGCTTTGATGGCCACTCACGCGTTGCCACTCCCTCCAGTTGTGCCTTGCCGACCCGCGATTGGGAATTTATCTTAGTTCTGTGACTATCATCGCTAGCAGGGGCATTTATTTGAAGATTGTCCCGAGTTCCAAGAGTTTGTTTATGGCTTGGAAGATCAGAGAAGAGGATCGATTGGGCTGCCATTCATAAAGTTGTTCTACATTTTCGCAGCAAGCAGTAGTAACAAGAAGCACCGCCGAGATAGCAGTCTCCCTCACTTCAAGACCAGGGGCACCCCTGTGATTTTGCATCTATCACGGCACCCGCTCTGCCACCTACTCCATCCCCTGCTCCAGTACCCATTCCCTCACCTAAGCCATCGCTTATCCCATTGCCCACTCCATCTCCATCTACCTCATTACCTTCACCATCTCTTACTCCACCTTTATCACCTCCACAAACCCAAGCCTCTACGCAGGCTAGTGCCTCCTCTTCTTCTTCTGCCTCTGTTACCACCTCTTCTACACCCAACGCCGCCCGGCGCATCGTATTGATACGTCAATGATGGGCACCATGGCCTTGTCCTTCACCCCATTTGCCTTCATTTCCACCTTTACCATCTCCAATGTCTCCATCTACACCACCTTTGCCATCTCCACCACCTCCATCTCCACCACCTTTGCCATCATCACCACCTTCCCCATTACCTACATTATCATTTCCACTACCCCCACTACCATCACCGTCACCTTCGCCACCTCATCCTCCATCTCCTTCCTTGCCCGAGTCTGAGCAAGCTATACCCATACCTCTACCTTTGCCATCACCTCCACTCGCGCCTGTTATCACCACTATCCCTTTGACCTCCAAGCCTATCCCCTCCACCTCTTTATCCACTTCCACCCCACAAGTGCCCCTCGAGTCTGATTCCTGGGAAGAAAATGAGCCGAGTCAGGATAGTTCAATGTTGGTTCTACCTTTCAAGCTTCAAGATTTCATCTGTTAGATGCCGGTCCGTGTCCTGATCTCTGGCTATTTTGGGAATGATGAGCTTCCACTGCCTATGATGGTTGCTAAGAAAAGCTCCCTCACATTGGTGCCAGTTTCTTCTCAAGAGAGGTCAGTGGCAATCTCTTTGCTCATCATAGGTCTTCCTCTTGATGTTGTTATCACCTCTCACTCTGTTGCAGTTCAAATAGTTGGCCAGGAGGTGTTCGTCACCAAAATTGTGCTAGCCCATATGGCTGCCAAGGAAATATTGAGTGCTATGTTCAAGGGGTAATTTGTCATATCTTCCATGCTGTCAAAGGACATCCTGCACATTCTATGCAATCTTCCTTGGTTCATTAGTACGCCGGCCTCGTCAACACTGCGCATTACTCTCCCTCTGTTTCGTCCTGCTCTTTTGTCAAGGGAGTTGTGCTTCATGGCTGACTATTGAGTGGAGTTGGCAAATCTTATGCTGCTTGTTCCAAGAGACAAGACTCCATGGTTCCATGATGTTCAGCATTTTGAGGAGTTATCTATCTAAGAATGTCCGCATATTGTTGGCACCGGGTGTCTAGGGTCAACCGCCCCGATGAGGCCATATGTTCACAACCGGGCCAGGCCATCTACCAGATGGGCTCATTATTTGAGAAGGTGTTTCAAGACAAGAAGCCCGAAGGTCCGAGCCTGTGTCAGACGGGTCCATTATCAAGAGATTTCTGCTAAGAAGAGGCGGCGATGCAAGTACAAAGGCCATATGTTGTGAACTAGAGAGGCCACTACTTCTCCTTCTTTTCATTCATCATTTCTTCTACTCAGCTCCCACCCTTGGGTGGTGTATCTGCCTTCTTCCAATCTCACATCTATAATCTTCTCCTCTCTTCCCGAGTCTACGAACCCCCATTCTTCTTCTTCTCATCCGGATTCTCTGGATTATTCTCACACTCATGATTCTACACCTCAGCCTATGTCCTTCTCTCACCCTGACTTTGGGACCGCTCCTAGTTCTTCCCCTTCTCACCTGGGCCCTCTGGATTTCCTTTATGGTTTTCCTCTTAAATCTTCGTCTGGTCATACAATAAAAAGACCCTTTTACCTTTAGCTTAGACCTTTTATCTAGCCAGTTAACAAAAAAGACCCCTTTCACCTTTGGTTTGGACCTTCCGTCTGACCCCATGACAAAAAGACCCCTTGACATTTGGTTCGAACCTTTTTGTTCGACCAGACAACAAAAAGACCCTTTTACCTTTGGCTCAGACCTTTTGTCCAGCCAGACAATAAAAAAGACCCCTTCACCTCTAGCTTGAGCCCCCTCCCTAGCCAGGGAACAAAAAGATCCTTTTTACCTGTGGCTCTACCCTTCCATCTAGATTGGTGAACAAAAAGATCACTTTTATCGCCAGCATCATGACCTTTAGTTTAGGCTAGCACATAAACTAACAAAAATACCCTTGTCCGGCGACATGGCCTTCCGCCTAAGTCGGTAAATATTTTATCTTGGCGTCATGGCCTTCCGCTTAAGCCAAGCTGTACGGCGTCATGACTTTACGTCTAAGCCGTTAAATATCTTTATCTGGTGTCATGGCCTTCCACCTAAACTGATAAATATTCTATCTTGGGGTCATGGCCCTCCACCTAAGCCAAGCTATACGGCATCATGACTTTACGTCTAAGTCGTTAAATATCTTTATCCAGCGTCATGGCCTTCTGCCTAAGTTGGTAAATATTCTATCTTGGCGTCATGGCCCTCCGCCTAAGCCAAGCTGTATGGCGTCATGACTTTACGTCTAAGCCGTTAAATATCCTTGTCCGATGTCATGGCCTTCCGCCTAAGCCAGTAAATATTTTATATTGGCATCATGGCCTTTTGCCTAAGCCATGTTGTACGACGTCATGACTTTACGTCTAAGCCGTTAAATATCTTTGTCCGGCATCATGGCCTTCTGCCTAAGTCGGTAAATATTCTATCTTGGCGTCATGGCCCTCCGCCTAAGTCAAGCTATACAGTGTCATGACTTTACATCTAAGTCATTAAATATCCTTGTCCGGTGTCATGGCCTTCCACCTAAGATGATAGATATTTTATCTTGGCGTCATGGCCCTCTACCTAAGCCAAGCTGTATGGCATCATGACTTTACGTCTAAGCCGTTAAATATCCTTGTCCGGTGTCATGGCCTTCTGCCTAAGTCGGTAAATATTCTCTCTCGGCGTCATGGCTCTCTGCCTAATCCAAGCTGTACGGCATCATGGCTTTACATCTAAGCCATTAAATATCCTTGTCCGATGTCATGGCCTTCCATCTAAACCGGTAAATATTTTATCTTGGCTTCATAGCCCTCTGCCTAAGCCAAGCTGTATGGTGTCATGATTTTACGTCTAAGCCGTTAAATATCCTTATCCGATGTCATGGCCTTCCACCTAAGCTGATAAATATTCTATCTTGGCATCATGGCCCTCCGCCTAAGTCAAGCTGTACGATGCCATGACTTTACATCTAAGCCGTTAAATATCTTTGTCTGGCGTCATGGCTCCTTCTGCCTAAGCTGGTAAATATTTTGTCTTGGCGTCATGGCCTTCCACCTAAGCCAAGCTGTACGGCGTCATGACTTTATGTCTAAGCTGTTAAACATTCTACCTTGGCGTCATGGCCTTCTGCCTAAGCCAAGCTGTACGACGTCATGATTTTACGTCTAAGTCATTAAATGTTCTGCCTTGACATCATGGCCTTCTACCTAAGCCAAGTTATCCGACGCCATGGCCCTATGCCTAAGCCGGTAAACATTCTGTCTTGGCATCATGGCCTTCCGTTTAAGCCAAGCTGTACGGCATCATGGTAATTTGCCTAAGCGGTTTTAAAAAAATTCTACCTTGGCGTCATGGCCTTCTGTCTAAGTCAAGCTGTACGTCTAAGTCGTTTAAAAATTCTACCTTGGCATCATGACTATACGTCTAAGCCAAGTCATACGACATCATGACTTTACGTCTAAGCCGTTAAATATTCTGCCTTGACGTCATGACCATACGTCGAAGCCAAGCCATACGATGTCATGACTTTATGTCTAAGCCATTAAATATTCTGCCTTGGCATCATGGCCTTTTGTCTAAGCCAAGTTGTACGGCGTCATGACTTTATGTCTAAGCCAATAAGTAGCTCCCTTTGGCATCACGACCTGACGTCTAAGCCAAGTCATTCGACGTCTTAACCTTTGATCTAAGCCGACAAACCTATTACCATTGACCCAGAGTTGTTATTCGAACCAATAAATAAAAGACTCCCTTAGTTCCACACCAACCATTGATCCCTCTAGGGATTCACCACAACATATGACATCTTCTGTCCACTGTCATGGCATCAGCCATTTATCTTTCAAATTGTCGACCTGCGGGCGTACCCGTTAAGCCCCATATAAAAAAAGAGAAAGAAAGAAAAAAAAGAAGAAAATAAAAGAAAATAAAAAAATAAAAAAATAAAAGGAAAAAAAACCCCCCTTCTTAGCTTCTCCTTCCTCTTCCTCCGCCTTTCATGTTTGTAATGTATTCGGCCTCCATTTTGCCATGAATGAAAGTCCCCTTTTTATGTGTTTATGGATGCCTTACGCTGGTTCGAACCTCGGTGCATGCTCATTTGTCTCCTCCTTCATCCCTCTCTCCCTCTTCCTCTGGTGTTTCCTTCTCTCCCTGCTAGTGGCCTCTCGTTCACAGGTGATGGCCCTCCCAGCCTCATCCCCTTCGTGGGTGTGTCAGTACCTCCCCAACCTCCTCAAGCATCCAACCCCCCATCTCTCCTTCCCCTAATCGAGGTTTCTCTTCCAGCTAGATAAAATCTAGAGGCCCCCACGGCTTTCTTCCTCCCACTGACCTTAAACCACCTAGCCCTCCTTTCGGCGGCACACCCTTTGATCTCTTCGTCGGCGCATCAACCCCCTCTCTTCCCCAGCACGCTCGCCGCGTTCTTCCCCGGCACAGTCCCAACACTCTTCCCCGGTACACTCGCCGCCGTCCCGACCCGGCACACTCGTGCCCCCCTCTCCACCGGCACGCCTGTGCCTTCACTCTCCGAACACCCCTTCAGCCACCCTAACCTGGCACAGTCTCCATTTACCCTTCCAGCGGTACACCTTGGCTCCCCCTTCACCGGTACAACCCCATGTGCCTTTCCCCGGCACACCCCAGTCACCTCGCCGATGCGCTCCCAGCTCGGTGCAGCCCCAGCCCTTAGCCTCCTCCTCCCCGGCACGCCTTGTGCCTTCTCCGACACAGCCCTCCTGGCCCATCCTTCGTCGGCACACCCCCTTCGCTGGTACACCTTCCCCCTTGCCCCGTATACCTTCAGCCCTTAGGCCAGCCCTTCACTAGTTCAACGCCTCCTCGCCGGCACAACCTGACTTCCTCCAGCCTGCTTCATCCGGTACACCCCTGAACCCCTTGGTTGGCACACCAGATCTTGTCCCTCACCCCAACACTTGCAACCAGGCCTGGAGTCGTCTCCCACTTGTTGTCCCCTCTGAGTTTTCTGAGGTTTTATCGAAGGTGTTGCAGCTCTCGGGTGCCCACCTCCAATTGATGGGTTCCGCCACTCCATGTGGGTGAGTTCCCCGTATCTCCCTTACGCCCGGGCTAAGGGGAGATACTACCGAATTTTTGTTGGAAATGATAATATGACAAAGATAAAAGGGAGCAACAAACAAATGGAATAATAACAAGTTAAAAGATCGAAGGAAGCAACGAACAAATGAAACGAACAATGGCAAACTACTCCAATCGAGGTAAGAGAACTGTATGCAACACGAAGGGAACCGGGTCGAACAATGACTAAGTAACTTGAACACTCGTCCGACAGAGAAGAGAGAACAGGAATCTTCTTCCTTCTTCTTCTTCTTCCTCCCGTGAGCGCCATCTCTCCCGCTCTCTCTCTCGTTCAATCACGCGGCGCGTCCCCTCCGGCTGCAGACGGCGCGGGGCGACGGCGAGGCGGTCGTGGCGGCGTGGAACTCGTGGGATTTCGTGGAGGAACGAGGGTTTCTAAAAGTTTCCATTGCGATTTCGGCATCGATTCGGTGGAGCATTCACTCCATTGAGGTAGGGTGATGTTCCCTAGCTCCCCGCATTTCATTTCCGTGGTTTCTAACCCGTCGTGAGGCCGAGAGGGGCGTTTTTGAGCGGGTTAGGGTAAAATCATGATTTAGGGAGTGATCGCCTGATATAACGATTCACTGCATTTTTGGCCGATCCGAGGCCGTAGAATCATGCCTAGGGCTATTGGGGAGCGTCCCCCTTGATTTCCCCCTCTCCCGTGGAGGTATGGGGGCATGGCCGACGTTTTTGGGCTTAGTTCACCGTTTCACCGCCGGGACGACATAGTGGTCGTCCCAGTGGCCGTTATGTGCATAACGCGCCCAGGGAGGGGCGTTATGCTCCGTGGGTTTTGAGTCTGGTGTTCATGGATTTAACGGCCCCACGACTGACCGCCACGTTTTGCATAGCACCCCTGTGTTGGTGCGTTATGGATTTTTGACCGTTGGGGGTCCCAGTTACATAACGCGCCTGGGGAGATCCGTTATGACCATATGACGCCCCAGGGAAGGTGCGTTATGCTTAATGCCCTTACCTTCCACTTAACGCACCAGAGATGGTCCGTTAAAGTCTATAACGCCCCTAGAGGATTGCGTTATAATCTGTTTTTACTTTGTGACATAACGCACCATGGCTGGTCTGTTATGTACATAACGCCCCTCGAGGTGTGCGTTATGTTCCCTCTTTTAACTCGAGACTTAACGCACCTACGTCGGTCCGTTAAGTACTATAACACCCCTGGATAGGCGCATTATAGTCTGGTTTCCGTTGGGTCTTTGACACACCAGAAGTGGTCCGTCATGTGACCATGGCGCACCTGTGTTGGTCCGCCATAGTCTATAACGCACCAGAGTGGGTCCGTTATGCCCTGGACTTTTTCGCGTGACGGGGAGTCCCGTTTCTTCTCCGACTGTGGTCACCGTGCGACGGTGCTGGTATGTGGGATGGTCCCCATACTTCGTCAGGTTCGGACGTTATTTTTCGTGGCTTAAGAGTCTGCTCGTTCAGAGACACTCCACTAGTCGTAGCCCACCAGTACGCGTGTGCTGGTATCCACCAGGGAGTGGTGGGACGACTACCCTGAGGATGATTTTTAGACTGGTTTTCATCGGGCCCCACGTCATCGGCCAGAGTCCTACTGAGGGGAAAACCAGTTAGAGGCCAAACCTAGGACGCATGGTCTATGTGTGCACACGTGGTTGGCGGTAGTTGGACACGTGTCGATGGGCGCGACCCCAGCTAGTCACTTGCTTTGTGGTTACTTACGTGTGTTTGAGTCTCGCGCCCGAGCCATAGTAGCTAGACACTTGTGATGCGGTATAAGACGTCAGTGGATGCATCCGATCGTTCTTCTAGTGGGAGGTACTTCTATTCTGGACAGGGAGTGACAGACTGTCAGTCTCAGTTGCTTTGACCTTCGAGTTTTAGTTGTGTTGACCAGTGGGTTTCGATTGTTTCGCTGTGGCGAGTATGTGTGGGTTTTCACGTCGTGAGACCGGTACTTGTAGTGCAGGGCTTCTACTTCTGAGGTACTCGCTTAGCTACTAACATAGCGGTTTTTCATTTTGCGAGGTAGGGTTCGAGTGATCCCTACTAAGTCTTATTTTTAGACTCATTCCCTGCGTATTTTTACCATGTTTCAGACGAGGCGGGGCTTCAGAGGAGTGCACCCGAGGCTCAGCGTGGTTCTGGTGCCCAACGTTAGTTGCCAGTGGTGAGTACCAGGGTATGCCCCGTGTAGCTGTACTTTTCTTTCTGTCTCTATACTAGTTGTAGACTACTATTGTTATTAGTTATTGTTATCTTGTGGACCATGTAAATTGTAAAATGTTAATTTAATTTCCTACTTATTATATAACTGCTTTAATTTCTACAATTATTTGTGATACTTGTGTAATCTCTACACCATCCTTTTTAACCCTTCTGAGTCTTCGGGCTCGTGGGTGGCGATATGAGTCTCGGGTTATCGGGACTTCCCGATAATCAGATTCTCCGGTCATTACAACTGGTATCAGAGCGCAGTTGTGGGATTATACAAGAATCATAAGTAATTGTAGTGGTCCACTAGTCCATAGCAATGATGTACAGTTGACGCTGGCATCGAGTACCGTGTGTTTTTGCTTACCTTGCCGTTTCTGTGTTTTCTATCTTTTGCTTCAGGAGTGAGCATGGCGCCGAGGTGGAGGACTCGCTCTCAGTAGGGACAGTCGGTAGAGGTTCAGGAGGTCCAGCAGGAGCAGGAGGAGCAGAGTAGAGTGCCACCAGCAGCCACCGAAGCAGTGGATACTGCGAGGGCTCCAGGGGCCGAGGATTTCTTTCGTGGCATGTACCAGCTTATGTCGCAGCAGTTCGGCGGAGAGACTGGTGAGGGTTTGTCGACCAGGGGTGGGCCAAGCTGTGCAGTGAGGGATTTCATGCAGTTCCATCCACCTTACTATGACGACTAGCCAGACCCTGATTTGGCTCAGAGATGGCTCGACGAGATGGAGCGGGTATTCAGTTCCATGCGGTGTACTGTGGAGGACAGAGTGATGTTGGCTTGAAACCAGTTGCAGGACACGGCTTGAGAGTGGTGGGCTTCCGAGTGGAAGACATCTTTTCAGTCTCACCCCCTTGAGCAGATCTTGTGGAGTGACTTTGTCAGTACTTTCGAGCGTGCTTACTGCCCAGAGTACGTCGCTACGTAGAGGATGCGTCAGTTTCTGGAGCTGGTGCAGGGCGACATGTCCGCGTTGTAGTACAGGGCCCGATTTGTTATGCTAGGTCGTTATGCACCTCACATCATAGGGCATAATAGGGTGAAGACCGAGCAGTTCGTGCAGGGCCTGAGGCAGGAGCTGAGGCACCATCTGATCGCGAACACTGCCTCTGATTTGGAGATGGCTTCTCCTATAGCGACATCTTTGGAGCTGGATATGCAGAGGACACGAGGACCGATTAGCCAGGGGCAGTCCTTGTCAGGTTGCAGCCACCAGATGACTACCCAGTAGCAAAGCACGTTCTAGCTTCCTTCTCGTAGTTCGGGAGATTCAACTCTAGCATCTTCAGCGACAGGTTCTGCATCCTTCGGCGCCAAGATCAAGAGGTTCTTCGAGAAGGGTTTCTGGAAGAAGAAGGAGGGCCAAGAGCAGCGGCAGGCTTCTTCGGGTAATGTTCAGTAGCCGGCACCTTTGCAGCGGCAGGGGTTAGTCGGTGGTTCTCGTGCGAGGTGTCCCTGTTGTGGCGAGTCACATCCAGGCAGGCAGTGTTCAGCGTCGGTGATCTGTTTCAGATGTGACCAGCCGGGTCACATGGCGCGTGACTGTCCACAGCGGCCGCGTCAGCCACCCCATGTTCCTCAGTAGCGGCAGCAATTTCAACAACAGGGGCAATATCCGCCACTACCACGGTCAACGAGTGTGGGCAGGCAGAGAGCTTGAGGCCAGGTTTCCCACATGACCAGGGCAGAGGCAGAGTCGTCGCAGCTTGTGGAAGGTACTGTTATGATTTTGGGTTGCGCAGCGCGAGTTTTGTTTGATTCCGGTGCGTCACACTCCTTTATTTCAGAGGATTTCACGTGGAGTGTTGAGGACCCGGTCTCCCAGATGTCTTGTGATTTGATGGTGGAGTTACCATCTGGTGACTTCATGGTCACGTCAAATCTTTGGTGGAGATAGAGGGACGGTTCCCTAGCTAGTGCACTACCTTTCCCGCGAGTTTCGTAGGCCATGGTGAGCCGAGCGGGCTTATTTGGGCATTTTAGAGAAAATCCATGATTTTGGGGTGTGCATCCGATCTAGCGATTCGATGGCATTTTTGGGGTTTAATCGGATCCTCTAGGTGCTAGAGAGGTAAGGGACTAGTTTCCCCTTGTTTTTCCCTTCACGTGGGCGTGAATGGGGCGTGGAATAAAATTTTTGGGGTGGTTCACCGGTTTCAGTCTCGGGACAACTTGGCGGTCCTTCCAGAGACCGCCACACCCCTGGCGGCCTAAGGTAGGCGCACCACGGGGTACTATTTTGTCGACAGGGCGGGCGTTGGCTGGTGGCCACACGATAAACCGCCAGCAAGGGTGGCGGCCGAAGCTTCGATGGCCAACTCCGTTTTTGACCGTTGTATCTCGGGACGCATGCTTTGACCGTTGGGGTCACGCGCCCTCTAGCGGCTATAGGTATGGGCGCCAGAGGGAGTATAGCGGGCCAAGGTTGGGCCGCTAGAGCCTTGTGGCGGCCTGAGATAGGACTGCCGGACCCAACATGACTCATCTTCTAGCAAACCAAGGTTGGACCGCTAGAGTCCTTCTGGCGGACCAAGGCTGGGCCGCTCAAGCCGTGTGGCGGCCCAAGGTAGGACCGCCAGGTGATTCTCCGTGTTTGCCGTATCTGTTTGCATTGCGTTGGTATTCGGTCAACCCGGTTGGGATCTAGTGGTTGACCTTTGACCTCGAGAGTGTCTCGGACACCGTGAGACTTGTGTTTATGTTTTGGGGGTGTCCAGAGGTAACACATTATCTCGATCAGCGTGTTCATGAGTCTTGGGGCCTGGGTGACCCCGTGCGTGTTCTCTGAGTTTTCGTGTGGGCCATGTGTGTAGCCTTGGACTGCGAGTCCAATTCCCCAGCTTGTGGCTAGAGGTCTCTTGTGTTCCCCTATTGAGGGATGAGTCTCGGCAGTCGAGTTCTACCTCGTGAGTCATCATATCGTGGTTTCGAACCTTGGGAATAGGCTAGATTGATGACTTACTGATGTCACGTGCAATGGTCTTGACCCTGAGTCTCATGACTCAAGGACCGTTGAGTTAGTAGGTCTAGCAGGCTATCCAGAGTTGGTGGCCTCGAGCCACCTGTTACTCCGTGTTACTCACCATGAGTGCGTACGTGATTTTCTGTGTTCACGTCAGTGACCCTCCACTAGTCGTAGCCTTCTTATGACACGTGTGTGCTGACCCACCCGAGAGTGGTGGAGCAACGTACCTGAGAGAGATAGTGAGTAGGCTGGTTACCGTAGGGCCCCCGCGTACAGCCAAGTCCAGGCTTAGGGGAAATTACCAACTAGAGGACAGGCCTAGGGCGTATGGTCTGAGTGTGCACACGGGACTGAGGGTGTCAGACCAGCACTGACGAGTGCGACCTCAGTTAGTCATTGTTTGTGGTACTGGTTACTATAGTGTCTTTGTCTCCGCCTGTGGCATCGTAGCGAGACACGAAGGCGCGGTGTAAGACGTCAGGGGATGCATCCAGTCTGTTCTTCTGGTGGGTGATACTCCCATCACGTGACGTGAGTTGTCATGTCCTGGGTTTCCATTTCCCGTCTGCGAGACGGGGCTTTGTGCGTGGTTTCGGGAGCGTTCCCATAATGGAGGTCTGGGGTTTTCGGTGAGCGTCACCGAGGGCTTCCCCTAGACAGCTTTGAGTTCATGACTGTGAGGTCGTGACTGTATTTCCAAACCGTGTGGTTTCGCTGGGGCCTTGTCTACGAGGACAGGCCTCCACGACAGTGGCATCGTGTCATTTTCCAAGTAGAGTGACTAGGGTGGTTCGTGTCTCGTGGTCCCCCATCTGTGGGATTGGGGTGTTGGGTTCCGTTCCGGTATAATAGGAGTAGTTGTAGAGCCGAGGTTTTACCAGCCACCATGTTTATTGTTCCTGCTGTTACTATTGTTCTTGTCATAGTTGCTGCTTTCCGTACCACTATTGTTTTCTATTGGGGTTCCGTGGGACCCCTACTGAGCCAGTGATAGGAGGCTCACCCCTGGTTTTTAGGTGTGATGATTCTTCCTCAAGGTGCGAGGGCATTGCATGGAGGTTCCTAGTTGCCAGCTTGTCCAGCCGAGTGTTCACTTGGCAAGTTGTACATTTCACTGCTTTAGACTGTACTTTTGTTGGACTAGACTCTGTTGTACTTAGTTGTTTATTTCTGTTATATCTGTTGCCCTACTTTATTTCCTATTTCTGTGTACACCATATCTATCCTTTAACCCTTCCGAGTCTTTGGGCTCGTAGGTGGCGGGCCAAGGTTCGAGTCGCGTCGGTTCCTTTTCGATACTCGGATCTCGGGTCGCTACAATTGAACCGGTATAACTCATTGAAATTTATCCTATTCGATTTGGTTGCTCATACAAGGTATTCCATGGAATAGTCTCTTATCTTGGTTTATCCCGGGACAACTTATTCTACCAAAAAGGTAGAATAAGAAGGTTACAGACTTCATCTCAGATCCCAGGGAGCCGATGTCGATGCCGTGGTGTTGTTGTTCCCTCTGTGGCATCCCGTTCCCCATGCTTCTTACCATGCTGCCGACACCTAGGAAGTCTCTGGTCAGTCTGTCGGATGCTCCCATGCTCCCCATGGACGGGTTGTGGTGCAACTTGGCCTCGTCGGCCATGCTGCACAAGGTCGGGTTGAACCCGCCAAATGCTGCTGCCTCTTGCTCATGCTCGCCGCCGGTGCAACTCCCTCCGAATGCTGCCGCGGCTGCTGCTACCCCGGAGCTGCCACCGAACACACCGGCGCCTCCGTTCGCGAGGGAGTTCATGAGATCTTGAAACTGGGTCTCGTTCTCAATCTGCGCTCGCATGCCTTCTCCCCCGCCAAAGCCCGCCTTGAAGATGGCTGGCTTGGCACTGCTGGAAGAAGACGAGCTCCCGAACCCTCTCAGCAAGGGAGACCCGCAGGTGCTGGTGGTCGCACCCATTTGGGCCGCCTTCTGGAGCAACGCCGTGGCCGACATGTGAGGCAACAAGGACTCGCTCTGCGCCGAGGCGTTGTAGAGGGAGGATACTACCCCCGAGTCCATGTGGTTTCCCATCAGGTTCCCGGGGAAGAGACCAGCAGCGGGCTCGGCGCTCGCATTGGCAGTATTGCTGAATTGATCAGGGAAGAGAAGGTGGCTGCTGGGATTGCTGGCGCTGTTGCTGTTGTTGATGGGACTAGTGTTGCTACTGTTGGAGAAGAAGCCAACGTTGAACAAGTTAGCGGCGGCGGCGGCGGCAGCCACGGAGGAGGAGGAGGAGGCGGTGCTGTTTTGGAGGTCCGGGAGCTGCATCAAGCCGTAGAAGGGCTTGCCCGGGAGCAAAGGGTGGTGGGGTTGTGACTCCTGCAAGTCCTGGCCGGTGCCGCCGAGGAAGAAGGCCGAAGAGGAGCCGGCTTGAGGGGGGCGAAAGGTCGACGGGTTGGAGGCGGAGATGAGGTGCTCGAACTGCGCCGGGCCGCCGCCACCGCTGGCTCCGAGGCGGAGGAGGTCGGTAGAAGGGTGGTGGCTCTGGTCTTGCATGGTGGAGAGCTGAGTGGTCACTTGGGAGAGGCCGAGGCCTACGTTGCTGCCCCCATATAAGTGGCTCCCCATGGTGTTGAGTCCGGTGGGGATCCGGGCACTCTCTTGGGCCAGTGCGTCGCAGAATGCCCGGTGTGTGATGAAGCTGTCCCTCCTGCAAATTTATGGCCAAGACAAGAGGTTCATGAACCCTAAGTATAATTAATTGTTAATCAATGCTCCCCTTGATAGAGAGATATTGCTCGTTTTTGAGTTCGCAAACGGCAAGAGAAATGGTATTTCTTTAACTGTTCAAGATATACGTGTACATATATACGCGCGTTGGAAGAAGATACTTATAATGAGGAAAAAAATAACGAAGAAGAGTGCGGGCCGAAGAAGTTAAACGTACGTGAGAGAGTAATTAACATTGTCTATGCTCATCAACGTGGTAAATGCTATTTGTACGCCTTCCATGTACGTATACTCCCTTAATCTACTCTTCACCTCAAACCAACTTCTTATACATGCCTATGACAGCCATCAACTTATCTGAGGATGGGTATATTTAGAACGCAGCGTACGTACGAACAGGTGGTAATTAATGATGTGAGGAGAAAATCCGCAGGGGACTAGTGTGAAGAACAGCATATAACTCAAGTTGACATGGGTCAAATACTGATTACCACGACAAACCCTTGCCTGCGATTGCCACCCTCTCCTCCGGGCGAGAATATCCTCATGTCCCTAATTTGCTTGAACCCCCTTAATTATATAAATGTGGGGTCTCCTTCATCGACATTAGATCATGAGAAGAAATCTTTAACTCTAATAAGAAAAACAGTATCTCATAGATATAAATATATATAAGGTGCAGTGTATCGTGAAAAAAGATGATGAGGCCCAATAAGATTTACAAGGATGCATTCATGCATGCATCTAACGTAAGAGAGATCGAGATTAGTTTTCTTGTAAGAGATGAAAGAAAATAACTAGAACATCATCACTGGTGAACACTTGAGAGACGACAAAAACCATTCAAATATGAGATGGATTCATGCATGTCTGGAGTGGATGAAGAAGGATATGGCGGCTTAATCAAACTTGAGAAACTATATATACAAGTGGTCCAAGAAATTAAGAGACCGGAGGGTCCCATCCCCCCTGATTAAATGCTGAGGGGAAACTCTTGCAAGAAAAACGAAAAGACCCCCCCCCTAGCTACATTAATTGGTGGGATGTTTCAATCTTTAAGTGTAATTGGGCATTCTTCCAACAATATTCAATTGCAATACAGTTCAGCTATTGCTACTTTATGTTTTCTGGATGGTTAAAATTTATGTTTGGTAAGGATCATCAGTGCTTATAGATTTGATGGTCTGGTTGAATTGATCTGAATCATCTGATATTCTTCATGTATGTTAAAATAACTAAATACAGCTGTTAGGGATAGATTGTGTACGTTACACATTCCTATCTATAGGATTTCGAATCCTAGTCCCAGTCCTACTTAGATTAGGATTTAGGTTCTCATTCTATGTAGATTAGTGTATATGTGTCCTACTTTTTTAGTGTTGGGAAGTCCTATTCTCACTTGTACTGGGAATCATCTTGTAAACTTGCATATACATCATGCTATTATTTTTCCTTGTACACTTTAGGGTTGCGAAGTCCACCAGGGGTGCAAAGTTCTTTTGCAATGTGCTCCCTCCTTTGTTGTGTTCAACTCTTGTGCCTTTCCTTTCGCTATTGTAGGTATCTCCTTCTTGTGCAGAGAACAAGCTCTCTCTGGCATTGAATGTCACACTCCACTAAAGTGGAAACACAGAGTGCGGCACTTTCGTGCCCTTAGCCGAGAGTATTAGCACCTGGAAACGTATTCATACACATTCCACGACATAAAACTATCTGATGCCGGATGATATAGCAAGCACGCCGAAGTCAATCGAGCACACATAAATGTTAAGCAATGTCCAGCCACGCTATGAGTTCAAGAAAACAAATATATGTATCTGAAAACAAGCAAGCACAAGTTTCGTCCCAACCAAAACTCTAACAGTGGATCATCGGCAGTTTAGGAACCACTGTGTGAGATAGGGTCATTCGATCTATCAAATATATAAGATAAAACAAGGTGGGATGAAAGGGATCTCACATGTAATCACTCACCACCAACAATCTCATAGCAATTAATAAAAATAGGGTCAGGCACTCGCTCACCCAAATACGAGCAAACTAAAGCATCAAAATGAACATGGTAATGCACGAGATAACAAATACGACAGAGGGGATACCCATGTAAGCATGTGGCGGAGAGGATGCAGGCAGCCTGGAGGGTCTGGCGACGGCATGCAGGGGAAGATTGCTCACACAGGGGCGTCGACTGGACCCGTAGACGGTTCTGCGAGGTGGCCGGCCGGCGAGCAAACAGGGCGGTCACAGGTGTGGAGAGGGGAAGCTCCATTAGAACCAGTGGTGGTCAGCGTGGAGGAGGGCGGTGGCATCTGTTGCTATTGTTGTCTGATGGTAGGGAAAGAGAAGGTAGGCGACAACCGACGGCATTCCTCTGGTGGCTAGTGTATGCGACCTGTGAGGGTGGAAGGGGGAGGAAGAAGCACGGGGAAAGGGAAAGAAGACGCATGAATAATTTTTATAGTTACCATTTGAGGATCCGAAGACCTATTATTTAAATTCCAAATATTTATGTCCATGATCTGAAACCCGCGAGAAATATGATCCGAAGTCTGAAGTTATTACATTCCTCCCCCTTAAAGAAATTTTGTCCTCGAAATTTGAGACAACACACAATAAAATGTTTGGAGGAAAGATTGCTGGGAGTGGGCCGTGGGGTGGTCGGCCGTGGTGGAGATGATGCCTGAAGGTGGAGGTGGACTAGGCTCGCGGCTGGCGGTGGGTCGCTGCAGGGGAGGATGGCGCGAGTGCTGTGGGAATGGTGGCCGAGGCCGGCAGAGACGACAGCCGCAATGACGGTGGAGATGGTCGTTTTTGCGGCCGCTCGGGTGGCCGTAGACCGAGGGGGGCGGAGAGGACGCAGGGCGGTTGACGCCTCTGCTGTCAGACGTCTTCGGTAGAGCGTGTGCGGCCGTGGGTTGTGGCAGAGGGGTGGTTGCAGAACGCGGTGGATGTACGATGCGACTCTGGAGGATGGGGCGGTTGTGGTGTCGTCTGCAGCGCTGACAGTGTTGGTGGATGGTAGGCGGGGCGACCCGTGCAGGCGTCGCGTGCGGGTGCGACTGTGGGTGGACTGCGCTTCTACTACGCCAGAAATAGGAGGGGGAAGGATAATAGGGAGTGCGGGGCGGCTGGTGTGGGACGACGGTGGGGCGGGTGACTACAATCCGGATGGGCTCCCGAAGGGAGGGGAGGAAGACGATGGACAATTGAGTGGAGGAAAGAAGGGGGGTCGAACAGAGAGAAGTGAGGAGGAGGAAGAAGGGCGACAATGGGGAGAAGGAAGGAAAGTGGTTGGGGATGTGGGAAGGGAACACGCTGGCGGCGGCGGTAGGTTTCTTGGGTCTCACACCCTCCCTCTCTCAGGGCACTCCTCACGAGAACATTAGGGCATCACCAAAAACATTCTTCATTATTCTATTTTCATCCCTACATTGAGGACAATAGGGTCCTTTTTTTTTCTTTTTCACTTGTTAAGAAATAGCATGGCAGAAAGCTTATAAATAAAAGATCTCTTCCTTAAGAAGTGCAAGATATCAGGTAATAGACCCAAAATAGCAGAAGGTTTGTCCTATCTGTTTCATTAGCGTGCAATGTGAATTTTTTTTCTAAAGTGCACATGAAATTTAAAGAGACTCTTAAATCAGTGTTCCTTGGCTAGATTAGATAGCTTTTCTATCATCCTTATCCCAGTATTTTCTATTCCAGAATTACTTGTAATGGAAGCATGAATCATGAAACTCAAAATGGGTTTTATTTGGTTTATTTTTGCTATTTTTTTAATGTTAGAATTTTTGAAATGAAGGCGCGGGCCTTACACCAGCACCAGCTATCTGGTCAGTTCCTTTACTCAGCTGAGGAATGAAGCAGAGGGACGAGCACAGGCTAGGAGGTCGGCCGCTACTCAGGGGTCAATGGGACCACCGCCGGCTCCAGACAGGGATGAGAGAGGGGAGGCAGAGAGTAGGAGAGAGGCGGGTGGTAGAGAGAGCTAGAGAGATTAACTTTGTACACTACCACCTGCATTTTTGTACACACATGCATATATGATTATAACTATGAAATGAATAGCATGTCTGTTACCTGAGTTTGTCCTTTTGTGCGCTTGTGTGCTTATGTCATTTGCTTCTCTTTACCCCTGCATTCCACACTTAGGCAAATAGATTAGTTTATCTGTCCAGCTTGGCCCCTTGCTTAATATGCAAGGGGATGTTTGTTTGACCTTGATAATGGGTCAAGGGGCCAAGCCTTTAATCAACTAAGGTAAATAATGAAGAATATAGGAAAATGTAACATGCAAGCAAGTAGATGTGTACTGAAAATAAAAGATGAACAAGCACCTTGCAATTAGGCAAATGATATTTTTATTTTTTATTTTTTTGGTTTTTTTTGCACGATGTAGCATACAGACCAAAAGACACTTCTGCTCGTTCACCATATTAAATTCATAATCATTCTTAAACAACTTAACAGAGGGTCAACATGCTCGAGTTATGTTGTCGCTTGGCATCTCGCACGGCACATCCTCCTAAGTTCATCTTTACCGCCCCTCGAGCTTTTGGTGCACTACGAAGGGAGAAGGAAGAAAATAATTGGGGTAGTTCATGAGGGGGTTTGGAAGGTTGGGAGACTTCCCTCCCTTACCCTATTGCTTGTTGGGATTTGGTCTATGGCTTAGGAAAATTTTTGTTGCCCTTGCCCTTTGGGAATGCATGCTTACGACCAGGGTTTTCCCTGCCGAGACTTTGCCCTCTTGACATACTTTTTATATTTTTTTTTATTTTATTTCGTGCATACTTACGACCATGATTTTCCCTACAAGGACTTTGCCCTCTTGACATGATCTTTTTTTTTTCACTTTGCTTTCCCTTTTGATTGGAATTGGCTTCACTTAGGCTTTTGGTAGATTTTTTTACTTTTGGGCCATAACTTCTACTGGCAGCGGGTAGGTTTGATGGTCTAGCCAAGACCTCGCTTCCCCCCTCGTGAACCAAAGAGAAGAAAACAGGTGACACCTTTCACTCTTGGTTTGGCTTTGACTTGCCTCAGATTTCATGCCATTTTGAGCTTAAGAGCTAAGCGTATTGTGTATGTCGGTATTGACCCAAAGTGAAACTATCTAGACTGAAGAATGAATTATAGATGTTAATATTTAAAGTCTCTCTCGGTCAGTGTACCACACCAGGCCTATGATTTTCTTTTTTTTTGAGACTTAGGGGTAGTATTTCTTAAGATATAAGCCATTCTAAGGGTGAGCCAATTCTTTCCCTCAGCATTAACTAGTTTATAAGCATTGTTAGGATAAACTTCTTTTATTACATAAGGCCCTTCCCAATTTGGTTAGAGTTTTGAACGAGATCCTCCTGATTTTATAAAAATTCTTTTGATTACCATCTCACCGGTTTTAAACTTTCTCTCAATTACCTTCTTTTGATAAAAACGTGAAAGCCTATTTTGATAAACATGCGCATGCTCAGCGGCGGCTAGACATTTTGTCATCTAAGAGCTCCAACTGAGCAAGGAGAGATTCATGACGCTTATCAATAGAATGTTCCTTATCCAATTGTACTCTAAGAGAAGGGATAAGAATCTCATAAGGGACTACCGCCTTCATTCCGTAAGTGAGAGCAAAAGGGGTTTACCCAGTGGGAGTACGAATGGAAGTGCGGTAGGCCCAAAGAGCTTCCACCAGTTTCTTTGGCCAATCTGTGAATTTATTAGCCTCACACGTCTTTTTGATGATTTTAATCAAAGTTTTGTTTGTTGCTTCTGCTTGACCATTGCCCTGCGGATAATAAGGAGATGAATGATGCAATGTAATGTTATACCTGTTGTAGAGGTCCTGAAGCTCCTGAGAGATGAATTATGCCTTGGAGAAGGTCGATAAACTTAAGGGTAAAGTGGAGGAGCCAAGCCAAAAGTCTGATCGGCGAGGTAAGAAGTAAGAACAATTCAGCATCACCTATAATTCTCGGGATAGTAGGAAGAGATCCCGGAATGGAAACGGCAAGGATGAACGCCAGAATAAGAAGGTCAAAGAAGAAGAAGATAAGCAAGTTCTGGCGGCTTGCTCGTTGTGTGATAAATTCAGTCATGCGGCCGAAGAATGTTGGAAGAGGTTAGGCGTATGCCTACATTGTGGAAGTCGGGAGCATCGTATGCCTGATTGTCCCTTGATGAAGGAGCAGCCATCCACGAGAAGTAATGGTGGACGGAAGCGGCAGGCTAGATTGAATGCCGTATTAGAGGATGAAGCAACAAAGGAAGGGGAGCTTATTGAAGGTACCATTCATATTCATTCTCATCCTACTTTTGTGTTATTTGATACTGGTGCTACTCATTCCTTTATTGCTAATTCCTTTGCAAGAACATTACCTACTACACCTGTTCCCTTACCATCGGATTTAACGATAGTTACTCCTTTAGGGTCGGGAACTGAACTGAATACCTACTTCCCCAATAGTGAAGTCACAGTAAAAGGGCATAATCTTCTCGCCAATTTAGTATGCCTTGACATGGAAGGGTATGATGCCATCCTAGTAGTGGATTGGCTTATTGACCACGACGCCTATATAGATTGCCGTAGTAGGATAATTTCTTTCCGAAAACCTAGTCTTCCCCGATTTTCCTTTCTTGGTATCAAGTATCGGAAGCACCCTGCCATAATTTCATCTCTTCACGCTTGCAAACTCATTTCGCAAGGGTGTGAAGCTTTCCTTGCCTTCGTAGTAGTTATCGAGTCTAAGGAAATCCAGTTAAATGAAATCCCTATAGTTAGGGAGTTTCCTGACATTTTTCCTTCTAACCTACCCGGCTTACTGCCCGAAAGGGAGGTTAGCTTCACCATTGAACTCACACCTGGAGTAGCACCAGTGTCAATAGCTCCTTACAGGATGTCCCCCACAGAATTGAAGGAGTTAAAGAAGCAACTTCAGGAGCTGCTAGAAAAAGGTTTCATTCGACCTTGCACATCTCCTTGGGGTGCACAGGTCCTATTTGTCAAGAAGAAGGATGGCTCTCTTAGATTATGCATTGATTACCGGCAGTTGAATCAACTTACCATCAAGAGCAAATACCCACTACCGCGTATTGATAAACTGTTTGACCAACTTTCGGGAGCAGAATATTTCTCCATGATTGACCTCGGGTCAGGTTATCATCAACTAAGGATAAGGAAGAAGACATTCATAAGACTACTTTGCAAAGCAGATATGGACATTATGAATTTGTGGTTATGCTGTTTGGTTTAACTAATGCACCTACTGCATTCATGCAACTGATGAATAATATGTTCTGACCTTATCTTGACCAATTTATAGTCATGTTCATTGACCAACTGATGATATCCTTATCTATTCGAAGACAAAGGAAGAACACGAGGAACATTTAAGGGTTGCTTTACAAACCTTACGGGAACACCAACTTTATGCTAAATTGAACAAATGTGAATTTTGGCTTAATGAGCTCTCTTTCCTTGGCCATGTAATTTCGAAAGAAGGCATTGCAGTAGATCCTTCCAAGATAGAAGCTGTGAAAAGCTGGAGCCGACTGAATACCATATCTGAAGTTCGAAGCATTATTGGTCTGGCTGGTTATTATAGGTGATTTATCAAAGATTTCTCTAAAATCACTGCTCCTTTAACAAGACTCACTAGGAAGGAAAATCCTTTCGAGTGGACAAGCGAACGTGAAGACAAATTTTTAGCTCTTAAAGAGCATCTCACCACGGCACATGTACTGGCATTGCCTGTTAAAGGTGGCAAATTCGAAGTTTATACTGATGCATCCAACATTGGCCTAGGTTGTGTACTTATGCAAAATGGTAAGGTGATCTTTTATGCTTCAAGACAATTGAAGCGGCATGAGGAGAATTATCCTATTCATGACTTGGAACTAGCTGTTGTCATATTTGCCTTGAAGATTTGACGTCACTACCTTTATGGAGAGAAATTCACGGTCTATTCTGACCACAAGAACTTGAAGTATCTATTCTCTCAGAAGGAGCTAAATATGAGGCAAAGGCGGTGGCTGGAGTATCTTAAAGACTTTAATTTTGCTATCCAATATCATCCTGGCAAGGCGAATGCTGTTGCCGATGCGCTCAGCAGGAAACCGATGGGAAAGTTATCAAGTCTTAGGAAAGGTATGACCAATCTTATTTCTAAATTTGCTTAGTTGAATTTAGATATTAATATGAAGAAAGAAGATAGCTTTACAGCCATTATCCAGACACAACCAACAATGATAGAAGATCTAGTCAAGCTGCAAGATAATGATCCTGTCACTATGTCGAGATCAATTGTCACAATAGGATAATTTCTTCCACAAACCCGACCTTCCAAAATTCTCTTTCTTTGGAATCAAATATAGGAAATACCCTTCTCTTTCTTTCACAAGGTTGTAAAACTTTTCTTACTTCTGTCATCATTATTGACTCCAAGGAAATCCTCATAGAAGAAATTCCTGTTGTAAAAGAATCCCCTAATGTTTTCCCCTCCGACTTACCTGATCTACCACCCAAAAGGGAGGTCAATTTTTCTATCGAACTTACACCTAGTGCAGCACCTGTGTCAAAGGCCCCTCACAGGGTGTCTCCCACGGAGCTCAAGGAGTTGAAAAAGCAACTTTAGGAGTTGCTAGAGAAAGGCTCCATTCGGCCTAGCACATCCCCCTGGGGTGCACCAGTCTTATTTATCAGGAAGAAGGATGGATCTCTCAAGCTATGTATAGATTACCGGTTGTTAAATCAACTCACCATCAAAAATAAGTACCCACTGTTGCATATTGATGAGCTATTCGACCAGATCTCCATTGCAGAGTATTTCTCCAAAATTGACCTCAGGTCTGGCTATCATCAATTGAAGATCAAGGGGGTGGATATTCACAAGATGGATTTCCGTAGTAGATACGGACATTATGAGTTTGTGGTTATGTCATTCGGGCAAACCAATGCCCATGCAACATTTATGCAACTCATGAACAATGCTTTCAGGCCGTATCTTGATCGATTTGTGGTTGTATTCATTGATGACATCCTTATATATTCCAAGATAAAGGAAGAACATGAGGAGCATCTGAGAATTACCTTGTAAATATTAAGGGAGCATTAACTTTATGCCAAGCTAAACAAATGTGACTTCTGGTTAAAGGAAGTTTCTTTGCTTGGTCATATTATGTCCAAAAAATGCATCGTTGTGGATCCTGCTAAGGTTGAAGCTGTCAAGAACTAGAGCCGACCAATGACTATATCAGAAATTAGAAGTTTCCTTGGTTTGGCTGGTTATTATTGGTGGTTTATCAAAGATTTTTTCAAAATCACCATCTCGCTAACAAGGCATACTAGAAAGGTGAATCTATGATTTTGATGATGGCAAACACAATGACTCATCTTGATTCTGCAATGATGATGCCATATATGTTGGTGCTGCATTGAAATATAATTGCATGTATTTATTATCTCTATCATAATTACATTATGGGTAGAAGTTAATGGCTGAATGTAATATGCTGAAAAGAACAGAAATTAGTTCTACAGACAGAACTGGGTTCAAACTGAAGAGAACAGAAATTAGTTCTGCAGATAGAACTGGGTTCAAAAGATGTTGACTCTAGAAGTCGACTCCCACTGGAAGGAGAGAAAGGCAGGTCGATGTACATTGCAGTTTAAGCTTAATCAGATCGATGTAGCTGAAGTCTTCATGTTATCAGGTCGATGCACCTGAAGAATCTCTTGCTGATCAGGTCAGTGCAGAGGCTACAGTTAAAGCAGTAAGGTCAGTGCAATGGCTACTGTTAAAGCAGTCAGGTCGGTGCAGTGATGCTGTTATACCTATCAGGTGGATGCAGCTGAAGAGGATATGCCTATCAGGTCGATGCAGCTGAACAAAACTTGGTGACATAAGGTCGATGCAAATATATCAGATCTAACAATAAGTTGAAGATGTTATGCCTATAAGGTCGATGTGGCTGAAGATGTTGCACCTATAAGATCGATGCAGCAGAAGTGTTTATGATTGTCAAGTCGATGCAGCTGAAGATGTTGCGTCAATAAGGTCGATGTAGTTGAAGATGTTATGACAATAAGGTCGATGCAGCTGAAGATGTTATGTCTATAAGGTCGATGCATCTTCATATACATAGAAAAGATAGGTCGATGCATACTAATGATGCTGCACTATAAGGTCAATGCATATTCATGCATTGAGAGAGTAAGGTCGATGCATATATGCATTTCAGTCTAGAAGGTCAGTGCATATAAATAAATTTTGCATTGAAAGGTCGATGCATAAAAGCCACTCATGTCTAGCAAGTTGATGCATCTTGTATCTACACTTGCATAAGGTTTGTGCAATAGTGTTGGCTAGTATCACTCAGGTCGAGGCACATGAACACTTCCATGCCAACAAGTCGATGCATCAAGAAACTCAAAGTGCTACATCTGTGAGGTGGTCAGTGCACCTTATACACAAGTTGAGGCAAAAGAACATAGCTTCAATTAACAAGGTCAGAGCACTCGTTAGATAGGTCGATGCATATTACATCTACACATGCATCAGGTCAATGTAGCAAGAAGAAATTGATAAGAGTTAGCTTACAGCCACATGCAATAAAGACAGCTGAAGCTAAATGCTTTCTTAAAAGATGGATTAGCAATATTCAGTGGTCCATTCCCAAATGACCCAAATTCAATGAAGAACCCCTTTTTTTGTTTTTGTTGTTTTTTTTTATGAATATGCATGCATGCACTAAATTACCTGAATTATTGACATAAATGCTCAATGGTTGAAGGGAAAACACTGGACGAGGATTTCATGGCTCCAAGTTCTGGCGGTGTACCTGGCATTGCCAGACTTTCAGCGAGAAAGACTAGCTACCATGGGATTCGTTGAGTTCCTCGGCATGGAGGTGATGAGATTGGACACCGATCTACTCTACGCCCTACACGACCGGTGGGACCCGGTGAGCTGGGCGCTTGTGTTTCCGTGGGGGCACATGATCCCTACATTAGAGGATGTGGCATAGATCACCGGGCTACAAGTGCACAGCGCGCCAGTTAGCGGTAGGACCTACGCAGACTATTGGGAGTTGGCCCAGAGGCTGCTGGGACTTGAGTTGCTGAGATCGGAGCGACACTCTTTGGTGCAACCAAGAGCATGCCTTCAGGAGAGCTTAGGCTAGCGAGGAGCTGGGATCACCGTGGGAGAGCTTCTAGAGTAGCACTTGGGGTGATTGACAGACCGAGCGCGACGGTGGGTAGCAGTGGGACCGGGACCCGAGGCAAATGTGGTCCATCGACAGTTCTTGATGCTATTCTTCGAGAAGCTACTATTTACGACCATAGGTGATATAGTGAGCTGCAAGCTCCTACCCCTGCTCGAGGAGGTAGACAGAGTAGGCGAGTACGCATGGGGCGTGGCCGTGCTGGCATTCCTATTCGACACACTCAACGCCACCAGCCTGCAGACGATGCTCGGCGGGTTTTCCCCACTACTTCAGGTAAGACTCGACTTCTAAATGTTGTACAATTGCCATGACTGCATAAATGCTATATGCTGACGCTTGATGTATAAAATACAAGTATGGGCCTACCTGTACCTACCCATACTGGGGAGAGGGACAGAGGTGCACCCCGATCGAGTGCCCATCACGAGGCGATGGATGGCGGTGCGGGAGACAGGCTCGCTAAGACGCCATGTGCAGACGATCCAGGATGACATCGATGCGCTACCCTATGCATCAGTAAGACCTAAATTTGAACTTTTGCAAATGCAACTATATGCTTCGACCCTAATGTAATCTGCCACCACTTTATAGGTCTGATGGACTCCGTACTAGGGCGAGGGACACGAGAGCCAACCATGGGTGGTGGTAGCCCTAGCCTATGCAGGACGTGACATCTGGCTACATTGCATGAACGTGGTCGAGCCGCTGCACTACTGACTAATCATGAGGACCGTGGGCGTCCACCAGCCAGAGGTGGAGTTCCCTACACAAGAGAGACCGGAGGAGCGTGTGGGATGACACTCACGCAGACAGGCCATGGAGATCGATTGGATTACCTAGGCGCCAGACCAGATTGGAGACTGGGCCCAGCAAGGGCGAGTGGTACGAGCCCGAGCCACCAACGACGAGGCTTATTTGACCGCTTACGCATGACGTTACAGGGACCAGGTCTTCCGTGGCACCCGACGGCCAGTACGACTCTTAAACTTATGCTATCTGATATGCTCATGATTACAATGCACTAATGCTTGACATTCTACACGCAGCTTGATCCCCAAGGATGGATCGCAGAGCTTCAGGGGTTACTCCACTCCATGGTCTAGTAGTGGGATGAGCTCCAGCACTCCTTGGACCACCTGGTAAGCTTTATTCAACCTCAGACCTAAAATACCATGCTATGCTTATGAGACTGACATGCTCGTGTATGCAGCATGCCGAGGGAGCTCAGCGTTAGGGACCCGATGCACTGACGTCTTCCTCTCAGCCACCAGCAGATCTGGTTGGGCGAGACCCGGACTTCGCGTAAGTAGTGGCGCGAGCTGAGGAGGCCGAGATGGCACTTGCCGAGAGGGTAAGCAAATAGTTGTACTTGCCCTTTGAATTATGATTACGAATGTAAATGACTGGCCATGATGAGTGTATGTGTAGGTGAGAGAGCTAGCGGCAGCGCTGAGTGAGGCCACTCAGCAGAGGGAGGAGGTTGAGCAGTCTCGGGTAGAGGCAGAGCACTCTCGTGCCGAGGCAACGGAGGCAGACCGATACCATGCCGAGGTAGAGCGCTCCCGCATAGAGGTGGCGGAGCTGAGGGGAGAGGTGCGGGCACTGAAGGAGGGCCTGCGACTACTGAGCAGGAGGTCGGAGCATAGCTAGAGCTAGAGTGTTGCGCACAACAGTGCGTACAGAGGCTATTTCACCAGCTCCTCCAGCCGTCAGAGCAATGAGGACGAGGAGTGATGCCGATGACAGTGCAAGGAGGGGAGCATGGCCATGGATCCACCGAAGAAGAGACATGAGGTGTCACGCCCCGAGTGCGGAAGATTACCCGGGGGTGTCGTGACGAGTCTATATCATTCATGTCAATCAGAGCGTAGTGCATTCAACACAAAGATCCTGTCAACGACGACCTTGGCATCACTCCATGATGATGGTGACCCATACACTCACGACAGCAGGGCCACCCCAGTCCCAGTACCAGTTCCCAGTCCCAGCATCATGGCTTCAAGGCCTCTACAGGCCAACCACCCAGTCCCAGTCCTAGCATCGTCACTTCAACGCCTTTACAGGCCAGCCACCCCAGTCCCAGTACCAGTTCCCAGTCCCAGCATCGTGGCTTCGACGCCTCTACAGGATAGCCACGCAGTCCCAGTCCCAGCATCGTGACTTTAACGCCTTTACAGGCTAGCCACCCCAGTCCCAGTACCAGTTCCCAGTCCCAGCATCGTGGCTTCAATGCCTCTACAGGCCAGCCACCCTAGTCCCAATACCATTTCCTAGTCCCAGCACCGTGACTTCAATGCCTCTATAGGCCAGCCACCCAGTCCCAGTCCCAGTATCGTGGCTTCAACGTCTTTACAGGCCAGCCACCCCAGTCCCAGTACTAGCCTGGTCCCAGCATCGTGGCTTCAACTCCTCTACAGGCCAGCCACCTCAGTCCCAGCACCAGTCCCAGTCCCAGCATTATGCTTACAATGCCTTTACAAGCTAGCTGCTTAGTTCTAGCACCAGTTACCAGCTCCCACGTCGCGGCTACAATGCTCCCATTGGCCAGCCGCTCGGTCCCAATACCGGTCTTCATCTCCAGCCTCGCGGCTACAACACCTTCCTTGGCCAGTCGCTTGGTCCCAGTACCAGTCTTCGTCTTTAGCCTCGTGACTACAACGCCTTCCTAGGCCAACCGCTCGGTTCCAGTGCCAATTATCAGTCCAATAATCCAGCCATGACACATCCGTGAGCTAGTCACCCAGACTCAGTACCAGTGTCCAGCTCCGGCCTTTTGACTACAATCCCTTCATGGGTCAGTCAGCCAGTTCCAGTCCATAATCCCAAGCCGTTGGCCGTCATACCCCCTAGGGTCATCCGACCATCACGGCCCCAGCTTCTTAACCCAATATGAATTACATTTTCGGCTAACAACATGAAGACAACCAGTACCCTGGTGTCGATTCATAACTGACGCATTCCAGAACCAATCCCCAGCCCTAACCCCGTAGGTCACCTTATCCTAACGCAGTACATATTAGAGAAGAATGAAGCAGACTAACAGTAAGTGGTCGCCAGTCCCCGCATTCAACACCGTTCCATGGAACAAGAAGTGGAGCAACTCAGCAAATAGCAATACCAAAATCTGGAATTTGTCATTAACACTCTGTAAAAGGGAGCCCAAGACATGCCCTTGGGGTAATAAAAAGATGTACAGTCTGGATAACAAAAAGGGGGATGGGAAGTGATACAATCATGGCCTAGCCTCGCTCCCCTCCAGCTCCGCCAAGCGGGACCCCGCAGCCGCCAGCTCCACCTCCCAGGTCGATGCAAGCTGAATGCTGGCCTTGGTTCTGGTGTCGAAAGCCCGCCACTCGACCTCAGCGAGCTCCACGACTCACCGCTGCTCTTGTAAGGCCTTTTGCAAGGCCTCAACTCTGCTCATTGCCTCGCTCAGCTGTTGGCACGGTCTTGAGCAAGAGACACGGCTGCGTCGGCAAGCCTCCTCTGCTCGGCCGCCGCTGAAGAGAGCTGAGCACACTGCTCCTGCGCCTCCCGGATGGCCGCCAGTCACTGTGCCTACTACTCTTGAGCCGCCAGAAGCCGCAGGTACTCCCCCCAGATGTCGGCTAGGCCAAACATCCAGAACTCGCGAGGGAATCCAAGGCCGTGGTAGCCTTGCATGCAGTCCCTCAGTCGTTGCCGAAGCTCCTCTGGAGAAGGTAGGGGATCACCTCCTACGTAACCCCGGGCCCCCTGGAGTAAGGCCGCACCTACACTGGCATCCATTAGCGGCTCCGGTGGTGAAACAGACGTAGGCCACTCAATCCCCAGCTCTACGGGGGAGTGACCCACCTCAGCCAGCAAACTGGAAGAACCTGCACAACCCCACCAAACACAAAATGGGTTAGCAACGTTCGGGACTTCCCTATGACAAGACAAGGTAAAAAACCTAAAAAAAGGTCCTAACTCTCACCTAGTGTGGCTCCTGCCGTGCCTGCAGCATCCCCGTTCGGGCTCGGTGAGGGTAACCTCTCCTCCACCTCGGTAGTATCCCCTGCTGGAGTCTGAGAGGGTAGAGGCTCCCCTGTAATCCGATCGTCCTCAGTGGCCATGGGGGAGATGAAGGGCTCTCCCAGATCCTCCTCGACAGGAGCAGGCACGTGCTCCTCCTCAGACTCCAGGCTTGGACATAACATAAAATGTCAGTACCCTGCCATAAACTCTGCATCGAAGCCAATGAGGAGGAGAGAAGGAGCTATATATACCTTCCAATGTCACCTCCATCTTGGCGCCCCCGACAGAAGAGGCCTCGGAGGAAGGGTGCACCGCCGGCCTTGCTCCTACATCAGGACAAGGGTAAAAGTGGCTGTAACCCGATTGTGGCGAAAATCCAAAAGGGCGCTGCAGGCAAAATTGGGTATCCCACCACGTGAGAACCCAAAAGGGCACCTGGGCAAAAGCAAGAGGGGGCTGGCTTCGGTGAAAACTCAAAAGGGCGCTTGAGCCAATAATGTGGTAATTTAAAAGTCCCTCTTGACCCTCACCCTAATGAAACTCTGAAAAGGATGATCATCACAAGTCCTGCTGGAGAGCCTTTCTCTACAAACTTACATTGACCCATATCATCATTGGCAAGATCGGTCAGCATCCCCTTAACTTGGGCCTTTCATCTTTGTTAACGAATAAACTTTCATTGCTTCGACATTTAACCAATGTCGACCCGTGTTTAACCCTTTTCATCATCGGCAAGACCGGTCAACATCTCCCTCAACTTGGACCTTTCATCCTTGTTGATGAATATAACTTTACTTCGGCATTTAACCGATGTCGATGAACAAACTAGTGTTCGACCCTTGTCACCATCGACAAGACCGGTCGACATTTCCCTTAACTTGGACCTTTCATCATCGTTAATGAATATACCTTTGCTTCGACATTTGATCAATGTCGATGAACAAACCAGTGTTTAACCTTTGTCATCATCAGCAAGACCGGTCAACATTTCCCTTAACTTGGACCTTTCGTCCTCGTTAATGAATATACCTTTGCTTTGGCATTTGATCAATGTCGATGAACAAACCAGTGTTCGACCCTTGTCATCATCGACAAGACCGGTAGACATTTCCCTTAACTTGGACCTTTCATCCTCGTTAATGAATATACCTTTACTTCGGCATTTAACTGATGTCGATGAACAAACCAGTGTTTGACCCTTGTCATCATCGGCAATGCCGGTCGACATTTCCCTTAACTTGGACCTTTCGTCCTTGTTAATGAATATACCTTTGCTTCGACATTTGATCAATGTCGATGAACAAACCAGTGTTCGACCCTTGTTATCATTGGCAAGACCGGTCGACATTTTCCTTAACTTAGACCTTCTATCCTCGTTAATGAATATACCTTTGCTTCTGATGCGGGACGGATTGAGGGACCGACTCTAGGTGATGCGAACCTCAGATTCTAGGTGGAGACGCGACCAGTGACACTTGGACACTAGAGACGCCTTGGCCCGACACTAAGAGTTCCTATGGGCTATATGTCGCTAGCAGAAACGCAAGCTCACTCGTCGTCCCAAGCGAGGGATAGCGTGGATCCGCGCGGTTGAGAAATCGATAGAGTCAAGGGTGGTCGACTCACTTCCGTGCTCAGATCGAGTCACGGGATGGGTCACTCTCTCACTCACAGTGGTGACATGGACTCACGGGCTAGGATCCTATCACACTCACAGCGGCATATGACCTTATACTAGCTACGCAAAATAACGCCAAGAAGTTAGACCGTTACCTCCACGCTCCCGGCATGGGGAAGACGACCCCGGCCAAATCCATACTCCTAGTTAACAAAGATTACAACGGTACAAATGTTTCGACCCACTCCATGCAAGGAGGTAATAGGTCACTTGTGGGGCCCGAGAGTAACGGGAAGTGGGTTGATGGGCACCATCTTGATGTCGCTCCAACGGTGCCGAAACCCACATTTTGGTGCTGTCTGGATGACTCGATCAGTGGGTCCGTGGGGCCCACGTGCTGCTCAGTCCTACGCACCTGACGGGGTGGGTCCTGCTATAATGGTGGCACCTGGTGGCTCACTTCCCTGGATGGTGACCGGGCTGGAACACCGGTTGGAGGCCGGGCGGCTCCGATCGCCAAGCATTGGAGCTTGCTGCCCCGGACCAGAAGCTTCTATTTTTCAGCGTGCGGTCCGGCGAGATCCATCGCTGCGATATGCCATGATGTCGGATTGACACGAAACCAGTGCCGTTGGAAAGCTCTCTTGAAATCCTTCGACCCTCTGTGATCCAGAAAATTCGTTGGCACCGTACTTCTGATGGGGGATTTTAGAACCGAATTGGCCCCGATTTCAGATCTAGCCAGGCAGAAGTGAAATTTCTTGAGAGTTGGCATTGAACGCAATGTAGACCTCCGATCCAGGTGTTGAGATCATCATGGAAGTTGTAGAAGGGAGAGAGAGGAAGACGGGGATATTTTTTAAAAAAGGTTTAGTGGTGATTTGATTAGTCAAAAGTATTTTCTACTGATGGGTGGTCGGATCTGGACAGTGGTAGACACAACTAATTTGGGATCTTAGAGGAATTTTTAGAAAATATAAACGAACTTATAAATTCACAATAAAATTCGTGGACGATGGATTGACATAACTCCCAGTAAAAATGTCAGCTCATTTGGACATGGGGAAGGTGAGTTCATTGGCGGACTTGTAGGTTGCTGTGTTTCCAACATACAAATGAAGATATTTGAATCAACATAAAGACTCTATTTTTAACAAGTGGTTACAAGTTATTCTCTCTATATATGTATGTTTATTTATTCTGATCATTATATCTTATTTGAATTATTTCTTATTATATTACGTTATAGAATCGGATCGGACCATATATTAATATTATAATGATATCACGGTTCAAATCGATTCGAACCAACGGTCAAATCGGTTCGAACCGAATCAGCTCCTTGTCCGATTCAGATAACGATCCGATTCTGATAATACTGGCCCAGATATTTCAGGTTGGAGCACACAGAAATGTGTATGCACAGGGAAGAATTTAGAGAGAGAGAGACACACACACACACACACACATAAACGGAACTGTGCATGTCCCGTGAAAGACCCACTCTGTGGAGCGGTGTGAGACATCCAACCGAAGCTCCAAGAATGTGTGCCAAGCTTGGAAGCTTTCCCACCGTGGCGGGTCTACCTCAAGAAGCTTGTAGTGGCTTCCTCCGGTAAGCAAACAACTGCACTTGAATGCCTCACATGCTTTTAGATTAGAGACAACCGCCACCCCTGGTATCAACACGACGAGATAGAGCTCCGCGCTGGTCCACCAATGGTCTGTGTGTGTCCTGTGGGCTGTGGGCATTCCAATTCCTTCCACACCAGCAGAGCAGCACGCAGACATGCAGGGGGAGGGAGGAGACTGAGCACGGTGGTGTCCCGGGCAGTAAATGCAGGGAATACGGATGGCGCGCAGGTCACGGGGAACAAGTTCTTTTTTGTGGAGCACGAAAAGGGTCCATTGCCACCCCCATATGTTTATTAGGGTAAATTCGAACCAGGGGAAGGGGGGTGGTGGGAGTGGAGGCCAATAAATAATAATACCTCCTCCCCTCCCCTCCTCCCATGGTGTTGTGAAATAATAAGAAACCTGAACAGCTCACTTAAAAAAGGCTGCTGCAATCATGTCACTGTTCGCTTTCTTTTTGAAAAATCTTACTCTGGAGTGAAGCATTCGCCTGCAACCAACCCGGCAGCCCCTCAGGAGGGAGGGGAGGGGGTGGCTGGCTCTGCATCCCACCGGCAACAGTAGCTGCTGCACGGTGGAAAAGGCTGCCCTAATGGGCAATTTGAACTTGGAAAACAGTAATCACCATGCGACCTCGTAGTTTAGTCCACGTTGAGGCCTCCACTGTGCAAAGGTGAACGCTGAACAGGGTGATTAAGTGACAAATGGGACATGATTCATTTAAGTTTAGGAACATGACATATCGCCAAACAGATCAACATGCAGGTGACCCAGGTAGAGAGAGAGGGAGAGAGCAGCAAGAAGAGCCCGGAGGGGATGGCTCCCAAAGCAAAGGAGAGGCAGGTGGGAACAAGCAGAGGGGACAAAAAGGAACCAACAGCAGCCGGGACAACAAACATAGCTTCCTGCTGCTGCAACAGGAGTGGGAAACTCCGCCGAAGGAAGCTGAGTCCAGCAGCGGAAGAAGAAGGACCGGGCCCCTCCCTCCCCAACAAATGTGCAAAGTGTAGTATCAAACGCAGCAAAGTAGTGTCCGTAATGTGTGGACACACACACACAAACACCATCCGCGTTGTTTTGAAGCTAACCCAGATGAAACCAGTGTAGTAAAAAGAAATCCATACGAATGCTCCTGATGAACCATTCATTGCACATACAACACATTCACATCGGCATACGCTGCTTCCTATGTGTGTTTGTCCACTGAGGGGATGCGTGGTACGCGGCATAATATATGGCGGAAAAGGTTGGGGAAACAGTCTGGAAGCAAAGCTGGGGACAGGACATGGCCAAACCTGGAACACCCATCGACCCAGGGGACAAAATGATGGCCTGACATTAATGTATGCACACTAATCAGCTGTTACAGCAAGCGATTTGTAACCTCGCAGTGGTCGCAGAGCAACGAATTCCCAGAAACACAGAAGAAAATAACAGCCTTTTGGATGCAATTAAGCGAAGAAGAAGAAGAAAAAACGAAGAAGAAGAATTTGCAGTGGGCATGTAGCAGTGATGGAAGAGGTAGAAGGGGAGGAACAGAGAGAAAAAGGACACCCAGGTATCAGGCTTCACACACCGATTCCAATCAGAATGGGGGATGTGAAGAACAGGGTTACGGAAATCTCCCCTACCTCTCGTCGGACCACTAGGCAAAGTGCTCAATTTGCTCGCTTCGCAGCATCCAATTGCGGAACCCAGGAGCTGAACTCCAACTCGAGCTCTACTACTGCTCCGCATCGAAGACCGCAGATATCGCCGCTTCCTCGTCCATTGGAGCTGGTAGATTGAGATCTATTAAGCTTTCCCCAGCAAACTTCTTGGTAAAGTTGGAGCCATCGGGTGAAGCACCGCCCGCAGCACCGGCAGCGGTTGTGGTGGCAGCAGCATCGCTTGAAGCAGCAGCATTAGAAGGAAGTAGCAGAATAGGATTGGTGGTGGTGCTGGAGCTGTACGCAAGATGGGATCTTTTGTGGCCACCCAAGGCCTGGCCGGAGCCGAAGACTCTGAAGCAAACAGGGCACTCGTGGACCCTCCGGTCCACGGAGCCCGCCGGTGGGACGGCGTTCACCTCCGAGTCGGCGTCGTGGATCTGATGTCGGATGTGGCGATCGCCATTCTCGTATTTCTCCTCCCTCTCCTCCTTGAAGGCAATCTCGACGTGGGCGTGGGCGGGGAAGCCCACCGCCGGAAGCACCCCCGCGCATGGCCTGGCGTTCTTGTGGCTCGCACGGTGGCCGCCCAAAGCCTGGTACGATCGGAACACCTTGCCGCAGGTGCCGCACTGGTACCTCCTCCGACCTCCCCTCCGGGATCTGACGACGGCGGCGCGCTCCTCCTCTGACCCGCCGTCGAACCGCTGCCCCTCCTCCTCCTCGTCCTCTTCCACACCCGCCACGTCGCCCCCGCGGGCCTTCTTCTGCTTGGCCGCGACGGTGGAGGAGTCGGTGGTGGTCCAAACATCGCGCGAAAGCATCATGAGGCAGCGGGCGACGTCCTCCTCCGGGGTGGTGTCGGAGACGGAGCTGACGGGCTCCGGCTCGAAGGAGGGCTCGGGCCTGGGAGGCGGCGGCAGCTGTGGGGCGTGGCACCGGCGGCGGCGGCAGGATCGGCGGCGGAGGGGGGGCGGCTTCGACGACTCCGTCTCGCTCTCCCGGTCCTGGAGGACGACCGAGGAGCCGGCGACGGCGCCAGCGCCGTAGTCTGCAGCGGCGAAGGTGGAGGAGAACTCCGGATCCACAAGGCGGTAGCTTTTCCGGGGGTTCTCGCGCAGCCCATAGTAGGCGAGCTGCTTAGCTTCTCCGCCACCTCCCATGCCCGCCTCTGCCGCCGCCTCCTGGTCCGCTACTACCTCTGCTTCACGCTCGGCCACTCCCTGGTCGCCATGGGAGGCCGACGAGGAAGACGACGGTGAGGGGGAGAAGTCCTGGAGCTGGGCCTTCACGGCGGCCATGGTCGCGGACGCGACGTGGGAGCGCATGTGGCCCCCCAGGGCCCGCCCGTTGGAGAATCGGCGGAAGCAGAGCTTGCAAGTGTGCCGGTCCATCGCCTGAGCTTGCTGCAGAGAGCTCTGTGCAGAGCTCTGCTCCTGCTCTAGTATCCTCCCCTCTCTCCTTCTCTCCCTCTTTCTCTCTCTCTCTCTCTCTCTAATAAGACCAAATTTAATAGACTGGAAATGAAGGTAGGAGGTTCAGTCAATTTTGGAGGGAAAAATAAAGGTAAGATTATTGGTGCAGGAATAGTTGGTAAGTCTCCTTCCAATGTAATTGAAAGAGTTTTGCTGGTAGAAGGTCTTCAACATAACCTGCTTAGCATCAGTCAGCTATGTGACAAGGGTCACAGAGTGGTTTTTGACAATAATGCTTGCAAAATCTTTGAAATAAATTCAGACAAAATCATGTTCTTAGGACATAGGGTGAATAATGTCTACATTGTAGACCTTAATGAAAATTCTGAATCAAATCTCTGTTTATCTGTTGATGTAGTTAATAATGCCTTCAACTGGCATAGACGGTTAGGCCATGCTAGTTACAGTACCTTAGATAAATTGGTTAAATTTGATCTGGTTAGAGGTTTACCTAAAATAAAGTTCAACACAAATTCAAAAATTTGTGATGCCTATTCTCTGGGTAAACAAACCTGGATGTCTTTTAAGCTGAGATCTGTGCCTCTTTCCTCTAGACCAATGGAATTACTGCATATGGATCTGTTTGGTCCTACTAGAACTCTAAGTCTGAATGGCAAGATGTTTGGTTTCGTAATTATTGATGATCTTTCTAGATTCTCCTGGATTTTCTTCTTAGCTAATAAAAATGATGCATTTCATAAATTTAAACTATTTTTCAATAAGGTCAAACAAGAAGGGAATCATAAAATCTGCTCAATACAGTCTGACCATGGAGGTGAATTTGAAAACTCCATGTTTTCTGATTTCTGTGAAAATGAGGGACTAATTCATAAATTATCTTCTCCCAGGACACTTGAGCAGAGTGGAATTGTGGAGAGGAGGAACCGAACCATTGTGGAGATGGCCCGGACCATGCTGATCGAAAGTCAATTACCAAGAAAGTTCTGGGCAGAAGCGGCCAACACAACATGCTACATTCTCAACAGGGCCATGGTAAGACCGGTACATAGGAAAACCCCCTATGAGCTCTTGAAAGGTAAGAGACCTAATCTAGCTCATTTCAAAATTTTTGGCTCCAAGTGTTTCATACACAATAATGACAAAAAGGACTTAGATAAGTTTGAAGCCAAAAGTAATCCTGGAATATTTTTAGGATACTCTGAAGTGTCTAGAGCATATAGGGTTTTCAACATTACGCATCAAACTGTTGAAGAATCTCCACATGTCATCTTTGATAAAACAAGAATTGCTACTAAGTTTGAAAATGATGACAGGGACCCCGAACATGATGGAGAATTCTTAGAAAACAACCAAGAAGAGACGACTCAGCCAAATAATGAACCAATAGCTCCAAATCAAGTAAGGTCAACTGAAATAGGTGAGTCTTCAATCAATGTTAGATTTCTGAAAGACCACCTTGTTCAAAACATCATAGGTGACGCGGGACGAACCCAGTCAAGACACTGGGACCTAAAGCCAACAAACAATGAGCACAAATGTCTAAGCGACAAGGCAAACACTCACGCGTGTAGCGGACTCCACACGGGACTCGTAGTGATGGCTAGGCTACCATTGTCAACTAGAATCCTATCTATGTTACAATGGTTTATTGTAGCCGAGACAACGAGGGCATCATCGTGTGGAGTGTTCTAGGTCTTGGTCTAAGAATACCAGGGCTTGTGGTTCACTAGGCGTGGCTTTGGGGGGCTCGGAAGCTCGACTTGCTCGCTCGGCATGACGTTTCCTTCCTCGGCTGCTATCTCTGCCTGATACAGCTCCTTCGGCAATGACATTAATGTGGACCCCGCGGGGGGCATTGTCGATCTCCTCTGGGGAGCCTCGGTCTTCCTTGTGCCCAGACACATATCGGGATAGGTGTCCCTGGTGGACGAGGCACTCGAGCTTGTCCTGGAGCTGGTGGCAATCGCCTGTGTGATGCCCATGGTCGCTATAGAACAGGCAGTGCTTGTTGCGATTGTGGTGCTTTGCCTTCATAGGCTCGGGCTGGCGGAGGAGACCCGAGCCTTTAATGTCTTCGTAAATCTCGTATATCGGAGCAGTTAAGGGAGTGTACCATTCGTATCTCCGAGACGGCTCCTTGTGCTCTCTGTCTCGATTCTGCCTTTTCCCTTGGCCTGAGCTTGGCTCGGACGCCCGCTTCTTGTCTCCCTCCCGACCTAAGTCGATTGCACCTCAGCCTGCGCTGAGGACCTCTTCGCACTCAGCATGCCGTAGAGCCAAGGTCACAAGCTCGGCGAGGGTCGAGGGAGGGTGGAGGACGAGTTCGCGATGGAGGTTCTCGTCGTGGGTGCCCCCAGTTAGGGCGGTTATGGCCGAGGCTACATCTAGGCAGGGGATTCTCAGGACTTCCGATTTAAGTCGGTTGATATAAGCCCGGAGCCTCTCCCCTTGTTCTTGTTTGAGAGCCAACAACCCCGCCACCGACCTGGGGGGGGGAACATTACCCATAAAACTCTCTTTGAACACTCGCCCAAGCTGCTTTAAGTCCCGGATGGATCTGGGGGCGAGGGACCGGAACCATGCCTAAGCACCCTAGACCAGGGTGGTCACGAATGTTCGGCACTTAATGACATCGGATGCCCCATGAAGAGTCATCGGGGCATCGAAACTATCGAAGTGATCGACCGGGTCTCCCTGGCCGTCGTACGACTTGAAGGTCAGGAGGGAGATCCTGGGGGAGATCTCTGCCTTCAAGATGTAGTCGGAGAATTGGGATTTCTCCTCATCCTCCCCAGGAGAGGTCTTCTGCAGGGCGTGAAGGGCGCGCTCCTGCTCTGGGAAACGCCTCTCGAAGTCTCGCAGTCGGAGGGACAACTCCAGATGTCGCTGGGTCGAGGGGCTAGGGGGGCGGACCTAGAGGCTGCCCTGGCACCCCTCGGGGGCTTCAGTCTCCTTGAACGGGTGACGCGCTCCAGGCCTCTCCCTCCTCGGGGTTGAGGAAGCTTCCTGCTCTGGGGGAGGGGCTTGTGAAGGTCCGCCTGACCTATTGCGAATAAGCTACTATCCCCGGAGGGTGAAACGGCCTCCAGCGGTTCGCTGGGAGGTGTTGTCGAGGGGGGGGGCTTTCCTGGAGGCACGACTTTTCCTCCCTGGCCACCTAGGTCCTCATGAGATCCACGAGGACGTCCAGCTTCACGTTGAGGGTTTGGAAGGTGTCAGCGCTCCCACTGGGTGGTTGTCCTATCGCGTGGGTGGGGGTTGCTCGTTGGCGGGGTTGCTGGCGTTAGAGAGCGAGTTTTCGGTGGCTTGGGAAGGTGCTTCTCCCACCGCCACCATGGCCTTTCCCATGTCGCCGTCAGGCCTCTTCCCATAGCTTCTTCGCACCATGCTGGCTCTTTGGCCATTTCCCACAGACGGCGCCAGATGAAGAGGCGTGATCTCACGTGGGTCCTGAGCCGGAGAAGATGACCCTGAAGTGTAGACTGCAAGAAAGGGAAACTGATCAGGGGACCCAAGGATGGTTCCCTGGGGAAAACCCTCTGATGCCTAAGTCAGCGGACTAGTAAAGCTATGGTGAGAAGCTATGAAGGGAAGATGACGAAGATGCACGAGATCCCTCTCTACCAAAAGGGGTGAGGTGGTTCCTGCTTAGGGGGGTTTAGGCGTGCAATGCCTTACCTTTCGCTGGAGGGTTTATCAAGTTTAAATAGTACGCCAGCTTCATGAGCCTGGCAAGCAGAGGAGTTCTAGGAGGGGGTTACATCCTTGACGTGGGCTCTTTAAAGCCTGAGGACTCTTGGCATCCCTTATCCTTATAACCTTCTGATATTCGAGGACTCTCAGAGGCGGGTTAGATAAGCGTTCATCGGTCGGCCCAAGCATGAAGCGCCGGCTCCTATCCGAGTTGTTGGATCTCCTAGTTGATTTTGCTTACTATGTTTTAATCTCGTGTGTATGTGTCCTTTTGAAAGTCATTGAATGCTAATCAACATGTTTCAATGTGTTCTTCATTGTTCAAAAGAAGGCCGAGATAGGTTGACTTAGCACGCGGGGATTCCAGGGGTATTGAAATAAAGGTGGAAAGAACGATAGGAACGCACTGGAGGGAGTGACGTATGGTTAATCGTTCTGGAAAACTGGAACAAGGATGGCTGGATTGAATGCGAGCGTGCCAGTCGATTTCTTGACGATCACCTGTGGAACCAAATGTTTCACTGGGGATGCGTCGCCAGGACGTGGCACGTGTGCTCGGGAGATGGGCAACACGTAGAGAGTAGGAGGTTCCACAAGTACGAGTGCATAGGCGACTGTGGGGAGTCATGTATTGGATGTCTTTCCCCACCGACCGCAAGCAGTCGGTGTTTATTTTACATCGAGCGGAGCCTGAACACCTTTATTTCTACTGTCGAAGAGAGAGTCAGGGACCCTGGACGTCACGATGTCGGGAGGGCTAGTCTATGCAACAGCGATAGGGCAACAGCAACACAGCAGAGATAGCTGGGGGCAAGGAGATTGGTCCGAGCAAGGATGGGGATCCACTCCCTAACTGGATTACATGACTTAGATGCCGTGAAGGGCATTTATATGGGGGCGTGAGAGCCCAATTACAAGTGTTTGCAAGCCCCAGGACAATTCCGTCATTTGTGACGGTCCCCAGGTCATTGTGTTATTGTGTGGGCAATTCCGTATTCGCACATAGAGTCCGTCAGGGGACTTGTGGCTTAGCAGGGTGCCGCCCGAGGGGCATCAAAGTGCATCCCCGACATGAAACAGTGTCAAGGTCGGGGTAGTAGGGGTGCCTTAGGCACCATTATGCTGGAGTAGTTGGCATCACCACGGCCGAAGTGACTGAATGACGTAGGTGCCACTTGTCACTGGAGTGGTCGGGCGCCATTAAAACTTGAGTGGTTGAATGGCGTGAGCATCCCTATGACTGGAGCGACCAAAAGCCACTGAGCTCAGGATTGTCAGGTGCCGTGGGCCCTGGTGGGACTGGAGTTGTTGAGCGATCGGGCGTCGCGGATCCCGATGTGACTGAAGTGACTGGTAGTCAGGTGCCGGGGGCACTGTTGTGGCTGAAGTGGCTGGCAGTCAGGTGCCGGGGGCACCGTTGTGGTTGAAGTGGCTGGTAGTCAGGTGCCGAGGGCACCATTGTGACTAAAGTGGTTGGCAGTCAGTTGCCAGGGGCACCGTTGTGACTAAGTTGTTGAGCGATCGGGTGTCGGGGGCACCGTTGTGGCTGGTAGTCGGGTGCCGGGGGCACCGTTGTGACTGAAGTGCTTGAAAGTCGGGTGCCGGGGGCACCGTTGTGACTGAAGTGGCTGGCAGTCGGGTGTCGGGGGCACCGTTGTGGCTAAAGTGGCTGGCAGTCAGGTGCCGGGGGCACCGTTGTGACTGTAGTTGATGACAGTCGGGTGCCGGGGGCACCGTTGTGACTGGAGTGGATGGCAGTCGGGTGCCCGGGGGACCGTTGTGACTGGAGTGCTTGACAGTCGGGCGCTGGGGGCACCGTTGTGACTGAAGTGGCTGGCAGTCGGGTGTCAGGGGCACCATTGTGACTGAAGTGCCTGGCAGTCGGGTGCCGGGGGCACCGTTGTGACTGAGTGCTCGACAGTCGGGTGCCGGGGGCACCATTGTGGCTGGAGTGCTTAACAGTCGGGTGTCGAGGGCACCATTGTGACCGTAGTTAATGGGTACCATTGGACCTTGATCCATGTGCTCGGGGCCTGTTGATGGAGGTAGGGGCCTATCACTTCATCTTACGCCGGGACTTATGAAGTATGCCCATTGTCTGGGTAACAGCACCGAGGGCACACTTATCGAGGTAGAGAGGCAGGCTGGGTGCTTCGATTGAGCCATGTCTGATGGTACTTGATCATTGCGATAAAGACTGGGTATGGGGCTCTCATCACTCAATGACTGTATCAAGCACGAACATCGAGGTAGAGATGAGGCAGGGCGCCTCGATCGAGCAACGTTGGATAGTGCACGATCGTTGAGGCAGGGACTAGGCAGGGCACTCTCATGAAGCGACATCCAGGTCATGCACAAACATCGAGGTGGGGCCAAGCGGGCTGTCCCTATCGAGCAATGTTTGGGGGCGCAGGATTACTAAGACAAGGCTCGTGCAGAGTGCTTTCACCAAGCGACATCAGGGTCATGCACGAGTAACGAGGTGAGACCCGAACAGAGTGCTTCCACCAAGTGACATCTGGGGTCGTGCATGATTATCGAGGTGACATATCACAATAGGGGGCCGGAGGTGAGTGTTTAGGCTCGACGTCGTATGAGGGATGCTCATGCGGCATGCCCTCGGCGTGAGCCTAGCAAACACACACAATTCTCCTTAGCGCGCCCTTGCTCCTTGATGCTTGCTACTGGTTGCTTGATCGTTGTTTTTCCATGCCTCTTGGGCTCCCAAAGGGGGGGTTTTCAAACTATTGTGAGAAATTTCACTTAACCATTACATATTTTTATTTGTCATACCAAAACATTATTTTTATTTATTTTAATTAATCAGGTTGCCACATGGTATCTCTCCACTCCCTCCACCGCTATAGCCAATGCCTTGGCCTTGGCCATTTTCACTGACACCTCCAACATTGCCACCCTCATCTCAGCTTCTGTCGCCCTTGCTTGGGACCTACTCCATGCCTCCTCTGACATCTGGACTTGCGCTCAGGCCGTATCGTGCCCTTGGTTGGTACATTCCCCGGCCTTCCCCAAGGACATCAGAAGTGCTCGAAGTGACTCTCGCTCATCTTCCAATGCCTGGACTTGATTGACTAAGTTGGCATGGGCCTTCTGATTCTGGCCCAACTTCTGCTCAACCACCTAGTAATGGCCGTTCAGTAGCACAAGAGAGTGAGCCACAAGGATTACGTCATGCTGGGCCATGGCTGTGAGAATGCAGGAGGCCGATCATCCGGTTCCAACATGTGGGCATCCTAGCTAACAACTTAGAGATCTCCCGAGAGCTACAGGTCTTGGCCAACAATAGAGGAATGAGTTCAGGAGGCAGCACCACTCCTTGAACTGGAGGCGGCACCAAGATTGATGAAGTCACCAGTGGCTATGCTAGAGGAGGTGAGGAGACCTTGGCCTTTGACGCTGGATGAATCACGGGTCAAAACTAGGACCTAAGAAACAAGCAAGCACAACCGAGCGACACGGCCTAGACGGTACAACAAACACTCACACGTGGGGACTCCCAAAGAGGGGACTGAGTGACGGTTGGGTGGGTCGTAACCCGTGGGATGTCGGACACAGTCCAAATCGTAAGGAGGGTGGTAAAGACCAACCCAAGGGTAACGGGAAGGCACCCAGACTCAACCGGGTAGACCGGCGCCGAGGGCCTAGTTTAGTTGTACACTCACCTCACCCGGTAGCAAGTTCACACCGTGTGCGGGAATTTGGAGCAGGCACTCACTCACAACGGTGTTGTGCAGGAACTAATATGAGAAGAGTAGTAATGAGGAAGCGAAGCAACCGCACATACCTAGCTGGACCCGAGGGGTCGGCTCGGTGGGAGATGAGGGCGAGCCAGGAGCGTGCACCCAGGGGGACATGCTGCGTCGCTCTAGCTCGGAGTGGTACCTGTGGGTACAGCCTTACGGCACTACGCTCCACGCAGGGAGGGGAATGCGGGGAATGGGAAGAAATAAACAACACTACCCTCATGCAGGAGGGGAGAACACAGGGAAGGGGAAGCGGGCCGAAGTGCCATAAGTCTATCCAGTAGGATAGAACTGTGTCGTTCTTGCTGGCACGCCTTGACCAGAGGTCTGTTGGAGATGTCGTCTATTCCTAAGTGCTAAGGAGGGCGTGTAGAAGGACTCCAGAAGATCTGGGGAGGATCTGAGGTCGCTGGAGGTCGTGGCGGTGCAGACGGTGCCTAACTGTCAGTCCTGCTCCTGATTATGCAGAACTGCACAGTCGTCAAAGAGAGAGAGGAATGATGCCTTCTTGTGGCAAAATGATGACCTGCTTCAAGGGGAAAGTAGAAGGCTTGACGAGGAGGCTCTCAGAGGTGGGGTAGGGCCGTCAGAGCCGAGACGTGGCGGTGGCAATGCAAGTAGTAGACTCTCTGTCAGGCGTGCAGAACCGGGGGGGTGGTCTAGAGCCATGGAGAACGAGCTGGACGGGGGTCGAGTCGATGCCAAATGTCGACAAAAGTTGGTGGAGGCGTTGTTGGACGTCCAGGGAACTCACCAGTCGAACGGGAGGGCCTAGAGATGACCGGGTCACCAGTGGCAATGGCAGGAGTCCCTTCTGGTCGCAGGTGACCATTCGTAGGCAGACTCAGCACCACTCGGCCTTCGGGGGTGGTACGGTGGGTCAGGGTGGAGTTTGGTCGCGGCCTTCAGTGTGAAAGGCGTGGATGAAGTCCTCAACAGCCAGGAGGGGTGCTGCGATCAACCGGGGTCGCTGGAGACACTAGAGGGGCGTGCAAACTCAGGGGGTCGCAGTCTGCAGACAAGATTTCTGTAGAGGGCTTCCTGAGAGTATGGCGAGGACGGGGGGCATCAGGATGTGTCGGGGCCAAGGGAGCACCACCCAAGGGATCCTTGGGAAGTCAGGGGTGGCCCTGAGTCGCTGGGGGCGCATCCCCACATGATTGGAAGGCGGCGTAGCTTCTAACCTCGTCTGTGCGCATGTGCAGGCCGGTAGAAGACATGTTGCATATCAGGTAAGAAGGGGTGAGGATGACGGGTTGTGAGGGTGATGAAGGAGCCTCTAGGGGAGGAAAGGACGTGGGAGAGGAGGGGAAGATGTGCGTGTCTGGGCTCAAGGCCGAGCTGTAGGTGCTGGCGTCCGTCGTCGTCAGGAACCACGGGCGTGTCCGCAGCTGAAGGTGAAGTCCTCGGAGCCTGCTGCAGATGCTGCGAAGAAGGTTGAGTCTTTGAAGGCTCGATGCTGCCCGGACTCACCCAAGAGTCCAACCCTGGTCGCCAGCTGCCTGGTGCACCATGCTGTTCCCGGGGCCCGCCCCGCTCCCATCAACAAGAACTCCAGAGGATGCTAACGCAAGGGCTTCTGGAAGAGCACTACCATTGTTACCGGATCTCTCTCCCAGTCTAGTAAATCAATTCTAATTGGCAGAGTTCGCGTCTTCCTCAATGGACGCGATGCCCAGGTGGCCCATGACCTGGTCGTCCCCGCCATCCCCATCCACAACTCCTACTAGGCCCTCGCCAGGAGGAGAGTTGAAAGAGAAGAAGCTGGCCACCATGGTCGAGAAAAGCTGGCCCCCAGGCCAAAGAAGTTTAAGCAGGTGTGGGTCCCCAAGAGGATCCAGCCTGCTCAGCAAGTTGCACCAATCCGCTGCTACCCTGTACGCGATGGAGCGGAAGTAAGGAAGAAAAGGGGCCTAGCCCCGAAGGAAGAAGAAGCGGTTGTGGACCCTCCACGTCGCGAAAGTTTCAGGGCTTGCGCCCGCCAAGCCAACGTCCCTACTGTCGGATGGAGATTCCAACAACCCACCGACCGGGCCCGGCTTGCTTACATCCCTCCCATGGGAGGTCGACAACTATCCCTCATACTACATCAAGAATGGGGACAAGAAGAGATGACCAATATGGTCAGAAACTATTTTAGGGGTCTAAGCAACCCCTCATTGGGACAACAATGGCTGATGCAAGCGGCCGCAGCTAATGAAGACTACTGCCCACCAACGACAGTTGAAGAGGTTGGAGAGGAAAGAAAGATGATGTCGTCGGTTGATGACAATGGTTATGAAGACGGCTTCTATGCCGAAGCCGATTAAACCGCCCCTCGGCGAGAAGAAAGAAAAAGAATTTCTATATTTGAAAGGCTGACCTTTTCAAACCAGGCCAAAAGGAAGGTCCACCAACAGAAGAAGAGGATGCAGGTCTTCACCTACAATATGGCCGGCGCATTCAGCCAATACGGAGGGCTTCCCGAAGACCCTTGCAAGCTGGCTCGATTGGCCGCGAGGCTAGGGCTGAACACTCGAAGGTCCGAAGCTGCAAAAGAGCTCCTATCGGTAGCTAAGGGAAAGCAACCCCTAATGTACCACCAGTAAATTGATGAGGCCGCTGTCTTGATTGCCAATGTGGTGATAGTGGAAGAAGAAGATGACGTCCTCCTCAACATCTTCCCCAAGGGTACGCCTGGGGAAGCAACAGAGGCCATCCCCAGCACTGCAACCATAGACCCATCAGTCCTAATGCTACTCCAGAGATACCGGCAGGAGATAGACTTGTTAAAGAAGCAACTGATGGAGAAGATAGAGCAATCATTAGCTTCCAAACTGCCCAAAGTCCAGGGAAAATCATCTCGAGGAGTTGTCCAACATGTCGACCCTCCGCCACTCTACACTCTGCCTCAGCCATCAGAGCCGATCTTGGCAACAACTCAACAATGGCCACTGCAACCGCTGATGCTGTTGGTGCTCCCCCAGGTGCACCAGACACCTCCACTGCTACGTCCTCCATAGGCGACCACTCTGGTCACCCCCTACTTGCAGCTGGCACACTTCTACCTGGAGCCGGTTGATCCCACGGTTATAAATCGGATGATGGTGGAGAGAATGATAGAGCTGAAGCTTGCTGAGAGAAGCAAAGGTGACTATGTCGCATTTGATGCATATCGGGTGCCATACCCGCCACATCACACTGCCAAGCGGCTTCCCCCAGGGATCAACAAGCCGCCAAAGTTTGACAAGTTCAACGGGAAGGGATCCCCGAAGGAACACGTCACTTATTACATGACCGTCATGGGTGATCTGGCCATGGACGAGTCATATCTGCTGAAGTTTTTTGGGTCCTCGCTGATGGGGCTCGCATTTGAATGGTACTCTAGCCTCCCGGCTAGGTCGATCAGCGACTGGTCGAACATGCAAAAGAAATTCAGAGAAAGATTCCATGTCACAGAAAGAGAGGTCACAATGGCCGAACTCTACTCAACAAAGTCTAGGGCAGATGAAATAGCTCTCGACTATATCAAGAGGTGGAGGAACCTCGGAATAAGATGCAAGCGGCCCCCACATCAAGAGGACGCTGTCCAGATATGCAAATAGGACCTCAAGATGGAGGTTCTGGAAAAGATGATAGGAATGAAGATATGGTCGTTCGACCGATTGAACAATATTGTGGCTGAGGTGGAAGCCTTTCTTGCCAGACCTACCCCTATTTTGGTTACCAGCACAGCCCAGAAGGGCACTGAATTAAAAATATATCATTATGTCCCAGTAGAGTTACTTTCTCTTTCCTCGTGATAGAGCCACTAGTCGTAGCCCAAATAGGTATGGTGTACATAAAAATAAGAAATAAAGTAAGATAATTTAACAATTAATAGAAATAAATAATCCAACTACAATAGTGTCCAGTCTAACAACAGTACAGTGTAAGGCAGGAAAGCGTACCAAATGTCAATTGAACACTCGACCTGGCGAACTGACAACTAGGAATCACCACGCAACGCCCTCAAACCACGAGGAAGAACCGCAACACCTAAAAATTAGGGGTGAGCCTCTTATCACTGGCTCAATAGGGGTCCCGCGGAACCCCAATCGTAAATGACGGTGGTACGGAAAGTAGCAACGACAATAAGAACAACAACAACAACAAGAGTAGCTACAACAACACGACAGAAAGCGCAGTTGTACACGATTCCCCAAGTCATGGCAATCGATGAAGTCACGGATCTACAACTACTCTGACTGGAAAGAAAACTAACACCCTGATCCCATAGTCAGGGGACTACCAAACTACGAACCTCCCTAGCCACGCTACAAGAAAAACGTCACGACACCTCTGTCGTAGAGGCCTGTGTTCACACATGAAGGCCCACACAGAAACCACAAATAAAATGTCATCTCCCAAACTATAAATGGGACCTCAAGTCACGACGAGCTCACGTCACGTGACGCGAGTACCTGCTCACAAGAAGCATGGCCGGATGCATCCACTGACGACTTAGTCCGCAGCCTTAGGTGTCTCCCTACAACGCCCCAGGCGGAGATTGAGACATTGTACAGTAACTAGGAACACAGAACAAGGACTAACTGGGGTCACACTCATCAGCGCGGGTCCGACGCCACCAGCCACGTGTACACACATAGACTATACGCCCTAGGTCAGATCCTCTAGCTAGTTCTTCCTCAAAGTCCAGACTCAGGCTTCGCAGAGGCGCACCCATCGCGAGTAACGCAAAGTAACAGGTGGCTGGAGACCACCAGACTCTGGACAGCCCACTAGACCTAATAAACTCAATTGTCCTTGAGTCACAAGACTCGGGTCAAGACCGTCGCACGTGATAGCACAACGTCATCAATCTGGTCTAATCCCTAGGACTGAAACTACAGTGACACGATTTCCATGGTAGCTTTCTAGCCGCTGAGTTAATCCCTCATCCAAGGGACACACGAAAAATCTCTAGCCCCAGGCTAGTTAACTGGACTGACAGTCCGAGGCCACACACATGGCCCCACTTGGGAACCACTTCTAGGAGAAACCCGCATCGTGTGGGGAAGGCCCACCGCACTCGTACTGACTCACGGTGACTCAATCTAGCAAAAGCACGAAAGTCCAGAACACATGAGATCACCCGGACCCCCGAGACCCACAGGCATGCCAAACGAGGTAACTCGGCACCTCCGGACACCCCTCAAAACACAAACACAGAACCCATGGGTGTCTGTGACTCTCACGAGGTCGAAGGTTGACCACTAGGTCACAACCGAGTCGACCGGGAGCCAACACAATGCAAAGCGGACTTGGCTACCATAAAAACCAAGTGGCGGTCCTCCCTGGGCCCTCACAGCGTCTAACGGCCTTCTCAAGACCACAAGGGCCAGCCTAGAGGTCCAGCAAGGACCGCAAGGGCCCGAGACACTCGAACTGCAAGTGGTCTCCTACCAGACTGCCAAGCAGGGTGGCGGTCCTTGGCCTGACCACTAGCCATCGGTTGGCGGTTAGTCGTAAGGCCGCTACCCTACCCGACCCTGAACTACCAAGAAACAAAAAAATGGTCATACCCTGACCGCTAGGCACTGATTAGCGGTCTCCTCGAGGCCGCTAAGCTGGGTGGCAGTCTATCATGAAACCACAACCCTTGAACCAACATAGGGGACCCTGGCGGTCTCCATGAGGCCACCCCGTCCGGTAGCGGTCCCTGGAAGGACCGCTACCCCGTCCCGAGCGCAAAAATGGCAAACTCTACAAAAACCCCCATTCCATACCCCGTTTACACCCATGTGAAGGGAAAAATAAGGGAAAACTAGTCCCCAACCTCTCTAGCACTAAGAGGATCCATTTAAATCCCAAGAATATGATCAAAACACTTAATCCGGCTAACACCACAAAATCATCTAATTTCACCCCGATGGAGAAATAAACCCACTCGGCTCACCTTGGGCTACCAAACTCGCGGGAAATAAAGTACACGAGATCAGGAACCGTTCCCCTACCTCTACCGAAGATTTCACGTGCCGAGGACACCGATTCGCCAAGAAAATATCGTTTAAACCCTCACCGGCTCGCGAACCCACGAACCGCCACCACCATTGTGATCCTCGTCCCATGCCCGACGCTCCTCGCCCCACGAGCATCGCCGCCTCGCCCTCGCCGCCTCCATCGGTTGCCCGGTGTGAGAGAGGAGGAGAGGGGAGAAGGTGAGAGACGAGAGGGGGAATGGGAGAGAAATGAGAGATCTCTTCCAGAAGGATTCGAACAACCTAATAAAGATCCGCCAAGACCCAATAAAGATCCGGCAAGAATTCAGGGTGTTACATTCCTCCCCACCTTTAAGAAATTTTATCCTCAAAATTTAAGGACAAGCAAGGGTAAAGCAGGGAAGAATAACCCAACAACTATCAACACAAGACACGAGAGATAGAGCTCAGAGGAACAATGTCAGATCATTATCACGAGGACACGCTTGGGAGTGAGCACGACACAAGTGAACACAAATCCGACACCTCTGAAACAAGGCAACATCACTTACGTCTCACAGGAAAAGAGACACGACTGCCAGAACACCAGACATCAAGAAAACGGGATGACAGAAGTGACAGGCACACAAAGCATCAGCTTACACAAGAAAACATAGTCCTTTCAGCTGACAGCCTGATAACATCATCAGTTCCAGTGCCAAAGGTGATAGGGAACACCTGGCACACAGGACACCAACGACAGATACACGGAAAGAATGACAGTAAAACAACAGCACTGGACCATGAGCAAGATCGAGTCAATCCTCAGCCGGATAACATGTCTGACCGAGTCGCAAGCTAATCTCACCAAGAAAGGAGAGTATAGCAATGTTAACTGACAAGATAATGGTCCATGATAGAGACACAAAACCATACAGAAACAACACGATAGCACCTGCAGGATTCCGGCTCTAAACAATATACAGAATCGCGGAACACATCTGCAAGCAGGGTCGCATCAAGGCATAACAGCAGCTGATCACCCGACTACAAGGAACGAGTCATGTGTCAGACTACTTACCAAGGAAGACCCGCGACACAAGAAAAGTGACACAAACGACAATCTCAAGGGAATGCTTCTCAAGGACCACAGCAATGCCTAGAGAGTACAACACCTACAAGAAAAGATGCAGAGTAGAGGGTACTCAATCAGCAGATAAGCTGACAAATTCCCCAACACTCACAAATGCCAATGCCAATATCAGAAAATTACCAGCAGTAGCACGGCGACAGACGACATCAAGGCACAGGAAGCCAAGATGAAATCATATCGAGAAGAAGCAAAACCTCTCGACCAGTGAGAATCTCACCATAACGATTCTCGACCAGTGGGTAGCCAACCCACACGCTTCCGCTACGCACCCTTAACAATGCACATAGGCATCAGGAAAGACTTCAGCAATCGCATCTCAGCACACGTTCGGCGGCACTGCAACTCATCAGAATCGCAATTAATACGCCACGAATACTGATCTAGCGAACAACCGATCACAAGGAACCTAGGTGCAATGGAAGAGGAGCACCAGCTTCAGCACAAAGCACAAGGAAAATGCTAATCTCAGCTTACCTTTACGTCCTGAAATGATAAATGAGCCTTCTCAACACATCGGCCGCTGGACACGGCACGACGAACATGGTACGCTACCGCTCTTAACACCATAATGGAGTCCAAAGCTAAGCAACCAATAAGCAAGGAGCAGATCAGACTCAAAATAAAACTGTCCACACTTAAGCAGACACAGGACAGAAGCATCACTAAGATAGCAATTCCAAGATAAGTCTCGAAAAAGATTCCACCAAAAGGGACGAGAAGCAATAAGCTCAACAACAAAAGCTCACCAGGAAGGGAAAATCCTAGCTCGCTCGAGTAACTTCTCAAACATGAAATCTAGTCGAGCACTTCAACCGAAACGAGACACATCAGGAGCTGAAACGGACTTAAGTTGGAGTGACCAAAATAACGTAAGCACGCGTACGGTCAACACACCAACGCTAAGACTCAACAGCAACCTGAACAACTTACAAGAAAACTCTCGAATAAGGTACTGCAGATTCAAGCCTTTCGGCGAACACTGTCAAGTACAACATGGTCGAGACAGACATCACAACAGACAAGAAAACATACTGAACAATCCTGACACGAGCAGGATCACCAGCAAACGAAAAACAAATCACGAAACCTAATGCCAGCAAAATCCACCAGCTAAAGGCTGGGCGACTGTACAGGACTTTTACAACTCTAGTAACTATATATCTGAGATTTTCATGTACCATTCATGACAAACGCTCTGATAGCAACTGTGACGACCTGGATCCCAGATACCAGATATACCCGATAAGACTATCGAATATACCTGATACCACTTGGAACTCGCGAGGTCTCCCAAGGGTGGTAAAGCCCCTACAGGGAAAAATGATTGTCATGGCCGGTACATTGAACCGACAGATATAGCAGTAAGCAATAATATTTCATTAGATCAGTTTGCTAAAGTAGAAGAAATAAAATTACTTTTTAATTAATAGTTTATATTTAACAATTATAGCCTAAAGTCAAGTCCAAAGAAAAGACAACGAATGCCAAGTACAATCAATAGAAAAGAAAAGACATACTAGAAAGTCGGGGGAAGCCCGACACTACAACAGAGTCTAGTCCAATAGAAAGTACAGTCTAAAGTAGTAAAATGTACCACACGCCAAGTGAACACTCGGTTCGGCGAGCTGGCAACTAAGAACCTCCACGCAGCTCCCTCGAACCTCGAGGAAGAATTGTCGCTCTTGAAAACCTAGGGTGAGTCTCCTATCACTGGCTCAGTAGGGATCCCGCGGAACTCCAACCGAGAAAATAATGATGGAAAGGAAATCTACGCTAGCTACAAAAGTAGAAAAGTAACTACGGTGGCCGGCAAAACCCCGGCTCTACAGCTACTTCTACTGTACCAAAAATATGACCCGGTCTCCCATCGGGGGACAACCAAGTCACGCACCTGACATCCCGATCTCACGGTCAGGGGACCACCAGACACGCACCACCCTAGCCACGCTACTAGGAAAATGCCACGACGCCTCAGTCGCGAAAACTTGCCCTGACAGAAGGGCCCAAGCTGAAACCACGCGGTCAGGAACACAGTTATGACCTTGCAGTCATAAACTCAACGCTATCTAGGGAAAGCCCTCAGTGACACTCACCGGAAACTCTAGACCTCGGCTACGGGAACGCTCTTGAAACCATACACGAAACCCCATCTCGCAGACGAGAAACAAAAACCCGGGACACAACAACTCACGTCACTTGACGGGAGCACCACCCACTAGAAGAATGGCCGGATGCGTCCCCTGACATCTTACACCGCGTCACAGGTGTCTAGCTACAATGCCCTGAGCATGAGACTCAGACACGTAACAAGTACCACAACAAGGACTAGTTGGGGTCACACTCGTCAGTGCGTGTCTTAAGCCCCCAACTATGTGTGCACACACAGACCATCTGCTCTAGGTCAGATCCTCTAGCTGGTTCCCCCCCCCACCGGACTATGGTAGCAAAGGTAAGGGGCCCTACAAAAATTAGCCTAAAAATCGTCTCTCACTGGGTCTCGCTCTCCACCACTCCCGGGTGGGTCCGCACGTGCGTGCGTAGGAAGCTACTACTAGTGGATAGGTCACAGACATGAACATAGAAAACCACGCATGCACCCATCGCGAGTAACACGAGGGAAGAAGTGTCTCGTAGCCACTAGACTCTGGACAGCCCACTAGACCTATTAAACTCAATGGTCCTTGAGTCACGAGACTTGAGTCAAGACCGTCGCACATGACAGCATTAAGTCATCAATCTGACCTAATCCCTAGGTCTAAAACCATGATGACACGCTAAACGAGGAACATCGACATCCCCGGACACCCCCGATGCCATGAACACGGGTACCCCGGTGTCCGGGACATTCGCGAGGCCATGGGTCAACTGCTGGGTCACAACCAGGTCAACCGAAGACCAACGCCACGCACAACAACACGGGAAACATGGGAAATCACCTGGCGATACAACCTTGGTCCGTCACAATCTCTGATGGTCCAACAATGGAGCGCCACAGTGCAAGGTGAAACTGGCTCTAACGCACCTACCTCAGGGCGTCACTGCTCCCTGACACACCTCCCTTGGTGCGTCAGAGGACACAACGACACGGTCTCTGACGCACCTTCCTTAGGGCGTCACAGACTGTAACGGGCCACCCTAGGTGCGTTAGAAGACACAGGAACACGGGCTCTGCTGCACCTTCCTCAGGGCGTCACAGCACTCTGATGCATGTACCCACAGCCGCCAGAGGAACACGACCCAAACGGTCAGAAACACGGTAACAGTCGAACCCAGGCGCGTTACACCCTCTGGCAATTTATCGTGAGACTATCAGAGCAACCAACGCCCTGCCGACAAAATTGGACGCTGTGACACACCCCTCTTGGGGCATCACGGTCTGTAACGCACCCACCTTGGGGCGTCACAGCTTGTGATGGTCTCTAAAACGACCGCCACACCGTTCCGAGAACAGAACGGTGGAAAAATCCCAAAAATCTTTCCCACGCCCCCATACCTCCATGGGAGAGGGGAAAAACAAGGGGGAAGCCCCCAAATGACCCCTAGCATGCATCTATGGCCTCGGATCGGCCAAAAATGCGGTGAAACGGTAGATCGGCTCACAACCCCAAAAATATAATTTTTTCCCAAAATCTCCAAATACGTCCGCTCGGCTCACCACGGCCTACGAAACTCACGAGAAATGAAGTACGTGGGTTAGGGATCCGTCCCCCTACCTCCACCGAAGATTTCGTACACCGTGGACGTCGATCCACAAAGAAAACGTCATAAAACCCCCGCCGGCTCGTGATTCCATGAATCGCCTCCACCATCGCGATCCTCGCACCATCCTCACTGCTCCATGCCCCACGATCCTCGCCGCCTCACCCTTGTCCACCTTCGTCGGCCGCCGGAGAAGAGAGGGAGAGAGGAGAGAGCGTGAGAAGAGAGAGGGAGGGAAGAGAGAAATGAGAGATGAAAATTTGAGTTTTCTATAAATAGTCCGTTTCTTTTTCTTTGTACCTCTGCACTCCTTTTTAGCCCTTTCGAGCCCTCCGGCTCGTGGGCGACGGGCCAGGATTCGAATAGTATCGGGCTCCTCTCGGTATCCGGATCTTGGGCCGTTATAGTTAGCAATCCCAACCCGCTAAACGTGCAATAGATAGAGGGCAACTCTCTCGATAACAAATCAACACTTACCCGAGCCAACTTGGGTCACAGTCGGCTCCTGCTCTCTGGCCAGTAGGGACACTTCACCCTGCACCCCAGAAGGGGCCGTGGTCCCCGACACCCCTGCCATCTCTGCATGAAACAAGTGACTATGTCAGTCTCCAAGAGCAAGCCGAGACATAACCAGAACATGCCCAGTCCCAGAGGTCCGTGCCTAGTCGGGCGCCCTCAGAGGCCTTCCACGACTCGAATTTAGGAAATGTCTCGATATTGGGGGCGACCTCATCCATCACATGGAGGAATGCCTCCACATCAATCTCACACTTGACCTCGTCGTCGGGCAAAGGGTCGACCTTCCAGGCGGCAAGAAAGCCACCTCCGCCCCAGTCTCCAACGGAGCTACAAGAAACAAGTCTAGCAGTCTAGGGTTAGCCAATCATAATGGCTAGGCCAACAAGGAACGAAGAAGCAAATACAATGCTTACTCAGAGCCGATTTTGCCTCGATATGCTTGCCAGTCTCGAGTCCTTGGGAGGACTCAATAGTCCCCACCGCGCCAGCATCTACTCGAGGGCACTTCCGCCTAGACTGAAGGCCCCCATCTCCGCTCCCAGACGATGCCTCCCTAGAGGGATGATCTCCCTCCGCTGCAGAGCCTAATAAAGGAACACAACAACACACAACATCTTGGTCATATACATCAAAATATAACAAGACTGAGACAACGTGCTAAGGAAAGTGTCTCACTTGAGGCAACAAAAGGAGTCAATGGTAAAGGAACCAGTTGCTCCAGCTTTAACCCAGCACACTAGTAGCCTTCGTGACTGCCTCCCCGATATCCCTCAAAGTGTAAGCACATTCTATGTGAGAGACAAACTCCATGGGTCCAGTCGAACCTATCGCCTGGCCGATATGGCACCTCTAGTCATCAACCGTCATGTAAGCAAAGTTCCCTTCGGGGAGCACCCGGTCCAATGAGCCCTTCTTTCTAAAGTCACAGTCAGCTAGGAACTGGGCCCACTAAGTCTTCAATGCCCTCGATAGAGACGCCCCAGCTCCAGCTCCTGCGGGCATCGCCTGCGTCGACCTCAGGGGCTTGAGGGCCCCGCTACAACCTCGACCTGCGGATGAAGAAACCCGACTGCTCAGGGGCTGCTACTGTGCCAATCGCTCTACCTCTCGGTGAATCCAGGCAATGGGTCCTAAGATAATCGTCGTCCAGTGCAATAGGAGGCAGGTCCTCCCTTAGAAGCTGACTCTCCTCGACCTTCCTAATCACTAAGGCCTTCTGACGATACAAGTGGTTGTGCTCGAATCACCACTTGGCATAATGGACGTCAAATCTCCCTCATCGGTTCATCCCTAAAGTTGGCAGTCAGTCTAGCTCCTTGCGTCAGTAGAAGTCCCACCAGGAAGCTGCTAGCAAGTGAGTGTCTTGGCCCTTATATAGACGGCTCTCCAAGAGGAACTCCTGGTTTGGCAGGATCCCTTGGTCATACCCAAAGTTCCGGGCGAACCTGTGCAGGTAGTACGACTCTAGAAAGCTCATCGCAGACCGATGCAGTGCTAGTACCATCGGTCGGGTGCTGATCACCCACTCTGTATACACAGCTGCATCTGGCTCTTGCTATTAGGGGAGGGTGCAGGTCACCCTGCCACTTGAAGGCACGAAGATCAGGCGGGAGTCTCTCGTGGTGCTGTCAAGGGCAGCCCGTCCTCGCCCCTATCGAGTAGGTAAGATAGGGCCCTCATTGCCCCCTCTAGCTACGCAACTGCATCCCCGTCGGGCTATCCAGTAAAGTGTTAAATAGTGGATGGCGGATCTAGAGGGGAGGGGTGAATAGATCTATCCCTCTTTTCATAATGCATCCCTCTTTATAGCTAGTTAAAACAAGTTGCAGCGGAATAGAACTAGCTAATCGAATGACAATATGATTTAATTGGCAAGATGAACTAGTTATGTATCAATTCGAATCGATTCGAGCCTGAGCATGCATCTATAATGAATCAATCACACAAACACATCACGGAACAATGAATTTTAAGGTGGTTCGGACTGAATCCCCAATCCTACGTCCACCCCTCACCAAACCCCAGTGAGGCTTCACTAGTGTAGCACACCAAACTGCAAATCGGAGAATCACTGATTGCCTTCCTACTAACCACCGGTAGGGACGAAATCACCGCAGCTTGGAACACCCTCCAACTGCCTTCCTACTAACAAAATAAAAAGATTACATCCACTTGTACTATAGCACAAGCTGATTACTCGACTGACTCGGCTAGCACCCCTAAGCTAAGCCACTGACTCTACCCAATGTAGAAATTGGCTCGGATAATGGGAAGCCTGACCTTGTTGGCTCGGGAATCTTGGAAGAGAGATATCAGAGGAAGAAAAGGAAGAAATGCCCGGATGTCGCTAAAACAAGAGAAGGCCTCCTCTGCTAACACTTTGGAAGGCACGGAGTTGGAAGCCAAATAGAAAGCAAGCACCTGTGAACGGCCCAAGCAGGGGTCCAGCTGCAGGCATCCTCCAACAAGTGAAGGATGAGAAGCGAGTAGAAGAGTAAAAGAGGGAGAAAGGTTGAGCACCCCCTCGAAGAGATGAGAGAGGTGGCGGGGATGGAAAGAAAGGAGGAGTAATGACATTGCGTCATCCCCCCCAGGAAAAGAGAAAAAGGGAGGAGTGGGTAAAGGTGACGAAGGAGCAGGACGAGGCCACCGTGCCGAACGCCCTATCCCTTAAGCCTCCTTCTGCTTCTACCTTCCTCCTAAGATAGTGGCGATGGTCCAGAAGTCAGGAAGAGGTGCATTGCTATACGCTATCCCTTCTTGCATGTCGTTCGCCCATCGCTATCCTTTCTTCCATGCCAGAGTAGCAGGAACGTCTTGACAACCGCTAGGATCATCATCCTCCAAGTTGCCCTCCATGTTCTGCTGATATTCCCCCAGCATGAAAGGAAGACGCTTAGCGGGAAGGGAAAGAGGAGAGACCGCAAGGGAAGCCTAAGCGATGAAGAGAGGTGGAGACACCCTTCGGGACCTGTTTATAGGCTGAAGTGGGGAACCCCGGCCTTAATTGAATCTCCCCTCGAGAAAACATGAAAGGCATGCACCTTTCCCCAAGAGCATTTACACTGTTCCCCTCAGTGACTACTCTCATGGGGATACACGAAAGGATAAATCAATCAAAGCATGGAAAGTGGAAACGCAAAGAGGTGCCAATACCACGTCAACGGCCTGGTTGATTGGCACGCGAGAAGCCTGCGAAACATATCAAATTTTTGTTTCTCTAGCAACTACAGATACGATAGTCAAATCACACTAAAGGCAGTAAGAAATTGACAAGTTAGAGTCTGGAAACCATTGCCATTGTATATAGAAAGAAAAAGTTTTTACATGACAACATTCAAAAAGAGAAAGAACTAGTACATCCAGCTCATGCCCCCCTAGTCCATGGAGATAGGGGGACTTCGAGAGGCCCGTGCGCTTCCTTGAGGCTTGACGTCTTGAGGCTTGGCGAATGAAGAATCTTCAATGCTAGGAGATCTGCCCCCGGCATCCACAGTGGCGGCCGATCCAGGCACTGACCCCACTTGTGTGGGAACTACCTCGATTATGTGCCCCCCGAAGATAACTGGAGTTCGCGACTCCTCTGATGAAGTAGTAGCATCCCTACTCCCCCCTTCACTTGACGTCGGAGAGGGAGAATCTATGACATCTTCAGCTGAGCCGTAGCACTGCCCGGAAGGAAAAATGAGCTCGTTGAACACCTATTGTTGGGCCATGATGACAGCTCGATGGAAGCCTTGGGCGAACCCATTTCGTAGCCCCCGTCGATAGCCTAGCTCGTAATACGAGAAGGTGAACTTCTGGAGAGCTGCATGATAGCCCTCTGAGCTCCTATATCGATCGATCACATCCGCCCCAGCGAGCTCTACTTTCTCCTCAAGCTCGGCCACCCTCTGCTCGACTCCGAGCAACTTCATCTCGGTCTTAGAGAGCCTCACCTCAGCCTCGACCCACGCAATCTTAGCCTCCCCACGCACTCGCTCAGCCTCTCGAGCCTGGCTATTGAGCTCCTCCACTCGGCTTTCCACTGCTCGTAATGCTTGACCTGAGCCTGGCGCTCTTCCTCTAGGAGCTTACTGTTCAGGTCAGCTATATAACGAGCTTGGGCCTGTTGCTCCGCCAGTATGCGAGCCTCCTCTTGGCTCGACCGAGCCTATGCCCGAAATGAGGGTGCCTCTCACCAAAGGACTTCGAGCTTGGAAGATAGTTGCTCGATCCTACGATCAGACTTGACGTAGTCCCGAGAGAGGGACCTCTCCTCACTTTCTAGCCATCCAAAGTAATCAACTATCTCAGCCCCCAGCTGGGCCATGATCAAGCCACCCTCCATCACCCTCTTGAAGAGTAGGGCAATGCACAGATGCCACTGGCCTTATGAGGTCGATGCACATTTGCATTGGTCATATATAAGGTCGATGCACATTTGCATTGATCATATATAAGGTTGATGCACATCTGCATTGGTCATATATATAAGGTCAATGCAAATTTGCATTGGTCACCTATAAGGTCGGAGCACATGTTGCATCTTGCACACTAAGGTCGATGCATGTATCTCTTCTAGCCTCTCTCTCCCCATGCTCTCTTTCTCACTCTCTCTCATCTCTTTCTCTCCCCCTCTCCCCCGGGCGGCCGATGGTGGTGGAGGAGGGTGAGGCGGTGATGGTGTGAGGGCGAGGAACACGAGGACGGGTCGAGGATCGAGACGTGGTGGTGTGGTGAAGCCTGTTCACGAGCTCGGGGCACCGGCACGGTTTCTAGCGATATTTTGGTGATGGATCGACGTCCTCGGCGCGCGAAATCTTCGATGGAAGTAGGGGGATGGATCATTAACCTTTGTACTTCCTTTCCCGCAAGTTTTATAGGCCGTGATGAGCCGAGAGGAGTTATTTTTGCGTTTTGGGGGAAATGCGTGATTTTGGGGTGTGAGCTGGATTTACCGTTTCAATCGCATTTTTAGGGTCTAAATGGGTCCTCTCGGTGCTAGAGAGGTTGAGGACTAGTTTCCCTTTGTTTTTCCCTTCACATGGGTGTGAACAGGACGTGGAATGGGATTTTTTACCGTTTTCGTTATTTTCGGGCTCGGGACGACCTAGCGGTCGTTCCAGGGACCGCTAGAGTGTGAAGCAGTCATGTGGAGACCGCCAGGGTCCCCCTATGTCGGTTCGAGCCATGCGGTCTCGTGATGTACCGCCAGGAGGGCATAGTGGTCTGGTGAAGACCGCTAGGCGTCGCTTAGTAGTTAGGGCATGATCGCTTGTCTGTGTTTTGATCATTTGAGGTCAGTGGGGTAGCGGCCTTGCGACTGACCGCTACGCTATGTCTAGCAGTCAGGTAGACTACCGCCACCCTGCTTGGCGGTCCGGGGGTCACCGCTTGCGGTTCAAATGTTTTGGGGCCCTTCCAGTCCTGGCTGGACCGCTAGGCCAGGCCTTGCGGTCCGGAGGAGGCCACTAGGCTCCCTAACGGTCTAGAGAGGACCGCTAGGCGATTCTTCATGCTCGTCGTATCCGTTTTGCATTGTGTCGGTCTCCGGTCGACCCGGTTGTGACCCAGTGGTTGACCTTTGGCCTCGTGGACGTCCCGAACACCGTGAGTCCTTTGTTCGTGTTTTCGGGGGTGTCTGAAAGTACCGAGTTACTTCGACTAGTGTGACCGTGAGTCGATGTGAGTGCGGAGGGCTCTCCCAACACGACGTGGGTTTCTCCGAAAAGTGTTTTCTGTGTGGGCCATGTGGTCGGCCTTGACTGTGAGTCCAGTTAGCCAGTCTGGGGCTGGAGATTTCCTGTGTGTCCCTTGGATGAGGGATTAACTCGGCGACTTGTGAGCTACCTTGAGAATCGTGTCACCGTGATTTCAGACCTAGGGATTAGGCTGGATTGATGGCATTGTGCTGTCACGTGTGACGATCTTGACCCGAGTCTCGTGACTCAAGGATCATTGAGTTTAGTAGGTCTAGTGGGCTGTCCAGAGTCGGGTGGCTCCGAGCCACATATTACTCTGTGTTACTCACGATGGGCACGTGCGTGATTTTCAGTGTTCACGTTATGTGAGCCCCCACTAGTCGTAACTTTCCTGTGCACGTGGGTGCGGACCCACTTGGGAGTGGTGGAGAGCGTGACCCGAGTGAGACGGTTGTTAGGCTGGTTACCATAGGGCCCCCACGCGCAGCCTGAGTCTGGGCTTCGGGGGAATAACCAAGTAGACGGCCTAGCCTAGGGCGCATGGTCTGTGTGTGCACACATGGCTGGGGGCGTCGGACCCGCGCTGACGAGCGTGACCCCAATTAGTCCTTATTTTGTGTTCCTTGTTACTCTACAGTGCCTCAGTCTCCGCCTGGGGCGTCGTAGGCAGACACCTGAGGCTGCGGACTAAGTCGTCAGTGGATGCATCCGGACTTACTTCGGGTGGGTAGGTACTCCCGTCACATGACCTGAGTTGTCATGATTCGAGGTTTCGCTTCTCGTCTGTGAGACGAGATTTTTGCGTGTAGTTTTCGGGTGTTCTCCCAGAGTTGAGGTCTAGGATTTCCGGTGAGTATCACCGAGGGCTTTCCCCTAGACGGCATAGAGTTCACGACGGCGAGGTCGTGACCGTATTTTCGGACCACTTGATTTTAGAGTGGGCCTTCGCATGTGAGTACAGGCCTCCACGATAGGGGTGTCATGGTGTTTTCTGAGTAGTGTGACTAGGGTGGTGTGATGTCCCAGACCCTTTCAGATCCTTATTTTTGGGTCCCGGACCTACTTTCTAGGGGTGTTCAACTCTGTCATGTCTGAAATTTTATTTCGGACATCTTTCATGTTTGGATCGGCACGATCCGGGGACGTTTCGGGGGCCCGGAGGCGTTCCGCGACTTTTCCTGTGTATTTTTCTAATTTTCTACCCGATTTTTGACAAATCCTTCGGCACGCCGTTACGGGCGAACGTGGTCGTTCACCCAGGCGTGAGTGGTACCATTACGATCGGTGCGTTCCGATTATTATTACTTATTATTATTATTATGCCATTACATTTCAGATGGGGAGCAGCTGGGAGTGCACCAGGCGAAGGGCGCACCGGGAGGAGTGCATTGGGAGGTGCACCAGGCAAGGCTGGGCTAAGGCGCACCGGGCAAGGGCAGGGCTAGGGCGTACCGGGCTGGGGGCTTGGACAAAGTGCACCGGGTTGGGAGGCTGGGGAGTGCACCGGGCTGGAAGATGTAAGTGCACCGGGCAGAGGGGAGGTTGGTGCAAGTTGGGAGGTGTACCGGGCAAGGCTGGGCTAGGGCGTACCGGGCAAGGACTGGGCAAGGAGTGTCAGGCAAGGCATAATTGGGGTGTGTCGGGCAAGGCATGGCTAGGCTGTGCCGGGCCAGGGTCAGACTAGGGTGTATCGGGTTGGGAGCTTGGACAGAGTGTACCAGGATGGGGGCTTGGACAGAGTGTACCAGGCTAGGGGCTTGGACAGAGTGCACTAGGCAAAGTTTAAGCAGGTCCAGGCAAGGTCCGAGCAAGGTCCGAGTAGGTTCTATGCATGGCAAGGTCTGTGCAAGGTTCAGATAAGGTCTGTGCAGCTAGGAGTTAGGTATGTGCAAGCCTGGGCGAGGTCCGTGCAAAGCTATACGAGGTCTGTGCGAGTTGGGGATGAGGTCCGTGCAACTAGGGGGGATCCAAGTCTGTGCAGCTGGGGGCTCAAGGTCCGTGCAGGACTGGGTGAGGTTCGTGCAAGGCTGTGCAAGGTGAGCCCTGAGGTCGGTGCACGTGGGCAGGGTCTGTGTAGGTTTGGGGCAAGGTTGGTGCAATGTTCAGGCCAAGAAGGCCAAGGTCGGTGCTAGTTGGGGCTGGGCAGAGGTGAGGTCGGTGCACTTGGGGGGAGAGGTAGGTGCAGCTGGGGGCTAAGGTCGACGCTAGTTGGGCCCAGGTCGGTGCAGGTGCAGCTGAGGTCAGTGCACGCGTGCAGCGAGGTCAGTGCACACACAGGCTAAGGTCGGTGCAGGTGCAGACCAAGGTTGGTGCAGCCCGCAGGCCAGGTCGGTGCACATGGGGTTATGGTCAGTGCATATGGGGGGCTGGGGTCGGTGCAACTGGGGGCTAAGGTCGATGCTAGTTGGGGCTGGGTAGAGGTGAGGTCGGTGCACATGGGGGAAGAGGTTGGTGCAGCTGGGGGCTAAGGTCGATGCTAGTTGGGCTGAGGTTGGTGCTGGTGCAGCTAAGGTCGGTGCATGCGTGCAGCGAGGTCAGTGCACGCGCAGGCTGAGGTCAGTGCAGGTGCTGACCAAGGTTGGTGCAGCCTGCAGGCCAGGTCGGTGCACATGTGGTTAAGGTCAGTGCATATGGGGGGCTGGGGTCGATGCAAGTTTGAGCTAGGTCAGTGCAGTAGGGGGGCTGGGATCGGTGCAGGTTTGGGTGAGGTCTGTGCAGTTGGAGGAGAAGGTTGATGCAGCTGGGTGCGAGATTGGTGCAGTTAGGACTGGGGTCGGTGCATACGGGAAACCAGGCATGGGCGAGGCCTATGCAGTTGGAGGACAAGGTCGGTGCAAGTTCTGTTAGGCCAATGGGCAATGTCTGTGCACATGGGGATGAGGTTGATGCACATCTGCGTGCAAGGTCTGTGCACGTAAGAAACAGGGTCGGTGCACGTGATGATAAGGTTGGTGCATGTTCTGCCTAGGCTAGGCAAGGTCGGTGTGGGTTCTGCCTGGGCTAGGAAAGGTCGGTGCACATAGGGATAAGGTCAGTGCACGCTCAGGACGAAGGCTGGGCAGGGTCTGTGTAGGTCTTGGCCCGAGGTCTGTGCATGCTAGGCAAGGTCAGTACGCATTCGAAGGCTGGGCTGCCAAGGTCTGTGTAGGTTCAGGCAAGGTCTATGCAGGCTACAGTTGAGGTCAGTGCAAGTCTCTGCTGAGGTCGGTGCACATGGGCCAGAGGCTGAAAGAAGGTCAGTGCAGGTCCACCCTGAGGTCGGTGCACATGGGCAAGGTCGGTGCAAGTCTGGCCTGAGGTCGGTGCACATGGGCCAAAGGCTGAAAGAAGGTCAGTGCAGGTTCACCTTGAGGTCTGTGCAGGTCTGCCCAGACTAAGGTAAAGCCGGTGCAGGTTTGCCCTAAGGTTGGTGCAGGTTTTCCTAGGCTGAGGTGAAGTCGGTGCAGGTTTTCCCTAAGGTCGGTGCAGGTTTGCCCAGGCTAAGGTGAAGTCAGTGCAGGTTTGCCCTAAGGTTGGTGCAGGTTTGCCTAGGCCAAAGGGGAAGGTCCGTGCACATGGGGAGCTATGCATGCCAAGGTCAGTGCAGCTGCAAAGGCAGGTCGGTGCATGTGAGTAGCCATGCATGCCAAGGTCGGTACATGTTCTGGACAAAGGTCTGTGCGTGTTGGGTTCAGGTCTATGCAAGTTTGGGCCAAGGTCTGTGCATGCTAGGCAAGGGGTCTATGCGTGTGGGCAATGTCTGTGCACATTTGAAGGCTAGGCTGCCAGGGTCTGTGCAGGCTAGGGCTAAGGTCTGTGCAGGTCTATGCATATGAGGGCCGAGGTCTGTGCAGGCTTGGGCTAAGGTCTAAGCAGGTCCATGCATATGAGGGTCAAGGTCAGTGCAGGTCCATGCATATGAGGGCCAAGGTCTGCACAGGTCCATGCACGTGAGGGCCAAGGTCTGTGCATGTGAACTAACGAGGTGTGCCGACAGGGACTGCGTGCCATGTAAAGGGGCTGGAAGTTGTACCGGGCAGAGGGAGGCTGAAGTGTGTCGGGAGACGGCGAACCAGGGGTGTACTGAACCAGGTGGGCTGGTGCTAGGTGAAGGCTCTGGGATGGTGCACCAGGTGAGGGTGTTGGGCAGGGGTTGTGCCAGGCTAGAATGGAGCTAATGTGCTGGATGAAGCCAATGTGGGTATGGTGAAGTCTATGCCCATGATGGTCTGAGACTTGCATAAGGGACGGGGGTTTATGCACGCAGGGTGGATGTTGAGATGCATTGCAATGCTTGCTCATGAGAGAGGCTCTTTTATTCATGAGATGCATGTGAGGGGTCTTCTTTTATTCATGGAATGCCTGAAAGGAATTTTATTTGATTCTCTTTTATTCATGTAGACCAAGTGCATGGTTATGTTCGACAGTCCGTTATAAAGATGCAGGCGTTCAGTCATTCGGGATCTCCGTGGTCCTTTTGTTATTTCGGCAAAGCCACTTCGTTCGTGTTTGTTCTGTTTATTTGTTATTTCCTTCTATATTATTGCTTTTCTTTTATTGTTATTGTTATTAGGTTAATTCTGACGAAAATTCGGTAGTACCTCCCCAGGACCTCGGGCGTAGGGGAGTAAAAGGGGAACACGCCAACAGTTTGAGGTGCGTGCCATGGGCAACGACACCTTTGAGGAGACTTCGAAAAACCCAAAGAAAGCAGCAAGTGAGAGACACTGGGCTAAAACAGGCTAAGGGTGCACTGGGTAAAGTGACCAGCTGGGTGCACCGGGTGGGGGCAGTCTGGGAGGTGTGCCGGCCATAGTAGGCTAAGAGGCTATGTCGGACTAGGGAGTGCACCGGATGGGGGTTAGCTTGGTAGTGCCGGCCTGGAAGAGCTTGGGGTGCGCCGGGCTGGCTAATCCAAGGGTGTACCGGGCGGGGGAGGTTAGGAAATGCACCGGCCAGCGGCCGAGGGGGTTTGCCGGGCTGGTGGGTCAGAGGGTGCACCGGGTATGGGGCCAAAGGCGTAGCGGGCAGGGCTCGTTCTGGTGTGCCGAGCGAGGGCCTATGATGCAGAGAGGGAGAAATCACTGAGCTATCCCAGGAGGGAGGAATGGCCAACGGGGTGGAGTACTGAGGGAAGTTGCAACACTCGGAAGTAGTCAGTAGAAAATCGGGAAGGGAGTGGAAGACAATGATGAACGTATACACGAAGGGAAAACATGTGGGGATCAGAAGAAAACCTTTACAAAAGAACTCTTCATTTATTCCTTCATAGAAAGGGAGGAATACACAAGCTGACACCTCACGGAGGAGCAGAAGACAAAATAGAAGAAGAAAAAGAAGAGGGATACAATCGGGAGGAGGTGACCCCGGGCTCCTTCCCCTCAATCCTCGCCCTCTCTCTCTCACTATCTCTCACCCTTTCTCTCTTCTTCTCTTCTACCTTCTCTCTTTGCTCCGGCGGCAGTCGGAGCAGCGAGCCTTTTCTTCTTCTTCTCTTCTTCTCCTCTGCACCCTTCTGGGTCTCTGCGCATGTGTCTTTTTTTTTTTTGCAGTGGAGAGGGGGTCTTTTATAACCCTCGCAGCGGGAGCGTCTAGGCATGAGCACCGGTGGCGGGAATGACGGGCATTAAATGGGTTTGACCTCTCCTGTCCTTGGTGGCAGGGGGTAGCCTGCGTGTCTCCTTCCCTGGGTGACACCTCAGCTAGCCTTGCACGATCTCCATTGCACGCCAAGGATTGTAGGTCATGGCGTGAGATTTCATTTGTAGGTTGCACTGGGCGAAGAGGAGGGCAAAGTGTGTTGATGGAGAGCTAGAAAGTTGTGCCGCTAGAAGGCTGAGAAATTGTGCTGCTGGAGGGCTGGCAAAGTGTGCCGCTGAAGGGCTGGCAAAGTGTGCCGCTGAAAGGCTAGACAGCTGTGCCGCTGAAGGGCCTTATGGGTGCACCGTTGAGGCTGTCCGCAGGGTGTGCCGGTGAGGCCATCTACAGGGCGCGCTGGGTGGAGCTACCCTGTGGTGTGCCGCTGGAGGGGCAGCGCGAGCGTGCCGTTGAAGGCGTTCGCAGGTGTGCCGCCAAAGGGGGGGCACAGTATGTGTCGGCCAGAGGCCCAGTGGAGTGTGTCGCTGAAGGCCAGCCAGGGTGTGCCACTGAGGGCTTCGAGGGGGTGTGCCGGGTAAGGCACTTGGAGTGTGGCTTCCTTTTCTTCGTTTCTTCTTTTTATCTTCTCTTCTCTTCTTTATTCCCCTGCACGTAAATACTAGGAGAGAATTTTGGTGTCCACAGTCTCACAACTTTGCTCTGATACCAACATCTGTGGCGCCCCCTTCCCACGATCCCGTATCGTGTCCGGGGACATCACAGCGTCTGGACGGGCTGTTGTGGGCCAAGATATTTGCAAGGCACTAAAGGCCAAACCATCACATATTCCAGAAGTAAAATCATATCATTTTCATAATATAAACACACATAATTTACATCATATAAAGTGTTCTACATATCTCTACCCAAAAGTCATATTTACATTCATTATTCAAAAGAAACAAGCACGAGGCCTACAAGGCCAGACGATAAGTCTAGAAAAGACCTAGACAGACACCGACCTGACACGACTAGAATGTCGTGCATAAGGCACAACACTGACCTCGAGTAAAGCCACGAGAGGGCTAACCCAGAAAGGTCACGACACTCGAGAAACACGAGAGTCATGCAGAAGTCACGTGTCACGTGACTGGAGTACTCCCCTTACTAGAAGAACAGCCAGCTGCCCTGACGTCTTATGCTACGCCTACAAGTGGCTCGTCTGACTATCATCCAAAAGCACGATCGAGACCAAGACACTATCAGAACCAGAACAGAACTATAGTCGTGAGTGACTAGACAGTGTAATGCCCGTCGGCGTCAGTCCAAGTCCCTAACCAGGTGTGCACACACTTGCTCATTTCCCTGAGCCAGGCGGCTAGCTAGTTTTCTCCCCCAGCGGGCGCTACTACAAAGTAAGGGAGTCCACGAAAACTAGCTTATAAATTGTGTATCGAGAACTACCTTGCCACCACTCCCAGGTGGGATGACACGTCAAAACGAGTTGTCAAGCTACAACTAGTGGAGATTCACAAGACACAGACTCTAAAATACGAGTGCTGGAGTACAGACATGCAAGAAGCACTATCGCACGTACTACAAAGCACCAATGGCAGTACAGGAAATTACCAACAGACTCAGGACAAGGCAACTAGACCTGAAACTACAGCAATCCTTGAGTCTCACGACTCAGAGTCAAGATCATCGTATAAAGCGGAATAAGCCACCAATCGGTCTAATCCTAAGCCAAAGGAAATGACTCACCGTAAGAAATGGCTCACGGAGACCTGAGGGAACACTGAGAACCCTCAACACATCTGGATACGTAGAATGAGGTAAGATGATACCTCACGACATCTAGAACCATGTCTCAAACTGGACAAAATTGTCGAGACACACACAGGGTCACCTGTCAACCACTGGGTCACACCGGGTTGACCAGAACCAGACAATGACAATAAAAGCAGTACGGAATACTGCTCACCGTACGAACACTCTTGGCTACCTCACATCATGGTTTTAGCCCTTATAGGATATCGGGAGACATCCACGGGACAACGGACAAACCATAAGGTCAAGCCAAGATGAATGGAAACAAGACGTCGGGAAACGACGTTCCGCGTAATGGTAGTCCTAGGCTGAGTCGTTAGGAAAAACTACGGCAGTCCGAGAATAGACCACACTCAGTCAACCTTTAACCGACCAATCCAGCACACCATCGACACACAGACACCGCCCTAGGACACAAACCTAAGACAGATGGACACAGCACAGGCCATCACGGCCAACTGACAGCACACAGGGATGAGCGACTCTAGGAGGACCGCACAAGGGTATGAGCAGTCTGGGACAGCCCGCTCAAGTGATAGACCACTAAAACACTAAAAGGGGATGGGCGTTTAAGGGCAGGACCACCCAAGGGGATGAGCGGTCAAGGTCTGGCCGCTCAAGCCCACCGACCCAGAAGAGTTTCTGGTCCAAATGGTTTTGACCAGACCGCTGAACGGAACTGACATACTACAGTGTCAGTCAAAATGGTCTTGACCAGACCGCCTAACCCGACCGACACCCAACTATTGACCAAAGGTCAACTGGGATAAGCGGTCAAGACATGGCCGCACATCCCAACGGAAGGACAAGCAGCTGAAAGCTGGCTACCCAAGAGGGGACATGCGGACCTCACCTGGCCACCCATACCATGAGCGGTCATACGATAGACCACTCAACCTCAAACTCGAACGAGGATAAACGGTCCGAGGATGGTCGCTCATATAGATGAACGGCACCTGGTTCGACTGTTCAAGCGTTACGACGAGCAAAGCATGGGGTTGGCCCAATCTTGGCCTTCCCACGCCCCATTCGTGCCGAAATGAAGGGGATACAATGGTGATAGTCATACACAACACATAGACTCCAATGGGAGTCAGATCAGCTGAGAAACAGTGAGAAACGGGCGATTCTAGCGAAATCACCCAATAGAGACAACTGGACTTCTCGGGCTCCCCACGGTCAAACGGGACCACCGATCACCGTGAAACTGTTATCAATGGAACACTGACATTCCCAGGAGTCCATTGACTCCAGCTGATCTAGAAACTGTCGCCGTTTTCTGACGAAGCCTACGAAACCCCAACGAGCCCGATCTCGCTCGTTCGAGCACCAAACGACATGCAGAGACATGGAAAACATAGAGGGCGAGTGAGTGATCCATCTCCCTACCTCCACCGAAGAAACCGTGTGCCTAAGCGACTAAACCATGTCGAAAATTGCAAGGAACACGAACGATGCCTTCTCGGAATCCACCGAGGGATCGCGCCACGCCACGCTCAAACCGATGCTCCATCCCGCGAACTGATCTCCTCAACGCGTCCCCGCCCCACCTTCCGGAGAAACCCACGATGTGCTGGGAAGGCCCAACGCACTTGTATTGACTCACGGCGACTCGATCTAACGCAAATACGGAAGCTCAAAACACACACGGGGTCACCCGGATCCCCAAGACCCACAGCATGCTAATCAAGATAACACGGTACCTCTGGACATCCAAAAAATATGGTAACGGTCTCCACGGGGTGTCTGGGATACTCACGGGGTCATTGGTCGGTCATTGGGTCTCAACCGGACCGACCGGAGACCAACACAACATGAACGGTCACGACTGGCACAATAAACCACCTAGCGGTCCTAACTGGACCGCTAGTGACGCGGTCGGCATCGGAGGAAGGATCGACAGCAACTCCAAGACGCGAATAGGACTGGATAACCACTATCTCGCGTAGCTCGGCCTCAAACCAGACGGTCTCTCACCGGGTGACACTCAATTCTCAGAAGGGAGAAGGAGGGAAGGGGAAGCACAAAGGGGCAAGGCTCCTTACATGATTGTAAAAACTCAAGCTTTCCATCATGTCTTAAACAATTACATTAGCCTCCTTTATATAGGAAAGGCCAAATTCCACTAGGACAAGAATGCCCCTAACCTTTTCAACTAAAGACTTCTATATCCTAGCCTAATAAAATAAAACTCAACTGCCAACACTTGACTTGGACCAAATAAAATAAAATATTTTGACTTTGGTGGTTAATAATACAAATATCACCATAGTAAAATACACACAAATAAAATACAGACGCAATACATACAGATACGTACTGAGGACGCCGAGTCTTCAAATGAATCTCCGAGCCACAAGCTCAGTGCAGTCGGGGCGGTGCGGCGTCGGCTCCTAGTAGTGGGTCCGATACCAGTAGTGGGCTGGGTGTCCCCACCACGATGCCCTGGAAGGTGAGAAAAATCTAGAGGATCTGGATGTGGAGGTGTGGAGGGGCGCGATGCCCAGAGAGGGAGGTCCGAAGGAAGAAGATAAAAAGGGCACAATGCCCAGGAAGGTCTGGAGGTTCCGGAGGAAGAAGATAGAAAAGGGCACGATGCCTAGGAAGGTCTAGAGGTTCCGGAGGAAGAAGATAGAAAAGGACGTGATGGCTGGCAAGCAGAGAAAAATTCAGAGTGTCTGGATACAAGAGTTGGGAGCGGGCGCGATGCCCAGCAAGTGTAAGGGGACCCGGGGATCCCGAAGATAGAGGTTACAACGACCCAAGATCCGAATACCGGGAGGAGCCTGATACCATTCGAATCTTGACCCGCCACCCACGAGCCGGAGGACTCAGAAGGGCTAAAAAAGAGTGTGGAGGTACAAAGAAATAGGAAATAAAGCAGGACAATTCAACAATTAACAAAAATAAATAATCTAACTACAACAGAGTCCGGGTCAATAGAAAGTACAATCTAAAGTAGTAAAACGTACCACATGCCAAGTGAACACTCGGCACGGCGAGTTGGTAGCTAAGGACCTCCACACAGTACCCTCAAACCACGAGGAAGAATCGCAATCACAGCATCCCTCGATGCACCACCGCTGCAATTCCTCGAACTGCAACACACCATGTCAAAAGTCGCAACACAAGCCAAAATCGGCAACCGCCAACGCTCATCCTCGAGTCCCGAACTCACCACGGAGCCTTCACATCTCAAGCCAACTCCAGGGCGAACACAACCCATACATACACAGAAGCGCAAGAGCAAGAGCTTACTGGGTCAACCCTACCCAATCCTACCTCGAAATCCGTAAAAATAGTCAGGGCCGACACATCATGTCTGATGCCACAGAGCATGATGAGAACATCAGGCTCGATAATCAACAACTCAACTGAAGATCCTCCACTCACCTGAGCACACCTCTCGATCAGAGCACCCGCTCTGACACCTCAAACCACAGCTAAACACCTCAGGGGCTGGACAACAGCAGACTGAGGCAGCCAAAAACTAGCAGCAGCTCCCTCAGAGCACGCTTCCGACCACTTAACTACGAGCAATCCTTGCCAGCCACCTGACCTTGCTGCAGATTCCTCGAACGCAGCATCGCAGCGACACACCTGCCGACAACCTCTGCCCAACGCATCACAACCGGGGCCATGACCCATCGGGAAGAAATCTCTCCATCACGTCCCTTGGGCCCCACACAGGTGCGAAAGCCGTGAACATCAACCACCTTTACAGTGCCGTGCAGTGCACTCAAGTTCTCAAGCGAGAAATCAAGCGAAAAATAAACACAAAATCCTAAGCCAGCTGCCGACTGTACTGGAGCTTATGGACTCTGGTCACTGCAATATCTTGAATTCCTATGTACGTCCACAACCACTGCTCTGATACCATCTGTAACGACCCAAGATCCAGATACTAAGAGGAGCCCAATACCATTTGAATCCTGATCCGCCGCCCACGAGTCGGAGGGCGTATTCAAGCATATAGTCGCATTTGCATAAGGCTCAAGTTTAGATCTTATCGATGCATAAGGTAGAGTGTCGATGTCATCCTGGATCGACTGAACTTGGCGACGTAAGGAGCCCACCTCCCGAACCGCTATCCATCACCATGCAATAGGTATCAGATCAGGGTGTACCACCTTCCCCCTCCTCAGTTTGGGGAGGTACACATAGGCCCACACCTGCATTGCATTTCATCAAAGTGTCAGCATATAGCATTTAAGGAATCATATAGCAATTGCACAAGCATTTTAGAAATCAAGTCATACCTGAAGTAGCGGGGAGAATCTGCCGAGCATTGTGCACCGACTAGTGGAGCTTAGTGTGTCGAAGAGGAAGGCGAGTACTGTCGCACCCCACGCGTACTCACCAACGTGGTCTACCTCCTCCAGTAGGTGTAGCAGTCGGCAGGTCACTCCGTCTGCCCTGGTGGTGAACAGCAGCTTCCTAAAAAATAACATCAAGAATCATCGTAGGACCACGTCTGCCTATGGTCCTGGTCCCACTGCCACCTACCTCCATGCCCAGTCCTTCAGGCACCCCAAATGCTGCTCGTGCAGCTCCTCAACCGCGATCCTAGCTCCCCGCAAGCCCAAGCTCTCCTGCAATTGTGCTCTCGATAAAGTTGAGGAGTGACGCTCTGGTCGGTGCAGCTCCACACCCAACAGCCTCTGGGCCAGCTCCCGGTAGTCTGTGTAACCCTTCCCACTCACTGGAGCTCCATGTACACGTAGCCCGATAATTCGCGCCACGTCCTCTACCATCGGCACCAAGTGTCCCCACGGGAATATGAATGTCTAACTAATCGGATCCCACCGGTCGTGCAGCGCGTACAGTAGAGTTGTGTCTAGTCTCGCCACCTCCATGCCGAGGAACTCTCCAAACCCCATGGCGACGAGTCGCTCCCTCTGGAAGTCCGGTAGTGCCAGTTATACTGCGCGGACCTGGAGCCATGAGTTCCATGTTCGACATTTTCCTTGCATACATGTAAACAGTTTACATCAGTCATTCATAATAAGTCATGCATTGCACCCAAAAAAAATAAAAAAAATAAAAAAAGTATAGTTTAACAGGGTAGCAGCCACCACAGGGCCATTTTCCATCTCTATAACGATCTTCTATTGACCGTTTGATATTCCCAGCGGTCCCTATCAGACCGTTTTCAATTTCAATAAACCCCCTCATTGATCTACGTTTAAACGGTCATCCTCTCACTATTTTTTGTCTGGTTGATAGTCTGTTGGAGACCGTTGGGTTCTCAAAGCGGCCCATCTCGGCCCGTTTCACTTCTCCTGAGCCCGCTCCCACATTACGGCCTAGTGGGGACCGTTTTGTTCTCAGAGTGATCTTGCTCAGACTGTTTCTATCATCTGTGGTTCAATTTCTAACGGTCGTAGGGTGACCATCTAGCACCTTCGCGGTCTGACTTAGACCGTGTTTATCCCCCCGACTCCTCGGCTGTTCAACTCCTATTGAGCGGCCACCCTTGGACCGTTCTCGCCTATTAGGTGGACTGGTTTGGGCCATTTTTATTCCAAATGGTCCTAGGCAGACTATTTTATGTTTCTGGGTGGTTCCTGTTAGGACCACTTTCTACTCACCGTGACGAACGGCGTCCAAGCTCCCTCTCCCCCGTTGGCAATAGCCCTAGGGGCCTTTACAACCATTCTTTAGGGGTGGTGTGCCCCCTTTCCTTCATCTAAACCTGCATGCAAGCGCTAAAGTGAGCAAATGGGGGGGGGTTAGGACCGTGGCCTACCTCGGATGAAGGTGGCCCCTTGGCCGATTTCTCGACCGTCATCGCCGGCGCTTCACTCTCCGGTGGTGCTCCAGCTTCCTCCGACGCCCTGGTGATAGTGAGAGTTGCCTCTTCGGCCATGAACGGCGGCACTCCTGCTTCCTCCGGTGGGTTCAACGGCGCCGACGCTTGGGTCTCCTCCGGGGCCATTCGTCGCATTGATCTTCCTAACACTTGCTTCTTAAACCTCATCCACACCCACGAGGCCCTAGGGAATGGAGGGTGGCTCTCGATGCAATGGAAATGGAGAGAGAGGGGAGGGGGCGGTGAGCTTTGTCCCTTGGAAGGAAGAAGTGAGGGGGAGACGGAGTGGAGAAGACAATGGGGCGTCAGTTTCTTTTTTGAAACCAATGGTCAAAACACGGTCTATCGATGGACCGTTTAGAATTAAGGCGGTCTGGATCTGACCATTTTTGAGTGACGATCCACCTACCTTTAAGCGGTCAGTCCAAGACCGTTAATTTATTTGGCGGTCGCCCAGAGGGCCATTTTAAGGCCACGATGAAATTCAAATTCTGCTTGCCTTTGCGGTTCTATTTGGGCCATTTTTCATTTGTGGCGGTCTCGAATGGACCGTTTCTATGTTCTAGCTGGTCGATCCGCGAAATAGGGAAACTGTCCTTGGGCATGGCTTTGTTAAGGTCGGTGTAGTCGGCGCACATCCTCCATTTCCCATTGCTCTTGGGGACTAGGACGACATTGGCTACCCAGTCTGGGTACTGGGTGGGCCTGAGTAACCCTGAGCGTAGCTTTACGCCCACTTACTCTTTGATGATCGCCTGTCACTCGGGGTTGCAGCACCTTTGGCGCTGCTGAACCGGGCAGCAAGTGGGGTCCAACCGTAGTTGGTGAGTGATGACTTCTAGTGGGATCCCAGGGAGTTCATCCTCGGACCAAGCGAACACGTCTTGATGGGCTGCGAGGAAGTCTGCATAGGCTCGCCTCTCGTGCTCGGATAGGTTCGCACCTATCCTCAATGTTATGCTCGGGCTTTCCCCCACCTGGATGAGGAACAGGTCCTCCGCCAGAGCACTTGTGCTCGGGCCCGGGTCTTACGTCCTTGCCTTCTTTTCGGGTTGCGTCTCTTCGGAATGCCGATCGCGTGTGGAGATGTGGTAGCACCTCCGGGATTCCCTTTGGTCCCCCCAGATCTCTCCCACACCCCGAGGGGTGGGGAACTTGAGCTTTTGATGGTAGGAGGAAGGGACCGCCCTGAGCGTACTGAGGATTCCGCAGCCGATAATTGCATTGTACCCTGTCATTGCTCTAACTATAGTGAAGTCAGCGAGGAAGGTTACCTCTCTGGGTGCAGTTCCAAACGTGATCGGTAATGAGATACGTCCTTCCGGGCGGACGGTCGTGCCTGAGAATCCGTACAGTTGCATATGCAATGGCTTGAGTTGGGACATATCCACACCCATGAGGACAAGATAGTCGTAAGCAATAACGTCGGGTCCGCTTCCATTGTCAACCAAAATACGTTGCACAGTACATTGATTAATGGTGGCCGAGACCACCAACACGTCGGAATGGGATGTCGTGATGCCCTCTAGGTCATCCTCGGAGAAAGTGATGGGGTCTCCTGGATGCTCCGGGGTGGGGGTTCCACGCCGGGAGTTGTCATCATGGTCCGTGCTGCCAACCGCAATTGCGTACCACCGCCTCCTGCTTGCGCTATCACCCCCCGCCGCCGGTCCCCCAGAGATCATCATGGTCTCCTTACCATTGGGGGGCGTCTTCTGTTGTCGCTCTGTGGCCTTGGTGAGGAACTTGTCGAGAAGCCCTCTCCGAACGAGGTCCTCAATGGCGTCCCGGAGGTTGATGCATTCGATGGTGTCGTGGCCGTGGTCGCGGTGGTAGTGGCAGTACTTCTTCTTATTTCTCGTGTTCAGATTCGACTTCATCCGGGAAGGCCATTTGAGGAACGGCTCCTTGCGGATTTCTAGGATCTGGTCAGGAGGAGCAGACAGAGGCGTGTAGTGGCGGTAGCTGCCTCTTTCTCTTTCGGAGTGGTCGTGATGGTCTCCGTCGCACCGCTCGCGCTTGCTCTGACTCTCACAAGGAGGGTCGATGGACCTCTTATGGTCAGACCTTTCAGTCCTGACAGTGCGGCCCAAGGCCGCCGTGTTCTCCTCGCAACACGCATGCTTCTACGCCAGGGCAAGGAGGTTGGGAAGGGTCACGGGGGCCTCAACCCCAAGGGCACACTGGAGGATGCGATCATGGGTTCCTTGGGTGAGGGCCGTGGTGGTGATGCCGATGTCGAGGTGCGGGATTCTCAATGCCTCAGCGCGGAAGCGGGAGACAAAGTCCCATAGCATTTCCTCTTTGTTCTGCTTGAGGACAAGTAGGGAGACCGCTGATTTGGCTACCTTTCGACAGCCAACAAAGTTCTCCATGAACAGCCTCTTAAGCTACTAGAAGGAGGAGATAGTCCCGACCGGTAGGGACTCGAACCACGCTCGGGCGTTCTCCCGCAAAGTGGTAACGAACGTCAGGCACTTCACCATGTCCGAAGCCCGGTGAAACACACTAGGTGGGACTCGAAGCTGTGCATGTGATCGGCCGGGTCGGTGGTAACGTCGTAAGGCGTGAATGTCGGTAGCTGAAGCTTGGACGGGATGGGGGCTTCCATTATGTCCCTAGAGAAGGGAGCGTGGAAGTCTGAGTCATCGTCGATCAGGACACGGTTCCTCGTGGCCAGGAGGATGTCGTCCAGGCAATGGACTTTGTCCTCGATCTCGTCAAAGTGTTGGAGCCGATAGCCCATCTCCGGGTTGGAGTGGAGTGGGCGGCATACCCTCGACGCGGGCACGCTACGGGATCGCCGGGTCCTTGAGGGCGAGGAGCGAGAGGCCTTGTAACATCCATGGTCTAGCGGATCCTTAATGGTGCGGATCTAGGATTTATCCGGTGTATTTTTACTATTTTTAAGAATTTTTTGACTAATTTTAGGTGTTTATTTGAATTTGTTAAAGTATTTATGTAAATCATTTGGGCCTTTCCAGGGCCTCAGGCTGATATCTAGGGCACCAAAGTTGAATTGAAGGGCTAGAAATGGATAGAAACGCTTCACAAATTGACCCAAAGGTCAACCAATTGAGGGTCAATTGGGGTGTCAACTTAAGACAATAAGAAAAAGGCTCAACTCATGGGTCGAAAATAGGTGTCTATAGGTGGGTGATAGGAAAGTCATCTAGACGCCTGACATGATTCATGAGAATGATGGGGTCTGGATGCTATCTCTCATATACGTGGTAGAAATCAGACCATACTACATCAACGTAGGGCGTCGACAGTGGTGCGACAATGATAAGCGACTGTGCTAACATAGGGATGACTGACTGCTACTCAGGAGTGACTAGCATGAGAGGGGTGGCAGGCTGGTCAGATCCGTCCAGGAAAGTTGGGATAGGCAGAAGCTCAAGGTTGTCTACGGGCTCCTGAATGATGGGCATGGTCGGGGCAACTGGAGGAACCAGGACGACGGGTGTGACTAGGATGACCAGCTGCTCGGTCAAGAGGGGACTAGCTGACTATGTAGGGTCAGCAGATAGGTGTTCCATGGTATTGCTCTCTAACCCCTCAACCTTAGCGAGGTACTCCTCGGTCGACTCCTGGTCAGCCTCATAACTCACTGGAATAAACCTGGGATGGGCATCCTCTGAATGTGGGTCCTCTAAGATAGGGGAATGGGAAGGACACTGGTCAGGGAAATGACTACACCCACGATGGGTGGCAAGAGGGGCGGGCTCTGGGAGAGGTGGCGGGCTTGAGCCCGAAGGCGGAGTGGGCCACTCGGGGTGGGTGGTTGGTGACATAGAGGTGGTCGACTGAACGTCGTTGTGGAAGACGAATTCACCAGGTAGGTGAGGTGGGTGTAAGGTGCAGGTCCTCCTGTCCCGGTCAAAGGTTGCTCTCCTCTCTTCCAACTAAGTTTGCCCTAAAATGATGTATGGACCAACAAGTGTGTCGATCTTGCACCATGCTCCATCGTGATACAGAATGTGGCCGAACCTCCATTAAAACTTTACGAAAGCTAAGGCACCGTTGAGGACAATCTCCCCGATCTTAGAGAGAGACTCAATAATGTCCAGTGAGACACAATTAGATGACACCCTAGTGATGAAGTCGATATCCATATGCAACCCATTAGGTAGAATGGCAGTGGACACTATAGGGCGCTAGAACGACTCGATCATTGGCATAGGGGTCGGGTCAACTAGTGGTTAAATGGTAGGGGCGAGACCCGGGGGTCGGGCCATAAGAGCCTCGAATTGGGCCACCAGGGATGACCAATCTGACACATGGTTTCTAGGAACCATGTGGGGCTGGTGGGTAGCTGGACATGCAGACACAGAGATTGGAGTGCACTGACTAATGCGAAATGAAGAACCTAGACTCAACCCATACCCTGTACGTGGCAGAGATATTGAACCGAAGACCCAACTCATGCAAGATTGCTACCTTCCCAATAGGCGTAACCTATCTTTCCAGTAACACCTTTTAATATACCGGATATGGGAATGCAACACCTAAGACAAGACTTACCCTAGACTCAAACCACGCTCTGATACCAATTTGATGCGGGACGAGACTTGAACGGGCTAAGACCTACGATCGACTCAAAGTGCGGCCAGCACTTGCACGCTAAGGGTAAGCTGGGCGGCTGACCTCCGTGGTGTTCTCTAGGTGGAGACGTCTCTTAACAAGAAACTATATCTCGCCCAACGATCGTCCCTGCGAGGGAAGTGCGGGATCGCAGCGGTTAAGGAACCACTGTCACCTAGGATATGCAATTCGAGCTCGGTGCCCGACTGGAGCTAAGGAATGGGCGCTCACACTCACAATCGCAGAGATTTGTAATTTGGCTACGACCCTAATCTCTCAAATGCAGCGTATAAGAAAGTATACCAAATTAGCAAAGGTGCATGTAAGGCATGTCGCGTACCTCCATGACTAGCGCGTGAGGAAGAAACCCTGGCCGAATCCGGCAACCTCCATACATAACGAATGAATATTATTACAATTTCACATATATGGCCCACTCCTCACAGGGAGATAACAGGCTACAAGCATGAATTTTGGGGCTGTCAGAGCTCAGGTTGACGGGCCGCACTCGTAGGAGACGAGGGAGGCGAGTCGGGGCTGATCAGGTGAGCCGATTGATCAACGAGCAGTTCTGCCCGCTCTGGTCACCCGGCGTAGCAAACTTGTGAAAGTCGGTACGGCTGGATCCGATGTCCGATCAGGGTGCCGTTTATGGGAGCACGTTGACAACTGGATGAAGAACACCTCGGCCAAATGACGTGATCAGATCTGATCAGATCTAGGCGTGACAGTGCTTGCACCAAGGCTCTAGTTTTACTGAACTGCATAGGAAAACTAAAAATTACAGGGACAATAGCTTCGGTTAAAAAGTAGGAGGATTATGGACAAACTCTTGAAGATAATACTCCCAAGAGTCCATAGAAACAAACAGAAGGTTCTATGGGTCAGATTCGAGGGAGAAATCAAGAAAACAAACTCTTTAATCCATCCACGGAGTAGCAGAGAAGAGTAGTTCTGCTAAAACTCTTCTGCTTGACATAATGCATCCACGATAGACCGCCATAGTTATATAACGCGCCAGAGACAGTCTGTTATGTGACCTTATCCAACAAAAGATAAGAACAACATGCGAAGTATTCAGACTTAGGACTATGGAGGACATAACGGATTGATGAAAGGGCGTTAAATGAAGATATAACGGATGGAAGGTGCTCCGTTATGTAATGAAGACGATCAATGGGACGGTGGCTGAGACGATGAAGAAGTCAGTGGATGAGATGATAGACTCGACCTTTGAGGGGGTATAACTGACCAGGTGAGGTGCGCTATGTGATATTATGACGGATGGACAAAGGTCCGTTAAATAGCAGAGACACTATGTGAGACAGAAGAAAAGATGGTGGGAAAGATGGTGGATGAGACGGAAGCCTCCAGTTCTGAGAGAAGGTAATGGGCCATGCTGAGAGCGTTATGCAATGGGAATGACGGATGGATAAAGGTCCGTTAAAGAATAGAAACATAAGATGCGATGCTGGATTAGACGATGAAAAGATTATAACGGATCTTATGAGGGGCGTTATATTACTATAACGCACTAGTCATGATGCGTTATGGACAAAAGGGCGACAAATGAAACGGAAGATTGCCAAGCAATGTCCAGAGGCTAAAAACAAGGAACTAGTCCCAACCAAGGAAGGCAATGATCCATGAAAGAGACCTCTAACTGACCAAAAAGACTTCAACAAGAGTGAACAACCTGGAGCATCATTAAAATGAGCAAGGAGATGACCCAACTTACTGGTCATAAAATGGGTGTCAACAGCCAGCTGCGTCTTAGCACCGAGTCAACCACAGACCGCCCTGAGATGCGTAAAGTTGATTTCGGGGCTAACCTTATTAGTCGAGCGATCGACAAGAGCATATGCTTGCCACCGAATTGCATTCAAGTCGCGTGTACTCCAGAGGAGCACAAGGTCGAGCAACTCACTACATTCACCGTCACTTACAGACTACGACATCGGTCCAAGAAAAAGGCCAAAAGAGACAAGTCCATCATATTTCACAAAGGAGACATGGTCCTACCGGCCCCACCAAAGGATGACTTCGATAGGTCTAGGCGAGCCGACAGTACCCCCGAAGCCGTCCAAATTCTAGGAGACCTCTCGCCTCGTATCCAAGAGATGTGCCTCAAGTAACACATTCCTCAGTGGCAGAGCTTCGCACAGTAGAGGTATTTCCAACATCTCTGGACACCCTCACAAGTCCGGGGGCAACCACCGTTTTCCCAAAAAGACACTAGAGGTCTCAGCTATGACCAAGACTCAGACTTCTGCGTCTATCATGCAGTTCAAGTCGTGGGACCAACCCAACCAGCCGGTGACCAGGTTGTCGTCAACACCAAGTTCGACAGCTCGAGAGATGAGGGAGAGGATATTCTAATCCCACTCCCAGCTAGGACCAGCACTCTAGTTCCAGCACCCGATGAGACTTCCTCGCCCGTCCACGAGGACGTGGAGACCGAGGAGACCTTTGCGGCCTCCCAACCAGTTCCAGAGCCTACCTCGCCACACCTTCCCCCTGAGGAAGGCCTCCAGAACAAAGATCGTGAGGCATCACCAGCATTAGCAGGCAACTCCGACCAAGCCTCCGAAACTCCTGTCGATAGCCGCCAGTCCAACACGGATGGCCTAGGACAACCCTTGTCCGGACTCAGCAGCGACGACCTTCCAATTCCAGCAGCCTCAACCACTGGCTTCGAAGACCCATGGGTGTACGAAGTCGCCGCTGATGATGAAGACTTCGTCGACTTTCATCCTGCTCCTCCTGAGCTAGAGGACGACGGCCAGGCAACCGTCGATGAGCTCTTCGAGATCAATCTAGGCGGAGACGAGGCCCCTCAGCCCACATTTCTCAGTGCTCTCCTCATAGAAGTAGAGAGGCAGGACTACAAGCAATTCCTACTTGAATACAAAGACTGCTTCGCCTGGACATAACAGGAGATGCCTGGGTTAGATCCCTCTGTGGCGGAGCATGATCTGGCCATATCTCCCACTACCACGCCAGTCAAACAGCCCCAGCGGCGCATGCGCCATGAGCTGGAGCTCCAGGTTGTGACTGAAGTGGATAAGATGGCGGAGGTCAACTTCATCGAGCCATGCATCTATCCGGTCTGGCTTGCTAACATTGTTCCGGTCAAAAAGAGAAATGGTTAAGCCCACATCTGCGTCGACTTTCGGGACCTCAAGAAAGCCTGTCCAAAGGATGACTTCCCAGTTCCCAACAGAAGGTTCTAAGGATTAGATTTGGGGGAGAAATCAAGAGATCAAACTCTGTAATCCATCCACGGAGTAGCAGAGAAGAACAGTTCTGCTAAAACTCCTCCATGTGACATAACGCATCCACGATAGACCGCCATGTGAACATAACGCACCTTCGTCAGTCCGTCATGTGACCTTATCCCATAGAAGATAAGAACAGCAGGCAAAACGTTCGGGCTTAAGACTCTGGTGAGCATAACGGCTAGAAACAAGGGCGTTATAGTGAACTATAACGGATGGAAGGCAGTCCGTCATGGAAATGATGACGTCCAGATAGACGGGTGCTGGAATGACAAGGAAGTCGGTGGAGGTGGTGGTAGACTCGACCTTAGGGGGTGCATAACGGACCAGGGTATGTGCGTTATGTGACGTATGATAGAGGAACATAGATCCGTTAAAAGACAAAGACGCTAAATGAGACGGAGATGGTGGGTGAGACTCTGAGAGAAGGTAACGGACTACACTAAGGGCATTATATTATGAAAATCGGATGGGTATAGGCCCGTTAAACTATAGAGACGCTATATGAGACACTGGGTGAGACGCTGAGAAAGATGATGAGTGGAATATAACGCCCACGGACCCCATGAGGGGCGTGTTATTACTATAACGTGTCATGGAGGATGCGTTATGCACAAGAGGGCGATAAATGACACGGAAGTGCTTACTTAGCATCAAAACAAGGACAAGACCCAACCAAGGAAGGCAATGACCCATGAAAGAGACTTCTAACTGCCCAAGAAGACTCAACCAGGGTGAACAACTCAGAGCATCATTAAAAATGAGTAAGGAGATGACCCAACTAATTGGTCATAAAATGGGTGTCAATAGATGCCCCTCCTTAACGTCCTCTTTGCAGAGGAACGAGTAGAGGTGTAGCGAAAGTGAAATGAAACATGGAGATGAAACGGAGATGACGCGGAGTGGACCGAAAAGTAGGCGTTAAGGCAAACGGCACCCGTTCTAAACCAACAAGCGATAGGAATCTTCTGGAAACTTTGGACTAATCACCAAGGAAATGGTAGACCAAATGACGCCAGTCTGGAGGAACTAACAACTAAGGAAAGGAAAACACGGCCAGTGGCCGGAGCAATGGAAAGGAAAGAGATAATTAACTAAACTCCAGACAGGAACCTTCAGCTAACTAGACCGAGTGAGCGGAGCGATGGAAACCTTCTGATTCAGAGTGGAATGATTCTCCTTACTCGAGATTACGGACACAGCTATTCACCATTTGAGATACCTCAGACAGACGAAGCACAATAATGCTTAAAGATGCGTATGATGTATGCTGGGCTAAAGAAAAAGAAATCTTTAAAATGAATGCCAAGAAAGGATAAAATAACAAGATACTCGAGAATAGTATTGCTAGCTTGAAGAAACTAGGGTCAGGACACCATCTGCAACCACAGCGTGCAAGATAGAACTATCGTCCCCAAGCTTTTCCAACCTAACGACCTATCCAACGATTAATCACGTGCGCCCAGATCATCATCATTTTTGTTTGAGGGGAACATCAGATCCTGGGGCATATGAATGACCAGCCGGTTCTCGAGATTATCTATATCGTATTTAACATATAGTAATGCATTAAGAGATAGAGGAACGAGATACAATACCTGCCTTACCTGTGCAGGTGAACAGATGATTTTCATGATTACTTTCATGTCCTGCAATAGGGGGTTAGCCAACAGATAATGATAATGATAGCAATTTATCAATCAAGGCATGATCTTTAAATATGGAAACGTGTAAACCAACAATTTAACGGATTTGAATAGGTGCGCCATATAGAAAACATAACGGATGTGTAGAAACCTGTTATAGTCCACTGAACCCAAATTTAACAACCCAGTTACATGGCGGACTAGACTGCATACGTTATGTGAATATAACGGTCGTGCGATAGACCGTTAAATTCTTTGGGTTACTAAAAAACAAATGGGCACCTCATTTCCCTCATTCGCTTAATTCAAATCGACGAAGCCACAAACCCCCCCCAAAACCCCTCCGTGCTCCCTCCGGCGAAATCAACTCCGGTGAAGCTCCCTCTGGCCACGAGGATGGCTCGCGAGAAGGGGAAGAAACAGAAGGCGGTTCGAAAGATCAAGGGTCGGGCGGAATGCGCGGTCTCCCTGTCGACTAGCCCATCAACGGAGGAGGAAACGGCGGCGGTGGCAGTGGCCCTTCCCACGGGGGAGGAGGTCCCTACGGTGCCAAGGGAAGCAGAGGAGGCTGGAGGAGACGCCGAGGAAGCCACCGTCGTGGAAAGGGAGGTCATCTCGCCGGCAAATTGGAAATGGGGTCAAGACTCGGAGGTTGGTAATTTTGCCCTAAAAATCAAATTTTGATTTTTTTTATGTGATTACATGTGCCCACTCTAGATATATACTAGGACAGGATCCATCAAACACAAAGGCCTCTAATGGGTCTAAGGCAGACGAATATGCCTAGTATGAGGTGGCCATGATGGTGGACAAGGGTGATGCACCGGGTGACTTTAAATGCAATGCGCCCTAGGACCAACTTGTGGAGACAAGTTGTGAACTTGATCTGATACCACTTGACGTGAGACGCCCTAATGCTCTGATACCACTTGACGTGAGACGACCTAGGGGAAATGGGCGATGAGCCCAAATGGACGCCCAAATCGTGAATCCAATATAGCAAAGGGTACGAGATGAGTCCAATGGCTTCCTCGATGCTAGAAAGGCCACTTTCCAGACCGACCTAACTGATCCTTCCGGAGACGTCTTTTGATATACCTCTTTTGCTGCCGAGGTCTCACGCTAAGGGGTTTGACACTAAGAGCCTCGGACCTAGACTCGCAAGCAACGCAACGGACTCGACGAAATCGCACAAGTGGGCTCACCCGTGTAGCGCACACTCGGGTCCGTAGATGGACCGGCGATAGGGGAGAGGGTATAAAGTGGGACCTTGACGTTTCGGGGGATGGCTAGCTTAGGATAGACCCAAAATGGTCTGCTATGCCTAATTCAACGGGTGGCCAGCATGCCGAGGGCGTGGGTATGATGGTCTCTCTCACAACTCACCCCGCGGTGGCACTTAATTAGATGAATTTCAGATCGAGCACTCTCTCACCATCCGACGGAGCTAAGAAACAATACTAGTTAAGCAAAATAAGTCAGAAAAGAGAGGGAACCAGAAGCTCACTTGATCGATGTGAAGACGTCGATCCTGGCCAGAGACGATGGCGAGCGGGGAGGCGTGGGTACGCACCCGCACGCCACGCTGATGTAGCTTCGATTGGTGACCTACTAGTACAACCACTACACCTCTTGTAGGAGAGGGAGCACGGGGTGGGGGATAATTTAAATTACACCCAAAACTACCTCCACGCAGGGAGGGGTGTTCAGCCAGCCAGGCGAGGGGGTGGGGAATTGGTCGGCGAAGATCGATCACCCGGGGACAGAATTCTGTCCCGAAGTCAGTTCTGTAGGGATAGCGAGCCAGTTGTGGAGTCACTACGATCACTGCCAATTGCTGATGAACGCAGGACTGATGCAAAAGCATCCGAAAATGGTCCAGAGATGCACCAGCCAGGTTGTGGACCGATCGGAGTCCGGCTGTGGTGGTGGCAGCCTTGGGATCAGACTGGTCGGCTGCAGCTCTATCTGTCCCAAAACTATAGTTGCCTGAAGAAAATGCCGCCATGATCTCTTATGTGCTCTGATGAAGGCGGGACTAGTGCCGACGCACTCTTGGGAGAGTCCTCTTTCAACAGGAATAGATAGAGCTCCGAAAATAAGTCGGAGAAGAGGATGGCGAGCAGAACAGTGGGATCGGGTCCAACCTGGTTCTGGCGAGTACTGCCAACACAGGCTAGGGAAGACAACTAGTACAGGATGCTTCGATCGGCGAATGACTTCCCGCTTCCTGAGACGTGAAGGGAATTGGATGAAGGTGACCTCCTCCGAAGGGCGTGCCAAAAACTTCACAGGAGCGATCGAGGTCGTGTCTACAAGTGGGCTCAGGTTTGTAGTCAGAGACTAGGTGTGCATTTTTCTAAACCACAGGGGCCTGAGAAAACTGCTGCCACGAACTCTCCAGAGCTCCGATGAAGGTGAGGTCAGTGTCGATGTGACCGTGGGTGAGTTCTCTTCGATCAGAACTGAACGATGCCCCAAGGGGAGGTCGGAGTAGAGGGCAAGGTAGAGAGAAGTAGAGGGTGGTCCGAACGGGCTCTATTGGACTGACCTGCGTGCTCTGGGAAGAGAGGCTGGAACGAGGAGATCCAGAGTCCAAATGGCGCCCTTATTCTTGTGGATGGCAGGGGACTTGGAGGGGAAGATCTCAGCCAAAAATCACGTCCAAACTCACACAGGAGAGGCGGTGGTCTCATCTTCTCTTGGGATCAGGTTCCCTGTCGGTGCAGCATCACGTAGTCGGGGGAGAATGGCTCCCCTGGGCAGTAAGGATGATCGATGATGGCAAGACCACATCACCCACGAAGCTACCTCAACGAGCCTTCCAACAATGTATGATATGCCACCTGAAGATGCACGATGACTCCAGGGAACGCTCTGCAACTTCGTAGTACTCTACTGCTGTTGGTTCCAGATGGGTTGTAGTAATAGATGGTGAATAAAGGGAGGGGTTGGAGATGGTGGACGTGATGGAGAGGAGTGGGAGGTACTCCTGGGTGTGTGGGGAGATGGAGGGGGTTGTTCTCTAGGCTGTGGGGTGGGAGGAAGGGCTTGGGGGTGGAGCTACCAAGGGGAGGGGTGGGGTGCGCAGGTTGCCAAGGTGGAGAAGGGGAGGGGGGACCACTTGCACACCGGAGACACAAAATCTCCCCTCTCCTGAAGCCACAGGAGGGACCCCGACCTCAAGCCAGAGGATCGAAAAGATACTAAAGAAAATTGCAAAGAACAATCGAAAAATAAGAAATAAAAGACAACCAGAATGTAGCTCCAAAGAACACAGTGACTCTGGATTTGATCCACGAATCAAGAAATAAACTGATCTTCAGGCAAAACTCTCTCTTCCTCTTTCTGTACTTCTCTCAGTGCGTCTCTCTTTCTTCCTCTTCCTCCTTTTTGTTAGCTCTCTGCTGCTCTCTCTCTTTCTCTTTTCTCTCAGAATCACCACTCTCTCTCTCTTTCACTTCCTCTTCTTTTTCTCACTACTGGTATCTCTTTTCTTCTCTCGAGCTGCCTCTTTCTCACCGGCTCTCTGGCTCTCTGGTACCCTCTCTTTCTCTTCTACTCTACTCTTCTCTGCACCTCTTCTTCTCAGATGTATCCTTTTTAGTCCATTCTCTCTATTTTATCTTGATTACAAGAAGTGGGTCTTATATATTCCTTCAGTCTGGGATCCACGAGCTCACGCCCTAGGCGAGTGGATGGAGCACTCCTGCCAATTGCTTCCAGAAGACTCTCACCCATGTGTCCAAAGCTGAGTGCTGTAGCTTTCCTCATGGTAGTCTCTTCAGGGACGGTCCACCTTAGATCACGTGCCCTCCTTAAAAGTTCTCGATCACTTGATCTCAGTCCTTTGGAAGAGTCTCTGTCAGGTAAACAATAGTCATTAAGTCAAACACCTTATGGACAGTTATCACATGTGCACGGTCTTGATAAGGCGTCAGCCAAAAGTGCACAGACTCATAGAGTGCATGTACAGTACTTTGCAAGGACTTAGGTATTGCACGAACGGTGGTTCAGTCCAAAAGAAAAGGATGCACGGACTTAAAGTGTGCATAAGAGAGTATATGCATGGACTTAGCCTCGCACACTAATGGAATGTGCACGGACCTTAAAATAGCAGGCTTGTAGTTGTTCAAGAAACATGTAAGAACTCGTGTGATCAAAACAAAGACATGCACGGACTTGGTGTTCAAGCCAAAGACATGCACGGATTTGGTATTCAAGCCAAAGACATGCACGGACTTAGTGTTCAACCCAAAAACATGCACGAACTCGAAAATCACAAAAAGTAAAACATGCTTGGACTTATATTTTTACACAGAACTAAAATATGCACAAAATTTGTTAGCATATAAACGTGCACGGACTTTGTTTGTGTTTGCACGGACTTTAATTGTGCAAGACGCAAACTTACACGGACTTTGTATGCACAGACTTAATCTTTCAAAGACTGATAAATGCACAGACTTTACTTTTCAGAAGGGTGCATGGACTCTAAGATGTGCATGGACTTTATATGCATGAAACAATCGTGCACGGACTTTGTTTGGTTCGAAAGAAAAGGTGCACGGACTTTGGTTTGAGGAAAGTGCATGGACTTGGTATGTACTAGGACTCAAAAGAACATGCACGGGCTTTAAGTGAGAAGTGCAAAGTGTGCACAGACTTATTTTTCCAGCAAGACTAGAAACATGCACAGAATATGAAATGCAAGGAGACATGTGACAAAAACGTGCATAGACTTCGACATGCGCGGACTCACTATATGGACTTAACATATAAACGTGCATGGACTTTAAAGCTTACAAGGGAAAAACCTGCACGGACTTCATTTATGTGATATGCATGAACTTATTCTACCTAATGCTGCCTAATGCAAGAATTACACTTATCTAGAAATACACATTTGAAGAGAGATGCTTGAACTTGGCCTTAGACAATAAAATCTACACTAGCTTAACCAATAAAATGTACTGACTCAGACTTCACAAGACACGAATACACAAGATAGTGAATGCATCAAAGATGCTTGAGTCTAGCCATATGGACACTTGCACAGACTTGTGCAAAGTGTGTGGTCCAACTATATGCACAAAACCTAAGACATGCATGGGCCTTATGATGAATAGCGAGTGCAGCATAATAGCACAGCAAAGACCAGATACGATACTATCGTGATGCTATCATTCAATGCCATCATTCAATCACTAAAGTCAGAGATTCACAGACTCACATGTTCAGTCCTCAAAGCCATAAATGCAAAAGCTCAATCATGCAGATTCATTTGGTGACTTATAGTGTTGTTATCATTAAATGACTTATGGTGTAGCTATCATCAAAACTTATCATCACAACCACACTCACTCAACCATGCAAGTCATGCAGCCATGCAGACTCATGCCCAGATGCTGTCAAACATACATACTCATGTGGTGGCTTATAGTGTTTCTATAATCTAAACTACAGGGACACTATCATCAAAATCACAGGGACACAACAATCTCCCCCTTTTTGATGATGGTAACATTATGAGTCACTGGACTTTTACAAATAAACCCAAACATCTTTAAGGACTAACAAATTGGCTTATAAAGCCTTACAATTGCAAACCCATTTTTCCCAAGGATATAAAAGCAAATAAAAGGACACAAATGCAAATAAAAAAAATGTTAGTGCTTCGATGTCCCATCAATTCTCCCCGGGTGAGAAGAACTCGACCCCGTCGAGTAAGGGGTGCAACTGCTGCGGATCCGACACACCAGGAAGCGCGAAGTACGCTCCACTCCAAGTAGTCGTCACCTGCTCATCCCGTATATATTCCATATGCTCACGCTACTGTGGGAAGGCTAATGGTGGACACTCCGGGAGGGGTCACTCTCAAAAGAGGGAGACGGCTCAATGACTCACTAGGAATCACCGTTGGTCCCTATATGTGACTAGATCCGAGACTAGAATGTAGAGTTGATCCCAAACTCCGGCAAGTCTACAACGTACGCATTAAATCCGACTTGCCTCACACTCGAAAGGGATAAACATCGCGAGCTTACGACTGACTGACTGGGCTCGACACACGCAGACTCTCACAGACTGTACGAAACAAAGACTCACACATGACCCTAGACAAACCTACTATTAGTCCGACTCATACATATGCAATGGTGGACCAGGACATCCGAATGTGTGCCATGCATACACAAGACGCAACCTAATGTTGGTAGCATCATGGACTCCCAGGTATCCTAAAGTGTACCATGCGTGCAATGACGGCCCATCGGACTGGGGCGGTTGGGAAGGGCTAAGAGAGCTGAATTCACCCTTTTCATCACCCCTATATGAGGGTAAGGCATGCCACTCTTCCCAATCATCGGACCCATTGCTACGTGGAGGTTGACTGGCCCGAGTGAGAGGGGTGTGGTAGGGAACTTCCCTAACAAGGTAGAAGGAAAGTGGTGGGTCACGAGGCCCACTAAGGAAGGGATCAAAGGGATCAAAGAATGTGTGACCCCTCGATATGGATTCCCTCATCTCATGGTCCCATGTGTGAAAATCTAGAAGGTGTTGATGGTCACCTTCTTCAGTTGTGGCTAAGGGGACAACGGCCTCGTAAAGCAGATAAGGGTCCTCCCTTGGGACAAATGGAATGAAGGTAGGCTCGGCCGGCATGGGGAGGAATAAGAGAACCTCCGTGGTGACATGAACCACGGTGTACACGGAGGTAATGGACCCTAAGGCTGGATGTGTGAAGCTATGACTATCGGGTTGGTCGAAGCCTCAGGCCAACATACACGTCAACTTCATTTGCCAGTCTAATCACATAATAAGGTCATCCAATGTATCAACATGATGACTAGATCAGAAAGTCGTGTGGAATGAGTTGACGGGCACTAATGTTAGTGCATGGTCCATGGATAGGTAGCAAGGTAGTCTAGGGACCAAGCCTATCCTAAGTCAGCTAAGAAGTGGCTCGTCGATGAGTAGCTTCCCCGTTAGAAGTACGGGTGGCTCTGGCTGAGGTGGCTTTGAAGATTGGAAGGTGAGGGTGGCAACGGAGCACTCACGGGTGGGGAAGGAGGGGCCTCCATGATGAGGAGAGGATTTGGGGACTTCGTAGATGGTGCCGGATCAAGACTTCCAGCTATGACCTCCTTAGGCTCGAGTAGGAGTCCGTCACTATGAGCACGTGTCCTATCCATCCTATCCAACTGGTCCGAAAATATTTTCAAGAGTTTGGCAAAGGTGCGGGTTGGAGTAGGGGCATCGTGGTGGACTCGCTCATCGTCTCTCGGCCTGGGTGTGGACCTAGGCTCGACTACATGAGGGGCTTGTTGCCTCCGGCTATGACCCACTTGGCTGGAGATGATTGGGTAGGGTCGGCTGGAGGTGTGACCCACTTGGTTGGAGATGATTTGGTGGGGTCGACTGGAGGTGACTGGGTGGGACGGGTTGGAGGGGACCGGCTGGGGAAGATAGACCCTCCTAAGTTTCCTCTTTATGTCCCACCATGACTCGATGGGCCATTGTCTCCTAACCGCCCTTAAGCCTTCAATATCTCTCCACTTTTTGGCAGCCCCGTGAAGAAGCCTCTCCTTGGCAAAAGTGAATTGCCTAGCCTCGGACATGATATAACAATCGAAGTATTTGTCCATAGCGGCTTCCCAATGTAGGTAGTCACTCGGGATCTTGGACCCATAAAAGTTTGAGGCCTTGGGCCTAATGAAGGAGATGGGATGGTTTCCAAGCCCATGGGTGCTATGTAGCCAGTTACATGACGTGGGCGACTTTGAGCCCATTGGACACTAGGGAACTACAAAATGGACATACTAACACAAAGAGACAAGACACTCTAGACTCAAGACCCTAAACTTAACCCAATTTTCAGTATGTGGCGGAGGTTTTAATCCGAAGATCTAACTCGACGCGAGGGGCTACCTTCTGGATAGGCGTAACCTAAAATGGCCTAAAGATCCACAAAAATAGTCAAAATTCACAGCATAAAATCCAGATCCGAACCACTAAGGATCCGCTAAGGCACATGCCTTACACTTGCTGTCCCTAAGAGATCCCTGACTCAACAACTCTTCGACCTGCCTATGAAGTTCGGCATGGTCCGTGGGAGTCATCTGGTAGTGGGGAAGGTTGGGCAAATATGAGTCCGGGACGAGGTCGATCTCATGCTGGATATCCCACATAGGTGGAAGGCCTCTAAGGAGGTGTTCTGGGAAGACATCTGAAAACTCCCGCAGGATGACTGCTATCTCCGGGGGGTGCTAATTCTCAGACCTAGGGGCAACATCTTCCACTCATCGGATAACAATAGCAAGGATTGGGCTACCCTCAGTCACCTCTTTCTCCATTTCTCTAGGACTGGTCATCATCAACCTCCTAGGTGGGGGGTCCTCTTTGCTAGGAGCAGTCGAAGAGGTAGTGGCTCATGCCGAGGACGAGGTGGCTGGGCCAGCCATCCTCTGATTGGGAGAGGTCGTAGTGTTAGGGCCAGCTGGTCCTCGGATAGATGGGTCCTTCGACTGGACAGGGTGGAGAGTAATCTTGTGGCCACCTGGTCTAAGGTGCATGTGTTTGATTGGCCATGAATGGTGGCATCCCGATCAAAGAGCCAAAGCCTACTGAGGATGATACTGCCCACCTCCATAGGTAGCACATCGCACCAGATCGCATCGTGGTATGGCTAGAACTGTAGCGCTACCAAACACCGCAGTCTGACCAGGATGGAAGTGGAATCCACCCAAGACACTCTATATGGTGCGGGGTGATCCACGGGCGTCAAACCAAGGCATTCAACCTATGGAGATAGCGTTAATGCAGCTCCCGCTATCTATAATCACCTTACAGGCCTTCCCTTCCAGCATACAAAATGTGTGGAAGATGGTGGTATGATGCCAGTCATCACTCACCTGAGGCTGGGTCAAGATGCACCTGACTACACCCAACTACACATCATCCTGATACTGAGTACTTGGGACGTCAACTTGCTCTCCCTCCATCAACTCATCAAGAACTCCTCAGCTAGATCTTGGTCCGACTCATAGCTGATTGGCACCACCTCAGGCGTGGGGTCACGTGTCGATGTGTCTACAATAACAAGCGATTCCCGAGTGGGGCACTTGCTTGCATAATGGCCAACTCCACTGCACCTATAACAACTGTCTCGCGTCTCGGTGCAACTGTCTCGCGTCTCGGTGCCCTGGGATGTTCCATAGATCATCGGCCCCTTACCCTTGTCCTCATGATGGATCAGGGGTGTTAGGAGTAGGGGTCGAGTCGGCACGATGGGCTGATGAGGTCTTGGGGCAGGGAGAGGTGCCGGCTGGCGAGGGGGAGGATCCCTCGGAAGGAGGGTGCGAGGCCTAAGAGCAGTGGGGTCCTGGCGAGGGGGTTCCTATGGACAAGCTACAGGCCACCGAGTGTAGAAACTGTGTGTGGTCTGAGGATCAGACCCACGCAGATAGGTGGCCCCCTGGCGCTGGGTAGAAGCAAACTCTGCCTCAAAGTGCTCCACCTCGAGAGCAACCTAATATGTGGCTTCCAGCGTGGTCACATTGCGGTGGAAAAGCTAATACTGAAGGTGTGGCCACAGACCACGTCGGAAGCGGGAAACAGGCATGGAGCTTTCCTCTGAGACGCCACATCAAAGAAAATACTCATCAAATTCGGTGACGTACTCGGAGATAGACCGATCTCCCTAGCTGAGAGTTTGCCACCTATCGATGAGCCACTGTCGGTATGTAGCAAGAAGGTACTTTTGCCAGAGTTTGACCTTTATTTCATCCCATGTCTCAACTTGGGGCTCTTGACGCTGGAACAACAAGCTCCACGTTCTTCAAATAAGTTTGTGCCTACCCTAACAGCTTCATTTTCACAAATCAGACTCTTTGGTGGTCCGTCATCTCAAACCACTCGAAGTACCAGTCCATCCCGACCTCCCAATCGAGATAGACCTTCGGTTCCAAAGCCATGGATCCGTCAAACGTGGTAGGGCCCACACGAATGGTCTTGAGGATCCGCTCGTCCTCATCATCCCTATGTGGTCGGTGACCACTTCGGCATCAACCATTTCCCTAATAATCATTGTCAGACTCATAGTCCTCAAAATCGAGGGCACGTGGCCGTCGTACCTTAGCCCTAGGTGGGGTGGGCTGGGCAGCAGGCGCCTGAGGGGCCTGAACAACTCCAGGTTGGTCCCGGTAGGGGATTCTCTCCATTCTCTCTAACCTTCCAACCAGGCCTTGGACAGATCGATCGAAAGCCTCAGCGCAGTCCTCCATGGCCTCGAGTTGGCCCTCCAAGCGGTTAGTATGCTCCCTTAGAGTTTGTTCGGACCTATCTGATGTGACACCACTATGGGGGAGACTGGGTCTGTCAGGGCACCTTTGTTTTTAGCCCGAGTTTATTGTTGTTGCTATTTTTTTTTGCTTACTTGGGAGCCTGACGGCTGGGCTATGATTGGTGCAGTGGTGCCCCCACTCTTGTCATTGCGAGGATGAAGGCAGGACACTGGCTTCCGAGAACGTCTGACGATGACTCTGGGAGGGGCCCAGCTGGCCCCAGGGCTTGACTAGAGAAAAAGATCGGAAGGGGCGACTGGGTCGATCTTCTGGGAGAGAAGACCAGTTTCGCTGGCTGGGACTGGGAGCGTAGGCCTTAGTCGGTATGGTGTGTGAACTCATGTTTTGGCGCATGGTACAGCTTTATGTGCTTGCCGTTGAGAGGCGGGAAAGGTTTGTGGCCCTTATGGTCCATGACTATGTAGGCCCCACCCTCATAGGCGTCGCAAAAGATGTATGGGCCTCGCCAATTCGACCGAAGCTTGCCACTGGAACGCCCTGCCATGACTTCTCTTTCCTTGATCATGACAAGGTCGCCTTGCTTGAAGGCTGGTTGCTTGACGAGCTTGTCATAGGCTCACGCCATGCGGGCCTAGTACATCTGCAGGTGTTTGTAGGCTTCGAGCCGTTTGCCTTCCAGATCAGCAAGCTCTTCTAGCCTTCTCTGGTATTCATTTTCATCAGGGTCGGCCAAGCTGGTGTGCACCGCTACGCAGTAGGATGCTAACTGGATTTCGATAGGGATGACGACTTCTGCTCTGTAGATGAGGGAGAATGGCAAACCTCCCATGGGGGTTTTGTAGACCAGCCGGTAGGCCCATAACGTCTCGGAGATCATTTCACCCCAGTCACATTTTCGGTGGCTAACAATTTTAGCCAAGAGCTTGCAGAGAGTCTTGTTGAAGGCCTCAGCCAGACCGTTGGCTTGTGGGTTGTAGACCAAAGAAGTCGTCCAGTTGATATGGAACTTGGCTGCCAATTGGTATACGGCCTTGCTCTTGAATGGCGTCCCATTGTCGGAGACTATGCGACTGGGAGTGCCAAATCGGTAGATAATGTTGTGTCGGATGAACTTGGCAACCACCTCACTGGTGACTTCCCATAGAGGGAGGGCCTCCGCCCAACGAGAGAAATAGTCAGTGGCGGCCAGAATGCCCTTGTGGCCTTTGGAAGATGGCGGGAAAGGACTCGCGATGTCCATACCCCACTCAGTGAATGGCCAGGTAGGGGCCATAGGATGCAGTAGGTTAGGAGGCCTCCTGGGTACTGGGCCAATGGCTTGGCATTGATGGCTTGTACGAGCATACTGGACCCAGTCCGTATACATGGTGGGCGAATAGAAGCCTTTGAGCTTGATGTTGTGCTTCATTCTATCTCTGACTTGATGTGCGCCGCACAGCCCAGAATGAACTTCACAAATAATAGCTTGAGCCTCGGCTGGGGAGACGCGTGTCAAGAGGATGGACTTGTCCTTCGCATGGATGAGTCGGCATAGGGAGTCGCCAATCAACTCATATGATGTTGCCTGGTGGAGTAGTCAATCCCTCTGAGCCCGGTCAGGGGGGAGTAATCCCCTCTTGAATTTGATGATAGGCTCACGCCAATCTTCTTCTTCTGGAGGAGTGTCCTGGTCAAAGCCTTAGACCTCGTAAACTGTGAGGTCGGAGTTGCCTTCGAGTGAGCTAGGCATCAACCTTCTATGTTTGATTGTGATGTCGACTTCACCCTCAGGCAGTAGCTTGATGGCCACAGCCAACTTTGCTAGGGCGTCCGCTTGGGCATTGTCGCTTTTGGGAACATGGTCTATTTCGAAGAAATAGAACTTCTGGGTGAGCCGGGTGACGGCAGCGTGGTACGGGACCAGTTCTGATTTCCACACGTCGTAGATGCCAAGGACCTGTGGGACTATCAGTTGAGAATCTCCATAGGCTTTGAGGCATTTGACGCCCATGTTGAGAGCCATCTAAAGTCCGATGATCAGGGCTTCATATTCAGCTTCATTATTGGTCAGGGCCTTCATGAGGGCGCAGGAGTTGTACAAAACTCTGCCCTGAGGAGTCAGGAAGATAATTCCGACACCTGCCGTAATGCCTGAGCTGAGGTTGCTCCGAGTAGTACCTCGAGAAGTGCCATCAAAGTACAACTCCCAGCAAGGTAGGCTGGCTGTGAGGGTGTCTTGTTTCCAGTAATGCAAGACATCTCCGCTCTGTTTAGCCAGTTGTGGCTGTTGGAGTGCAAGAGACTCCTCATCTAGGAACTCCGCGTTGAAGGGAGAATCCTCTGATACTGGATGGACTGCCAAAAATTTAACCATGCCCTGTCCCTTGATTGCTCTTTTAGGGACATAGGTGATGTCATACTCCATGAGCAGGAGAGCCCATTTCCCCAGTCGTCCTGAGAGAACGGATTGTCTGAGAAGGAACTTCAGGGGGTCGGTTGCCTATTACTCACCGTCTAAAAGAGTCTACTTGTGAGTCCTGCTTAGTCGCCAAAAGTCACAAATTACCATTTGTGCGTTGTCCTTTGTCTTCAGTCAAACCACTACAATTAATTCACTCTAACTTGTGGGGGCCTGCTCCTATTGTCTCTCATTTTAGATACTCTTATTATGTTATTTTTGTAGATGACTTTAGTCGCTACACGTGGCTTTTTACACTCAAACGCAAGTCTGATGTTGTGGATATTTTTCTCCAAGTTCAACGTCATGTAGAGCGTATGTTTGGGCTTCCTATGCTTGCTCTTCAGTCAGATTGGGGAGGTGAGTATCAGTCTCTCCATCGTCATTTAGATCAATGTGGTATACTCCATCGGGTCTCTTGTCGACATACGCCCGAGCAAAATGGCACGGCTGAACGCAAACATCGACATATTGTGGAAACTGCCCTCGCCCTTCTTTCCACTACATCACTTCATCACAAATTCTAGGACAAGGCCATCTCAACTGCTATCCACTTGATTAACCATTTGCCCACTCCTGTCCTTCGTTCCATTTCATCATTTGAGCGTCTATTTGGCAAGCCTCCGGACTAGTCCATCCTCCGGACTTTCGGCTGCGCCTCCTATCCATACCTTCGCCCATATGCGGCTCACAAATTCGCACCGCGATCTGATCGCTACATTTTCTTAGGCTATAGAGCGAGACATCATGGCTATCACTGTTTGTCTCTCTCCACAGGGCGTCTTCATATCTCCCGACAAGTTATTTTCGATGAAACTATGTTTCCCTTTGCAGAATAGGTATCGGGTGTCTCGCCATTGCCTGCTCAGCCATCCAGCACACTTGGCATTCTTGGGCCGCTGCCATCACTGTCGCTAGTCCGCTCCTACAGCCCCTCCGCTGATCGTGTGGTGACCGCTAGGCACTCTACAACACCACCGCTGATGGTCCCTCTGGGGACTGCCGCCGACAGTGCGGCCGTGCATGATGAGGCACGGATGGGTCCCCCTACTTCACCCCGGCCACTGCGGACTGTCTCAGGCTCCTCACCGCACCATCGACCATGTGTTCGCCCTGAGGAGCCTACCGCTGCTACCGCATCGAGGCTTCTCCCATCCCGGCATTCACCTCTGGGGGCCACGCCTACGTCCGCTTTGCTGGAGCATGTGGACTCACAGGTGCTCCTCGTCGCTGGCATTGATGACACGCAGGCCACCCTCTCCTCTTTGCCGTCGCCCGCGACAGCCCGCGTGGTTACGCAGAAGCCATTGCCTGTGCCACCCTCCCGTTTCAGCAACTCCGCATGGACTCGCCGTCAACCCCACCCTCTGCTTCACCACCTCGACGCACCCACTCTTTAGTGGATCTCTATGCGGCCACTCCACAGATTGCGCCTCATGCGCTGCTCACCCAGCGTCATCCCATACCGACCTACTTTGTCTCCAGCATAGCGCCCACCGAGCCCACCTATTTCACGCAAGCATCTAAGGATCCAGCGTGGCGGGCGGCCATGGCCGCTGAGTTTGACGCCCTTTTACGCAACGGCACCTGGTCACTCGTTCCTCGTCAGCCGGGAATGAATGTTATTAGTTGCAAATGGGTGTTCAAACTAAAGCATAATGCGGACGGCTCTATTGAACGACACAAGGTACGTCTCGTCGCCAAGGGATTTCGTCAGCATCTTGGCATCGATTCCATGAGACCTTCAGCCCGGTGATCAAAATTACTATTGTTCGTCTCTTGCTTACTGTTGCGGTTAGTTGTGGTTGGTCAATCAGGCAGCGTGATATCTCCAATGCCTTCCTACATGGTTTTCTTGATGAAATAATTTTTATGGAGCAACCACCTAGTTTCTGCCATCCTATTTTTCCCCGGCATATGTGTCGACTCCACAAATCTATTTATGGACTACGTCAGGCACCTCAGGCATGGTTTTTGTGCCTAAGCTCCCGACTACAAGAGCTTGGGTTCCTTGGCTCTAAAGCGAATCCCTCACTGTTCTTCAAGCCCTCGGCCAAGTCTCGAATATATGTCTTAATTTATGTCGATGATATTCTTGTTCTAGGCTCAGATGCAGGGGACGTGGATCTATTAATACAATCCTTTCATAGGGACTTTTCCGAGACTTGGGGCCAGCCCACTATTTTTTGGGAATTGAACTCCAACCTCACCTAACTAGTTGTGTTCTATCCCAATCTGGTTACATTGTTGTGTTAGGATTGGTGCTACGAATTCAGAGGGGGGTGAATGAATTTCCCTTTTAAAATTTTACCGAAATGAAATTCTACTGCTGATTACGCCAAGCGAAAAGACCTTTTCTGACAAAGCAGAAATAAATCTCCAGAAAGAGAAGGCTCTCTATAAGTCAAGGAAAGACAAATCATCAACCAGTTGATCCTCGAACCTTGACTGCACTGACCCAGTGCCGACGAATACCTCAAGAGACAAACAAACCATGGCGGTTCTGCCACCTCGGTGACACCAACGAATGAACACCTTACCCGAACCTTCCGTCTGGGATAAGGAAATAAACCCCTCTTTGTGTTAGCACTGACCCAGTGGTGACAAATATCTCAAGAAACAAACAAACTGTGTCAGTTCTGCCACCCCGGTGACACCGACGAACGAACATCATGTCCAGACCCCTCTTGGGCCGAAGTGACTAATACTTCCCTCTGGCTTGGACCTCCCGTCTAGGCCGTTTGAATCAATAAGCTCTTCTCCTCGTCCCTTCCGGTGGCAAATACACCCCTTTGACTTGAACCTTTTGTCCAGGTCATTCGAATCAATAAACTCTTCTCTCCGTCCCTTCATGTGACGAATGCACCCCTTAGACCTGGACCCCTTGTCTAAGTGATTTAGTTCAGCAACCCTTCCCTTCATCCCCGAGGTCAGGTCAGCTATTCGGGTCCATCTTCATCATGGAACCACTCGGTGAGGCCGCGAGGCTTGCATGGTGGAGTGATCCCCTCGTCTCTCCCCTAGGGAGATGAGCACTCTCCTATGTGCCTTTGCGAACCCAACCGAAGCGTTCCTAGACCAAACCATCGACGCAAGCTCGCATCTCGCCAAGGAGCAAAAAAAAAAGAGAGAAGGAAGAAAAGAGGAAGAAGAAAAGATTCGTGGGCCAACATGCAAAGTATGCGCATGAATGGCATTCTATTTCAAAAAGGGAGGGCTACATATGCTTCGGGGCATACCCCTGCTTTACATGTCAATAAAAAGGGGGAGGATGCTCAATCTATTCCCTAGAAGATCTCCTCTAGAGGAAGAATCTTGATGTAAGGGAATTCTGCCATGTCGTGCAGTCGGTTCCTACGTTCCTCGAGGTGCATCAGCTCAGACGTCACAGATGCCATCTCGACTCTGGCAACAACAAGCTCCTCAGTCTCTCTGACCATAGCCGCCTCGGCTTCAACCAGCTTGGCCTCGGCTGCAGCAAGATAGCCCCTCAGCTTTTCTATTCTGCTTGTGAGGGTGCCTACACGACGGTGGCTTTCGTCCAAGGCCTTTTCGTGCTGCTCTTCATTGCCTTTCCGCACGTCTAGGGCGCGCATGTACTTGTCTTCCTGAGCACTGATGGTGGTAAATTCACTAGGAGCCTGAGCCTCAAGAAACTCGCAGCGGTTGACGTATTTCAGTAGCAACAGGACTCGCCGTGACTATTCCTCTAGAGGGTAGCCCAACATCTGCAGAGCCCCAGTCAGCTACGCCACCACGGTGTGTACCCCCCGATATGTAAGGGAAGGAGTGACGAAGATCATCGACCGCAATGCCAGCAACATCTGTTGGACCGGCACGTCCGAGGTGGCGTGGCCAATGGAGGGCACGACCGGAGGGTCAAACTCACCCAAGCTATCCACAGCCGCCCATAAATCCGCGTCCACCACACCCGAGGAGGACGGAAGAGTGGAGGCCAGGTTGCTCGAGCGCCTGACCTCGATAAACGACTCCCGACCGGCCATCGCCAAAGGAGCCGACAGAGCTGCGACCGAACCACTTGACTCCGTCGTCATGAGGGGCTGCTCCACCCTGCTCTCGGTTGGAGGAAGGGCGTGGAGTGGAGCTAAATCAGATGTTACTACTGTAGGGCTTGCGACCCTTTCCGCTTGTGCTCCCTCCTCCCGGAAAACCGTGAGGCTTATCAGCGTCTTCCCCAGAAGCTGGTCCTCCTCGGGTGTCATGAGCAGTCGGGGAGGCGGAAGAGGAACCATGAGTTTCAGCCCGTTCCCCGACTGCAGGAAGGATACCAGGCACTCCACCTCTGATTCCGAGAGTAGTTGCGGTTCACCTAGCCCCGCGGGGCTGACTAGTTCCCTCCGCTTCACAACGGCCTTGCGGGCTCTAGCGGTGCGCGCCTCGGGGAGCCTTGCCTGCTCCTGAAACATAGAAAATGGGATTAGCCTTCCATCGATTGAGGCGAGCTGCCCCAAATCTTGAAGAGATGCAAGAGAGGTCCCGAAGGCCCCACGTTTACCTCAGTCACCGGAACTATGCTACTTTCCGGTGCTATTTCTCCTCCTCCAGAGCCTCGCCCATTGGTATCGTGGTCTCCACGGCTGCTTCTTGCCGCAAGACCTCGAATAAGGCCGCCAGCTTCACTAAGCCAGCATCGCCTCCCCCGAGTCGCTCTACTGATATCTCCAGGGCGGGCGCCTCCACGGCCTCTGGCTGAATTTGCTCCTGCAAGTTAACCGAATAACAGAAGACAAGATCAGAGGCTGGCTGCAAAGGGGGGCCCATGTGAATAGACTCACACTTATAAGATCCTCGCCCGAAGCCACCTCGTCGGAAGAGTAGTCATAGTCTACCTTCTCGCCCGAAGTAAAGATGAAGCTCCGTTCAGGTACCATCATCAATATGCCGAACCAAGAGTATTCCTATGATTATGAGGAAGAGAACCTCTTCTCTCAGTCTCATGAGGTTCCGCATCATGAGTCCGTTTACTATGAGGGTAATTACCCTCCTTCTCATTCCTTTCATCCTCAAGTCCACGTGGTTGACACCCAGGAGCCTACGGGTAAGGGAGGCCGAGGACCATGATGGACCAAAGGCGAAGGCGACCTCGTTTGTGATCATCAGAAGCCAGCCGCATGGGCAATGGAGGTTTCGAGATTTGGGTGAGGTTAAAGCTCGGTTTCAGGTTGGAGGATGGATCCCTGCTATTCCCGCGAGTTTCCCTGTGATTCCATGCCCAGCGAGGCCGAGAGAGGGCATTAATTGTTTCAAGGTTTAAATGAATACCAAGGGGGTTGAGTGACAGTTTTGACCAATTGAGGCCTTGTTTGATGGATTGCCTATGGTTTTTCGGGTAATAGGATGGTGCAAGGATGATTCCCCGTGTTTTCCCCTTCATCCAGCGACGAATGGGGCTTCCGATATGGATTTTGGATGTTTCTCTGTGAAAACTATAGGAGACGGCCACTGGGGTGACCGTCGCATCCAGGACTGGGTGGCCATGGGTCTGTCCACCCAGGTCTGCTGGGCGGCCAAGGGTTTGGCCACCCAGTGGTGTAGATGACCAGTGCTCTGGCCGTCAGGCATGCTTTTTGTCATTTTGAAGCCCGTGGTCTAGGCAGCCAAACCGGTGGCCCTCTAGGCCCCTTGGCAGCCAGAGTAGTGCCCACCCAGGCCCCTACAGAACACAGGGTGGGCGGCTAGAGAGTTGTCCATCCAGGCCTCTGGGCAGCCATTGGGGTGGCTGCCCAGTCTAGGCGGCTAGAGGAGTGACCGCCCAGGTCTGAGGGTGCCTAGTCGTGGGTGGCCAGGGGGTTGGCCGCCTAACCCTGTTGGGCTGCCAAAGGTCTAGCCACCAAGCACTCTGGGTGGCCAGCACCTTGGCCTCCCAATACCCTGTAGCCTAGGGGTGTGGCATTCTATGGTTCAGTGTTCTGGAATGTCCGTAGAGGAGGTGGCCTTAGGGATTGCATGCTCGTGTGGTTCTGTGGGTGTTCTACTGGTCTGGGTTATTGGTGCGGGCCATCCGTATCTATTGGTGGAGTGTGGACAGTCATTCTCGTGTTGGGCTACCTGTGTCGACTGTCCCCATGAGAGTCACATGAGGGTGTTCCCACGTGAGGATTGTGATTGCGGCTAGGTATCCTTGTAGGCATCATGGACAGTGGTCCTTGTGTTCTCATCCTATGCTTTGGTTAGTCTTCTGTGGACTGGCAGTCATGGTTTAGTTGTCTAGTTGGTGGTCCTTTGTTCTTGTGCTAGTGAGCCACCTCGTGGTGGATTGGTACGGACCGATGGTACTCTGGTGGCTTCTGTGGTTACGACGAGCTCTCACCCTTGGTGACTCTACCCACTAGACATAGCTGACCTGGGCACGTTTGTGCCGACCCACCTGGGAGTGGTGGAGGCTTGTCCCATGTTGAGGTTTTAGGCTGGTTACTTGAGGGCCCCTTGCCTTTGTAGCCTGAGTTCGACTGGGGGAAAAATCAGCTAGAGGACCCGACCTAGAGCAGATGGTCTGTGTGTTCACACATAGTCAGGGGCAGTGGATGCGTTCTGACGAGCACGACCCTAGCTAGTCCTTGTTCTATTGTACAGTTCACCATGTCTCAATTTTCGCCTGGGGCGAGTAGGGAGAAACTTGAGGCTGCAATGTAAGTCATCGGAGGACGCTTCCAGTCTTATTGTTAGTGGGGTTGTACTCCTATCACCTGAGAGGTTTCAATACAGGTTTCTTTTCGGAGTAGTTACTGTACTGGTAGGTCAGTTTATTCCATTTTGCATGGCCCTTCTAGCAGTTGTGCTGGTGTCAGCTTGTGTGGAGGGCGTGGTTCTTTCCCTGGTTCTAGTTTGGGATTGGGAGATTGTCCAGAGGGCGTTGGTTAAACATGTGGCCGTGCGGCCTTGTCTGTGTTTCTATTAGCTAGGATGGACTGTCCGACCATGAGTCGGGGCTATGTTGGGGGGCTTGTGTATGTTTCCATTTGTTTATTATCCTCTGGTTCTGGTCACCGTCGTTGTATTGTACTAGTGTTATCGTACCGTTGTTGCCACTGTTGCTCTTACTTGTTATTCCTATGTTGTCTCTGTGTACTGCTTTCATTATAGTGGGGACCTGTGGGACCCCTACTGAGCCAATGAGATGAGGCTCACCCCCTACGTTTCAAGTGCGACATTCTCCTCGGAGTGGAGCATTCTTGTCAGAGGTTCGTGAGTTCTCAGCTCACCGGGTTGCCGGGGTGTGCCCCGAGGCAGCGTACATTCCCCTTTCCTTGACTATACTTATTTAGTTGTATATTGTGCTATCTCTGCAGTTATTTTAGCTTCTTACACACCCTCACACCATCCTTTCTTCCCTTTCGAGTCTTCGGGCTCGTGGGAGGCGGGCGGAGGTTCGAGTCGCGCCGGTTCCTTTCTGGTACTCGGATCCCGGGTCGCCACAATCACTATGGATGGCATCCTGGGAAATAACCCCCAATTCTTACACCATCCTCTGCGGCTTCATCTATTCATGTCATAGAGCGTCGGTGGAGCCAAACATTGATCTGTTCCGGCACTTCTTTCTTCTCCAGAGTTGTCCGACCGACACCTATTTCGCCTACTTCAAGGCTCACTCCCATCAGCATTTTATTCAAGTCTCCTGTATCACGTCTAACTGCAAGGGCTGGTCGGAGCGGTACGTGTATATTATCAAGTCGAGAGATCACGACGCCTCCGACAGGTGGATGCACAGTGGCACCCGTCCCACCTGGCATGATAGGCGGCCCTCCCTCAGGGCTGAGGATCGTCGGAAGCTAAAGGAGATTGGCCGGTATCCTCTGGTTGAGAAAGATTTCATCTTGACTCCAGTGCTACTTCGGGAGCTGGGGTTGAGTCCTCTGTTACCACAGGGTACTGGTCTTCTCCTTCCATGAGGTCGCCTCGATTGTGAGTGGTACTTAACCAATTCTTTCCTACTTTCAGGGGCGCCAGAGATCCAGGGTTGGACCTGCGAGATCGTTGAGCTGCCACGGTGTGCTCCTAGCCCTGTGGATCACGTTGCTTCGGGGACCGGCCAGGTGCGATCGTCGCCCCCCAGGCCGAGGTTACATTCGCCCCAAGGAGGCTACTGTACCCGATCCCGGTCAACATCTCTCTAGTGCATTCACCGGTAGCCTCTGCGACGAGTGGAGGACCTAGCCCTGGGCTCCCCCGAAGGAATCGCTAGTACAGCTGGTGCGGCAAGTGGAGGACCTTGCCCTCAGAGGGGCTCCCTCGAAGGAATCGCTAATACAGCTGGTGAGGAATCCACCATGGCTGGTGGTAGTGCGCCCCCCTGACTGATGATGACCTGGCAGCGCTGGACACCCAGCGTCGGGCGAGGAAGAGAGTGAGGACTTCCACCCCTGCTCGGAGTCATATCCCTCCCACTTCGCCATCAGAACCGCCTTCCTCCGGGGCTCCGCCGCCACCGTTGGCCGGGGAGCCGGTGGTCACTACCTCTGCATCAATCCCCACGGCACGGGGGCAAGACAAGGGCAAGGGTCCAACGGCTGACAGCGGTGAGACTCCTTCTCCCCTAGGGTCCCTTCGGAGCGGTCGATCCTCATCGCCCGAGGACCTGACGTCTGGGCTGGCTGGGATCGCGATGATCGTCGATCTCATGGGGAGGAGCGTGCAATGGTACGAGCATACCAGTGAGATCGGCCCAAGGGTGGAGAAGGAGCTGATGGCGGTGGCTTCGAGGAGTGCGTGTCTGGTCGTCAGCGCCTTTGGTTTGTGGAGGCATCATTTCCAGGGTCTTGCTCGGATGCTGGAATCCAGCCAGGCCCTTCAGGTAGGACTCGAGGAGCGCCTGAAGGGGTCCGAGGCGGCCTACGCTAAGCTCCATAGACAATCAGTCCAGCAGGGATTAGCCCTCGCCAGCATGGAACGTGACCAGGACTCCTTCCGGGAGTGGGCTGACGTAGCCGAGGAGCGAGCGACCAAGCTAGGGGCGGAGGTCCAAGCCATGGAGACCCGTGTTCGGGTGGCCGAGGCAAAGCTAGCCGCGCTACGCTCCTCGATGTCGACTGCGGGGAAGGAAGTAGTGGAGCACTTCCACTCCTCTTCGGCCTACCGAGATGAGCTGACGGAAGTGGCCCTGGAGTTCTACGAGCTGGATCGTGACCGTGGCTTCCGGGAGGGCTGGAGTGCCGCTGTGGAGGCCACCGTGGCGAGCTTTGGCCGTATGGCTCCGCCTCTTCTACCTCCCTCGACTCCTTATGGCCCGGAGGCCGATGATGGTAAGGGGGAGCCTGACGTCGATGGCGCGGGCGCCGAGGAGTAGGTGCGGGAGTCGAGCACGGACGAGCGAGCACCCGCGGACGTCTTGGCGGCGGGAAGCCAAGTGGTGAACTTGGACGAGGACTCACCTCCTACTGGAGTCGTTGATGCACGTGAGCCCAGTGAGACTGGGGCACGTGACGATGTACCTGGGGTGAACCCTTAGAAGGGTGCCCCTACTTGCTTATTTCCTTCTACTTCTGCCTTGGTGGCAGTCTTCCTTTTGTAAGCTCTATATTTTGGGATAGGAAGCCTTCTCTTTTTTTGCAACTCTTGAAACCCCTTCTGTGTTGATGGGAATCAACTCCAGACATTAGTATTTTTACTTGTATTTATGTCCTTTAGTTTACACTTATGTCCTTACGTAAATAGGTTTACAATTATAAGGCTTTCTCATAATTTTTTCATGAATTTTGAAAGTTTTTTACCCATGCTAAAAATTCCTGCAAGCCCCAATTTCCTATCTATCCACTATTTTCTAGACCCGACCACTAGTCACTAGAAAACCCATAAACAATCGAAACCTCCATAAAAGTTCATAAAAAAATGGCCTCGTTTTCATTACTTCCCCCTATACAACTTTCATGAAGAGCCCATTACCCAGATCCATCCACAACCCCTCGGTCAAAGCATGTTCTCAGGCAGGTCCAAGTTCTGCCCAGTCAGATCTGGTTCTGTGAATCAACGCATTGTAAAAGTATTCATGGTCAGCACAGAGGTTTCTAAATTCCTTGCCTAGACTGGGATTGAAGATCTGCGAGTGAGCTTTCCAACGCCGTTGGTCTCGCATCGATTTGATGTCAGGGTAGGTCGCAGCGGCCGTTCTCCCCGGACTGCACAGATGATTTCAGAACAGAACAGTAAAGAAGAGAGACATCGTTGATTCATCCTCAAATACGCCAGTGTCAAATCAGCATCCGTCGCTCCCAGAGATCGTCTCAGGACCTGATGTCGTCATCCCAGTGGCTGGCCACCTCCAGAAGCCTTCCGAAGGACATCGCTCCTTTGTACGCTCGTGAGTGCTGTCCCGTCGACTAGCACGTAGCCGAGCCAGAATCGCATCCAATCGCCACACGGGACCCGTCAGAGTGCTGCCCGTCAACGTAAGAACGGTCCTCCCAGGTCCATGTGTATCCCCTTACCTCCCTGCGTGGAGTGGGCAATAAAGTTCCATTGTTGTAACTATTGTGTGATTGTTATTAACCGAGAGTTATCGACTTGGCCGGGGTCGTCTTCCCCACGCCCGGAGCGTGGAGGTAAACTTGCCACCCTCTCGTAGTCGTGTTTGCTTTCTTAGTATATACTTCTTTGTCATTGCTATAGAGCATGTTTTAGGGTCCTACCTTGTAACAAATCAATCACCGCTGCGAGAAAGAGAGCGAGACCTGTCCCGTGACCTGACCCGGGTACGAGAGTGAGTCTGACCACCCTTGACTCGCTACCGATTTCTCAAGCATGCAGGTCCGAATGTTTCCCTTGTTAGGGACGATTGCGAGCTTGCTAGAGTCTCAGGTGCACATTTCAAGTTGGCGTTGAGTCCACGTCTTCGTCCTGCATCAAAATGGTATCAAAGCGGGTTAGAGTCTAGGGTAGTCGATCCAAGGTGTCGCATTGCATTCCAACTTTATATTGTTGTCTTAGGGTCATGTCTAGTCTATTTGGGAGTCAATTTGTCTTGTCACCGAGTGTCAACATGTCAGCCTAATAGAGCACCGTGTCCCATGGATTCCCAATCTCCTAGGCGATATCATTGGTTGCAAGACACCCATGGGCTTGGCAACCATCCCCTCCACTTCCGTAGGCTCAAAGCCTCAGACTTTTATGGCTCTAACGTCCCAAGTGACTACCTACATTGGGAAGCCGCCATAGATAAGTATTTCAAGTGTTACACTATGTCCGGAGCCGTGGAGGTCAGTTTTTCCAAAAAGAGGCTTGCCCACAAAGCCGCCTGGAAATGGGAGAGTGTTGAACGCATAAGGGAGATTAGGAGGCAAATGCTAATCGAGTCATGGAGGGAGATGAAGGATGAGCTTAGAAAGATCTACCTTCCCCACCCGGTCCCCTCCAACCAGTCCTACCCATTCACCTCTAACCACTCCCACCGAAGCACCTCCAATCAAGTGGGCCATAGTCGGAGGCAAAGCACCCCGCATGTAGAAGAGCCTAGCCCCATGACTAAGCTGAGTTCTTATGGGCGAGTCCATCACATTGCTCCTACTTCAAACCCCACCATCGTCAAACTCTTCCAAATCATGTCGGATAGGGTGGATAAGAGGTGTGCTTACATCGAGTCCCTGATTTCCCCTTGTCCACCTCCGAGGCAGGATGAAATCAAGCCCGAACCAAAGGAGGTAGCAGCTGGTAGTCCCAACCCGGTGCCATCTATGGTACCATCCCAAGGTCCTCTCCCCATTATGAAGGATCCTCTTCCCCCACCCGTGCGAGCTCCTCCTCACTTGTTGTCTACACCCCATGTCCGTCGGGAGGATAAGGGAAAGGACCCACTTATCGAGGAGTCTAGTGGGTCACGATGACAGTGTTATCGCTCCCAGGGGTTCTGTCACTTTGCCGGACGGTGTCTCACTCGAACATCACTATCCCTAGGGGACAAAAGGGTAGGAGAAGCTTCACCTTCCAATCTTTATGTGGAGCCTCCTCAGTCAGAGCTACCCGTGTTTCTAACGGGAAAGCTATTCATTGTCGAGCCGCTTCTTAGTTGGCTCAGGATGGGCTTGGTCCCTACCCCATCTCGCTACCCATCCATGGACCATGCACTACCACTAGTGCCCGTCAACTCATTCCACACGCTGCTAAGAACTCCGCCATTCCTTGTCCCTTGATCGCCTTGCGTGGGACGAAGGTGATGTCAAACTCCATGAGGATGAGTGCCCATTTGCCGAGTCTTCCAGAGAGGACGGGTTGACTGAGCAAAAATTTTAGTGGATCGCATTTTGAGATGAGGTCCACTCTGTGAGCCAGAAGGTAGTGCCTTACCTTCTTAACAGCAAATACCAATGCCAGGCACACCTTTTCCATAGGCGCGTACCGATGCTCAGGCCCAATCAACTTCCGACTGAGGTAGTACAGCGGTTGTTCCTTGCCCTCTTCATTCATCTGGGATAAAAGTTTCCCTAAAGAGGCATCCATGGCAGCAATGTAGAGGATAAGGGGCTTCCCTCTGACTGGTGCCCCTAAGACAGGAGGAGTCAGTAGATACTCCTTGATTTGCTCGAAGGCTTTCTGGCAGTCTTCGTTCCATATAAAGGGTGCTCCTTTCTTCATCAGTTTGTTGAAAGGCAGGCATCTTCCAGAAAGATTAGAAATAAACTGCCTAATATAGGCGAGTCTTCCTTGTAGAGATCCGAGCTCTGTCAAATTTCTAGACTGAGGTAGTCCTCTTATGGCCTTGATTTTGTCGGGGTCGATTTCTATGCCTCGATACCTAACGATAAAGTCAAGGAATTTGCCACTGGAGACGCCGAAGGCACACTTCATTGGATTCATTTTGAGCAGATACTGTCAAAGCCTTTCGAAAACTCGACGCAAGTCAGCCAAGTGATCTTCCCGCCTTTTTGTTTTGACGACCAGGCCATCAATGTAGCATTCAACAAGGTCATGCAGCATCCCGTCGAAGATCCTGGTCATCGCCCTTTGGTAGGTTGTGCCGGCATTCTTCAAACCGAACGACATCCTTTTGTAGTTGAAGATCCCATTTGGAGATCGGAAGGCCGTATGGTCTTTGTCTTTGATGGCCATGCGGATTTGATTATAGCCCGACGACCCATCCATAAAAGACAAGGCTTCGTGACCGGTGATCATATCAACCATTGTCTCGGTGATTGGGACAGGGAAGTCGTCTTTCAGGCATGCCTTATTCAAATCCCTGAAGTCGATGCAGACTCGGATTTGGCCGTTCTTCTTCTTCACTGAGACTATGTTGGCGAGCCACACAGGATATATGCAAGGCTCTATGAAGTCCACGTTGAACATTTTGTCAACCTCAGCATTGACTTTCAATTCTAGCTCGTGGCGCATACGTCTTTGGGCTTGCTTGACTGGCTTGACTGTTGGAAGTATTGCCAGCTCGTGTTCAGCCACAGAAGGGTCGAGCCCAGGCATTTCTTTGTAAGGCCAGGCGAAGCAATCCCTGAACTCTTCTAGGAGCTGCCGATACGACTGTCTTTCTTCCTCACTGAGGAGAGCACTCAGAAAGGTTGGACGGTAGTCTTCTGTGCTTCCGAGATTGATTTCGATCAACTCGTCCACAGTTGCTTGACCACCATCTTCAAGCTCTGGTGGAGCTGGTTGGAGGTCGATGAAGTCTCCCTCGTCATCAGTGTTTGCTCCACAGACTTCGAACTCTTCGAAGCTATCTTGCTTGCGGCTTGAAGTCGAGGAGCTTGCTTTGGATTGTTGATGGTTAGCAGACTGGGCTGCTCCTCCCTCTGAGGGGTGGTCATTGTTGACTTCTGATGAGGGTGATGGTGCCATCGACACCTCACCAGACTCCCTTACAGAGTCATCAGTCCTGCGCTCAACTTCAGGTTGCCCGTGATGAAGAGGTAGCAGTCCTATGGCATTGAATGCATAATAGACCTCGAAGTCCCTCTCCTGGTCATAGCCGAGTCCCCGTGTGTCTTTGCGGGAGAAGGGAGGTTCTCCCCGGACCTGCGGAGGGTTCCACAGTTGATGAAAATATGCCGCTCGCGTGGGGTCCTGAGCTTGCGGGATGTGTTGCTTCTTGCACATTTCTCTGATGCGCTTCGGCATGTCGTCCATATCCTGGACTGGCTCTGGCGCCACATCGGTGGGAGTATCCCAGCCGAAATCATCTTCAGGGGGGCACGGTGAGACTAGGTCACCTTTGTTAAAGATGATTGGCTTGTCCCCCTTTCCCTTGTTGTTTCTTCTCTTCCGCCGATAGGAGACTGCGAAGGTCTTCAACTGATCCACCTCATACTCTTCCCGTTGGGACGAGAGCTGGAGGCACTTGGGCGGTAAGGAGATGCTTCGGTCAATGACCTGGCTGATAAGGTTGGCTTCAAAGTCAACACCTCGTCTCTCCGGCTGAGTTGGCTTGGAGGCGGCCTGGAGGCTTAGCCTGTGCAGTTTTACCATGTCTTGGTTGACCGTGAACAGCTGCCCTTCCTCAGCTTCATAGTTCACCTTTTGCTTCCCTTTGTCTTTTAAAGGCTCGGGGATTGCTAGAGTGGGCTCCCCGCCGAGACAGGATGCATAACAAATGGGCATATCAAAGCCTAATGGTTGAAAGGGCTGAGGAATAATAAAACACTATTTGCTGTAAGGCGGTACCCTTGGTGTTCCTCTAATGAAGTCATCGGAGATCATGCTTTAGTTTGTAGCAAATCTCCATGACTCGGTGGGGTAATAGGAAAACTCAAAAAATAAAATATGATGTAGGGGTAAAATCTCCGTTAATATAGCTCATCCACATCTCATGGGGTTGGGTATGACTCAGCAATCGGTGGAACAATGAGAAAGGTGATATGGCAGGCAGAACAGAGAAACAAAGCTTGGGAAACCATTGATACGGTGGCTAGTCAAGGTGATCCGGCGGCTGGACTGGGGTGTGGGTTTTATGCATCTGATGGCTTGGTTTATGCATATAAACATGTTTACTCCCATATATGCAATGAAGTGTTACAGTCAGCTGGGCCCTTTTGTGTGATCCGACGACTTGGATGGAGGTTTAAATGGTTAACCCATGCACATGCACATGTGTTTGTTTATGTGTGTATATATATATATATATAAAACTAAATGTGTGATTCGGCGGCTGGGGTGGTTTGGGTTGACCTGGCAGTTGTTCACATATACACATGCAGTGGCTGTAGCATGGGCTTATGCAACCTGACGGTTTATGCTTATTCAATCCATGTACCCTATTCATTTATGTGTATAGCAGCAAACTGGCAGTTGGGTGGGTTTCCTGCACGGACATTTAATCAAATTATGCATCCATGCTTATGCTTATTCATATGCATACAGGATCAAATGGGTTAGCAGCATGAGCAAATGGAGGTGGGCCGGAGGCCATATGAGGGTGTTATATGACATGGCGGCAGATGCACCATTGAGTGGGTTTCATGCATTTATTCACTTTATATGCCCATGTATATTTATTCAGGTGCATAGTGAAATGAGTGGGGCCATGCATATTAATGCTACTTTACATACCCTGCTGGTTTATTCCTACGCATATGGTAAAGTAGGTTGATGGCAAGATGCATGGTGGCCACGTAGGGGTTTTCATGCATACGTGGGCTTCTGCATACACTCATTTGATGCTCATGCACATTTACTTCTATACATGGTGGAGTGGCTTAATGCACGAATGGAGTGGCAGCCAATGGCGGGATGTGGGGGAATGACAAAAAGGGGAAATGAGGAAAAATGAGTATGATACGGCGGCCTTTTGCGGGTATCCGGTGGTAGGGGGGTTTTATCTGGCGGCAAAGGGGTGCCACTCGGTGGCCAACGGGCCCGATATGGCAGGAAAGGGGAATGAAGTTTGAGAGAGAGGCAGTGGCTAGACGGGGGCATTCGGTGGCTGTAGCACTGTGGCTATGTGCTTTGGCCACCGTATTGAGCATTTATGGGTAAATAGATATCAATCGACTGAAAAACTACAGTGTTCCATGGCTCGGAGCCACATACTACTGCTATGTTTATTTAAATTCTTAGTTAAATGATAAAAGTTCTATGTGTTTACTTATTGAATATTTTTTTAATAATGACCTAAATTCTGATTAACTACTTTTATTTTACTTGTAACAGGTACGTTGGGCACACCACTTGTGATAGTTGGCTCATCCCGCCACCTGGGCACACAAACGACAGACGATGCTGTTACCCATCACGAGGGTAAGTAGATGGTGTTGCAAGAGGGACGCAAGCCATGTTGGATCTCTGGGTAAATATTTAAACTCATGAATTATGTTTGTTATCTATCCATCAACTATATATATAATTGTTGACTATCATTTTAACATCTGTAATTGCAGGGATAAAGTAGAGCCCAGTGACGCTTCTCGTTTTATTACCAACATTATTGAGCGACATGTGACCGGCCCATATAAGTCATTTCGAAAGTTTCCTCAGGATATCCGCGATCGATTGTATGACGAGTTCCTGGTATACAATTTAATCTTTTAAATTACATATTTCTCAACTCCGCAATTTCAATCGACTAACTTATAAATTTTGAATTCTTGACAGCAAGGATTTCAGTCTGTGAAGCGAGCTAACGCCGGACGAGCCCGACGTGCATGGGACGTCACAGCAAGTATAAATTATAAGCATCAATTACACAAATATCGGGACCGTGCCAAGGCTCTAGCCAGGGGGAGCGAGGACCGTGGCCTTTGGAAGGCACACAGCCCCGCATGGATAAGGAGGGAGTACTGGGAGGACCTCTGTGATAGATGGGCCGAGTCTAATTGGATCGCCAAATCCGAAAAAGTCAAAGTCGCACATGCATTACATCTAGACGTGCATCTCCATACTTCTGGATCTGTTTCCGTCGCGACCCAGAAAGAGAGATTGGTAAGTAATCATCTTAATTTTATTATATTTTATTTCTTATATGTCCCTATTTATTCTCTATAACATGTCTTTTCAGGTGGAAACAATGGCGAGCGAACTATCTGAATTGATTTTCGGTCCCCAAATCGTGGCTGACCATACTGCGCATGGCTATCTTGCCGTGCCAACTACCTTTGGCAACTTTCCTCTGGTCGTTGGCTTCCCCAACTTTCTGGGAGTTGCATTCGTGGAGCTTCTGGACGATGAGAGCCTAGAACCCGTGAAGCCGACGTCAAACAACAAACCTGCGGCCCGACAAAGTAAGGGTCAGATCAAGAAAACTCTGCTGAAGAGCCCCGTGATCGTGAGCTACTATGTTCACCACACTACCTGCTCGACAGGGGCATATGAGAAGAGGCCCGCTGGGGGCAACAAAAAGAACTTCAGGAGAGGGAGAGCCTCAGCCACTTCCCGAGGTCGACTCTCGGTATCTGGGAAGTCCATGATGATTGGGGGCATCTGGGTCTTCTTCAATGGCCGCAATTCCAGAGTTCTGCCAGATCGGGTCATCCCGACCATCCCCACCCACAATGCCTTCCAAGTGCTGGCTGGCCGAAGGGCAAACACTGATTATAGCAAGCAAGGGAGGGCAACCTCAAAATTTCCAAAGTTTAAGCAAATGTGGGTTCCCAAGAAGACCCGAAATGTCATGTCAACCCCACAAAATTTCAACAGTGCTGCTGATGTCCCTAAGAGACGGCGCAATAAAGTCATGCATGAGAAAGAAGTCACAGTCACAACTCCTCCGCTCACTACTAGGGTCTGTGCAAGGCAGGCTGATATTTCTAAATACTCAAGGAATTCTAATCAAGCTGCTAAACTGACACGGCTATCATACATGCCATCTGCCCGGGACTGGACTCTGCCTCCTGCTATTTCTTCAAAGCACAACCAAGAAGATATGATTAAGAGGGTCCGGGAATATTTCTACAATCCCGGGAGACCCGTCATGGGCCGACAGAGGTCACTCTGTGCCGTCAAGTCCGAAGAAGGAGAAGTAAAAGACAAGATGTCACCCGTAGGGGCGAATGAAGAGAAAAAGTAAGCTGGGGCTGGAAGCTTTGAAAAGCCTTCACAGAAAGAAGAAATGAGAAGAATTTCAACAAATGAAGGGTCGACTCTCCCTGGTCAGGCCCAAAAGGGAGTCAAAAGGCATAAAAGAAGAATGCAAGTCCTCACATGTAATATGGCAGGAGTGATGAGCGGGCATGACACCCTGCTAAATGAATAAGAAAAGCTGGCCAAGGTTGCCGAAAGAGAAGACCCGGTGACAAGATGAGGCCAAACTGAGGCTGAGTTACTGCAGGCGGCTAAGAGCAAGTGGGTTGCTGATGAAGACAACACTACTACTCTCAATACCAAAATAATGACATCTGAAGAAGAAGGGGTACCCCTATCCAGAGGCACCTTTAGTGAAACACTTGAGGGCATCAGTAGTAAAATAGCTATGGACCCCGCTGTCCTAATAACCTTGCACAGGTATCGGCAGGAGGTAGAATTGCTAAAGAAGCAACTGCAAGGGAAGACTGAGCATGCTATGGCACCCAAGCAACCGGGGGCACGAATTGAGTCGTCACGGGGAGGTTCCAACCCTACGGGTGCTCTTTCACAGGCCATTCTACAAACTGATGATCAGAGTTGGGTTGTTCCCAAGAATTATTCCCAATCGCTCCAGCCAGCACAGCTAAAGCTTCTTCAGATGCAGTGGCAGGCTCCCCTGCCGGAGCCTTTGTCATCTCATATTGCAACTCCAGTCACACAAGAAATGCAACCCACCCACCTCTGCCCTGAATCAGCAGTGCCAGTTATGGTGAATAAATCAATGGTGGAGAAGATGATTGAAGAAAGATTAGCCAAAAGGGGTAGTACTGATTATGTCCCCTTTGACATATATGAAGTGCCATACCCAGCCTACCATGCTATTAAAAGATTATCACCTGGCGTCAATAAACTGCCTAAATTTGACAAATTCAGTGGGCAAGGCTCCCTGAAAGAACACATTGCACACTATGTGACAGTCATGGGTGACTTGGCGGCAGATGAGTCGTACCTGTTGAATTTCCTCGGGTCTTCTCTAACAGGACCCACCTTTGAATGGTATTCTAGCTTGCCAGCTCGATCTATTGATGACTGGCCAGATATGTAATGAAAATTCATAAAAAGATTCCATGTCGCCGAGGCAGAGGTGACCATGGCTGAGCTATCAGCGACCAAGCAAAAAGATGATGAAGCTGCTGTAGAATATATCAAGAGATGGAGGGATCTTAGTATGAGATGTCGGCTCCCTTTGCATCTAGAGGACGCAATGTAGATATGTAAACAAAATCTGAAGTAAGAAATCTTGGAAAAGATAATTGGAGTAGAAATCCGGTCTTTTGACTGATTGATTAACGTTGCAACAGAGATTGAAGACTTCTTCGCAAGATATCCCTCAGTTTCTGTGAAGGAAAAATTACATCAGAATGACTCAAATAAAAAGGAGAAATATGCTAAGATGCCCCAATGGCTAGTCCAAGTGTCGGAGCGGACCCGTCCAGTCGTCGAACTGCATCCTACCCTTCTCCAGGAGGGAGAGAGGTGCCGAGCCAGAGGGAATCATGGGTGATGTCCCCATCATCTGGCCTTCACCCTCACCCATTTGTCTGAAGCAGGAGTCCCTTCTGGTCCTTCGAGAACCCAAGCATCAACACCACCGTCGGTCATCCTCTCCACCTCCCCAGACATCTAGGCCCATCACTACCCTCGGCTTCCTTTCCTTCTCCAGCTCCAACTCATTCAGCCCATCTCAACCTCCACCGGTGCACCCTGCCCCGGGGCTCCCCCAACACACCTCAACCTGCTTTACCCGGTACAGCCCAGCCAGCTCTTCACCGGCACACCCCGGCCGCCCCAGCCCGGTGTATCCTCTGCCCGCCTAACCCGGTAGACTCTAGCCTATCCTTCCCCGGCACACTCCTGGCCAGGCCTCCGCCGATACGCCCTTATACTCTTCATCGGTACACCCACTATATGCCTTATCCCTGCACACCTTTGGCTCAACCCTTCGCCGGCACGGTCCCTCAGCGGTATAGCCCTTTGGCTCACCCCTTCGCCGGCACGGTCCCTCAGTAGTACAGCCCTTCGGCTAGCCCCTCAGCCCGGCACACTTCTCCAGCCCCCCTTTAGGCTCCCTGACCGGCACACTAGTCTCCAGTCCTTCCTCCTTGTCCAGCACACCCCCAGCCAGTCTTAGTGAGGTCCCCCACTCATCATTTCTTTCGAGTTTTCCAAAGTTTTACCCAAGGTGTTGCTGCTCTCGGGCGCCCACCTCCAATTGTTGGGTTCCGCCACTTCATGTGGGCACGTTCCCTGCATCTCCCTTACGCTCAGGTTAAGGGGAGATGCTGCCAAATTTTTGTTGAAAATATTGTATGACAAAGATAAAAGGGAGCAACAAGCAAATGGGATAACAACAAGTTAAAAGACCAAAAGAAGCAACAAACAAATGAAATGAACAATGGTAAAATGCTTTAACCAAAGCAAAAGAACCGTGGGCAGCACGAAGAGAACCGAACTGAACAATGATTGAGTAACTTGAACACTGGACCTATAAAGAAGAAGAAGAAGAGAAGACCCATGCGAACTGCATAAAATTAAGGAAAATAAGAAAAGAAAGGCTTTAAGAGAATGGGAGAGGAGTGGGCCCCTCATCAGTTCCACGTAGCACGCCTACCCCTTTGGAACCCTACCCTTCCACGATACACTTCTAGCGCCACCCTGACCAATACACCTCTTTGGCCGGCACACCCCTCAGTCGAGCCTATTCCCCGGCACAGTCCATCCCTCGGTCAAGCCTTCGCTGGCACGTTCGAGCCCACGCTTCCCCGGTACACTCACCCTCACCTCCCTCCTAGCTTGGCACACTCCTTCGCTGGTACATCCCTCAGCCTTTACCTGGTGCACCCCTCCCTAGCTTTTCCCGGTGCCCCCTTAAGCTGCCCAATCCGGCACAGTCTACCCTGTTCTGACCTTGCTCCTTTGCAGCCTCAACCCCACCTGAACCTCGCATAGACCTTGCACAAACCCTATGCAAGTCCTGCCCTCCACTTGCATGGACCCCGCATGGACCTACATAGACCCTCATTCAAGCTTTGTACAGACCTTGCATTCACACGCACTGACTTACCTCCACTTGCATGGACTTCGCCTACACACATGCATAGACTTTGCCTGAACGTGCACGAACCCTGCATGGACCTTGCCAACACATGCACGGACTTTGCCTGAAAATGCACGGACTTTGCCAGAACATGCACGGACTTTGCCCAAACATGCACAGACTTTGCCTGAACATGCATGGACCTTACCCCGTCAGTCTGCATGGACTTTGCCCAAAACCTGCATAGACCTCGTCAAAACATGCATGGACTTTGTCCAAAACCTGCATAGACTTCGTCCAAACTTGTATGGACTTTGCCCAAACATGCATAGACGTCACCCCGCATGCATGGACCTTAACCCCAACACGTGCACGGACTTCGCCCAGCATGCATGGACCTTAACCCCAACACATGCACGGACTTCGCCCAGCATGCATGGACCTTGACCCCAACACCTACACGGACTTGCACCGACCCAGCCCTTACCATGCACGGACTTTGAAACCCCCCACAGCAAGCACTGGCCCCACCTTCCATGCACCAACCCCGTTGCACTGGTACGCCCTGCCCTCCCTGGTACGCTCCTAACCCGGCACAGCCCCCCGTCTGAGCCTTGTCTGGTACGCCTGCCTGCGCCCAGCCCAGCACACCCTTCTCCCAAGTCTTCGCCGGCACACCCGCATTGCCTTCCCCGGTACACTCTTTTGGCGCCCTCGTCCTAGGATCGGATCCATCAAACACAAAGGCGTCTAGTGGGCCTAAGAGTGGCGAATATGCCAAGTATGAGGTAGTCATGATGGTAGACAAGGGTGATGAATGCAATGGCCCTAGGACAAGACTTAGTAGAGACAAGTTTAGAACTTGCTCTGATACCAAATTGATGTGACACATCCTATAGCTCTGATACCAAATTGATGTGACACCACTCCTTGGGGTGATGGTCACAAGATTGATTAACCCTTGGACCTAGCAAGCAAGCATTGCACGAACCGGTGATTTCAATCGAGCGGACTCACTCGCGTAGCGCACACTAGTGCTCGTAGGTAACCTGGTGATGGTGGTGAGGGTCTGGGATGGGACATTGCTGCTCCAGGGGTATGGCAAGCTTGGGACGAACCCATAAGGGCGTGGGATGCCCGATTCCGCGGGTGGCCAGCAAAACGAGGGCGTGGGATGTAGTGTCTCGCTTACAACTCACCCGCAGTGGTCACTCGATTGATTGGCCTTTTGGACTGGGCACTCCCTCACCACTGACGGAGCTAAGAAGCAATACTAATTAAGCAAGGAGTGCCAACAAAGAGGAGTGACCAGAAGCTCATCTGATCAGTGTGAAGACGCCGATCCCGGTCGGAGACGAGGGCGAGCGAGGAAGCGTGGGCTTACCCGCACGCCGCGTCGATGAAGCTTCAACCTGAAATTTAAGAACTTACACCACTACTCCCCATGCAAGGGGGTTGAACAAGGGGAGGGAAAGTCAATTTTACATCCAAACACTAACTCCCATAGGGAGGGGTGGTAAGCCAGCCAGGCGGGGAAGGGGAAAACTGAAATAGAGATTGAACGGACAGACGACGTCAATTCTGCCTGCTCTCTGGAACATGGGACAGATAGTTGAAGTTGTCACTGCTGTGGCCGCTCTCAAATTTTGCCGATGATGATACCAATGGAAAACTCTTCATAGTTGGATCAAGATGACGTCTGAATTTTGTGAAATTTTCTGGTCATCAGTGCTAGTCGGGGACGGGCCGCAAACAGGGTCTCTGAGTTTTGGTTCTAACAGTAGAGGTACCTCAGCAGCTGGAAGCACGCCACGAGCACTCCCGAACTCTGAATCAAGCATGGCTGGAGTCATTGGAACCGTTGTCGAGTCTTCTTCAAAATGTGACCCACAGAAATGCCAGAAGATGTCAGAGTAGACCTGAGCAGCTCGAACAGTGATCAGGTGTCTGTTCAGTCTAGGAGTGGACAGAACAGCACACTTGAGGGAGAAAATTGATAAAATGCCACTCCGGAGGCCGAATGAGGTGCCGCTTCTTGGCAATGGAAGGGGACTCTATGCAGAAGCTCTCAGCCAAGTGGTGCCTCAAGAAGCGGAGGGATGTGGCCATGGGAGCTTCTATAAGTGGCCTCAGGTTGCTGATCAGATCTATCCTACGCAGTCGGAGAAGAACGGCTCCCCCGGGCGACCATGAGCTCAGAATGGGACGGGACCACCTCTATTGCGAAGAGGACGGAGAGGCGCTTCCAACGGTACCTCTTGTGCCTCCCGAGACATCGGGATGAAGTCGAGACTGCCTCTGTAAGTTGATGGTACACTACTGCTTGTGAACTGGGAAGTGCTAGCTGAAGATGAGCGGTGGAAAAATAGGGTAAATGGGAGGGGGAAGGGGGTGGATGGGTCTGGAGGCAACCCTTGACTGTTAGGGGGTCTAGGAGGGGGCAAACCAAGGTGAAGGAGGGGGAGAATGGGGGCTGAAAGCTGGTCTAGCAGGTGGTGAGAGAGAGAGCTGTGAATTTGGTGTTGGGAGGGAGAGGGTGGTGGTTTCCCTAGTTGGGGTGGTGGAAGGGCGGGAAAAGATAATTCAAATCTTCCCTTCTTAGGTGCTGGGAGTTTGTGTGGGGAAGGGAGGAGATTGTGTTGGGGAGAGGGAGATTGTGTTGGAATGGCCAAGGATCTTCTAGGGAGGGGCAAGATTTGGTGGGGATTTGGTGGAGGGGTATTAAATGCACCTAGGGAATGGATGGGTGGTTGAGATGGTAGGTGAGGTGGCAAGTTAGGGCTAAAGTGGATGATGATGTGGAGGAGAGAGAGGAGGGTGTTGGCAGGAAAATGACTCCTTCTACTTTTACCTCTTTTTGGTCTCTCCTCTTCAATCCTCTTGCTTATGTTATTTAAGAATGTAAATGTGAAAGCCAGCAAATGGACAGGAGTAGGAGAGAAGAACTGACCGTGATCGCCACCCAGGCACCGGGGTGTGAAAGGACACGCCCACGCCTGAGAAAAGAGAGAGGGACACTCGCCAAATGAGCACGGGAAATGGGACGGCTGGAAGATGACCGCTCTATCTTTACACGGTCTGTCGAGGGGCCGTTCCACCGTGCTGGAGTGAACGCGGGAGAGAAGGCTTCGGCGTGAGTCACAGCCAGACTCAGTAGGGGTCACGCGGATCCCTACCCCGCAACTAACAAGTAGGCATGCAAATATAACGTAATTAGAGCATTCATTTATGTAATTAATCAGGCAATGGCATAAATTAAATCACATGAACTAATAATGCTGTAAATCTAGCCAAGCAATTCATATAACAGTTTAAATGCTGAATTGACACAATTCGATAGCAATAAAGGCTAACTCTACTAGTAGAATGAGTCTCAACTTATCCAGGTGAAATGAGAGACAGAGCTTACACTAGCAGGTAGAAACTAGATGCGTCCACTGACGACTTACACTACGTCTCAAGTAACTCGTGGTTAGCTAAGCGGACTCAACCAATGAGAGGCGTAACAGTATCAGTCAAGAACTAGTCAGAGTGGCACTCGTCAGTGCCGGTCCTGAGCCTCTGACCCTGTATGCACACACCAACCCCTGTCTAGGGTCGGGCCTCTAGCTAGTCCCCCCCGGAGGACGCTACGGTAATCGCAGGGGCCCACTGCAACTAGCCTACAAATCGTTTAGTCGGGCCATACCCCTCCACCTCTCCTAGGTGGGTCGACGCTAAGGTCGCTGGGCTACGACTAGTGACTCCATCATGAGGAAAGAGAAAGTAATTCCACTAGGACTAAAAGATGAATTTTCATTCATAAAATAACGTAAATCGGGCAGAAAATGCATAAGAATACCAATTCATTGTTATAGGGGATAGCAAAGATCATAACGCACTGGGGCTGCCCCGTTACAGAACATAACGGATCAGTCCTAGGCCGTTAAAAGCATAACGGACCTCATGGAATGTGCTATACAATGCATGACGCTCCTCTAGTGAGCCGTTAAAGCGTCTAGCATAATCCCATACTGAAGTGATATAACTGACCAATAGGGGTGCGTCGTCCAAAGTATGGCGCACCTCTCCTGGGCCGTTATATTTACCCGAACATGTATTTTTATAAATTAAATTCTCATGAAACTATAGCGGTCTACCTCAGGCGCGTTAAGGCCACCCGAACGTAGAAATTTCTCAGAAAACCTAGACCATAGCGGTCAGTCGCGGGTGCGTTATACCACCAGCGGTTCCAGGGTTTTAACACGCATAACGGGCCTTCAGTGGTCCGCTATGGTACTATAATGCTCCCTTAGTGGCGCGTTATATACATGACGGCCTCTGGTAGGTCCGCCATGTGAACTGGGCGACGAGCGGGTTTCACTTGAAACCACGCCGCCTCCCGGTCGATCAAATCGACGGGTTTAGCTACAAAACCTGCTCAAAACTTAAAACTAAGCATATCCACGATGCATGCGGGCCCATAAATGCTCAAACAACCAATTAAAATGTATTAAAATGATTAAAACCCACATTTTTACCTAAAATAGGGCAAAGCCTAAAAATTAGCATAACTAGGCCAAACGGCCGTGCATGGACACGCATGAGCTATGGAAATGATCCTAACGGAGTAATGGATCCATCCCCCTACCTCGATCGTCCCGAAACTGGCGATTTGACAGCATGCGGGCGACGGGGGCTCCGAGCTCCACTCGCTCCTATTCGCTCAACCGTCCACCGAATCGCGTGATGGAGGGCACCAACGCGATCCTCTCGTCGCACCGATCCTCGCAACGTCTCCCGCGTCACGAACCGGCCCTGAAACAGCCAAGCCGGGTGAAGTGGGGAGTGGCGTGCGCGGAGGAGAGAGGGAGAGGGTTCGGGGGAGAGAGAGTGAACGAGGGAGAGAGTGAGTTGAGGGGAGAGAGAGAGGGTTTTTATTTATTTATTTTTTGTTTAAAAACATATTTTTATTAATTAACCCCTCATTTCTCCAAATTATATAAATGACCTATTTTATTATTTAAATACTCAAATTCCCTCAGAAAAATGTCAGAAAATAGCCAAAAAATTTCTAAAAATCGACAGATCTGACAGAAGCGGATCCTGGTCCGATCCACTACGGATTCGTTAAGACACGGATGTTACAATAACGGCCCATGAGAGGTGTGTTATATTCCTATAACGCCCCACTCTTGGTGCGTTATGGCCTTCGTGCAGTGTGTTGTATACCTGTTGACTTTAACGCCCATGATCTCATGCGTTATAGTCCTATAGCGCGCCTTCCTTGGTGCGTTATAGTTTCATTTTCCTGTGGATTTATCTGAGTTCTGTTAAGCATAACGATCCTGCCCTGGTCCGTTATGGTATGTAATGGGGTGATCCTAGTCCGTTATATACCTAGAGATTTCAAAAGCATGCATATGTAATTTCTAATGCATTCATGTTCCATATACGCCATGTTTAAAATATTTTATACACTATGGCATTGTTTTATATCCCAAGAGAGTAGCTTTCTCTTTCCTTGTGATGGAACCACTAGTCGTAGCCCGACGACGTCCGTGTCGGTAGGGACTCAAATAAAGAAGGAATACATCAAAATATCATGCTAGCAAGCCCATGAGATGTGGTGGATCTATCACGTCGCCGAGCTGCGCCCCTACACATCTCCAGGAGGGAGAGAGGTGCCGAGCCAGAGGGAATTATGGGTGATGTCCCCATCACGGTCTTAGTTCGAGATGATGAAGGTGTATAGAAGCCCGTATATTACATTAGCAAGGCGCTCCTCGAAGCCAAAAGAAGGTATTTCGCAACTGAGAAACTTGTGCTAGCATTGGTAACTTCGACTAAGTGCCTCTGGCCCTATTTCCAAGGACACTCCATCGTGGTGTTGACCAACGAGCCCTAGAAGAAGATTTTGGCTCACCCCAAAGTTTCAGGTCATCTCATTAAGTGGGCCATACTGCTCTAGGCCTACGAAGTCATTTACTGCCCCCGCACGGCCATCAAGGGACAGGCCCTCACAGACTTCATCGCGGAGAGCACTGTCCCGACCGAGGAAACATCCCTGCCAACATCTGGCCCCACCTGGGGCCTATTTGTTGACGGAACCTCCAACTCAGCTGGCTGTGGTGCTGGTATCCTCCTCAAATCCCCAAAAGGAGTAGAACTACAATACACCCTGAAATTCAACTTCTCGGCGTCCAACAATGTCTTCGAGTATGAGGCTCTCATCTCTGGAGCCAGGATGGCGTGGTGCTTGGGAGCCGAGCGAGTCAAAATTCACACCGACTCCCAAATAGTCGCCAGTCAGATCAATGGGGACTACAAAGCTCGGGAGATGCAAATGATCAAGTACCTCCAGCTAGTGAAGGAAATAGCCCAACTGTTCGAGAGCTTTTAGGTAATCCAGATAGCTCGGGAAGAAAATTCCCTAGTGGATGGCCTCTCTCGCTTGGCCTCCTCCATTAGCCCAGAGGGCACCCGGTCGATCCTCCTTGAGGAATTAGAACGGCTGAGCGTAGAAACCGAGCTCATGGCCATTGTACAAGTATCTTTTGGCGACTGGCGGACCCCGTACATATCTTGGCTCTGGGACTCCCAAGAGCCTCCCGACCCTCAGGAAGCTCAAATATTGAAGTATCAAGCTCGATGTTTCATCCTCCTATACGAAACCCTATACCGAAGGTCCTTTGCCAGTCCCCTCCTCAAGTGCCTCGATGCTCTAGAAGCTCACTGAGCGATTGAAGAAGTCCACGAAGGCATCTACGGCATGCACTAGGGGGGAAGGTCAATTGCAAGGATCTTGCTGTGACAAGGCTACTGGTGGCCCACTCTTCAGTGTGATTGCTCAACTTATGTCCAGAGATGCGATCGATGCCAGTGGTTCGACCACCTAGTCCACCAACCAACCTCGGAACTCGTGACCCTAACCGAGCCTTATCCCTTCGCTCGGTGGGGACTCGACATCCTAGAATCATTTCTTGTGGCACAGGCTCAGAAGAAGTTCATCGTCGTCACCATCAACTATTTTTCCAAGTGGATCGAGGTTGAGGCCATCGCCAAAATTATCGAAGCAGTAGTTTGGAGTTTCGTTTGGAGGTCGATCATTTCTCATTTTAGCATCCCCCGGGTGATCGTGAGCAATAACGATCGACGGTTTGACTCCACTTATTTTATGAATAAATGCACTGACCTATACATTCGCAATCACTTCACTTCGGTAGCCCACCCCCAAGCTAACGGGCTGGTCGAAAATGCCAACAAGATTATCCTCAAAGGCATCAAGACCAGGCTCGAGAAGGCCAAGGGTAATTGGCTCGAGAAATTGCCTAGCGTAATGTGGTCGTACCGAATAACCCCAAGAGCTACTACTGGGGAAACTTATTTCCAACTGGTATATGGCACAGAGGCCGTGATCCCCTGAGAGATCAGTAGCCCATCCATCCGAGTCATTAATTTCTCGCCCCAGCCGAACGAGCAGAAGTTGTTAGAAAACTTGGACCTGGCGGACGAAGTATGTGAAATCGCGAGGATTCGAGCTACGGAATATCAGCGACGCATGACTCGGTACTACAACGTCAAAGTCTGAGACAAACAATTCCAACTGGGAGATTTCATTCTAAGGAAGGCCGAAGCCTCTCCACCACTGGAAGCGGTGGGAAAACTGACCCCGAATTGGGAAGGCCCCTACCGAGTAGTCGAGATGCTCGGGAAAGGAGCGTACTGGTTATCTACCATGGAAGGCATGCCCATTCCTTGGACTTGGAATGCAGCAACATTGCGAAAATTCTATTTTTGAGCTCCTCCCATACATGTAAGTGACAAATTATGATAATAACTCTTTCCTTTTTATTGTATCAACATCTTTGTACATCAGATGGGCCATAGCCAGTACAATATGCAAAAAAATAAAAAAACTAATACAACCCGAACTGATTACTCGGCGTGGATGAGGTTAGCGGCTCCAAGTCGAGCCACTGTGCAATGCCCCTTCTCGGAACCCCCTCCCTTGCCCCTGTCTGAAACGGTTTCCCCCTACTGGTGTAACCCCCTGCCCACAGGGGCACCAGGTTAGGGTGCTCCGCCTGCCCCAGCAAGCCTTATCGCCAGTAGGATTTCTCCCGTCCTCCTCGTGTACGCTGGTTAGATAATCGCAACAACATTAGTGAGCCCCCACGCCCCCTACTCCCGTTGCCTCCCACGCAAGCCTTGTACAATGTGTCATGCTCGAATTTGCTGTGGTGCCCCCTTCCCCATCCTTTTAAGCCCAGTCCAGGGATGCCACGTACTCTTCCATCTTATACGTTGTGAGTCTGGATGATTCGCAAGGCACCTATTGACCTGACCATCTATACTTCCAATAACACTGTCATACCATTCCCGCAAAAACACAATATTCATATCATCCATCACCAAAAGTAATATATACATATATATGTGTGTATATACCATTCTGATTAGAATATATAACATTCACGTCTCGTTCCAGAGACTCTAAATTATTACATTCAAATACAAAGAGAGAAAGCAAGACCTTAAGTTCTAGGCACTGTTGACTTCAACAACTCCCAAGATCTCCCTCTCTAGCTGGTCCCTTAATGGCCAAACCCTAACTACTGATCTCTTGAAAAATGGTTAGAAAGCAGCATGAGTTCTAAGATCTAGTAGACATCAAAATTGGTCTCATGTCTAACATATAATAGGTTGATCAAGCTTAGATGATAATAGTTAAGCTAGACATGTATTTTCCACATGTTCTAAGTATATGGCATAAATTAAGGGGCATGCGTCAAAACCACGACATAAGGGCTTACACATAATTGCCGTAGCACCTAGGCATTAAGCATTGTTCGACTTCCATTGCAATCCATCATCTTCAGACATCGCATTAACTACCCGCAGTAGGTGCTTACCGCGGATTGTCCACAAACCCCTTAAGATAGTATTGTCCATAAGCTTAGTTCATGTTGATCTCCCCAGTCCCCATATGCAGTGACGTCTTCACACTCTAGGCAGCTTCACTCCGGGACTCCTAGCCTGGGTAGCCCTTTCCACTGAGTATCCCTCTCCACTGCATGGCTCGTGATTGGGTGCAAACTTTTATATTAGTCTCTTTCGCAGACTTTCCCTTGATTAGCTTCACTTTGACTAAAATAGGTTGATGAATAGTTTTATGATGCATCCACTATAGTTCATGGCAAATCAGGAAGACAATCAGAAATGATTGCACACATGATGATAGTTAACATGCAGATTTTTGAGTTCTAGTCATGCATGATTATCACAAGAACTACATGCAACCAAGTCTTATCCATACTGTTGTTTTCTATATACGAAAGTCAGGTAAAGCGCGACAGAAAACAAATAGCACAACTCGGTCTATCACATTCCTACCTTGTGAGATTTTCAGTAGCTCGTAGGGTCCCTCCAGGCTTTCTAGATTAGCTTAGCATACCCTTAGATATCCTCCATGCATTGGGGATGACAATCTCCCTCCTACCCTTATCCTCATCCTTCTCTCCTCTGCCACTCCTACTGCTTCTTCTCTAGCACTAACTTGGGTTGCTTACAGAGAGAAAGAGACAACAGGGATAGAAGGAAAGGATGAGGGGTTTCAATAGGTCATCCTCCCATATATTAAGTGGGAGAAATTATCCACACATACTCTTATGCCCTCTACGTGTTGGTCCAACACCCTCCACTTGTCATAAACTATCTTCTCATCGGCTAAGACTGCCAACACCTATTCTCCACACATCATTCCGTTTAATTTTTCAGATCTTGAGGCGCATTATTTAAATTCCTCGTCCAAACTCTGAGCCCAACGTCTAATTAATCTGTCATCTATTTTTGTGGGTTCTAGGCCTTTTATCTATTTTTGTATCATCCATATCCATCATCTAACTCTGGCTTCGTCTACTCCCATCGTCTACTTTTGTTGATTACTGTTCATCACCTAATTATGTATCGTTTAAGAGATACCACTTAATCTCTATCGTCTAACTCTCCATCTAAGTTAGCACCACCAATGATTTCCATCTACTCCTGCATTGTCTAAGTCCATTGCCTAACTTTTACCATCCACGTCATCATCTAAGCCTTCATGTTACTACCTATTTTTGCGCATCGTCTAACTTCTCTCACTTAGTCGCTACATTGCCTACTCTTTTCAACTTAGATGAAATATGGCGTAACTCTTCCTTAGATGTTGCATTGTCTACTCTCTTCAACTTAGACACCACATCATCTAAATCTATCGTCTAGGTCCTCCTCTTCTATCTAACTCTAACTTCCGTCTATCTTTTATACATGGGTGATACATCGTCTATGTCTCCCTTCTTCTATCCAACCTCCAACTTAAACAAACAATCAGCTATTCCTTCTAACTTAAGTGAGAAGAAATGCGCCGCACTTTCGCAGCTTTCACGCCGTTCATTATAGGCCGAGTCCACCAACCCGCGCCGTGTTGAGGTATCTAAAACAACGATGACCGTGCCGGGGGGCAGGGGAAACAACTGCGTTTCCAGTGACCGGCAGTCAATCAACAGGGCATGATTGGCTTTGCCTGCCGCTGAAATCATCTGATCCATGATACCGGTCTTAGCGCCGACCCAATTGTTTTCTGCCGCTTGACCAATCTTCGCCATGACCGGAGCGCTCCACTCGAAGCCGGAGGTCACCGCGAACGCCCGCGCGATTGCCATCTCAATCGCCGCTGACGACGAGAGTCCTGCGCCACCCGGTACATCACTGGCAAGCACACCGTCCCAACCTTTGAGTGAATACCCATCATTTTTGAGCACCCATGCCTCATAATTCTCTTAAGATTTTCTCCTCAGCAATGGCTAATTGCACTTTAGTTCTCTTGGATAAGAGATTCTCATTCCACTCCAAATTTGAACGTCTCCTCTGATCTGCCTGCTTGGTCTGGTTGGCCAGGGTGATTCTTGTCTGGATTTTTATCTCAGTTTTATCTTTCCTTTTCCAGCTTTTCAACTGCGATTCTTTCTGATCCCCTCATTGTCCGTGGATTGTGTCCCCCAATGAGGTTGATCGTGTTTCCTTTTCCTCCTCCCTTAGTTTAGTTTCTCTAGACATGTCTCATCCTTGTTAATCATTCCTTGTGGTTAGTTCGGCGATTTTGGGAGAATTCATATCGCTTGTTGATTGTGACAGGTGTCTTTTGTCTTGATGCCCACTTTTCAGCTCACTCCGCTTCATCTCTGCTTCATATCCATTTCATATCGCTGTCACTTTCGCTCCATCTCCTTTCCATTTCGCCTTCGCGCCACTTTCGCTCGCTGCCTTGCAAAGCAGATATCAAGAAGGGGCATTTGTTGACACCCATTTTCAGCCTATAAGTTGAGTTACTTCTCTTATTCATACTTTGATGTCCCGAATTAACCACTATTTTGGAGCCTATTTCGAGCCCATTTCTTAGCCATTTTTTGAGCCCATTCAGCCTTGGAGATCATTTGCCTTTGATTCCCCCACTTTCAGGTAATTTTCACTTAATTCAGAGCATCAACGGTCAGCCAGAAGGGTTTGAGGCAGCCTCCTCTGGTAGCGGTCAGCTTTTGACCACTACCTTGAGGTGGCGGTCAACAGGTGAACACCTCCTTCAAAAATAAAATAAAATAAAATAAAAGCCTCTGGGTAGTGGTCTTGGGAAGACCGCCACCTGTAGGTGGCAGTCTTCCCTTGACAGCCACCTCACTTTTTGTTCCCAGATCGCCCCGGCTTAGTTTCCTTCGGTCCCTGGACCCTTTCTTGGACGTAACCAAGTTGCGATCCTTGCATGACCATTTTCTTCAAGTTGTGGCCACACGACTGACCGTTTTCTCATAATAGAGTCCAGACGATTCTGAACTCTGATTTCGTTGCCCGAGGACTCTCCGGGAGCCTCATCTCGCATCAATTTTGAGGAGAATAATCCTCCAACTCGACTATTATCCCTTATGGTGTATTATCCCCACTATTAACTCAAGATTTATCAATCTAAATCCCCAAAATTGGGTGTTTATCTTAGATATTAACCCAAGGGTTTCTACAACTTCTCTATAAATTGCCCAGTTCGCTTGAGCGAAGGGGGGGCTCTTCTTCGATTCGGAGCGAAGCCATGCCATATGTCCAACTCGTCTCTTTGACCCTAACCTAAAGAGGGAAGTATTGGCTTTTATTTCCATGCTCTAGGACTTGCTATCTCTCTTTCTTCTCTTAGATATTCACTCCTACTTTTCCAAAATCATCACAATCTGCATTTTCTACACTCTGCTATATTTTTTGCCATATTACATGCATGTTTCCCACAACTTTACTGCACGTTATTTCTCTCTCCTTGTTTCATTCTCATCACAACACACACACCTATCATTTTCACCCTTTTACAGGGGTTAAACCCCCCCCGGTGCATTCTCCCCCGTTACTTCATGCTATTTTACACATACGTGACAAATGTTGCACTTTGATTTCTAATGGGTTTTTCTCCTTTATCTTTATCTTTGTTTTGCAGGAAAGGCAAAAGAACGTGAGGCCCTCTTCTTCTAGTCGACTGGAAGGTGAGGAGATGCAACCCACGTCGTTCCCCACACCCCGTTTGTCAAGCGTGATCATGTCTTGGTGGTATTTTCTTTGGCCACGTTTTCTATCTCTTTTTCCAAAGTATGCCACACATATCATTACCCTATCCTTAGTCTTTTGTGTGCTGTTAACCTTGGTAGCAATCACGGTTAGTCCTTCATCTCCATCACCCCTTTTTCCTTTCATATTTTCATGCTTATATGCATATATTTATTTGTTCGGGGCGGGGTCTTTGAAACACCATCCTCAGATCTTGCAGATGGTCCTCCTTTCTCTTGGTCTTCACCACCAGGTCATCAACAAAGCACTCCACCTCCTTGTAGAGTAGGTCATCAAATATCTTTATTATGGCTCTTTGATATGTAGCACCGACATTCTTGAGGCTGAACGGAATCCTTTTATAGTGAAATATCCCTTTTGGGGTACGGAATGCAGTATGGATCCTGTCCTGCTCAGCAATCCAAATTTGGTTGTATCCGGACGACCCGTCCATAAATGAGAGAGCTTCATGACCTGTGGTGGCATCAATCATCACCTCAGTGATCGACATAGAAAAATCATCTTTCGGACACATTGAGGTCCCAAAAGTCAACACATATCCTTATCTGCCCATTTTTCTTCTTCACAGGCACTATGTTTGCCAACCATGTTGTATATTGATTTTCTTCAACAAACCCCACATCAATGAGCTTGTCAACTTCTTTATTAATTTGATTAATCAACTCAAGATGCATCCATTTAGGAGGCTACTTTACTGGTTCCACCTTTAGGTCAATTGCTAACAGATGCTGTGCCACAGCGAGACTTAACCCTGGCATTTGATAATATGTCCAGGCAAAGCAATCACTGAACTCTTTTAAGAACTATATATATTGTTCTTGAGCTTCTGGTGTCAGCAGGGCACTAAGAAAGGTCAGTCTTGGTTCCTCTTCGATTCCCAGATTCACCTCTATTAATTCATCAATGGTAGCTTGACTGCCATCTTCCACTTCAAGTGGAGCTTCTTACAGGCTGACGAAACTCCCATTGGTATAATTTTCTTCAGCCTCCAAGACTTCCAACTTTTCAGGTGAAGTACAAGTTAATAGTGAACCTTTGAAGTTAATCATGCCTTGTTGATTCTCTTCAGATTGGTTTCTTGAAACTAGAGGGATTTACCCCTTATTCTCTTTGCTGCAATATTGAGCCACTGGGCTCTCAGTCAAGTTTTGTTCGACATGGCTTTGCTGTCCTGGCATCTTTTCTTGTGGTCTCGATGCACAGACTCCTTCCTCCTGAGGGTTTGCAGGTACAAGCTCCTCTGATGGATCTACCAATTGCTGCATAGATCAAACTTCCTCTAGGATACGCTCGAATTCTAGGCGCTCCTTTCCTTCGTCAGAGGTCTGATCTTCAATGGGCATTCCTATGTCGAATTTGGCTTCAGCTTGGAACAAATCTTCCTTGGGGAACAACTCTTCCCAACATCAGTATAGTGTTGCTTCACCTCATCCTTCTACATTTTGCTAACTTTTGAGGGGTTCACCACCAATAGTGGAGTGACATATAGTCTCTTCATCCCCTAGAGGGTATTCAACATGACCAACCTCAAAAGGATCTTTGTGGGTGAAGAAGGTAGAGATAACTTCCACCTCTGCTTCATAATATTTTTGCAAGGTGTAGCCTAGCCCCAGGTGGTGGGTAATTTTAAGCAACTCTTTGTTGTTACATGGAGGATCCCAGAGCTTCTGGAATGCCTCCTTATGGCCAGCAGATTGGAATGAAGGCATCTACATCCTAGTGGACATCTATGAGACCCATTGTGTGGTGTAATCCAGGCCCGTTATTGGCACTATCTAGTTTGTTACTTCTTCAAGGATCATACAGTCTTGATCATCTTCATCAGTAGGCTCCCCGTAGTAGAATATTATAGGAGGCTCACATAAACGAGGGACCTCCATAGTCTTCAGTGGTTGCACTGTCTGGCATTCCAGGCTTGGAATGGGTTTGAATATCCCTTGTGGGATTTTGATGTGTGTGAACTTTTCCTTCATATCTTTATCAACATCCCTAGGATAGATGGCTGGTGGTGTAGCCCGAGCAAAGTCTCCAATTTGAGAGATGTGGGAGACCTCATGATGTTCCATAAAGCCTGGAGGTGGTGAAGGGAACCAATTTTCTACTTTTGACATTGCTTTCTTTTGGTCTATGGGAATTTCTTTCTTCTTTGCCACTTGGGAGACTTCCGTATAGAATGGTGCATTGAGTATGTGACACTCGTAAACTTCAAAGAGATGCAAGTCTGTGAACACCCTTTCCTCTTTGCCATTGTGGCAGAACTTGATACATTGGTGTAATGTGGAGGGCACTATCTGATATCTATGCAGCCAAGGCCATCCCAACAAGGCCTTGTATGTGGTATTAGAATTTATGGCATAGAATTGCACCGTGGTGGTAAAATCACCCAATGTAAGGTTGAATTCTACCACTCCAAGCGAGGTCTCGCACTTCTGATTGAAGCCGACTATCCTCATATCTTTCACTTTGGTGAGGTGCAAATCAAAATAGTACTTTTGATAGATGTGGTAGGGCAGGATGTTCACAGCAGCTCTTGGATTTATCAGAATTTGACTCAATGGCTGACAGTTGAGGTATCCCCTCATATAAAGTAATTAATATTTTAGCTCTAGAGGGTAAGATTATGAAAATGCGATAAATCATGCAGATGAAACCAAAGTAACAATAAGATATCAAGATACAAATAAGATATATGAACATGATCAACCAAGATTATAGTGTGGCCTTTCATGAACGAGAATGTACTAGCATGTATCGAGAATGTACTTTTCATAACTTTGAAAAGGCTATGCACTAGAAAGTCATGTAACAAGCAAGTATAATTTCATGATAAGTCTCGTAGATTTCACCCGTTTATAAAAAAAGCACTCTTAGTGCAATGCGACGCCAGTATTTATCATACCCCCATGGTTAATAGTATGTTTCTGGTCATCTGTCGAGGGGGCTAGTGTGGAGCCCTTGGACACCATTTGTGACCGCCCTACTTCTTCAAGTTATAAATCAAGCTACTTCCACAAGAAAATAATAATGTTTGACCAATAATGTAAAGTTCAAATAATAGTTTCATGATAACAAAATCGAGGTAAGAACGTACCAAATATGCATTATGAGATCAAGAATGAATTATTAACAAGGTCATGCTACGGAAGGAATCTGGCAGCATAATGGTACATTCATTAACTTTTATAATACATTAATAACTTATTAAATAAGGTTTTGAGTTCTAGATAATCAGTAGACCATCTAGGAACAAAACAAAGCAAACCCTTGGGTCAAACCTCAGGTTGAACAGTACATAGATAGAATGCGGTCAAATCAAGATTGTTTTCTTAAGGTAGCGGTCAAGTCCAAACCGCTATCAGGGATGGAGTCAACACAAAAAGAAGAACGGGTCAACGCAGGGTCAACTGGAAGAAAGCGGTCTCCCCAGGACCGCCATCAAGAAGTAGCGATCGCCTGAAGGCCGCTATATGTACAGTGTGCAGAAAATGCTGAATCACGAAGTACTTTCTAAACCATTTGATTTTTAGGGTACAACCAGCTCGACGTCCTAGTAAGAATCCCATGCTCATGGAGACTTACGGAGACCTTGAAACATGATCAACTAGTTCGATAGAAGGAATATCCGACAGAGAGGATCTCAAGTCCAAGAGGTGTTCCTATCAAGTGCTTGTGATCTAATAACAATGTACCAGAATAGATGCTATATGTGAACTTATAAAATAGAAAGAGGATGAGAAAGGAACATGCCACAGCATAAAACAAAGCGTAGGAACTTGCATTAAGTACTTAAGTACAAAACTATAGAGTTTTGGCACGAAACTACATATATAAAAATAACTTTAAAACATGCCACATGAAACATGATAAAGTAGAGATCATGAATAGAACAAATTAACACGGACTCCTAACAAGATTATGGCTGGAAATAACAAGAATAAGACATGAATACTATTAAGTATAATAGGGATTTAGCATAGTTAAATCTGGTTTTAGGAGCTAGATAGCGATCGGTCAGGAATCGCTAATAGTAGGTAGTGGTCTCTAAAGAGCTGCCTTTTGTCTGCAATAGATAGAAGCTAATATCCATGTGCAGAGCCTATTCTAAGGCACTAAATGCATGGAAATTATAGGAAACAGGAAGTTAATACATGATAGCATGATTAGGGTGAGTTTATGACATGAAAGAGACATGAAATACATTAAAATTCTCATCTTTTACTTAAGGGATGTAGGGATAGTATGCAGTGAAGATCATGCATGCGCAGTCATAGAAAAACGTCAAATACTCCATGTATAGCGCATGAAATCACAAGGTAATTGAGGGCTTTTGTTCCTAACTTAATGTTTAAGCCAACATGAGATAACCTACCTCTAGGTTGATCCCTAGACTTCAAATTTCTCACTGGAAGAACACCCACGTTCCTACCCGTCTTGCGTGGAACCAACAACTTTTGACTGTTCTATCTCCTTAACCTCTTGATCTCCTAGCACGAAAGTTTGCAGAGGGTTAGAAGATACTAAAGGGAAGAAAAACTTCTAAAGGACCAACATGAAATACCAATACCTTACCTTCGAACCATGCAAACTAAAATCAAGATTCGTGCAGATCGAATCTGGGCTCTATTTATCGAGAATGACCTAGGGTTGAGATTTTATATCAAATTAGGAGTCCTATAGGGTACCAATCCGATCCCCTAAGAGTCCTGGACAAGTTTCCATGCCAGATCACCTCGATCCAAGGTGATAGGGATGATAAAAATTCAATCTTTCCATGCCTCTAAAAATCCTATTTTTGGAAGAAGGTAGCGGTCATCTCTAGATTGCCTTCATTAGGTGGCAGTCTCGCAATAGACCGCCACTTGTCTAGGTGCCAAAATTTGAATTCTCATCAAATTCCTCCTATACTTATCCCCTAATTATCCAATGAAATTCATAATTTATCCTAATACGTGTCTAGAGTTGGGTTTGGACTAAAAGGTCTTAGAATTGGGCCTATGGGCGTGAGAGTGACGAGAGAGGAAAGGGGGGGTGGGTTTTTGTTAAAAAAATTTTATTTAACATATTTTTTTTGTTTAAAAATAGCTTTTTACAAAATAACCCCCAAGAACCCCTAAATGCTCAAACGCCCTCAAATATTAATAAAATGCTCAAACTCCCTCTGAAAAATGCCAGAAAATAACCAAAAGATCTGTAAAAATCGACGGAACGGGCAGCATCAAAGCTAGATCTGAATCGTTAAGCATTACAGACCCAAATTGCTGGAGGGTTCGACTAGCTGCACCCCAAGCTTCCTCATTTGTTTTGAATGAGGGTCATTTGAAGGTAGGCTTTAGGGTCCCAATTGACCATTTTATTGTAGACCTATTTATTTATTGTAAAGCTCTTTCCTTGTTCACATCAAACTCATCACATATAGTTTTTTACTTTTTTGGCTCTTTGCTCGGTGACCCAAGTGGAACTGGGTGTCACACTTTTTAGGCATTGTTTTACCATTTCCAAAAATGATGGTCATTGAAGTTGGTACATCATAAATGGGGAAGCGAAGGAAACTCTTCACCCCCGAGCCAAGCTCTATCCATGGCTGGAAAAGTTGATTCTTGTATGTTGCAAGGACGAATGGTCGACTTGGGGGTTCCCAATGGTCTTGCTGGGTGGCAATTGCGCTAGTAGAGAGGGATGTGAATCCCTTCCTGTTGTATAGGGCACCGCATGATCTGGGCATCCTTCTGAAGTATTGGTCTGACCGTAGTTCTATGCCCAGCACATCACTGACCGATCCTAGCAAAGGTGTCCTCAAAGGTGGTGATTGTAGGATGACGTGTGACATGTGGAGAGAGGTTGGTGATAGGGTGTGACACTAGGAGACCTATCGCTCAGGTCATATGCCCCATGATGAGGTCAGACCATTTAATGCGGCTTTGAATTTCGAAGTTGGTAGGAAGGCAACCCACGTTACTTGCCCTCTAGCCCTCGGTATGATGCGCAACAAGTGGCACGTGTTGGGGGTGGCTTGTTAGAGGCGGCGCCTATTACGATTTTTGAGAGATATGAATTCATTTGCACTCTTTCTTCATGATCGTCTGTCCTTGATCGATGCTTTACTACCCTAGCCAGTGGCTATATGATTGGCCCTTCACTTTGCATCTTAGAGTTTAAAGATGGTCACTCGGGAAAGAAGGCTCGACAGAAGGCTAGACTACTATGTGGTTTTTGTTCATTAAGGTTCCTCAAGAGTTTGGCTTGGGGTCCCTCATCGAGGGTTACGAAAGCCTCTTGTTTGGTATGTATCATGTCCTTAGACCCTTCCACTTCTTGTGAGGATGAAGAAGTTGGCCAGCTGAAAGCATTGTAGTAGAGCCGCAGGCAAGGAGGAGGTGGTCGAGCAGGTCCTATCACTGGAGCAGGAGGGTGAGATCCCTTCACTTGAGGGGCAGAAAAGTGTCGGAGTGGTTACCAGTGAAGAGGGAGTGTCCCAAGCTGGCGAGGTCCCCAGGGAGTAGAGCCTCAAGAAGCGACTGAGGGTGAGGCCGGAGAGGTGGAGACAACTCTGAATCTTGAGGTGCCTAAAGGTGCAGGCATAGAAGGCCCATTAGGGCAAGGGCTCGCATGCCAAGGAGGCGGCCGAGTCAAATGAGGGATCAAGTGCCCTAGTAGTCTCTCTATTTGTCTTTGAGAGAACCGTAGATGAGTCACCATCTGAGCTTTCTTAGAGGCAAGGCATATAGAGGGCTTATCCTTAGAACATGGTTTTCCTGAGGATGTCCTATGGTGCCCCATGCCATGGGCCTAATATCCGTGACCGGGGATGCTCACAATTCCAATCCCTTGCATTGTGAGTCTGAATGATTCGCAAGGCACATCTGACTTAACCATTCATAATTCCAAAAATACAATCATACTTTTTTCCACAAAATATAAGCACTCATCATTTCATCATATGAAGATTGTACATCCCACTAACTAGCAAAATGTTTACAATTAAGATAGAAAGAACTAAACCTCTAAAGTCTAGACACAACGGCTCCAAAATCTCCCTAGATCTCCCTCCGACTAACTCCATGTCAGACTAAATCACACTTCTAGTCTATTGAAAAAGGGGTTTAATAGTAGACATAAGTCCTAAAACTCAGTAGGTATCAAAACCATTCACATGTATATGATATAACATTAATTTGGCAATCTCATAAGGTAATTCATACGTAGCATGCATTTTGACACGTTCTAAGGTATACATAAACCAAGGGGTGTAATGTATAGAATGGTGTGGCATCTCATGTTAGTAGCTGGGACACCCTAGAGAGGGGTGAATAGATGTGCTTATGAGAAATAATAGCATATTAAAATAAATTTTATAATGCAATAGAAAATAAATACAAGAACGCAAGCAAATTACAAGAAACATCATATTTTTATATGGTGGCCACTTTTCGGCACGATGCTCTAGGCCCTGCGCCGGCTTCGTAGGCCTCGGGGCGGCTTCCCGTTCAGCCTGCGGACAGTCGAAGCGCCATCCGCACGAGCTCCGAGAGGCTCTTGGCCTCCATCTTGTCCATGACGCGTGCGCGATGGTTTTCCACCGTGCGAACGCTGATCGTCAGCCGGTGCGCCGTCTCGGCATTGGAAAGCCCCTCGGTCACCAGGTCCATCACCGCCGCCTCGCGCTCGGTGAGCGAGGCGCGGCGCTCGCGAAGCTCGTCGAGCTGGGCGCCGGCCCGGCGGGCCTGAGCCCGGCGATCCAGGGCGTGGGAGACGGCGTTCAGAAAGGCGTCGCTGTCGAAGGGCTTCTCGAGGAAGTCGCAGGCGCCGGCCTTCATCGCCGCGACCGCCATCGGCACGTCGCCGTGGCCGGTGATCACCAGCACGGGCAGGTCGGAGGACGCCTGGCGCAGGTGGCGCAGCAGCGTCAGGCCATCCACGCCCGGCATGCGCACGTCGGTCACGACGCAGCCGGTGGTGTGCGGATCGAACCGGCGCAGGAAGCTCTCCGCATCCGGGTGAGCGCGCGCGGCGAGACCGGCGGCTTCGGTCAGCATGGTCAGCGACCGGCGGATCGCCAGATCGTCGTCAATGATATGCACCGCGCCGACGTTGCGCGGCTCCGCGTCGCGCCAGGTCATGGCCGGGCCTCCGGGCCGGCGGCCGGCAGGGTGAAGCGCAGCACGCAGCGACCCGGATGGTTTTCCGCCAGGCGCAGGACGCCGCCGTGCGCCTCCACCAGGCTGCGGCTGATCGCCAGTCCCAATCCCATCCCACGCTCCTTGCCGCTGACCAGCGGTTCGAACAGGGTTTCGGCCAATTCGTCGGGCACGCCAAGACCGGAGTCGCGGGTTTCCACTTCCACGCCCTCCGCGGTGCGCCGGGCCACGAGCTTGACCACCGGTGGGCCGATGCTGCCTCCCGCGACGGAATCCATCGCGTTCTGCAGCAGGTTCACCAGTACCTGTTCGATCTGGATGGTGTTGACCAGCACCTCCGGCAGGTCGCGATCGACCACCTTCAGCAGCCGCGCCCCGACGCGCAGGCGCTGCGGCTCGACCAGCGCCAGGGCGTCGCGAATCAGGTCATCGACGGCGACGCGGCTGCGGGAGCTCTCCGGACGGCCGACGAAGCGGCGCAGGTCGCGCACGATCGCGCCGGCCCGCTCCGACTGGCGCACGACGCCGTCCAGGGCTTCCTCCAGCCGGCCGCCGGCGGCGTTTCCCTCGGTCTTGGCTTCCGCCAGCTTCTGGGCTGTCCGCGCATAGGTGATGGCGGCCAGCAGCGGCTGGTTCAGTTCGTGCGCCAGGCTGGCGGCCATTTCGCCGGCGAGGGACAGCCGCGAAACCTGCGCCAGGGCGTCCTGCCGTTGGCGGAGCGTCGCCTCGGCCCGGCGCCGTTCGGTGACGGTCACGGCGAGGTAGAGGCTCGAGATCGCCAGGGCCAGCAACCGGATCTGGTAGTTGAAGCTGAGGCCGGCGGCCTCCGGCCGGCTCAGCAGGAAGGCGATCAGGCCGACCTGAACCAGCAGATTGCCCAGCGCCGTCCGCAGCACGCCACCGCGCAGGGCGATCCACATCTGCGGCAGGAACAGCAGGTAGAAGTAGCGAAAGGCGTCGGCCTGGACAGGTGGCGCCGCCAGCACGCAGACCCCGATCAGCACGACGAACTGGGCGGCGGCCTCGGGCGCCTCACGCCGCTCCAGCACCGGCGGCGGCTCGCGCAGGCCGAGGATCAGCGGCGCGACCATGCAGATCCCGGCCAGGGAGGCGCTGACCCGTTCCTCGAACGCCGAGATCGACAGCGAGGCGAGCCCCCGTCCGCTGTCGACGGCCAGGCTGTTGGCCACGCCGACGACCCCCATGTCGAGCACCGCGCGCGCCGCGGCGACCAGCATCGCCGCCAGCAGGATCGCCGAGAGCTGGGTGTGTCGGCCGATGGCCGTCCAGCCCCGGCGCCGCAGCGCCAGCGCGCCCAGCCCATAGGTCAGTCCCAGCGACAGCGCCGTCGCCAGGTCCGCCCCCATCGGGGCCCGTGGTCCGCCGGTGCGGCCGGAAATGAATTCCGCCAGGGCGACGAGCGGCGCCAGCCAGGGCCCTTCCATCAGCAGGGCGGCGAAGGCCAGACCGCCGGAAAGGTCCCAGGGCGTCGGTTCGAGCGGCCCCGTGGCCAGGCGCGCGTCCAGGTGGTCGAGCAGCCAGTAGGCGGCCACGAAGCCGAGCCAGAGGCCGGCGCGACGAAGCTCGATCCGGAAGGCCGGGAACCGCCATGGCGCGGCGGCGCGGTGGCGCGCCTCGCCGGCGCTCACCGCCGGACGCGGACGGCGCTCGCCGTCGCCTCGCCCTCGTCGAGGCGAGTTTCCTCAATATCAAGAGCTCGAGGTAACAAACCCTTCAAGGTTTTGAGGCATAATGGCAACCACGAGTTGGACCATCCCATGGATCATGGAGTTATCCCCGCTGGCAACATGGTAGACCTCATGCCCCATAAGGGCCCCGCGATGGTACCTAGTGAGGAAATTGGGCTTATCACCCACCTTGTGAGTGAACTTAACCCCGAGGGACCCATTTTAGCTGTGCGTTCCTGGCGTGATCAAAATGAGATGACACTGGATGAACAGGGTACCATTACCAGGAATAGGGCATATGAGCGCTACCTCATTGGGCGGAAGGAATGACCTCCATCGGGACTCGTGGTTGATCTGGGAGACCCTACTACAGTTCAACTTGGGATGGCAGATCTGCTACCAAGGCGGTGCACCTCTACTCGATGGGGTCGAGTTCTTCACACCCTGAGGGATTGATGGGGACATCTTCCCTAATTTCCTCTCACTCAGGACTCCGATGATCATAAACAACATGGATTCGAGTTCATCATCTTTTTCTGGTCACATTATATATTTTTCTTCACTTTTTTAAAGTCATATCGATGTAATTTTACTTTTATTGAGTCATGTACCTAGGTTAGGGGGTTATTTATCTAAGTTCTATGTCATTTGTGCCTTAGTCCATTAGTTAGGCTCATAGGCTACTCTATAGGACAATCTGAGTCATTTTGTGTTAAAGCAAGGGTAGTCTTGTCCTATAAAAGATGAGGGCCTATAAATAGGACCCCGTCCCATCTTTGAGAACTAATGAATGAAAAAAAACATAATTTGAGTCTATTGTGTTCCTTTTATTGGTGGATGCCAATAAACCAAGGGTGGATTCCCTAGTTGGGAGTGAATTCTCCCTTGAGAGTAGATTCTCCCATCTATCTCTCTCTATCTCACTCTCTCCCTACTTTCTCTCTCTAGCTCACCCCCACTCTCTCTCTAATCCATCCTCCCCCTTCCCAGCACCTCCACAGCCCCACCACATCAGCCCTAACCCGCCACCTCACCCGTTATGTCACCCGTTTGATCACCACCTCAGCATGACTCTTCAAATCCACCAACACCCATTCAATTGCCCCATTAAGACCTGTGGGGTCATTCAGGGATCGGTGACTGGGATGAGGGAAGGAATAAAGCGATAAAGGAGAACATGGGAATTTGATGTATCTCGAGTATCCTCCTCCACAGCCAGGGGTGTGTCGAACCCGGTCGCTGTCGAGGTTCTGACAGCCGTGGTTGAGACGTTGGCACCATTGTGCCCAGCTGGCGGGACTGGTGCTTCGTGTTGGAACTGATGGACATGGATCTAGAGGGGGGGAATAGATCAACCCCAAATAAAATCTATAGTAGTTAATGACAATGTGAAATTAAAACAAGCCACTATAAATCTATCAAGAGATGTGAACTTTAGAACAAAATATCATGCCAACAAGTATGCAGATAGAGCAATTCACAATAATGGCTAGAGAATTACTATAAAATGGCAGATCGTAAGAAGGGAGTCTCCTAATACAGTAAGAGATGAATGAATTCCAGCAATTTCAAGACAAAGTAGATAATTACAGTTAACAATTAGTCAAACATCCAGGTACGGTACGATGGCAAAGGCTAGTCTTACGTAAGAGGTGGAATTCCAGATAGGCATAACCTATCTTTCCAACCACACATTTTAATATACCTACTAGATGAAGGACTTAAGCATGTATACCAGATAGAAGAGTTAAACAATTGAAATCATGATATCTCTTAAACGCTCCTAAGCTTTCATCTAAACGATGAGTGGAGTAAAACTATAAACACACTGGAGCACAAATCAATCACACAGGAGAGGAGAGTTTTTAGGTGGTTCGATCTCTATCCAGAGATCTACGTCCACCCCTTACTCAAATGAGTAAGGCTTACTGTTGCCACACAGCTTGAGTACGTTGATCCACGACTTAGGGGATAAAATCCCTACACACCGCTGATCCACAGCTTTGGGGAATTGATCCCAGACCATTGAGCCTCACAGCTTGCTCTGCTGAGCCTCATAGCTTGCTACCAAGGAATGCTTCTGTGACGCTGATACATAGCTTACAAGAGATGAAAAACACAGAATCAAAAAGGAACAAGAAAAGAAATGAAAACTGTAGCTCTCTTGGAGCAAATTGACTCTGGATCTGATCCAGGAGTCAATTACAGAGATCTAATCTCACAGACTCTCTTCTCTCTTTGACCGACTATGCAACTACAGCACTCTATTTTTCTAGAAACCTGGCTAACTCTTCCTCTTCATACTTCTCTCTGTCTCTTCTTCCTCTCTCGAACTCTAGCTCTTCTGCTCTCAGGATACACTTTTTCTGCTTCTACTTCATTACTTTATTTGAGCGATCTGGCCTCTTATTTATAGGCTCGCAAAAGATAAGCATTTGGTTCCCTTTATCTGCACCCTCAACTTTGTAGGGAAAAGAGATGTATTATTGGCTCGACTGGCCGAGGAGGCCATTCTTGCAGACAGAGATAGCTTGATGGGGCTAGTTCATCGCAGCGATCCTTTTTTATTTTCTTGGGGAGCCACGCCAATGGAAAGCGATCTTGTGGGTGACCGAGCTACTTCCTGCACAGAATATGTTGACTCGGGCTCCAGAGTTTACCCCGACAAGATGGGATAATGCTATAGGGTGTGTTCATAAAAAGCAATTAGGCTTTGGCCTTTTTTTGGCATTGCTCAAATGGGGGTATCGAGAAGAACCCTTAGTGCTTAACTACTTAGCGGTCCAATTTAAGTATGAGCTTGCCGTCGGCTGGTTTGCTGATCAGAAAGTGACTGATGCCCATTCCCTTCGCATTGGGGCTATAGAGTTCATTGACTATGTGTTGAAGGAATATGCCCCAATCTTAATTAAAGCAAGAGTCTTTCACAGTGTGCATGCTTCCCGGTACCGGTATCCCATCTCTAAAGGCTTGTGCTGCAGCATGATTGAAGTTTTCAATGCCTAAGTTAATACATTTTACATAGCCAAAGGGGAGACTTCACTAGATTTATGGAGTCTTTCTCAGCTCAACGGCTTGCCCATCGATGGAGAACCGTATGAGGAGGTATGTCTGGCCGACTCACTGAAGGACGAAACCAACGGGGAGGGTCAGTATTTCATTGGTTTCTCATACCGATATCTGATGAAGGTATATAGGGCGCTGTGTTTGTCCTATTATGAAGGCTCCTCTAAAGCTTCTTCGTACCATGGAAGGAAGAAAGGGGAACGTAAGAAAGTCTACATGGGACTATGGATTCAATATTTCTTTCGGGACTCTTTGAAGTACAATGATTACCCCTCCATGGCACCTGCCGTAGTCAAGCAATCAAAGCGGGCTCGCTACAAAGCAAGCTTGCCATCTTCAATTTGCCAGGCATACCCGGGTGGGCCAAACCTGGCGGGCATTGACGCCGTCATTCATTGTGTGGCCTTTTTAACATACTAGATTTGTTCATTTACCCTTCCTTACGGAGACGAAACTGTTATTGGGCCAGAAGCCATGTACCATGCCTGCCAGATGGCATGGGGCTTGAAGTTGGCCATATGTCCAGTATCACTCTGCTCAATTTACAAGATGTTGGGGGAGCTACACAAGTCTCGTACTCCTTGAAGTCTCAAGACTGTGGGACCACTTCACTTTTTCAATGCATGGGTATGTACATTGTTCCCTGAATTTGCTCCATAGACACTTCAGGCAGTGACATTGTATCCTCGAATGATCAAATTTGCCAGCACTGAGTTGAGTCTTATGACGAAGTAACTTTTTTCTATTAGGGGCTGATTGACAAAGGCCCCCGTGGACTTCTCATGTACCATCCACTTTTGGGGCTTAGCTGTACACTCTAGCCCCCTGGTACATTGCCTTCGTGAGTGCAAGCTGGAGGCTACAGAGACATACACATCTGATTTTGGGTGCATTTGTGACCCGTCCAATCCTAGAGCCCGAGCTGGTTGAATGGGCATTATGTATTCGCCCAAACGTGCTAGTCTTCAGGAAAGGCAGAAGCATCCATCTCGAACCTTACCACCCTTTCCGATTCGGCTGCAACTTTCGGTATGACCAGCACATCCCACCATCTTTTGCCCAGTTTCCTCTTGACAGTTAAACAAAGCAAGTCTCAGTAGTTGCTGCACAGGGCCACACCTAGTGGGACTTTTTCCATAGACGAGAGGTCAGCACCTTCAGGGTTCCAGCGCCTGGCTATATTCCTCGAGTCACCCTAGAATACATTAAATGGTGGAATGCTCGCACTGCCTTTTACAGAAACATGAGGACCACTTGCTGGGATGTGGCCGAACGTCACTTTTTAAGCCGCCAGTCTAGCCCATTGTTCGATATAGATGAATCCCATTTGAAGAGACTTTCTTCACAGTGCCCTAAAGAGGCAGAAGGATATATTCAAGCATGAATGGCCATAAAAAAGGATAAGGAGAAGTCCGTGTCCATTGTGCTTGATGTAAATGAAGATGACTTCTTGAAGACCTTGAAAGGGCTAAGCTAGGTGGGCAGCGCTCGACTCGAGCTTCAACAATTTCCCCTTCCCGTGGAGGAGTCAGTACCCGCAACTACTCCTTGGCGATCAGAGACAGATCGCCTCTGCCCGTATAGGGTGTTTGTACAAAGAGAAGATAGGATTGTCACCTATTATCGGCAGACTTCGTGGCTCTTTGTATTGATGAACATTCACTGTGACGACCGAGATCCCGGATACCAGATAAACCCGATAGGACTATCGAATACACCTGATACCACTTGGAACCCGCGAGGCCTCCCAAGAGCGGTAAAGCTCCTGAAGATATTGGTTCCATGCACGTTAGCAACCATATGTCCTTAGTTTTGTTATCATCAAAATCACTGGGATATTTACAACAAAAGTCTTAACTCCTACTGGTCACTCCTCCCTCGGGCTCGGAGTCTCTGTCTCACCTGCCCTAGATGTGCCTCCAAGTCCTCTAGTGCTCCTCGTACCACTCTCCCTAGTCCCATCGTAGCACTGATCTTCCCAAGAGGAAGGGTGGTCACTAGTTTCTTGGATCGGGCTAGCTGTGGCCTGAGCAGGCTCTCAACCTCCTCCTGATAGTTCTTGAGCTCTTGACCCAACACCAGGTTCCCTGCCACTGGCAATCCTGTCAAGTAGGCCACATCCTCGAGTGTGGGGATCATATGTCCCCATGGCATCACAAAAGCTCTGCACCCATCCACCCATCTTTCGTGAAGCGCCACCAGGAAGGTCGCATCGACAGGGAAAGGTTAGATCTAGAAGAACATGCCAAAACCCATTCGGTCCACTCTGCGTCGCTGCTCTGGAGGCAAGGCGTGGTACCAAGCCCACACTAAGTCCCATGATACCCGAGCTCTGATCCTCCACTGGCCCTGCACACCACAGATAGAAAAATAAAGGACCATTAGAACTTCCATTCCCTAAATCAATCCATCCCATGCAACCAATTCTAAAACTTCACTGCCCTGAGAGGAGGGCGGCCAAAGGCTTGGTCGCCCACCTCCCTGGGTGGCTAGATCTCTGGCTGCCAAGTCCATCAGTTGACGGCCAGGATTCTGGCCGCCCCAGCCCATGGATGGCCATGAGTCTAGCCGCCCACTGGTCGATTCTCCCACAGCCCCAATTCGGCACTCCATCACACTATCAAGGCTACACCCACACCAAATCAAATGAATGGGAGATCAGGGTCGTGGGACTTACTTGTCTACGCAGTCCTTCCTTCCCTTGGTCGATTTTGGCCCCATCAAAGCCCTCCTCTCCATCGCCGTGGTCAGTCGGCCCCTCTTCGGGGGTGGTTGTGCCTCCTTCCCCTTCATCAATCTCTTCCACATCTGGAGAAGTAGTTGTTGAAGAGGACGGGCTCACCGGAGCTTCCACCTCCACTTGATCCTCACTCTTGCTCGAAGATGAGGGATCTGGCATAATGTCAAGCCTAGCTCTCCTTCGCTCCATTACCTCAATCTGGAGGATTGGATGACCCAAAACTGACCCACAAGATGGAAGAACAACCTCCCTAGCTCTGGCTCTCGCAGGCTCCCGCAAACGTCAAAAATGAAGGCCGTCCAAATGAGGAAGTCGGCCATCTCTTAAAAGCCCTCACAAGCAGAGGGTGGCCAAGGCCCTGGCTGCCTAAAGTGGAGGCGGCTACAACCCTGGCCGCCCTCCTCCCTGTTCAGCAAAAAAAAATAGGAAAAATGAAAAGAACAAAAAATAATTCAATTCCCTTCACCTAAAGTTCATCCATACCATTCCATTTCATTCACTCATTCTCATAACCATTAACCATTCATCATTCAAAACAAAATAGAACAAAAAATGGTTTATTTATTTCATCCACTAAAACAGCCATAAAAATGTTGAGCAACATAAATCAAGTGCGTCGCCTCATAAAAAACTCATTCACAGTCGGCCTGAAACCCCGTAGGTAGTCTGCGTAGCGCTTCAGATCATCTTTGTCTTCCTCTATGTCAACTTTAGCTTTCACCATGGTGGCATAGTGTCTCCACATCTTCCCGATCCTCTGAAGCTACCGTCGATCCACATCGGTTCCCAAAAGGCACCTTGTGATCAATGCTGCCTTGGAAATAGCCCATGGGACCCATCTGGGCAGCCCCACCTGGCTATGGCAACTGTGTGCCTAGTACAACACTAAATCCTCCGCCCCCGCTAGCCACAACTCCTGCTCTGGCGATCCTCGCACCTTGAATTCTTCGCATCGATACATCATCGGCATGAACACAAACTCATCCTCAGGTAGAAAGTGCAAATAGTCACGCCAATCATCTCTGGTCTTCAGAAGCGCTGTCTTGCATACCACCTGATTCTCAGGACCAAAGAGAGGCCTCACCGGGTAGATTGCGCTCTTCTCGAAAATCTGGGAAGTAGTAGTCACTGCGTCATCAAAGTCGAAGCTCAAGTGGATCTCCATCCACATCTGCAGATGGTAGAGACTACCCATGGCACTGTCGCCCAGGCTCATCTGAGTGAGCCCATAATACATGTGAGCCAACACCACCAGGGAGAGAGAATGCCCTATCCATAGGAGAGTCAGTGGTCTCGCGTACTCTTGCCTCAGCACGTCGCCTAACGTAGGGAAGAGCAACGCCCCACCTAGACACAACGTCACATCACGCATCAGCCGATCTGCCTCCATTGCTTTATCTTTCACATGGCCCAGGAGCCAACCTGCTAGGCGATCGACTAAGATCCCTCGCTGGTCTGTCATCCGGTGAACTTCACGCTTGTCTCTCACAATCTCTGCTAAGATCTCATCCCAGGGAGGGAGGTCGATCAACTCGCCCACCTCCAAATCGCCCCACTGGAAGATGAAATCAAGTTCCTCTACCAACACTAAGGCTCAAACTCAGGGAAGACAAAAGTGCGCGTATCCGGATGCCACAGCTCGACCAAAGCCGCTAAGGATTCCTAATTCCACCTCAAGCTGTTGAAGCGCTTCGCCATGATGACTAGACGGATCAGATGCCACTGGTGCATGAGTACCCTCATGGCGGGCGTGATCATCGCCATTAAATTATAAAGCCAGCCGTAGCAACGGGCATGTCTTTCCCCAGGAAAAGCAGGCACGGGCTGCATCATTTTGAGAGAAGAAGGGAGAAGAAAACAAAAAATTAATGAATGGACCCTGCGAAATCTGAAAACGCATACACATATGTCACACAAACCATATCTCACCCCGCTTCACAAGGTTGCTCAGATGGCCGGGCACTTCAGAAAGAACACCCAGTTCATGGCCTCCTGACGGGGTGGAAGAGGATGCCATGCTTAATCCTTTCCTCAAAACTACTCTTCCCGCCTCAAGTCTCTGTTTGACAATGGAGGAGGAACACCCCGACTGTGCCTTTTGAAGGCCAAGAGTCCTACCTGGCTTAAACTCTCGCAATGGTTTAGCATAAGAGCAGGAGGGTGGCTAAGTCGATGGCCGCCCATTACAAACCTGGGTGACCACATGTTTGGCCGCCCAGACCTTGGGGAAGCTAACGATCTGGCCGCCCTCATCTCTCCACTTGGGAATGATGTGCCCCTTTGTCATGTATGGTTTGAAAGTTCATTAAATGCAACGTATACTATTCTATTATTGTCATCATTTGCGAACTTTACTAATGTGTGTTAATGCAGCTGTAGGTCTCCATAGCTATGAGATCAGAGGGCGATGTAGCCCGATAACCTTTGCATTATAGGTAGATGTCAGAAGCTAATAGCTTCGGGTGTATAAACTCTGAGTTCCTCTTTAATAAAAACCATGAAGGGTTTATACTCCTTAAGCTATTCGATGGCTACCTGCTGCCCAACATGGGATGATGAACTTCCCAAACTCTCGACTATGCTTAAGTACAATGTGGAACGATGGATCCCCACTAGGATCTAGAGCACGTCTGTCACCAAGCATAGGATGACAGACTTCTTGAACTCTTCACCGATCGATTCGGAGGCAGGCAAATAAACCCTCTGACTTTGCATTAGATAGGTCTTTTTCCCTTTAAACCTAGCATGCATCATATAGGTCCTTTTTAGTCCCATTATCCATTTTAAAAATCCATATATATATATGCATGATAAAATAAAAATGCATGCATCACATCTTCGGAGCCACGATGCAAGGGTCGGGAAGCCGCATTGCTTTGACCAACCCGTGGACCTTTGGCCCCCGCATTGATTTTCTGAGTTCCTCAATTTTGCCAAATTTGTGTGAATGAGTCTACGTGATTCCACTCCGATTCAACTAGCAGAAAATGTGCTTTATGTAAGACCGTTTTGAGTATTTTGTGATTCGACGAGTCATTGAATTCCCATATCTTGATTTTTTCCCTTATCCTTGTTTTAGGTCTTGTATCTCCTTGAGCCTGGATTGCATTCGTCCCCTCTAGTCCCGCAGGGCTATGCTAGGGGGTCCCATGCGACCACAGATACAAGTCCTCTTAGATTAATTGTCCTTCCTCCCCTTTGCCAATGACTTACTTGATTACTTAATGCTCATCTGACCCTGCATGAAGCTTATTTTTTGCTCAAGAATCTCCTTGAGCATGTTTCCCTCATTAGGATTGTTTCTTTTCCAAAACACCCATTTATCAGTCCGCCGGGCTCCCTTGTAAAACAGACGTTCCGAAGGGACATTTATAGATGCCTAATTTTGGACATCCCGCAGATCCCCAGTGGACCTTCATGTGAATGACGCACAATTGTTGTACCTAGTTTATTAATGTTCCAAGCTTTAAAGCCCAACCCATAGCATACTGCTATTGGGCTGCACTCATTTGGGGGGCCCAAACTCCATGGTCTGGGCAGCCAGAGAGCTGGTCGCCCTCCATCCTGGGCGGCCAGGATGATGACCACCCTCCTCTACTGGGTGGCCATCAGTCTAGCCGCCCTCCCCTTCAAGAAGACCAAGAAGGTGGCCGCCCTTCGGGTTTTACCTGGTCAGAGAACGTGGCTCAGTTCATGAGTACGTTCTCCCCCCTGTCACGATTTTCCCCACGATCTTCTGAACTCCGATCTCAAGGACAAAACCTCCAATCTCCAGAGAAGAAGGCGGGGGGGATTTTTGGCATTGAGGCATTCTTTGAGTTGGGAGATTTCATAGAGGGAGAAGGGGTGGCGGAGATGTTCTCTCGTGGTGAGAAGGGAGGTGCGCACAGTCTTCTTCCTCCTTCATCCTCAATCCTGGTTTGAACTACGGAACCCCCATCCTCTGCTTCTTGCATCATGCCTCCCTAGTAAGTACATCATACAAGGTATAATCTTCCTAGCACCTTTATTTAGAGGTTTTCCCCCAAACAAATAGGAAGGTGGGTGGTCGAAAGTCTCGGCCATCCCTCCTTCCCACCACCCAAGGTAATCACGTCGCCATTATTCTCGTTCTATTGATCTTCATTAGAGTAGGTATTACACTTCCCCGTTGCTAATGGTTGTTCATTTCTATTTTCTTCTTTGAGCTTCACTATTTATAGGACTTCAGCATTAAGGAACTACACAGGGCTCCTTGGCCGGCCGAGGACGAGGAACCTGAAAATTCAGGGGTGAACCTCGGTCACTGGCTCAGTAGGGGTCCAGCAGATCCCCACTATGAACCAAAGCGGTAACAGTAGTAACAACAACCAAAGTAATAGCAGGAGTAGAAACAATAGTAAAAGTATAGAGGAAAAGTCGTACTGAACAGAAACACGGCAGCCAATCAAACATTAGCCCTCTAAACTACTCCTAATCGATAAGAATCATGGATCCCCAGACACACAGTCTGGAATCACCGAACCAATATAAGGAACTCTGGCTACACTGTCAGGACACATCACGACACCTTAGTCATGTAGGCTCGTCTAATGAGACAAACCCAACTCAAGACCACACGGTCTGAAGCACTAACACATACACGTGCTTATAGTCATGCATGCTACACTGACCACGGGTGAAGCCAAACATAGAGTACCCGCCAAGTCAGGTCAACCATGACAAAAACCAGTCATGAAAATCACAAGCCATATATCATGTGACGGAAGCACCTCCTCACTAGAAGAAAAGTCAGATGCATCCACTGACGTCTTACACTATGCCTCTAGCGTCTCCCACTCGTCTCAAACATGATAACTGAGACACTGTACTAGGAACCAAGGAACAACAATAATGAGTGACTTGTTAGGGTCATGCCCGTCAGTGCTCGTCCAATTCCCCAGACCACGTGTACACAAACAAGCTCAATGTCTTGTGCCAGGCCTCTAGCTGGTTTCCCCCTCCCATCAGACTCTAATGACTGGACAAAGGGGCGCATGGCAACCAGCTTACGAACCGTCTCTACCGAGAAATCGCCTCACCACCACTCCCAGGTGGTCCGACACCCAAAATATCATCAGGCTACGACTAGTGGAGGCTAACTCGACATGAAGACTCAAAATAGGGAACTACAGATCGGGTAAGCACTCACCTATCACACGTACTAGAAGCACTAAGCAGCACACAGAACTACTGCCAGACTTAGGACAGACAACCAGACCTACACACAATGATCATTGAGTCACAAGACTCAGGTTAAGATCATCGCACATCATGGTAATATACCTTTAATCAGCCTAGTCCCTAAGCCAAATCGCGATAAAACATAAGTCCTTTGCCCCTAGGCCGCTCATCAGACTTTCAATTTTGGAAACATAGAACACGGAGCACGAGGGATCTCTAAAAACCCTCGAACCACATGGGCACGTAATTGAGGTAAGATGATACCACCAAGCATCCAAAACTAGAGTCTCGATCCCCACAGGATAACCGAGACACTCACGAGGTCACGTGTCAACCACTGGGTCACAACCAGGTTGACCAGAAACCATAATGACCCCCGAAATGCACGAAATACTACTCAATATAGTGGCACTTTTGGACACCCTATAACACGGTCACAGCCCTCATAGAACGTCCAAGACATCCACGGACAATGGGCTAACCAAGGTGTCGAAGTCAAACCAACCGGAAGCCAAACCAACGAAAGAAACATACTGACAAATGGCGGTCTTAAACTTGGCCGCTACACCAGAATGTCAGTTGTTCGCATGGCCACTACTAGCGAACCGAATTAAAAACCTAATGGTCTCCCTAGGACCGTTTCCAAGACTTAGTGGTCCCCCTAAGGCCGCTAAACCAATTTGTTGTTGGGAGCTAGACTGCTAGCTCGAACAGACTTAAAATAATACAACCTGATAATGGTCGACCTCAGACTGTTAACACGAGATTGGCAGTCAGCCCAAGGCCGCCAAACATCAAGTTGCAGTCGGGAGCTAGACCACTAGCCCGAATTGACTTAAAAATCGTTGAAACCATATAACAATCTACCATGGACCGTCAAACCAGATTAATAGTCACCCATAGGACCGCTCACACCAAATGGCGGTCTGTCGCATGGCCGCTACTAGTGAACTGGCCTAGCCAACATAAAGCACCAAGTAGCAGTCACCCATAGGGCCACCACTGCATAGTTGCAGTCTCTGGTAAGACCGCTAAATCGTTCTGGTGGGAAAATCATAGGACTACCCAAAACTCGATCTTTCCACTCCCCATTCGCGTCTAAACGATGGGGAAACATCCCTAATCACATTATCAACCTTCCACATGCCAGAAGGGATCAAACAATACACAAAATGCAAGAAATAAACGATTTCCACAAATTGACCCAACACGACTCAAGGGGGTAACTGGCGTCATACTAGCCACAAATCACAACCAAATGTAATTAAACTGGCGGGAATGAAATCCCAGCTTGCCAGGGGTTTAAATGATTTCATTTACACCAAAAACTATCACCTGGAACGGTGAACTCGACTCATACCCCCGAAGCATGCTTTCGCCCTTAAAGTAGCAAAATCCACTCAAACTCACACCGTTCGGCTCAAAACCATGAGGGAATGGATGAAAAGAGTAGGTTATCCATCCCCCTAAATAAAATGTAGGAAATTTACCTACAGATTTTTAAAAACGTAGGAATAAACTATATATACTAACATTTTTCGAAAGCACGGGTAAAATTCGTGGCTATAGGCCAATTTTCTTGTAGTGGGTCGACATAGTAGCAAAGTGGCATCGGCGCATCCTCACAAGGAGCAATCACACAAATCACAACCTACAACTCGAGATTTTTAAGGTGGTTTAGTTTGCAAACCCGCAGACCAATGTCCACTCCTCAGCAAATCCAGTGAGACTTTACCACACACTGCAAACCCGCAGCAACACACGAGGATGCCCCCCCATACACATACGAGGAGCAAGCTCCTCATGGGGACGAACCCCTCCCCCCACACACAAACAAAGAAAAATAGGAACGCTGCAACTGCAGTAAAAACATGAGGACAATTCCCTTGGACACACACGACTAAACTCACCCAAGTACACTTTTGGTCTCTCAAGTAGAGCACCAGACACACATTGTTAAATAGATGTGAGTTGTAAATAAAAGGAAAAATATGAAGCAAGGAGATGGCAACTGTGGCTTCAGATCAAGGTCTTAAAGCACTATCTGGCTTGGAATGGCTGCAAGGAGATCTACACTCCTTCCTTCTTTTTCTCCTTGAACAACACTAGTTTGGGTCGAACCAGAGCTGGGCTGCTAATGCTATATGGCTGCTCACTCTTCTTCTCTTCTCTCTTTTGCTTCCTCATAGATTTTTCTCTAAGAGCTTAGGCACATTCTTCTCTCTTTGGCTCTCTTCTTCTCCTAGAGGCAGTAGCAACCCCTCTTCAAGCAGGAGCTTTGAATATATATAAGAGCTCGGAGAAATTTTCCTCCAAGGGAATTGCATCTGATTGGCTGGGGTAAACAATGGTTCTTTTGAAAAGAACCTCTTCTTCGATCGGTCCAGTAGAGGCAGAAGTGATGGTCTTGATCCTTGAGCTTTTTCGATCTTCTTCCTCATTGGGTGAGTCCATCAACAATGACCTTCTGTCCTAGAGGATCTTCTAGACGTCACCCTCTGATTGGTCGGATGCAAAAAGGTGGTTACCATGAAAGGTGACCTTTCCCACATTTGCTAACTGACATTTCCATTACCCAAAAGGATATATATGGCAAGCCAATGATGATAGGGATAGTTGACTATCCTAGAGACCTTTTGTAGACCTCAACTTGCTAGAGGTGAGTGGTCCGAGCGTTATTCTCATGAGGTCCGAGCTTCAACTAAGGAAGTCCGAGCTTTGTCTTGGAGAGGTCCAAGCTTTATTCTCATGAGATTTGAGCTTCGTCTAAGGAAGTCCGATCTTAGATATGACGATCATGCTTAGTCATGAAGATTGAGCTTAGACATAAAGACCAAGCTAAGTTTGAGCTTGTCTGAGCTTGGTCTGAGCTTTTTGGAGCTTGGTCTGAGCTTTGCTCGAGATGTGTGCACTATGGAGTCTGAGCTTTGTAGAGCTTGGTTTGAGTTTTACCGAGCTTGGCTCGAGATGTGTGCGAGGAGGAGTCTGAGCTTTGTTGAGCTCGGTTTGAGTTTTATGTATTCTGAGTTAAATGGGCATGCTACAGTCTCTCAGGCATGTGATAGTCACTTGGGCATGCTACAGTTGCTCAAGCGTGCTACAATCACTCAGACAGTGCTTTGACCACTTGGGGTCGGCTCTACTATGAACCTTGTGAGCAAAGGTCGATGCTGCCTATTGATTCTAAATACTTTTTCCCTTTGATGTTTGACAAATTCAATCGACCGTTCCAGGGCCATTGGTCAACCGAACTCTGTAAAATAGTTGTTCTTCCTCTTGTGAGCAAATGCATGTAGCCTTGTTCTCGCCATGACCTTGAATTCAACCTTGCCCTGCTACTTGTTGATTGAAATGTTCTAAAGCTTGCTAAAATCATTGTTGGCTTCTGTAGACTTTCAAGGAGCTTGTGTGCTCAAGTCATGAGGAGATTAAGACTCATTTGGAATGTTATGAAGATTGATTAACATCCAATAAAATTTTTATAAAGAATAGATTGAGCATAAGTCTTTTCATGAAGAACATTGCATGTAAGCATAAAAAACATTCGTATGCACATTAAGACATAGTTGAACCATTTCCAAAAGAGCAATAATGATTCATAGTTGGACCTCATCAAAACAATGGAGTCAAGCATGTTTCACACGTGCACAACGTCATGTTTTTACTGTGGCTTGTATGGACATGTGATGTATGATTGCAGGGCTATGAAGAAAGATAGCCTAGAAGCGTGCAAAAATGAGATTGCTCTCAATGAACAAAGAAAATTTTCAAAAAGAAAAATATGCTCAGAAAACCTCAGCCTTGCAATAAAAGCTTTGCAAAAAGAAATGTCCCTCTATGCTGTTATTATTGTGAGAAGCCCGGCCACACAATCAAAGTCTGTCCCCGCCTCACCGCCTAGGCGCTCGCCTAGGCGGGATTTCGACTACACAGCATAAAATGAAGCAGATCTAGGTCACCAAAAAGGAGGCCCGTGCAATTGAGAGAGCCAGGGAATGCAAGTCTGTTCAAATTCCAAATCAGCATCAAGTTGAACTTCCGACATCTCATGATGTCAAACCTCTACGTCCTCAAGGACAAAGGAGAAAAAGGGTTTATCGGAAACCCAACTTTGCTCCCCAAACCTCGAACCAATCCGAGTAGAAGAAATAAGTTGCGTTGAGGTTTCGACAACACATGTTTCAGTCTTCGACAGGCTAGAGGCACCCGCCCGCCCAAGGGTTCAACTACCAAAGAAGCAAAGAGTGGTCCAAATGTCAGAGGTCGGGGACAACTTAAAGGTGTACACCTGCTATGTCTCTGGCAAAGAACCAACGGAGGATGCCCATGATCCTGCTAATCCAGCTGATCTCACTGGATCAAATGACTCAAACCTGGCGGTGGATGCGTTATACCTCAACCCCAGGAATGCCACTCGGAGAAATCTCCAGGCACAATTCAATGGCCATATGGGAACTTCTAGCCAGGGTCAACATCAAGATCAAGTCCAGGAGCAAGCCCAAAACCAGGAGGAGAATTTACCACAAGAAGTAATGGATGGCGATGAGATCATAATAAGCATCAACCCACTAGAGGATATGTTAATCCAGTTTTCGAGCTGCCAACAAGAGCCACCTTTCAAGCAATGTCTGACGATGCTAAATTTGAAACCATCTAGCGTTGGCATATAAAAATGACTGATCTCATGCTCAAGATGAGGCGTACAAACGCTCAACGGTCCGCGACATCGATATGCAATCAAAATATCAGGAGAGAGCAACGACCGAGCAATCCTCCCATGGTCAACCGACAAACAGTTGCACCCCATAATTTGGTCGCTGAGGTAGAGACCGAACTACCTCGCACCCTGCCCAATGACCAGTCTTCCTGGACTTCGGTGACTGAAGACATCATCGCCTAACGGCGTGTGATAGAGAAAATTGTTAAGGATAAATTAGCCCAGCGTGGCAAGAGTATCGCTACGATTGATTGATACAGTGTGCCATACCTGATTCATCACCAATTTAAAAAGCTTCCATCAGACTGTTCCAAGGCAACAAAGCTACAAAAGTTCAATGGGCAGGGGTCTCCGCATGAACACTTGGCCTATTACATAATAGCCATAGGTGAGCCGACACTCGAGGAGGCTTATCTCCTCCGCTATTTTGCGACCTCCCTCATGGGTACCGCCTTCCAGTGGTACTTAAGACTGAAACCCAATTCGGTGGCCGATTGGATTGATCTGCAAAAGAAATTCGTCGACCATTTCCAAACGGTCGAGAGGAAGGTGTCCTTGGCAAAAGTTTGCTCTCTCAAGCATAGAAGAGGCGAAACGGCATTGGACTTCCTCAAACGTTGGAGGAACTTCAACATGAGATGCGACAACCCTCCCACGCGGATGCCATAACAATATACCGGGAGGGCTTGTCGGCAAAGGTCAGCGAAAAGCTCCTTGGCATAAACATCAAGGGTTTCAACAAACTGAATTCAGTGGTGGCGGGGATTGAAATGTTTTTCGCCAGTAATCCAACATTACCGGAAAGCACAGACCCACTCACCCCTCTGTGGGCAAAAAAGAAAGTTCCTTTCGGACACCTATCAGCTGATCTAAAGAGTTCTGACTTGGGCGATTCTTGAATAGGAAAATCAATGGAGCCGCAGGATTCCCCGAGTCGACATACGGGCATAGCCCAGGAAAAAGTAAACCAACCCAGACATTCAGATTATGGGTGGCCATCACCACATCTCTATTTTGGGGAGAGCTATGAGCAATCAGGTTTCCCAAACCATGGTATATGTTCACCAGGGCAGCTGGCGCAATAGCAAGTTTGTGACCATAGGCAAGGAGACACGCGTCACACGCTGGATATATCAGCTCGGGCCGTATAAGCTCCTCTTCTTCCCCATGGGGCATCACAAATGCGGCGAGCCAGTAACAAGATAGGCCACGAGAGTGGGTAAAATCTGGCAACTCACGAGGGCTCCACCCCTTGTTCTCTGGTGCAAATAAATAACGCTTGTGGTTCTGTAACTTCAAAATCAACTGATGATAATGATCTCAAGATCTGCTATCCTCTACAAAATTCTCATAGAAGCAAAATGGGCTGTTATAAAAATAGCAGACCCAAGCATTCACACTAACCTTCACAGTGCTTGATGAAGCTAAAGGGGTATCCTCCTTCCCGGCCCGAGCCAAGTCTCGCCAGACTTTCATCAAATACCTAAAGTTGAGTGGTAGAATATACGGCCATGTATCGGAGCTCTGATTTCTGTCCAAATCGTTAAGCGTCACCTCCTCATAACAAGGAAGGCAGTTTCGGAAGAAATCTAATGATTTGAATGCATGAAAAAGAACAAATTGTTTCAAAAATTCTAGCAAGTTTTCAAATAGAAGAGGTTCAATTCCAAATTCTCATGTGCATGGTAGAGAAAATCATGTTGTCCAGAAAAGGACAATTCAATGCTTCTATTGTGGAAGGTCTGGTCATATAATGCATGATTGTTTAGTTCTAAAGAATGAAGAATTTAGGGCTTGCGGAAAGCTCACTGTCCCAAGAAGGCCTCATTGTCATAACTGTAGAAGGACTGGTCATACGGCAAGGACTGTTGACACTTGAGAGGAAATCTTAAGTTTCATGATAGAAATGGGAAAACTTTTGCCTTCCCACTAAAACCTCATGCATATTCTTTAAAGAAAAATTTGAATACTTCTATTCATTGTCATTACTGTGGAAAGGTAGACCATGTTATGAATGATTACGTTATTATGAAATCTGATGATCAACATGCCTTGAATTCACAGACAACACATGTGAAAGGTGCTACTAACTTTTCAGGACCCAAGAGATCTTGGGTACCTTTAAATAGAAAATGAGAACTTGTTCTTGCAGGTGTGCCTTGGAGCAAGGAAATAAAGGGGGTTCATTAAATAAGCAAGGCATCCTGGTTTGGTATAACCCCAGTCTCTATGTTCATGATCCTTGTTTATAGGTCTGCTCTAATCTTCTTCCTTGTTAAAGCTGCACATCATGTTTCAATCAATAAGAATTCATGTTTATTCTGTTTAACTGATTTTGCTGTAGGATTTTGAAATTGGATACATATGTTTTCATGTCTGCATATATCATGCTGAACAATTGAACTCACTTCAAATCTATTGCAAGAAAGTTCAGTGCATGCTTTGTGCTGTATATGTTTACATGCATGCTTATATTCATTTGCATTGAACTCATGATGCATTTTCATGCATGACCTTATGGTATATTAAATGATGTTGGGAGAAGGGCATATTATGTCTGTTTGGAAACCTACACTATGCGTAAGGTGGTTGTCAAACCTAAGTTCTCTGCCTGGTACCATGGGTCTTACTCATACTCCCTTGCATGATTTTAGTGTCTAGATTATTGTTGTACCTAGACAATTTCCCAGCAAAATATTAAGAAATAAGGGTTAGGGAATTTTCCTGAACACCTTTGAGGCGTGGGCTACCCAGCCCCTCCTATGGCTCACCGGGCCCAGCCAAGGGCCCCAACTAGTTAGCCGTAACCCATGGCGACGTTAGCAATTGATTGGGGTTACCCCCGGTCACTCAGTTTGTGAGTTTTCCTGCGTTGTACACAGCCACCTGGGCCAACCCGGGGACACCCCGACAACAGGCCACGACACATGGCACCCAGCAACGAGGCTGTGATCTACCCCCAAGATGCCTCCATCTAGTCTTCTAAGTTCAAAGGGAGACCTTGGTCAACCACGGGCTTTAGAATCCCATAGCACCTGTACACGACCCATACACGCGTATCGGGAATTTTTCTGAACACCTTGTGGGCGTGCATATCCTAAGCATCCTACAACAAGCCAGGGGCCAACCCGTGGCTCCAGCACTCCAGCCACGTCCTATGACGGCCCTCTAGTAATTTGGGGCCACCCCCGACCCTCAGACATGCAGTGACGAGCCGCTTATTTTCAGCTCCCGGGCCGACCCGGGACTACCTGTCAACTTGTTGTATTACGCGGCACGCACCATGAAAGCCGGGCCCACAAGCCTGGGAGTCCCTCTCTCAGCTCCTACGAGCCCTTGCCCACAGCCCAAGGCCAAATCTAAGGCCCGTCGATCACTCACCCAAGCCGATCGACAACCCGAGGTGTGTCGGGAATTTGCCCGAACACCTTGCAAGCGGCAACAACAACGCGACATTAACAAGCCCCCACGAGCTAATCCCAGCCTTTCCTAGCACCCCATCCTTCAAAGGACATCCCTAAATGACGAAGGAAGACCCCCGGGGCCACCCCTCGGGGTCGCGGCTCGCCCGAGGGGGAGTTCTCCCTGGGGCATGGCCGCGCCCCAGGGAGGGCAAACCCCCATGGGGGCGCGCGCCCTCTTCCCAACCCAATGGCCCACGGCCATTCTCTGGCCTAGTACACCCAGTTTCATGCAAGATCGCCTGGCGTACCCATGCGTGGAAGGAATCGATGGTGAAGAACTCAACGACGGAGCCTCAGGAGCACAAAGTCACACACGTCAACCGTCGGGGTCCACACGCACAAGCAACCAGTCAACCAGTCTAACTCTCGTATCCCTTTTGTCTTCTTGCAGTCGTACTTAGTCAAGGTAGGGCCAAAATAAGAAAAAATGGGATTTTATAGAGGTGGGGACCACCCCCTCCTCTCTCCATACTTGCTTTGCCTAAACCCCCGGGGGAGTTTAGGCGGACCAACTTGGCCCCCAGCCTAAACCCACTCAAGTAAGTTGTCAACCAAGTTATCAAACAAGTTATGATGCTTATGCAAGGTTTTAGTGTTCTTTGAGGTTAAGCAAAGGTGGATTTTTTATGAAATAACTATCCCTTTCCTCAATGTAAGTCCTAGTTCTAATTTGAGTGTAATCTCTGGGTCAACTAGGTTCTTTCTCTCTCTTCACCAATGCATGGGTTAGCCAAACTCTGGGGTGCTTCAAAGGTACAACCAGCTTAGCTTTCATGAGGGAATCCATAGGTGCGAGGACTTATGGAGGCCTTGGTTAAGAACTTTTCAATCCAAAGAGACAGAGTGCTCAATGGAGGGTCCTTTCTTTCCCAAGAGAGTGTAGGGGATCCTAAATGTGTAGAGAGAAGAGATCTCTCAACCCAAATGCACTAGAATGCAAGCTAATGCAGGTAGAATCAACAGAAATATGAATATAGGCAATAATCAAACCACAAAAGCCAAAGTAAAAGCAAGGAAATCAATTCTGCGATAACAAGAAGAAATGGCGGCCACACAGTGGTCACTGTATTAGACAATAGCGACTGCGTAACAGCCGCTAATTATAAAACCAGCGTCTCTTCACAGAGGTGCTGAATCAAGGGAACAATATTTTGAAGATAAATTACGCCTGCGGATAAGGTGCTAAATCAGGGGCTGGCACCTCTGCGAAGGGGCGCTGATTGCTGTGAACAGTAAATGACTGTAGTAATAGAGTGAGCAGTAACTGTCAGGAATAAGCACCTTAGGGCTAGGCGCTAAATCTATGAATAGTGCCTCTGCGGAGGGGCGCTTAATGCAATAAATAGGAAATAATAATGAAAATAAAATGAGTGCCTCTGTGAGAGGTCGTTGACGCTAAGATTTGCGGCTACTTGAGCAATCGCAGATTTTTTCCAGAGAACAGAAGTTAATGCAAATAGAAAAGAAAGGATTTTTTTTTAGATGTTATGGGGCAGTCTAAAAACTGGCAAATCAAGTGGGAGGTGTGCCCGTGGGGCAAGCACGGAGGAGGGGCACATGGAGGTGCCAGAAGGAGGGGCACGCGAGGGTGCCAAAGGGGAGGGGCACACGTGGGTGCCGAAGGAGGGGTAATCAAAATAAAAACATAAAGGGTCCCACTATGATCGCCAATTTGAGAACGTGTCACATAGACATTAAAAAAAAGAAAAAAAAGATTTAAGGGAGGTTAAGAGAATTAATTTCTACTAAGCATGAAGATGACTAAGAGATGATAAAAGGACTAAAAGGGGAGAGAGCATGGGATGCTACTTTAGGAGTGTGATCGCCAGAGGGGTTACCTCAAAAGAAGAAAGATGATCGCGAAGAGTACCTTGTGAAGCGGGTGAGATTGTGGATCCAACTTCCTCCTCCAACTGGCTGGTCGATGAAGGGGTTTTTTATCTTGATTACCCTTGTAAAACAAGCAAAGACAAACAAATAGATATGGATTAGAAAATCAAGTGTAGTATCAATGCTCTTATGAGAATTAATCTATGCAAATAGGGCATGAACACACCTTGTGTGTTTATTTTTAAAACCCCTAGGAGGAGCAAAAGGAGGGAGAATATGTATGCAAATAAGAATATGCTAAAGATGGTCTAACCAATGTACTGAAGATGATGTTTTGTAAACTAATAAAAGTATGCAGAAAGTGTAATGATCTGAGAGGATGAGAGGGATAGGAAGACCGCCCCTTCTGCGCCTGTGAGCAGAAGAGAAAGAAAGGGGGCTTCAGCAAAACAAAGCATCTGCAACTGCGACTACAGTAGCAGCAACGGTAGTAGTAGAAACACCACAACAGCGGCAAGAAGAAGGAAGGAGAGTGAGCCCTCAGCTTTCCCTGTTCCTCCTTGTATTGTGACTTTCTCTCTGTGTGCACTGCCCAGAAGAACTCCTGCGGAAGAAGAAGAACTACTACCGAAGCGGAAGAAGCTCTACCGCCGAAGAGGAAGAACTACCGCCGAAGAAGAAGAAGCCCTTGCAGTGATAAACCGAAGGGTATTTATAGATGTGAGAACCTGCTTTCAATAGGATTAAAACAAGGTAAACAATCTCTAGACATGGATCTCCCTTCTAGAGAAGAACACGGAGTCAAACATGACAGGGACACCATGCAGGGAAGGGTTGCAGACGAATCGGACACGGAAAAGAAATGGCGACCGAGTCACTATCGTTAATTAAATAGGCGCTCGTTCGGAATGTCACTATTTCCTGGATAAATTGTAGAAACAATGGGCTTTTCATATTTTAAAATAAAAAATAGTGCATGTTTGACACGACGTTCATTAATGAGCGCTCGCTTATAAGGGCACTGATTCTTTAAATTTAAATTCCAGCAGGAATCGAAAAACCAGGGATTAATGCCCGTACGAACAGTCGTTCATTCCAAAAATAGCGACACTCCAGATCGCCCCTGGGCCTGGCCCACTTAAATGGGCCCAACTGACTTCATTAACCACTCTAATTCCAATTAACCTAGGGACTTGACTCAAATAAAAAGAAAATTACATAATAAGAAAATGAAAAATACATCATATGACTCGGAATAAAGTGGCGATCAAGATGTAGCACGGCTGGTGATTATCAGGAGCTCCAAAAATGTGGAGTGGTCGGGGATGTCCCTATCACTCCTTTTCTGTGTTTTATAGCCTCAATCTTGTAATAGTCAGGGATCTTCGCCGAAGACTCCTTCCGTTAGACTAGGACCACTATTATGATACCTCTGTAAGTCCCCGCGAGCTTGGGATTCTCTTTAGGATGCCGGGCAAGTTGTACCATTAAAGCCTGTACCATCAAATTGTGATTTTCATACCGGGCAGACCAAGTTTTGCATGGCTTGTTGTCTGAGCTTCCATGTGATCGTGCCTTGGGCCGCAACCCAATCCTTACGGTCGTCACCATGACCGTTTCTTTATGTCATTTGGGCTTGGTAATTGGTTCAACCAAATAAGGATTTCAAGCAGATTTTTGTCAATTTCTAAGTGGACTAGGACCTTCCACTTGACCCTAGGATCTAGGACCATACCCTGGCTTGGTCGAGACCTTTCTTTGGTCGAGTTGGGGATTGTTCCAAGTCAATTTTTAATCTCTTGTGGACTGGCTTCCTCGCGGTCTACATGTGGACCGTTTATCTCTTCATGCGGTCCAACTATATACCGTTTGAGGCATTCTAGATTGGTCCATTGGGACATGCGTGGGCTGGGTCTAGACGGTCCTGTATTAGACCATTTTTTACCCAGGCAGTCTCCTATTTGACCGTAAGTAAACCTGACTTGATTTTCGTGGATTTTCTAATTGATTGTGGTAGTCCTCCAAGGCTATATTCTTGTCCTATCATCTTTTGGTTTGGGGCTATTGAGCCTGTTCTATTCCTTTCTTCCAAATGTTGGGAGAATCATGATCTTAGAGTTAGGTTACAAAAGCTTAACCTTGGAAATTCCATGGCCGAATTATTGAATGTCGAGACAATTACTTGGGATCATTGATCCACTAAATCAGTGCCAAGGCATCATTAAGGGCCCTGTCTGGTCTTGGGAGTAGCGTCCGAAAGTACTTGTGTCCCGGGGAGTTTGTAATGACTAGGTGTAGCACTGCACCGAGTACTCGTAAATGCGTGGTCAATGACATTCATTAAATGTTTATTCTTGCTTGAAACTCTTGATTCGGAATTGTTATACTTGCATGCCTGTCGGCCAATCACGAAGATGATTACTTGTCCCTTACTTGTTATCTCTGCAATTATTCTTGAATCAGCATGTTCATTTATTCACTCGGTTATGATCGATTCTTATTTTATTGTACATGTTAAATGATTAAATACTTAAATAATGCCTGATGATAGAGTGTAATTCCTACTGAGCGTTCGCTCACCCCCCTTCTTTTCAATCATTTTTAGGTAGCACGGATGAGGATGCGCATACCGATGGGGTCGGGAGTGAGTAAATGTGGAGCGAGCCTTTTTAGTTGTGTTATGCATCATTGTCTTAGTTGTTGAGTCATGTTATTCAAGATCTATGTATTTTTTTCTTCTTTTTAGTCGATGTAAGTGTTAGTAAAGACCACAACATATCAGTTGTAATAAGTACATTTCATCTTCATTATAAATAAAGTTGTGGCTATTTACATTTGAATTATTGGCCTTATTGTATGGTCTCTTGTGACAATGTATGCTCTGATTAACATGAATGTTATAACTACTACGTTCCGACATTCCGCATCGGGGCGTGACAAGCAGCCTACGAAGGATCTGGGGATCCACCAGAATCAGATGCCCAACCATCCATCCGCTCCGCAACCTCAGTCGCCGGCATCGGCTCAGGTAAACATTGTCCACTGCCCGACCCCCCAACATCGGGTGGTCTTATGATGACGAGTCTTCTGTTTAGTGGCTCATGGTCCTTCACCATACCTACCGCAACCCTCCTCCACCTTCTACCCCTATCATCCTCCTGCCAAACCATGAAGACACCACCACTACACCAATCACATCGGCCGTTCCCCACAAACCCCTCATCCTACCACCTAGCTCTCCCATTGTTCCACCCGTTCTTACTGCCCTGCAAGTGCACATTCCACCCGTCATTGCCACCCTGACATCTCATCCTCCCAGTAGGACCCGTTCACACCACTACTACCCCCATTACCTCCACTACCATTACCACACCTATCTCTGCACCACTCACCCACCCCATTGGGCCCATTAAGCCACCCACCATGTGTCCACCTCATGTCATGCCGGCTCAGAACCTTGCCCTTCGGAGCGGGCGTTTGTTCCATCGGAGTTATCCCACCACTGGCGCATCTGCGCCCAACTCCCAGTTTCCTGAATGATTACTTTGTGATGAAGTTTGATGATCACACTACTAGGAGGATGTGGAAAGCACCAGCCCAAGCTACTGCTAACCCTTCAGGACCCAAGGAGACTTGGGTACCTAAAAATGAAAAATGAAGAACTATTTTGTAGGAGTGCCTTGGGGCTGAGGACTAAAAGGGGTTAATAAGCCAAGGCACCTAAGTATGGTAAAACCCTAATTCTGCATCTTACAGGTTTGATCATTTGACTTTTCAACAATCTCTTTTAGATAGATGCATATCATGCTTAATTTGTTAATCTGAACATCCACATCTGTTATTTGCATTTTTATCCCTCAATGCGTATGTTAAGTAAATTATGTTTATATCAGATTGAGATTGGACTGCATATGGTTGTTGTCTGCATTTCATCACTGAGAGTCTATTACGTACATTTTTCATTTGCATACATGTATGATTGCCAAAAGGACATAAAAATCTAAGATGTATTTAGGACTGCATTTGCACTGCATTGTCTTGCATGATCTCATGGTATATCAAATGGGATATTGGGATAAAGACAGATCATTTCTTTCTGGAAACCCACCTTATGCGTAGAGGCTAGTCCTCCACCAAGTACCATGGGTCAGTTGTGTGTCTAAGGTCTTGCATATTGGATATAAATCATGTCAGTTCAATGTCTTGTATATGTTTGATGCTTGCACAATTGTCATCACATTTCTTGTAGTCTGAGTTCAGTCAAGACTAGTTTGTGTCTCATGCATATGGATTTGAGTTTAGATTTATCAACTCCCTACATAGTCTTCATGTCATATTTGATGGTTGAAGTGCAGCCATAAAGGGGGAGTTCTTGCATTTTATACGTTTCTCATGTGCATGACGCCGCATAATTTACCTGCACATCATCATCACAAATTGTCAAAAGATTGCTTGACATGCACGCACATACATAGGGGGAGTTCATGCATGCTAGAACATGTTTCTGCGCACTCAGTTGCTCATATGCACAATAATGTCTGATAATTGTGTGCATTCAGGAATGTCATCTCTTGAATCTAATATCTCATCCTCTTGCTAGCTCATGCATACTTTCAGGGGGAGAATTTGTCGTGGTGCGTTTGTCTGGTTGAACAATTTGGTTATCTGTCTTTAATTTCACTCACAGTCTATTTCTGTCGGCCAAAGTGTTCATTTCGGTCAACCTAAGTGCTCATCTTCCATTTGAACATGCTTATCTCCTATAGAATCTTCAGTCTGCTGCTTCTAAATGTGCTGAGGGGGAGCTTACTGTCTATCTGCTTGATTTTCATTGCTATATCATTGATCCATCGGCTGCCTGCTAAATCTATTCACCTCTTGTAACAACTAGACAGTATATTAAAGGCGTAACTAGAAAGATAGGTCGGGCCTATCTGGAAAGTTGTCCCTTGCGTGAGGAGATCCCTGGATCCAACCTTCGCCTAGTACTGATCTTGGTTGTTGGTTGTTTACTAGCTTGCATTGTGATTTACATTCTATGCTGACATCTGTGACTGATACTCCTGTCGCCTATATCATTAAGCTAGTCTGTATGAAAATACTTCATGTTGCTGCATATTGTTGAACAAGTGAACTCTGTTGTTATAACTTCGGCCAAACATCTTTCAAGCTGCTCTCATACTTGCTACATATTGGTATCATCCCTTGCTACACATCTTTTTGAAAATCATTGTCAAACTTGACACTCATCCTGTAGCACACTAATCAAATTTTCTTGAACTTGGTCATCATCTTATATACAAGAAATTGATTGCTCTTAAACCTCTTTGTCCATGGTTCTCTTGAAGTTTAGGAAGATTTCAATCCGTTTACCTTGATCATAAATCTGAAATCATTTTAATAAAGAATCTTCTGTTATATAGATTAATGAATGTCTAAAAAGATCAAATTGGTTTAAGTTTAATGTACTTATTGAGTTTCGTTGTGAAGATCTTGAAAATATCTGAGTCAACTTTAATAAATCTTAACCAACTGCTTCATGTTATGTCATGTAAAACCTTATGAAATCTGAAATTTTTAAATCATGACTTGCTTTGGTTGAGATACATGCATTGAGTATTATTTTTAGACATCTGAAAATCTGTAAATGTCCAAGGGTAAATTTATGTCAGAGCAATGACTTTGGTCACCGAGAAACCATGTCCAAAGGATTGTGTCATAAAGTGCCATAGTTATCTCTAGTAAAAAAAATTCATTGAAACATCAGACAAAGCAATGGCAAGGTTGCACCAAGAAAGCGGGTCCTTCTCAAGAAAATGAAGTAAATCTACGTCATGAAGTGCCCTAGCTATCTCTGTTCAATATGAGGCATGACAGTTAGTCATACTAAGTGTTTAGGGATATTGACGTCTAAACAACATGTATCCTCTAGTTACAAGGTGTGTACTGTACTCATGCAAGAATTAAACTATCATGGATTCAAGTTATTAAAATTTTTTAACATGCATTGATTTATTAAATACTCTAGTAAACAATGACTTCACGTGAGTCGTCGATTAATTGACGCCTCGAAAGAAGACGCGTCAAACAGAAATAGCGCCTTGGGTTAGGTCGCTATTTCCCAGTGAATCAGAAATCTATGAAACATAATAGTATCATGGCAACTATATGCATGCATGATCTTATTAATTAATCGTTTAAATCTAGGATTTGAGAACTAGATCCTACCCCTGGTACTGACGGGTGATGAACTGGGTGATCTGGGGAAGAAGAAAATGATGCTCTATTCAAAACAACATAACAGCAACACCACTTAGAGGAGATGACCACTGGTTCCCTCTTGCCACAATCAGCACACAGGAGGAAGAAGCAGAAAGCAGGAAGAAGACAACTTTTTCACACCCATGCCAAGAGTAGCTCTTCTTGCCATGGTAGCAGAAGGAAGAAGAAAGTAGCATGGGATTGGTTAGCTCCTTCCTTCTCTCGACGTTCCTATAGGAATACCATAAGGGAACAAAATAAGAAGAAGAGGCTATAGAAGCAGTGAAGAAACATTAATATGTTTCCTTACCGTAGCTGGGCAGCGATTGTCGAACAGGAGGTTCATGGGTTGATGGCAGGGGTATTTATAGGGTAAAGGAAGCCTCATTAGGCTAGAGTTTGATTAGGATTTGAGATAACAATGAAAGAAACCTACTAGTATTCACCCCTTCCTCGTATAAATCCCTTTCCTAGATTAACAATAACTCTTTCGATCTTATCTTCCCTGTTTGAACCCGTCACGGCAGCGTCTTGTCATTTTTACGATTCTCAGTGAAATAGTGCCTTGTATGGGGGCACTGTTTAATTGGCGACTGGGTCAGGGGCGTTAGTTATTAAATTGATGCATGTCTACTATGTCTTCATTGTAATAATTGGCGCCTTGTCGAAAGGCATTAATTTCCTTTCTTATTCCAAGTAGGATTCTTACCGTTTAGTTGAAATGATTTGACGCCTTTTAAAGGGTCGTTAGTTGATTAAGTGACGCCTGTTCAAAGAGCTGTTATTTATTAAAATGGCGACTTGATATAAGTCACTATTTAGAATTTTATTTAAAATTTTATTTTAGATATTCAGGGTTGCTACATTGAATGTCCTGAATTCATGGTATACACATAGGAGAGGTGTTACTCAGCATGGAGGACCCAAGAATTCTTGGGTACCTCAACATGCAAAATGGGGTTCTATTTTTGCAGGTGTGTCTTGGAAGGAAATAAAAATGGGTTCAATAAGCCAAGGCACCTGAGTCGATAAAACCCCATTTCTTCTCTTCACAGGTTTGATCATTTAAGCTTTCAATAATTCTCTTTAGATAGATGCATATCATGACTAATCTACCTATCTAAATTTCATGCATGCATTTGAATATGTTCTTTGCATCTTCTGTCTCTGAATATATTGAATAAAGTGTGCTTGGATTGCACATGGTTGATGCATGTAATGATTTTACTGAAGAGATCTGAATTGCATAAGTTTGACATTTGCATACACATGTGCTTGCCAGACCATCATCAAAGACCTGGGATGCATATAGAACTATTTTTGATTTGCACTGCATTGTCTTGCATGACCCTTTGGTATATTAATTGGTACGCTAGGAGAAGGACAGATCATTTTCTATCTAGAAACCCACATCATGAGTAGAGGCTAGTCTCCGCCAAGTACCAAGGGTCAAGTCTTCATATAAAAATAGTCTGCATATTCATTCATTTAAACTCCCTCCATATTGTCATTGCACATGTTGCATTTAGAATTCTCATATATTGCATGGAAATAGGGGGAGTAAGTCAACTCATTCTGAGTCTATTGCATAAGTTGTTTTCTGCACTGCATGTATTGCATTTAGAATTCAATGTTTATTGCATTAAAGATAGGGGGAGTCAGTCTAGGATAGCATGTGTCTCATGCATACATTCAGTTTAATCACCTCCCTACATGGTGTTCATGTCATATCTTGATTACCAGTTCATGCATACAGACAGGGTGAGTTTCTTACATATTGATAGGAATGCCATCTCTGTTAATTCCTGATTATTGCTTTCCTGGTCAATTGAAATCCCTCATTGTTCCTAAACTCACATTTTAGTGGCATACTGTCATTATACCTTGCTTATGTCTTTCTCCCAGTACATTCATTCATCTCTATCCCTTGTCATAAAATTCTTGAAAAGTCACTGTACTTCATGTGAATCTGAATTAATGACAATCTGGTTATCAATTCATCACTTTAAGTAACAAAAATCCGATATCTTCTTTTATAATAATCGATAATGTACCATGAATGAACTGATGGTTTAAGCTTACTAAATTTTAGAGTCTAAAGAGAACACCCCCTCCCAGACCCCCTCACAGCCTGGGGTCAACCCGACACCCATCCACCCCATTCCCCCTCTCATCTACCCCACTTCCCACCTATCATCTTCCACCTAGAGTTTCCAGTTCATAGGCAGTAGAGAAGCTACTGATTGCAGAGGCTGTCCCATCATCTCCTCACGGAACCTAGTGACAAATCTTATATTGCTGGAAAGATCATCAAGTCAGCTTCACAACAGAGGTGGTCTAGCCATCTTCTCACTTCCGGGCTGCCCGGTGGAGCCATCTTTGCCAGACTGCATAGTTACTCCCAGGCAGACATCCAAAAACAACTTGCAGAAGCTCCCACGGCCTGATGTCTGTGCTTCTTGGGGTGCCACATGTCTGAGGGCTTCTCCTTCAAGTCCCCTTCTATCTCCAAGAGGCAGAGAAATTTTTGGAGCTCGGAGTCAGGAGTTCCTTATTTTCTCCCCAAGGTGCGCCAGGTCCGTTCCTCTAAGCTAGCTCCGACAACCCTCCACTGTTCTAGTCTTCACGGTCAGCCCTGACCTCCGACGATGGTTGAGTTGGTCCCAGCTCGAAGAGTACTCGCCCACGATCATAGCGGTTCCAGTCCCACATTATTCGGAGCCCAGGATTGTTCGTGGTGCCTTCGTATGCTAGAAGCATCAACCTGGGAGCAGTCAATGTCAGAACAGCTTGGCTCTGATCCAGACCCTGCCCCAGCCACTGACGACATCAAGAAATTCTCAAAAAATTTGGACATCTTCCTGGGCCAACGCAGGTCATTTTGGCACTGGTTTCATCCTCATCTGAGCTTGACAAAGCCCATGGTGGCACCATCATCAACTATCTGTCAATCTATTCCAGAAGCTGGCAGAACCAGTAGAGTTTGGCAATTCGGCTCCTAACTTAGTTCCCCTACCCCGCCTGGACGGCTTACAGCCCCTCCTTGCGGGAGGTAGTGTTTGGTTGTAATTCTTATTATCCCCCACCCCTAGTCCAACCCCCTTGCAAGGGGAGTAGTGAGTGTAATTCATTATCAAAGGTTGAAGCGAGACCGGCGCAACGTGTGGGGAACCCATGCTTCCCCACTCGCCCACGTCTCTGACCGGAGTCGGTTTCTTCAAACCGGCTAGGTAAGCTCTTGGCCCTTGCTCCCATTTGTGCCTTTTCATTTAATATTCCTCAATTGCGTCGTCGGTTAAGGGAGAGTGTGCTCGAGCCCAAGGCTCCACCGCCTTTGTGTGAACACCATGGAGGTGAGTGTGTGAACCCATGCCCTTCGGCCATTGCCGACCCATTGAATTGGGAATCCATACTTAAGGGGAGGTTAGCCTTGAACCCTGCTGGCCCTCTACCAGCAAGGGTCTTGTCCCACACCCTCGACTCAACATCCTCAAGTCACCCCCGGGTTGAGTGTGCGCAGCGATGAGTGTCCACTTACGTAGGCCTCTTGGCCTTGTGCTTGTGCTTGCATTCCTAGGTCCAAGGATCATTGGCCTAGAGTCGGTCTAGTCGCTGCATTCCCTTTGTGTGACACCACCTCCATCCTAGGTCGTGTCAGATCAAAGTATCTTCCTTTACATCGGCAAGCACAAGCGTCAACTGTTTAGCTACATCTTCTTTCAAGGCTTTCCTACTTGCTATATATGTGTCTGCCTCCCTTGGGTGCTAAGAAAATAGCCTCTTTAGATGGGCTTCATCAATATCAAATATCGGCCCAGGCTGCTGCTTAAAAAAATGCATTCGGCCACATCCCAACAGGTTGCTCTGGCATTGCGGTAGAAGCACGTTCGGGCATTCCACCATTTTATATACTCTGGAGTAACTCGGGGAACATAGTTCGACGTCGGCACTCTGAAAGTGCTAGCCTCCCGACAATGAAAGAAGTCCCACCAAATGCGGCCTTCGCCAGCAACAACCGAGCCATGCGTTGACCTGCTGTCCAACGAAAATTGAGCAGTGAAGGAGGAATGTGCTGATCATTGCCAAAATTTCGTCCAAATCTAAACGGGCTATAAGGTTCTAGATGAACCATACTGCCTTTTCTGAACACAAAAACACTCTGGTGGATTGATAAAACCCAATCAATTAGCTTAGATTCCAGGACTGGCTGGGTCACTCTAGCACCCAAGATGGGATGACTAAAGATCTCCACTCCCTCCACTTTGCATTCACGCTGACGGTTCACCAGCGGGGCAGAATGTGTTGCCAAATTCCAGAAATGAATAGTTCTTGCTAAATCCACTAGAACCCTTGTTAACCGGCCTCTGATGGAGTAGAGCTACTGTGTTACTGGGCCAGGCTCGACGCTTGCAAACTCCAGCATCCAAGGATACAATGTGGTCATCTGCAAAGTCCTAGGAGCAAGCTCAGGAAACAAGCTGTACACCCAGGCATTGAAGAAATGGAACGGGCCCACTGTTCTGAAGGACCGAGGGACCCGATGCTTATATAGATCTCCCAGAGATTTGTAAACCAGGCAAAGTGCAGTCGGACATAAAGCAAGCCACATGCCTCAAGACATCTGACATGCTAGGTATATTGCCTCTGGTCTGATAAATGTTTCATCTCCCTATGGGCAAGCAAAAGTGCATAGCCAGAATGTGAGATAGGTGGCACAGTGAGTAGGGGGATCCACTCCAGCAAGATTCGGCCCTCCTTGGCTGACCCGTCGAATAGAAGCAGGCAGCTCTAACTTGAACTTGGGAGGCCTGCTTTGCCTGCCCGCAACTGGAGCTACTGAAGGAAACTCATTGTACTTCAAAGGGCCATCGAAGAAATATTGGATCCAATGCCCTACTCGGACTTTCATCCTATTGCTCTTTTCCCAGGTATGATAGCCCTTAGATGATGCCCTATAATATGCCAGGCAGAGGGAGCGATATGCTTTCATCAGGTACCCATATGAAAAGTCGAAGAAATACCGACCCTCTCCGTCAGTCTCATCCTTAACAAAGTCATACAAGCAGATTTCTGCATAAGGTTCTCCATCAATCGGCAAACTTGAAAGCTGTGACAAACTCCAGAGGTCCAAAGAAGCTTCACCCTCTACTGTATAAAAGGTGTTAAACTATGGGCTGAAGACTTCGAACATGCCGCAGCACAAGCCTTTGGAGATGGGATACCGAAAGCGGGATGCATACACACTATGGTACACTCTGGCTCTGATAATTAAAGGGGCATACTCTTTCAGCACAAATTCTGTAAATTCTACAGCGCCCATGCGAAAAAGATGAGCATCGGTCACTTTAGTGTCCGCAAACTAGCCGGCAGCTAGCTGAAACTTGAATTGAATAGCCAAGCAATTCAAAACAAATGGCTCGTCTCTGTTGCGCCACTTTATGGGCGCCAAGAACAACCCGTAGTCAGGTTTCTCTCTGTTAACCCGACCCGTAGTAATATCCCACTTGGCCGGGGTGAACTTAGGAGCTCGAGTCAGCATCTTTTATTTTGGCTCCAGTTCAGTTACTCCCATGAGGGCATCCCACTTGCACTGCTCTCCGAGAAGATATATGGCTTTGCCACGATGTACGGAGCCTTTCAGGCTATCCCTTTCCAGCAACATGGCCCGTTCCACCATCCGGGCTAACATAATATCTCTCTTCCGGGCCACATTGAAAGTGCGGATGAACGCTACTGGATGACAATCCTTCAAAAAATCCAGGCGATAATCGTCGTCGTGATTAAAGCTCAACCCGTCCTCAGTGGGCAGGATGCGAGATATAGATGTTGTGTCTGTCTCTGAGTCAAAGGACTCATCAACAATGGCAATCTTCCCAAGACCTCGATCAAGCTGGCCAACATTTAGCCAAGTTACCGAAGGGCCAGGCACCTTACCCTGAGCAGAACCACTGGCATCAGCAGTTCCAGAAGCAGCATGACTAGAAGTGGTGGCCATTTCAGCAGCTGTAATCAAGAAAATCAAGGGGGATGAGACAAGACTGAAGTCAAAATAATAGAAGAAGTTCTGAGAAAATTTTGAAAGCATCTCCCCTTGTTTGGGTATGCCCGAAAAGTAATAGGAAGAACATCCACCAAGAGGGGATGCCTCCTTAATAAAAGCGGACATAGTCCCATTACGAGACAAGGAAAAAAAAATCTCACAAAGGAGAAATCTCTTCTCCTAGACCCTCACGCCGAATAGAAGTGAGAGGAAGCTAGGGTAAAAATGAGCCTCCCTAAGGCCTCGGTGTCATAAGTACGGTGAAAACCCTAAAGCGCGTCGAGACCACAGATCGCGAGCATGCCGAGGCCGTTGCCAAGTCGTGCCGCTGGGCGAGTCGAGGCAGGCATGCCGAGACCACTGCCTGCGTTGACTTTAGGCGTGCCAAGAAGCCCTCTCAATCAAGAAGAGATGTTGGCCATCCATGTAAAATCAAGACTCAGCAAGCTCGTATTAGCCCAAAACACTTATTCCAGGAATGAGTGATGAGATTGTACAAATAGAATGAAGATATTAGGCGATAAATAGACAAAGTGAATAGAAGATGTACACAAAGTACATTGAAGGATACACATGCAGGCCCCGTGCTACTCATCTTTCGCTCACGCCACCTGCTGGTGGGGGACATTTGTTGACATCAAAAATTTACAATCAATTGAACTCACGGAAAGCTAAAAGCAGATGGCCAGATCACAGAAAGTCAATTAAAGATTAGGCTGTGATGATGTTCCTCGAAGCTCAAACTATGATATAAGGAGGGTCTATCGCAGCTTATACTTTATCTGGCTAAAGCCCTTCCTGGCAAAGCTGCTACCCAGTGTAATCGTCATCTTGAATGATCTAACCGATTAAACCAATTATCAAAGTCGATGAAATTCTAGGTAATCATTCGTCTGCTAGAAAAGACCTCCAAAATATCACGAAAGTGAGAGGACAGAATCAATGTCATCGACCAGCAAAGCTAAATACAATAGAACAAGGGATTATAAAGGATTGCATTGCAATGGCTTATCCGGCTTGAAAAGAAAGGGCTACGCAGGCTTGGGCTTCATATGTACATATGGGCATATGGGCTTGAAAAGGCCCATCAAGGAGCGCCGAGACCCGTGGTTGGGCAGAGGAGCGCCGATGACCCTGGCCACTAATGTGGCCAAAGGCACCCCGGGGAGGAAGGCACGTCGATTGGTGAGACTCTCTTCTTCCCTTTATATTAAACCCCTATTTCAAACAGAAAAGGAGGACAGAGAGAAAATAGGCAAGGAGAAGGGAGACAGAGTGAAGTCTGCTATATTGAGGTTCCTATAGCCCACCCATTATTATCCTCTAAAGGTTAACTTTTATCCTCTTGGGATATAACATTGCATTGCCGGGATAAATTGAAAATCCTTTTTATATTTATTTTCCCTGGCCCTTTCCCGGATTTCTTTCCTGATATTTCCTGATGATATCTTAACCCTCTGATTAGTCGTCAAAAGATCACCATTAAAGGAAATAGAAACCTTATGCCTACACATATCACCACCCAAAAATTGTGGGACGGCTACTTGCGGCCCCTTTTACCGGGAGTGCCTGATCGTAACGCCTTTCCCGATGTCCGAGCCTTACAGGCTGCAGGCTGTTTCAGCAACCTCCTGTTTTACGATGACCGATGTCCTGACTTCTGTATCAGATTAAGCAATTATTTTATTGGCGCCGATGCCGGCTGGCAGGAACGAAGTTCGGGAGAGCATTTGCTTGTCCTGCAATTTGTGCTGCACAATACGCTTTATTTCAGGTTGGAGGGAGGCACGCGTCTTAGCATGGGAGAAGGGCAGTACAATTTGATCGCCTCTCCTTCTCTCCAAAACATCAATTGGTTCGACTCATCCAACAGTCATACCGGCACATTGGACATTCATTTCACGGCAGCTTTTCTGCATTCCATAGGGGCAGATTTTCCGGAGCTGATCACGTTGATCGAGCAGATGCAAAAGGGGCAGACTTCGACGCTTAGTATGCTACCGGTAACGATCAGCCCAGCGCAGCTGCGCATCATTCATGCGATCATCGATTGTCCTTATGCAGACAACCTGCGGCGTATGTACATGCAGTCGAAGATGATCATACTGCTGCTCCAATCTCTCGAGCATCTTATCGCCCGCCCATCGGAGAAGGGCACGGATATACATCTGGGTAGATATGATCTGGAGAAAATTCACCAATCAAAGGAATATCTGCTGCATCATATGGAAAATCCGCCCACCCTGAAAGAGCTGGCGCATAAGATGGGCATCAACGATTTTAAATTAAAAAAAGGCTATAAGCAGGTTTTTGGCACCACCATCTTCGGCGATTTCAATAAAGCGCGGATGGAGAGAGCCAAAGATCTTTTACTGGAAACCAAAAAGAGCATTGCGGACATTTCTTTGTTGACAGGTTACCAGGACCCGCCCAATTTTATCCGGGCGTTCAAAGCATTCTATGGTGTCTCTCCCAATCAATTCAGGAAGCAATCGACCCTATATACAGGCTAATTATTGACCTATTGACCATGAATATCAATATTGGGACAGCGCTGGGTGATGAAATAAAATTATCTCCGGTTCTGCCCCCTTCTCTGAGACCAGCGCTCATACCCGGCAGTGCTCATTACGGTGCGGCCGGCGCTTTTGGCTTCGTCCTGCTACAGCAGCTGGCGGAGGCGCAGGCGCCTGTCTTCCATTATACTTTCCGTTTTATGGAGGACAAAGAGATACTTATCAGCAGCAACATGCCTTCCATACGCCTTCAAATAGCGCTTCAGAACAGCTACTATTATCATTCTGTCCAGCTGGGCGCAGCAGCGCTGCATGAAAGGGGCATCCAGCTCAATTACAGTCCGGAGATAGATACGTACGTTCAGCTGAGGAATCATCAAACGTATCAGCACCTATCTGTTTTCTATACGAAAGAGCAGCTGCAGCCGCTTGTCAATACCTTTCCTGAGCTGGGTCATTTCCTTGAGCAGGTGGAAAGAGAAGAAGCCGCCCGGTTCAACCAGCATTATTGTATTGCGGACACGAAGATCCTGGCGCTTGTCGACGCCATGCTGACGTGCGAATATAAAGACAGGTTGAGGGTGCTTTACCTGGAAAGTCTGGCCGTAGAGCTATTATTGTTAGTGCTGGTGAAAATAGATGAAAGCAAGGGCACGGCGGGGACGGCGGGGCAGATCACCGAAGCAGAGGCGGAACACATTTATACCGCGAAGGAGCTATTGCTAAAAGATATGGGCAAGGCATTCACGCTGCCATCGCTGGCCGAAAAAACAGGGCTCAGCACCTATAAGCTCAACAATGGGTTCAAGGCCATTTATGGGATGGGAGTAATGGAGTTCCTGCTGGAAGCGCGTATGAAAAAAGCGCACGGGCTATTGACCGATACGGAGAGAACGATAGGGGACATCTCCGAGGAAAGCGGCTATTCGCATCCGCATGCCTTTTCCCTGGCCTTTAAGAAGTACTTTAATTATACGCCGGCCTTTGTGCAGCGCAGCAATAAGATACACGGGCATTCCAACGACTGAATGTATACGTAGCCGGTATTGAACTATGCATATTTTATCAATTATTGTTCATTTAATCCCGATTTCATAACCGCCTCCCCTCTCTGCGATGCTATATTTGTAGACACAAGTGAATTATCAGATTATCCATCAGGAAGAAAATCAGACGTTCTATCTACTTAACCGGGAAAGAATTTGGAAGAAATATTAGAGTGGCAAAAAGACTCATCAAGTATCCAAGGTATTACAGCGAGTGCTCGAAACCAGGCTTGAGCACCCTGGACCAAAGTGGTCACGAACGCGCTGCATTTGATAGCGTCAGAAGCCCTGTGTAGGGTCATCAGTGCATCGAAGCTGTCATAGTGGTCGGCCGGGTCTCCCTGGCCATTGTATGACTTGAAGGTTGGCAGTGAGACTCTGGGCGAGATCTCGACCTTTAAGACTTGATCAGAGAATGGGGATTGCTCCTTGTCCTCCTTGGTGGACGTCTTCTGCAAGGTGCGGAGGGCGTCCTCTTGCTCCATGAAATGTCACTCGAATTCTCGTAGCTGGATGGATAACTCTGGTTGTCGTTTAGCCGAGGGACTATGAGGGTGCCCTTGCTGGCTGCCTCGTCGTCCCTCAGGGGTGTCGATCTCCTGGAGCTACTGGCGCATCCCAGACCTTTCTCTCCTCGGAGTGAAGGAGGCTTCTTGTTCTGGGGGAGGGGCTTGCGACGGTCCTCCAGACCTGTTGCGCACAAGCCATCATCCCCGGAGGGTGAAGCGGCCTCCGGTTGTTTGCTGGGAAGTTCCTCCATGGGTCGGGCTTTCCCAGGGAAGTCATGACTTCTCCACCCTAGCCGCTTGGGTCCTCATTAATTCTACAAGGATATCCAGTTTGCCATTGAGGGTTTGGAGGGCGTCAGAGTTCCCATTAGGGGGTTGCACCCCCGCGGCTAGTGGAGGCGGATCATTGGTTTGGTTGTTACCTTCAGAGGGGGAGCTTCCCCTTGGAGTGGGGAGGCACAAGCTCTCCTTCCCCTTCCCCCACGGCCCTTCCCTTGCTATCGATGGTCCTCCTACTGAAATTTCTTCGCACCATTATGGCTCTTCGCTCGTTTCCCACAGACGGTTCCAAATGAAGCAGCGTGATCTCGCACTGATCCTGAGCCATGGGATCCCGGAGGGATCATTGGTCACGATCACCACGTGTGTATGACCTGCAAGGTAGGAAACAGATCAGGGGTGCCCAGGGATGGATCCCTAGGGAAGACCCTCCGATGCCTAAGTCAGCGAATGCAGTGGAGCACAGATGCGAGGGGAGGTGGTAGGAGAAGAGAGGGCGCGAGAGTGCTCTCCACCAAGGAATGTGGCGGTTCTTACTCAAGATTGTTGCTTACCTCTTTAGAGAGTCTTCCATTTATATAGCAATCCGTTTAACATAAGAGTGCAGGGAGTCGAGGGGATTCCATGGGAGTTACGTCCTTATTATAGGCTCTTTATGGCACCAGGACTCTTGCTCTCCCCAATCCCTTGGAGTTCCCCGCTCTTTAAGGGTGTGTAACGGATGCTCAGATAAGCTTCCAACAGTCGGTCTGAGCTCAGGACACTAGCTGGGAGTCCTCTTGAGTGATGGGCGCATAGCTCGGGTAGGTTATACTAGGTCCCCGTAGGGGCTTTCCTAATGGATCTGTCGTTCAGACTTCCAGACCCGGGGGTTACCTAGGAAGTGCTAATCTGAGTGAGTTTTAGGCTTGGAGTAAGTGGGCCCAAAATGGGGCTGTCACTTTGGGGAGCCGGGCCTGGTTGGGTCAAATTGGACCTAGTTGGGATGTGCTCTTGGGTGGTGAAATTTCCCCCTCTCCAGCCTTTCTACGTGCGGATGCAAGGTGCATCGACCTGTCTTTGGAATGCTCCAAACTTACTTCTGAAAGACATATGGTTCAATGACCTTTCTGTTGGATGCTCAGACTTTGGTAGTTAGAGCTTTTGTTCTTCTACCTAAACCTGCTTCTTAGGTGCACCGACCTTCTCATAGATGTAGCACTTGAGTGTCTTGATTCATCGACCTATTGGCTTTGAAGTATCTTGATGCATCGACCTAAGTGATGTTAGCCAACATTGCTGCACCGACCTTATGCTGCAATCGCTGGCTTACTAGCATCGACCTGTCTATGAAGTGCATCAACCTTATGTTGCAATCACTGTCTTACTAGCATCGACCTACCTATGAAGTGCACTGACCTTATGCTGCAAACGCTGGGTCAGTAGCATCGACCCAACAATGATGCGCACTGACCTTATACTACGACATCAAGCATATGGTGCCTAGCAACATCGACCTATGTATAAGGTGCACTGACCTGATAGACCATGCTGTGAACAATGTGCACAAGGTGCATCGACCAGATAGTGCCTACTATGTATACGGTGCATTAGCCTTATAATGCAGTCACGTGAATATGCATCGACCATTCTTTCTAAGTGCATGACGATGCATTGACCTGTTGGTCTTTAGCTGAGCCATTACATCGACCTGACCACTATAAAAACCAATGATGCATCAACCTAGCTGCCATGGAATCCAATGATGCATCGACCTATCTAGCATGCACGTGATGGATTGGTGCTTCCTGGAGAAAAATATGGTACTCCTTTGTCCAAATTTTTTTTCTTGGAGTTGGGTCTTTTGTTATATCTGTTCATCCATAAATACTTACTCGGAAACTACTTTCTGTTAGTGGTCATTTGCTTGGATTGTGCTCAACCTCAACCCTTACCCTGGATGAAAATGCTCAACCCCAACCCATGCTCATCCTGAACCAACTGTGCATTTTCGGTTGGGCTAAGGTTGACGCATGTAACACGCCAAATGTCAAGTGACACTCGACCCGGCGAGCTGGCAGTTAAGAACATCCACGCAGTACCCTCGAATCTCGAGGAAGATCCGCAACACCTGAAAATCAAAGGTGAGCCTTCTATCACTGACTCAGTAAGGATCCCGCGAAACCCCAACTGAAAACAACGGTGGTAGCAGAAAGCAGTAACTATGGCAAGAACAACAACAACAACAACAACAACAGGAGTAGCTACAACAACAACGACAGAAATCACGGCTGTACACAAATCCTCAAAACATGGTAGACGATGAAACCATGACTCTACAACTACTCCTATCAAAATGAGACCCAACACCTCGATCTCTCAGTTGGGGGACCATCTGACCACGAACCACCCTAGTCACACTACTAGAAAAATGTCAAGACACCTCTATCATGGAGGCTTGTGCTCACACACGAAGGCCCACTCCGAGATCACGCGGTCTGAAAACACTGTTACAACTTCGTTGTTGTGAACTCTACGCCGTCTAGGGAAAAATCCTCAGTGACGCTCACCGGAAATCCCAAACCTCGGCTCCAAAAAAATATCTGAAAACTACACATAAAATCTCGTCTCGCAGACGAGAAACGGGAGCTTGAGTCGCGAGAAACTCACGTCACGTGATGGGAGTACCTGTCCACCAGAAGCAAGGCTAGATGCGTCCACTGACATCCTAGTTCGCAGCCTCAGATGTCTCCCTACGATGCCCCAGGCGGAGACTGAGACACCGTACAGTAACCAGGAACACAGAATAATGACTAACTAGGGTCGCGCTCGTCAGCGTGGGTCTGACGTCCCCAGTCATGTGTGGACACACAGACCATGCGCTCTAGGTCGGATCCTCTAGCTGGTTTTCCCCCCAGCACAGACTCAGGCTACAAAGACGAGGGGTCCTACGGTAACCATCTTAAAAATCGTCTCTCTCAAATCACGTTCTCCACCACTCCTAAGTGGGCCTGCACATGTATGCGCAGGAAAGCTATGACTAGTGGGGGTACACTAAACGTGAACACTGAAAATCACGCACACACCCATCGTGAGTAACGCAAAGCACTTGATGGCTCGAGGCCACCGACTCTGGATGGTCCACTAGACCTACAAAAACTAACGGTCCTTGAGTCTCAAGACTCAGGTCAAGACCACTGCACGTGACGACACAGCGCCGTCAATCTAGCCTAATCCCTAGGTTTGAAATCACGATAGCACGATTTCCAAGATAACTCACAAGCTGCCGAGTTAATTCCCCATCTAAGGGACGCACGAGAAACCTCTAGTCCCAGGCTGGTTAACTGGACTCACAGTCCAAGGCCAACCATATGGCCCACACGAAAAACACTTTTCGGAGAAACCCATGTCGTGCGGGGAGGGTCATCCGCACTCATACTGACTCATGGTGACTCGATCTAGCATAACACGAAAGCCCGGAACACAAGAGGGTCTCCTGGACCCTTAAAACCTACGAGCACATTAATCGAGATAATACGGTACCTCCGGACACTCAAAAATACGGTCACGGTCTTCACGGGGTGTCCGGGACACTCACGGGCCATAGGCCAGTCATTGGGTCTCAACCGGATCGACCGGGGCCCAAAACGAGCCTCTCCTCTACATTTCGATCGATCAACCCTTCTGGGTCGGTCGACCAACCAGTTTGGTTGACCAAACTGGACAATTCGGTCGACTGAACTGGGCAGAATGCTCAGTTTGCGGACGCCGTAGCTCGGTCGATTGAACCGCCCACGTCGGTCGACCGAAAATTGTGAAACTCTAAATCGAACCCCGTAGTTCGGTGTCGATCCACGCCCAATCACCCCCAGGTGATGGGGAAACCATTCCCCGGCCTCTGGACCACCAAGAGGCGCGATTTAAACCCCAAAAATGCGGTTAAAACGGAAGATCCATCACTCTCCCAAAAATTGATCATTTTTACCCCCGACGTGAAATAAACCCACTCGGCTCACCACGGCCTACAAAACTTACGGAAAAAAGAGTACACGACTTAGGGAACTATCTCCTTACCTCCACCGAAAATTTCATGCACCGTGGACGTCGATCTATCGTGAAAACGTTGTGAAACCCCCGTCGGGTTCACAAAATCACGAACGAACGCTATCGCCTCGATCCTCATCTCGTCCTCGTCGTTCCTTGGTCACACCCAACTACCCCCAAAACAGCCACTGGCGAAACCCCCTTTCAACTGGTGTATGGCACTGAAGCTGTGATTCCGCTATAGATTGGCAACCCCTCTCTCCGAATCACCAACTTCTCACCTGAGGTGAACGAGCAAAAATTACTGGAGAACCTTGATTTGACAAGCGAGATTTGACAGATCACAAGTATCCAAGCCGTGGAATACCAGCGACGTCTCGTTCAATACTACAATGCCAGAGTCCGAGATAGGCACTTCCAGTCTGGAGACTTCGTCCTAAGAAAAGTCGAAGCCTCTCGACCACTGGAGGCAGTGGGCAGGCTGGCCCCTAACTGGGAAGGCCCCTACCGAGTGATCGAGATGCTTGGAAAAGTAGAATACTGACTAGCCACCATGCAAGGAACACCTATCCCGCGGACGTGGAATGCGACAACACTATGCAATTTTTATTTTTGAGCCTCTCTCAAAAATGCACATATAAGCAATATAGAGCAAAAGCAATTCCTCTTCCTCTTATTAATACTTCTTTGATACATGGGATAGGCCGAAGCCATTACAATACAAATCAAAGGTACAACATCTGCTGGTATGATCTGATCACTCGATGCGAACATGACTGGTACTCTCAGTGCGCGCCACTAACTCTACCCAGTGTAGAAACAAGCTCGAAAAATGGGAGGACTGACCCTGTTTGCTCGGGAACTTCAGAGGGACAAGTGCTAGAGGAAGAGAGGAAGAAGAAGAAGGAAACCTCTGCAAACTCTTTGGAAGGGCCCCTTCCTATGGAATATGATAAAAAAGAGGATGGTAAAGGATAGCCTCCAAAGAGTCAAAGAGGTGGGGTCGTAGACTTAAAGAAAAAGGAAAAGAGGCTAGTTGAAGAGCAGAGGAGGCAAAGAGGAAAACTGGAAGAGCAGCCCCCCTTACCGATGGGATCGACGATAGAAAGAGGGGAGGGGAAGAGGAAGAGGGGAAGCGGGGACAGGAGAAGGGCACGGCGCTTGATGCCCCCATCCGTCCGCTTCTACCTTCCTCCAAAGGTAGCGTCGGTGGTCCAAAAGAAGGAAGAGGACGTGCCGCCACACATCAAACCCTCTTTCGAGCTACCTGCCGACCGTCGAACGCTCTTTCAAGCCGGAGAAGCATGAACCTCCCCCCTACTATCGTCTGCATCTTCATTCTCTAAAACATCTTCCATGCCTCACTAAGTCTAACAAAACAACACTTCGCGGAGAGGAGAAACTACAGGGATGGCCTTAAGCGATAAAAAGAGGGGGAAACGCCCTTCGTGGCCTTTTATAGGCCGAAGGGGAACTGTTGCCTTAAATGATTTTCTCCCTCAAAGAGGCACAAAAGGCAGACCCCTTCCCAAAGGTAGTTACCTCATTTTCCACCAATACCCCCTCAATGGAAACATGCGAAGCGGCAAGCCATTTAAAACATAGGAAGGTGAACAAGCACCAGTGCCACGCCAGTTGCTTAACCATTCAACACACAAGATATCCGCAGAAAGAATCACTGCCTTTCCAACAACTACAAGTACAATGGTCAAATTGCGCCAAAGGTGGTAAGGAATAGTCAATTTAACATTTACTATTACCAAAACTTGTGGACGCAAGGAAAGTTTTACAAGGTCATGCTAAAGAAAAGAAAAGGAAAAAGTAAAAAGGTACATCAGGCCTCGAGCCCACTATGAAGCTCGGTGGATGAAGGATCCTCAGCAGCAAGTAATTCGCCCCCCACACCCTCGACGAGGGCCGGTCTAGACACTGACCCCACCAGTTTGGGAACTGTCTTGATCATGTTCCCTCCCGAGACCGCTAGAGTTGGCGATCACTAGGATGAAACAGAGGCACCCCAACTTCCACCTTCGCTCGGTGACAAAATAGAAGAATCAGTGGCATCTTCATCCGAGTCATAGCATTGCCCGGAAGGAAAATCGAGCTCTCTGTGTGCCTATTGATAGGCCAAAGTAGTCGCTCAATGGTAGCCGTGGTAAAAATCATTCCACAGGCCCCAACGATAACCCGGCTCGTAGTAAGCAAAGGCAGCCTACTGGAGCGCCGCCTGGTAACTATCCGAGCATTTGTATTGCTCAAGTGCTTCCGACCCGTCCATCTCTGCCTTCACCTCGAGCTCGGCCGCCGTCTGTTCCGCCTCGGACAGCCTCTGCTCGGCTTTGGCTCGCTCCACTTCGGCCTCCGCCCGCAGCTGCTCGACTTCTCATACCCGGCCCTCGAGCTCTTCACGCTCGGCCTTCCACTACTCGTCACGCTCGGCCTGAACTTTGTAGCGAGCATGAGTCAGCTGCTCGGTCGCCTCCCGAGCCTCTTTCCGGCTCAACTCTACTTGCACCTTGAGCGAAGCCACCTCTCGCCGGAGGTCCTCAAGGTAGACAGTTAAGAGTTCGATCTTTACCTAACGGGGGTGAAAGGTAAGCTGGCTGATGCTGTAAAGGAGATCATGAACGAGATTTGCAATATATATCATGAAATAATCAAATTCATCAATTAATCAACGCAGTAATAAAGGAGTTCCAAAAAGCATCATTTTAGCATCTGAACGGCCAAGGATAGGCCGCTCAGAGCCTAGAACGGCCCATTCAAGGCCGTACAATCATACGTACTTTAAACGTGAATGAGAAGGTACACGGCCCATATGAGCCCGCTTAATTAAAGGCACGGCCATACTATAGCCGCCCAATGGCAACGCACCGTTGGAGATTAAACGGTTAATTGAGGACCGCCCATATACTGCACGATCTATCAAGAGACTGTTCCATACCTGGGGACTTCAAAAAACAACAAAACTGATCATCTCCCTCCTCCCCACCATAACCGACGGTGAGGAAGAGGGAAGAAACATCCCCCACTCCTGTCACTCTCTATCACCCCCTCACTCTCTCAATCTCCTTAATTTCACTCCCTCAATCTCTCCCTTCCCCTATGCATTCGGAGCACCAAGCGAGGCATCCGGGTATGGCCGACGAAGGGAACCAAACACCACCGGGGCGGCCATGGGAGCACTTCCGGCGATCCCCGAGGAAGAAGCGTCGGCGATCGTCGAGGAGGAGGTGGCCCCATTGCCTGCGGAGGAGGAGGAAGCCGGAGTATGCAATGACGCTAGAGAGGCGCCGTCAGAGGTGGTGGAGGAAGCAGCTAAGGGTCCACGACCAATGGTGGTAGGTGCCATAGACCTAACCCACAATCCCATTTTAGATGATGCATGTTAGTTCTAGGGGGGGCATAGGGGCAAACGACCCTTTGAGGCTGGTTGGGAGGCCATACGACCGTCACCGCCGGCGGGGGAAGGGTTTAACGCCGTCGGGGAAGACGACCGATGAACGGTTCAATAGGAACTACTTATTTAAACTACACGACTCATATAGAGCCGCAGAAGACCTATACGGCATAGGGGTAACCGTGCTAGGTCATCTGAACCGACAGGAGAATAGGCCAAGAAAGATTTGTGGAAATCCATGATTGACACAGATGGACTATGTTGGTCCATTCAGAATATCAAACGTTTAAGAACTAAGCAGTCCAAATAGGACCGTGAAAGGCAACACGGTTACCGTGTCAGTCCAGCAAATGAGGGGGCTGAGAGGGTGCAATATGGTAAGATGGTTACCGTGGAATTCATCGGGCGGCCAGAAAGTGGCCGCAGGTGCCTGAAACGGGGCATAGTGAAACGGTTAGGATGAAACCGTGAGATAACTGGGCGGCTTGGAATAAGCCATCCATTAAGCAAAAACTTGGAAAGCTAAGCAGTCTAAACCGGGCCGTGAAAGATATAGAGTGGTCCATGGGGAACCTCTCTGTGAACAGAGTGTTTTTTCTTTTATTTCTTTGTTGAGTGAAATACATAAATTTATTATTATTAAATACAGGAAAAGCGTAGGACCCAGATCTCTTGGCTGCAGGTCCGGGCAGTGTACCTTGCACTGCCTGACTTCCAGCAGGAGAGGCTGCCGGCCATGGGTTTCTTAGAGTTCCTGAGCATTAAAGTTAGTTGGTTTGACACACTACTCCTTTATGCTCTGCACGACCGCTGAGACCCAGTGAGTCGTATGTTTCTCTTTTCATGGGGGCACATGGTCCCCACGTTAGAGGACGTGGCCTGACTTACTGGCCTGTGGGTGCACGGGTCCCCGGTTAGCAGGAGTACATATCCTGACTACTAAGAGATGGCCCAGGAGCTCCTAGGATTGGACTTGTTGCACCCTAAGCGACAGTCCACTAAGCTGACTCGGGTAGCACTCTAAGATAGTCTGGGACTTCGGAGGGTAGGGATCGCGATAGGGGAGCTGCCCGAGCAGCATCTTCAGAGATTAGTGGACTGGGTGAGGCTGAGAGTCGCAGCAGAGGTGAGACTGGAGGAGGACCGAGTGCTGAGGAGAATCCTGATGCTATTATTCAGACGACTCCTTTTCGCGATGCTCGCAGACGTCATCAGTTGCCACTTCCTACCACTTCTCGAGGACCTAAACCATGTTGGTGACTTTGCGTGGGGAGCTGCGGTCCTCGCTTTTCTCTTCGACACCCTGAGCTCGACCAGTCGTCAGACGATGCTCAGGGGCTTCTCCCCTCTTCTCCAGGTATGACCTGACCCCTAGACTTGACTATGCAATTTAATACAATGCAGGTGTGGGCCTACATGCGACTGCGTGGGTTGGGGAGAGGCGAGGAGACCTACCTCGACCTATTACCGATTACTAGGAGGTGGACCACACCTCGGGAGATCGCAGGCCTTCGAAGACAGGTCCGAGGGCTCTAGGACGACCTGGACTCACTACCCTATGCTTCGATACGACTCTAAACTCAAACTCTGTTGGAAAGAATGATAGGCACTGAAATCAAGTCGTTTGACCGACTGAACAATGTGGTAGCGAAAGTCGAGGCATTCCTCTCAAAATACTCCGTCTCTCCTACCACTTCAAGCCAGAAGGCCAGGTCAGCTGATAAACGACTAGCAACTCAAGAAGTGCACACGGTCGACTTCCAGACCTTTGAACAATAGAAGGGAAATGAGAAAGGGGTAGATGAGTCTTCCCCGTCCAAGTCGGCTGATCGGCGAGAAGGCCCATCCTTGCGGGATAAAATGAAGAAGCTATACTCATTCCCTCGAGATAAGACTCGGCTCTTGTTCGAATGGGCCATGAAATTTGATAAGATCACTCTCCCAGAACCGAAGAGGCCGGGTGATCTCAGAAGAAAGGATGATCCTCATTTCTGCCCATATCATCAAATGATCGGGCACCCCATCAAGGACTGCTATATCTTCAAGGACATTATTGAGTCCTTAATGAAGAAGGGAGAATTGTAAATGGGGGAGCACAAAGTCGATCCCCCGCGCCTGCACGAAATGCCCACTCTAGGGGTAACCATCAATATGATATCCCTATATCAACAATTACCTGAAGAAATGGCGAAAGTTTGCACTCAACATACCTATGAGGCCTGCATCCTAGCACCAGCAGAAGATGAAGAAAATTGGCACAATGTACTGACTAAAGCAAAGAAAAGGGCAGCACTTTGTCGTGTCCCGGGTATTCATATACGAGGCGTCACATCTCGACCAGAACCTCTGGCCGTGACCCCCGTCTGGCATGAGACATCTCCTCAGCTGGTCATCAGAAGATTCACCAGCAATAAGAAGAAACACATCCCTATGCAGGTACACAAAGAGGCCAATCCGATAGTGGTACGACTTCAAGAAATCATCAATGGGCTAGATGAATATGAACGACCCAAAATTCAGCCTGTCCAGCTGAAAGGATATGTCCCGTGGGAGCGGCTTGAATCCCTGAAATTAACGAAAGAGCCTGAAGCTGAAGAGCCGAGCATATGGGACGAGCCTCCCTTGGAGCAGCCCTCGACTATGAAGGAAAAGAAGAATAAATCCAAGAATAAAGGAAGAGACTTGGCCATATCTTGCAACACCCTCGCAGCCCTATTTGAAATGGTCTGAATCTCTGAAGAAGAAGACGAGGAGATATGCCTCATGCCGGTAGAGGCGAATCAAGCCGAAGCTTCCACTTCCCAATAATCTACGAAGTCGGGAAGGAAATGGGGGCATCCTCCTAAAGCTAGCCACAACATCATGTTATGTGGCGAACCACCATACCAGGTTCCCCAACCTGAAGTGAAAGGGGCAGAGATTCCTCCTCCACCAGGGCTCTACCCCAAGCGCGCAAGCGGCAAGGAGGCTCCCTCCTTTACCGAATTCCTAGCATCTCGAGAGGGTGGACGGCCACGCCCGCAACCACAGTGGAGGGTCAAGGCCGCTCCTACACTACCCTCAGGAGTGTCTCCTCCGGTGAACAAAGATCAGGCGGACACCCTAAGCTTCGCCGAATTTATGCAAGAGAAAGAGCCAATCGAACCAGCGCAACAAGTTCAGAAGACACCTGAAGAAAAGGATGAATTACCTTCTGAGCCAGCTCCTCAAGAGCGCCCTCAGGGCAGGCGTAAAGGGCCTGAAGAACTGTGGCTGTCCAACGTCAGAAGAACCAGCAGAATAGTGAAGCAGCTGAAGAGAATCCCAGCACACTTCTCTGTCTGGGATATACTTTCCCTTGATGAAGAAACAAGATAAGCTATCATCGCAGCCCTGCAGACCCTGACATACTTTGAAAGCTGTTTTGCTAAAGCACAGCCAGGGGTGTCTGTAACATTTACAGAGGAAGATATGCTTATGTCATCTGTCAGTCACACTAGACCCCTCTATATGAGGGGGCAACTGAACAAGCAACCAATAAACAGAATACTAATTGACCCAGGAGTAGCAGTCAATATACCCCCTTATCTGGTATATCAGAAATACTACTTCAATGTGCACCTGATTGAGGTCAGGGACATGAGAATTGTGGGCTTCAACCATAAATTGGAAGTCCCCATGGGCACGGCAGAGTTTAAACTCTCGCTTGGCGACTTCACCACTAAAGTGCAGTTTCATGCAATAAACTCTGACACATCATACAAGGGGTTGTTGGGCCGGTCGTGGCTACATCAGAATCATGTGGTGGCTTCTACCCTCCACCAATGCATAAAATACCCTCAGAATGGGAAAGAAGAGATGGTGTTTGCTGATCTACACCCTTACGAGGTGTTCAAATGTCACTTGCTGGATGCCTCTCTGTATCTAGAAAAGTCAAAGAGGCCTACCCCTCTAGCTCAAGACAAGGGGAAGAAGAAGCTAGAAGTTGGCGACTAGTTCCCCCCGCCGCCACTGGGCTATGTGGCAAAAATGTTAAGGAAAAATGCTTCTTGCTTCTCTCCTTAAAAAGTGGTTGCTTGTGTTGATAGTACCATGATCTCATGCTATGACATTATATTTGTTGCTCATCCACGTATGGTGTTCCAAAAAAAAATAGAAAAGGCGAGCTGGCATGTCATCAGGTAGGTATTTCTTTATCCCTACTCCTATTGCATTACTATATGTTATTATTATATATATCATCTCAAGGACCGGATGGTTCTCTGTGAGTGCTGCGATTTGAGTTCCCCTCTACCAAAAATAATGATGATCTAGGGACACACAGATAATCACCGGATAGGCCATTAGGTTGGACAAATTTGGGGACGATGGACTCTATCTCGCATGCTGTGGTTCCAGATGACTCTTGACTTTGATTTGCTCAATTTAACAATATTATCCTTGAGTATTTTATATTTTAATCTTTTCTTTGCATTCGATTTAACGATTTCATTTATTTTAGCCCTGCATACATCATACCATTTTTGAGCATTCACGATTCAATTGCCCCAATGGTCCTCCAATTGATGGTTAATCATGCTTAATCTTTGAATAAGAAATGCCATTCCACTCCGAGTTTGAAGGTTTGCTTTGAGTCATCTATTTGGTTTCGGTGGTACGTATCATCTTTGCTTGGAATTCTTCTATCTCATTTCAATCCAATTCCAGTTTTCTTCATTGGTCCACTCATTAATTGTGAACCACACGATGGCGTCGACTAATCCGCCGGGCTCGCGTCTATTCCGTTAATCGAGTGAAGCCTACAGTTGCCACGTGCTGGGGCGCCTCTTTGGTGAGAGGTTGATCATTTTCCTTTATTTTCCTTGTTCATCATTCCAAGTGAGGGTCATCCGTGCTGATTGGACCTTGTGGTTGGCTCGGAGCTTTCTAGATAATTCCTATCGCTTGTCAGAAGAAACGGGTGTCTTGTTACCTTGATATCCACTTATCAGTTCACTTCACAGTGCCTCCACTTCATCTCTACTTCGCCAATATTTCATGTCATCTCCGCCTCGCCTCCATTTCATCTTCGCTTGCTCCCCTGCAAAGCAGACATCAAGGAGGGGTATATGTAGACACCCATTTTCGACCCATGAGTTGAGCCTTTTTCTTATTCCCTTAAGTAAACACCCCAATTGACCCTCAATTGGTTGACCCTTGGGCCCATTTGTGAGGCATTTTTGACTATTTCTAACCCCTAATTTCAACCTTAGTACCCTAGATGCCACTTTGACTCCTTGGTCAAATCCACTTTAACGCGGCGCCCATGAACACCGCATCCTTCAGAACGCGCTCACAACAATGGACGCGTTCCTACAAAGGCTAGTTGACTATTTGACTAGCCCCTCTGACCAGTCAATCCATATCGCGGCCTATCGTAGCAACGCGTTCTGAAGAACGCGGCACTGGGTATGAGCGTGTTCTTAGACAGAAAGCCCCTTCGGCCGAAGCCATCTCTTTCCATCTTTTGACCCATATCTGGGCTGATTTAGGAAGTTTTCTAGATTGTGGAAGGTTCCTAATCCTACTAGGATGCTTTCTCCTCAACTTTTGGCAGGATTGCCCAAATTTGGGCCACAGATTCATGGGTTTTCTTGGACTCAGTCTAGGGTTTGTGCTTCCACTTTTCCCCTATAAATTCCCACCTCAATCGACGAATTGGGGGGGATGCTTGACGGTGGAATCGATCAAGGGAGAGGGGGCGAGGCTGTGCCTCATTAGAAACCTCTAATCCCTCACCCTCTCTCGATCCAAGGGAGTGTTTTTACGGCCTTTCTTCTTCGTTCTTTCCCCTCTTTCTTTAGTTCGTAATCCTCCTAATTCTTACATTGCATAGCATCGTCCTTTTAAAAAAACAATTGCTTTCAAAACTCACGCATACACACACACACCAAACCCACTTTTGCCCTACCATAGGGGTTTAAAACCCCCCAGGTAATCTAGCCCCCTTTTACATGCTTTCAATTGGAAATAGAGCTAGATTCTACACTTAATCTCGTTCTAATGGGCATTGTTTGTTAATTCTTTCTAGGCATAGGAACCACAGGACGTGAGGCCCTTGCACCTTGGCCGGCCTTGGAGCAAGGAAGGAACCCAAAATCTACAACCCCGCTACCTTCACTGATAACGCGACGCAATGATTCACCGCATTCTTACTAACGCACCCTACCATTCCACCACGTTATCAACCAAGCTTCCATCTTCTAATTTTTGAGGTAAGTAGCATGTCCTTTCATTAATTGTTTATCATTCTTGGCATGCTATAGGCTTCAGTGGCGATCACGGTCTTGTTTTGTCCAATTTCATGTGTTTTTCCCCATTTTAGTCACATTATTCATGTCTTATATTGCAACATCTATTTATTCCTTCATGATTTGGTGATTTTTGACATCTACATCTTTATCTCAGTTGCATGTCCGGTGTCCCATCAAAAGTAATGAATGGATTGTCCCCGATGTTTATCTCTTGAGCTTCGCAAGCAACGGCGAGGATGAGACTTGGGAGAGTTAATTTATTGGGTAGGTATCAGTTATGGCAACCAACCATTTTTCTTAAGGTGAAACGGACGAGATCGTCTCAAGCTTAGATACTTCAGCCTATCCTCATCTGATCCCAATACTAATGTGTAGTGTATATAGCTTCCAAGATAATTCAGATATCTTGTATTAGACAAAATAACACCCCAAGTCGAGTATGGCCAATTTGGGATAACATTAGGGCGGCCCACTACCGACGCGTCGTATGGGATGGATGTAATATATAGATAACAACGAGCTACATTTTTTTTTTTGAAATGGGAAAGGCGACTAATATTAAAGCAAATAAAGAGAGTTTACAACATCTTTAATACAAGCAGGGACAGCGGGAAAGGTCCACAGCCTGCTGATTTTGGATAGGAGGGCCTCCCGCGCTAGAACATGTGCTAACCTGTTGGCCGACCGGGGTATAAAGTTGACCAGAGTGAGTGGCGGCATCAGCCTCCTCTTGCAATCCTGGATAATGGCAGAGATACACCAGGGAGGAGGAGAGGTACCATTGATGTACTTGATCACATTGAGGGCGTCTCCCTCAATAGTCACCGGAGTGGGTTGAGCAGCGGCCAAGTTAATAGCATGGAGCATCGCGGTAGCCTCAGCCATTTCCGGGGAATGAGCTTCCACTGGGCATTGCATACAGAGAAGAGGTTTGGCTGTTTGGTCTGTTAAGATGATACCAGCCGCCCCCTGCCCTGCGGAGTAAGCTGCATCCACATTGATCTTGCGGTGTTGGGCAGCAGGAGGACTCCAGGAAAGCTGAGTGTGCGAACTTTGAGAGTGCTGGTCCTGTGGGGTAGCTTCCCAGCTGAGGAGGTGGGTCATGGCTTTTGCAATAGTAGTTCTTAGGTGCTCCCGTCTTTCCTTCAAATACTTTCTTGCATCTGGCCAGCCATATCTGCCACATGATAGCATACCCCATTGAAATAACTTGGATGTCTCTCTTACCTGAGGAGAGGGGGGGGCTGGTCCGGTCCAAAATCGTGTTCCCCAGGGGTCTTGGGTCCTCAGCAGAGTGGTAATTTAGAGGAGACAGCTTCCAAATGGCTCTCGCGGAATTGCAGAGGAAAAGCATGTGCCTGTTGTTGTAAGGCTCCAAATGGTGATATCTCCCGCCGGATGGGGGTTCTGGGGTAGCTTTAACCTGAGGATATCTTCAGCTGTCTCTTGTTTAAATATCTGCGGATGAGGTGCTCATTCCATTCCTGGGAGAGGATCAGCTGAGAAACCAGATTTAGGGTGGAGGGAGTGTGGTCGGTAAGGGGAACAAGTGGGCTGAGTTTGTCAGGGAGCCATTTATCTTCTCAGATATTGGTGTTCCATCCTGAATCAATTTGAACATACCATATTTAACATGCTCCCTGACAGCCAGCATTGCTGTCCATGTCTGAGAACAGGACGCTGGCTTGTTGATGGACCAGAAGTCCCTCCCTTGTAGATATTTGGCACTCAAGATGGTAGCCCACAGGGACTGAGGGTCATTGAGAAATCTCCAGACCAGCTTCATAATGGCTGCTAGATTATATGTCTGAGGGTCTCAGAAGCCTAAACCCCCAGCAATCTTGTGTAATTTAAGCCTGTCCCACTTGCAGAGGTGAATTTTATGCTTGCTTGGGTCCTCTCCCCACCAAAAGTTACATTCAACCTGGTTGAGTTTGTGTATGATGCCTTTTGGGAGAAGGGTGGTTGCCATAATATGTGAAGGAATGGTAGATAATGTGGATTTAATGAGCGTGGCCCAGCCGGCTAATGACAGAGTCTTGCATTTCCAGTTGCACAGTTTATTTCTGATCTTGTGTTCTAGAAATCTATACTGCTGGATCCTACTGCCTTCAGGCCACAGAGGGGCTCCAAGATACATTTCAGATTTAGAGAGGCAGTTGATACCTGTGAGCTGGCATAGGTGGTGGAGTAGGGTGGGGGGTGCGTTTGGGCTGAAAATGAAACCAGACTTCCTTCTGTTGGGGGACTCTCCCGACCACGCTGAGTACCTCTGCAAGATGTCCATATGCTCCTTGATCTCAGATTCCATAGCTTTGCCAAATATAAATATATCATCAGCATACATAATATGAGTACTTGCAGAGGCTCGGTTATTAATCTTGAAACCTTGAATCTTCCCCTCCTCCTCTCTAACTTTGAGTAGACTGGTGAGGATTTCAGCACACATGGTATAAATATACGGGGAGAGGGGACATGTAACGCCCGTGATTTAATGGATCTTTAGCAGGCCGAGTCTAGAATTTATTCGGTGATTTTAGAAGATTTTTACATATTTTTGGGTTCATGGTAGGGGCAATAGCCTTGATGAAAAGCAGCCCCTGGCGCCTGTTCAATAGGCGATGAGGTGATTAGCCCAGATGGGTGTGATGTTTGATACTCTGTACTTCTTGAGAAAGAGATATTTTTGGAAAAGCTATCTGCCAAAGTTATTCATCAAATAAGTGTAAAAGCATATTATTGAAAAAAAATACCATGAAAAATGCCCCTAATCCTAATAACCGGGCTTGCTTCTCCTAAGGCAAGAGTTGAGATTCACATTCAACGGTGAAGGGTTGTGTAGCATCATGTATGTATGAAAAAAAAAGAGTTGTGAAGAAGGCAGACAAAAGCTCACGTACTCAATACTCTGATCTAGGAGGCGCAGAGTTGAAGGATACCTATCTAAAATGACAAATGAGGGGTGCAATTGTCGATGCTGTGAATTTAACATTACACATGCACAAGTGCTATTGAACTTTAGGTATATTCATAGTCATGTGTTGGATCTCAGATTTTGATGATGACACACTATGAATGATGATGTAATCAATATGAAAAACTATGTCCTGAATATTGAATAATGATGTTCTAAACAGGCTCACAGGTCGAAGCAAAAGTAACGTGCCTCGATGCAGAAGCTATTGTCTGAAGTTATCTTCACTAATACACCAATGCAGTTGGAGAACTGCCTCGACGTAGTAATAATTCAAGAAGGGTTTTTCAGTTTAATGCATCGATGCACCAAGACAGTTCTCATCTAGTGCATCGATGAATTACAAAGCTGCATCGACATATCAAGTGTAGAATCTGAAGTTGAGTGTTGCCATGTTGAAGCCTCAAGATACTGCCTTGACGCATCAAGCTAAAGAACCAACATTTGGAAGATTGCAAGGTTGAAATATCAAGATCTACCTCGACCTAACTTTTTAGCTCAGTCTTCACGTCTTCTATAACACATCGACATCCAAGGGCTCTGTGTCAAAGCTATGATGCCTCAACTACAGTGTAAGTTTAATTTGGGAAAGGGTGTATTGACATATCTTTCAATGCATCGATGCACCAGCACCTACACGAAGCACAATCCTTGAAGACTGCCTCAACCTGTCTTCTTAGCACGTCGAAGCATCAAAGGCAACCAATTGAATCAGTCTCGACATGTCTTCCTGGCACGTTGACAATTTGATACTTTCCAGTAGAGCACATGATGAACTTAGTGGAATTAGGCACCTTCGGACTCCAATGGATGGCACATGATCTTAAGACATGTGGCAGCCACACAAGCAGTCTTCTGAAGAAGAATATTCTGATATTACACATGGACCAATGAAACTCTAGATCTGAAGATAACCTTTTCCAAAAATTACTCAATTATGTTCCATATATAAATGTGCCTTCGTCCTTCAAAGAAAAAGTAGGAATAGTGGATGAATAGGAGAAAACAACAAAAGAAGAAGTGAGGGAAATAGAGAAACATATGGGAAGATCAGTGTGAAGAATTTTCTGTAAGAGAAGCTGAGAAAGAGCCTGTGAGAAAAAGAAGAAAAAAGATAGAAAGAATGAGTTCATGAGAGAGCTCAGTTTGAGACCCCGAATTGTGAGTGCAACTACAGAGTGCAGCCAAGAGATCTATTTGAAGTTCTATCTAGTTCATCAGTTCGTGGATCAAATCTAGAACTATCTTACTTTTTTGGAGCTATATCTTCGTTGTTTTTGTTTGTATTTTTCATTTTGTTTCTTTCTTTTCTCAGTGTTCTTCTGATACCCTGTTTAGGGATCGAGTGTTCCTTTTGCGCAATCAGAGGAAGGGAGGTGCTCCTCCGGTTGTCCCCTCTGTGGTTTCAGAGGAAGGGAGGTGTTCCTCTGGTCACTACTGTGGCAGTGGGTCTAGTCTCGCTGGATGTGAGATCAGATTGAGGGATTTGTCTCCCTTAGGTTCAGGCGGTGTTGTCAGCGGTTGTTGCAAATTGAGTCATCAATCTTGCATCCGCAAGGGAATCCTCACTCGGGTTTGAGTGAGGGGTAGACGTAGTTCTGCTAGTGACAGATCGAACCACCTAAAAATCCTATACACTGTGGTTTGATTGTGTGCATAGTCCTTATCTTCCACCCCACTTCACAGAGTGTTGTGTGCTAAGTGTTCGATATTGAGTTTGTGAGAATCGTTGATTGCTGTGTCCGAACTGGCTTGATGCCATTAAGAGTCTTGTAGCAGTTTATTTTATTGTGAGCAATGGAAACTACGATATGATTTCCTATCCAGACTAACTTGAGTGTGAGATTTCCTTATTTACTATTATGCATCATGTTGATCATTATTAGACTGGTTAGTCTATAGCGCTAGCTTCTGTTGCATTGAATTGAGTGTGATCTTTTGTTGAGTGAAGTTTTTAATATAGGGATCTATTCAACCCCCCTTCTAGATCCCAACCTTGCTCCACTAGAGGGATTTAAGCTAGCCGGGCTCTTCCGGCAAGTTGCTCAAATCTTCACCCCACTATGGGGACATCGGCATGTCAGACACATGCCCTAAAGCTTACATGGCGTGGAGGGTCCATGACTGTTTCTTCTCTTCTCGGGGCCAAGCCCCTCTCATTCTTCTTCCTTGTCTCGGCAGGCTCGGGGCAGTGACAGACAGGCGCCTCTTGGTAGACATGCTGGATCTTCGTAGGGACCCACACCTGCTTGAACTTCTTTGGCCTTGGGGCCAACTCTTTTTGATCATGACGATCGACTTCTTCTCTTTTAGCTCTCCTCCCGGAAAGGGCTTGGAAGGAGTTGCGGGTTGGCACAGCAGTGACCACGCTGTCCCAGATTGCTTGGGCATCGTGTCCATCTAGAAAGATGCGGACACCACTGATCAAAACAGACTTTCTGGACACTGACAGTCATCTGGCAATAAGAGTAGCAGCTCCTCTATGGGAATTCCCTTAACGGCAATCCCCGAGCTTGTTGTAGTAGGTGGGGCGAACTCCCTGGGCTACATGGTGCACCATGCAGCTAGTCAGTCGAGTCTGACCTACTATCAGGTCCTTGCGGCTTCGGGTGTTGTGGGCCCTAGGATTCCTATTGATCCTTCCTTCGGGTAGCTCCGGGGCTTCTATTTCCAACATATCAGCAAAGGCTACCCCAAAAAGTCAGGGAAACTGACCACCAACGGGAAAGAGCCAAAGACAGTCGGTACTGCCAGGTACCCAGAAGCAGCATGGTTCGCCATGATCTCGGCGCCAAAAGTCAGCACGGTAAATCCAGCAGCCATCATCAATTTTTGTGAGTACAAAAACAAGCAAACAATTAGCATTCTTTAGGAGGGCCACGAGGCCCGTTTATCTTGGCAAAAAGATGAAAGGAGACTTTGGTACCACTGGGCGTGCCAAGCTTTGTGGGGGTGAAGATGTTACTCCCCTCCCCCCGATCTTATTTCTTAAAGAAGGAGGAAGAGAGAAAGGGCGTGCCAGTCACTAAGTGACAAGTTTTATTATGCGCTCGATCTAACCCGAGTTAGACAAGAGTGAGATCCGTGTTGGGACCAAAAGTCCGTCATACCATGAAGGTGATGATGTTCATTACATCCTCCAAGGAGGAGGAAAACCTTTGATTAATTTCTGAGATAATGAGCCGTTCGAGGCTAACATAAAATGAATGAGAATGCATGCGAAGATGAGACTGACAAGACCACATGAGAGGTTTTGTTTGTTATTTTAATCATGCAGAGCAAGTGTAATTTATTGAATCTGAACCCCGGTACGAGGCAGAGAACCTAGGCCCAAAGATGACCATCACGTATAGCGAAAGCTGTCAGTCGGGCATAACCCGACCTTCCATCAATGCCATTTGATATACCGAGGGCTCGATCATGCGAGCATGCATTAAAGTGATATATATGTATATGTACCTATGCGTAATGCATATGTTGACAAAAATATGATGGAAGACAGATTTCACTTAAACAATTTTCTTTTATCAGGCTCATGGGTTATTGAGGGCCGTTCAATCCTTGCCATAGAAGGTAGGGGTCGACCCAGGAGTAAGTGAGGGGTTGAAACGGCGTGAAGGTGGTAGTTTATTCAAATCTGATGCAACGGGGCGTAGGTACAGATTGAAACGACGTGGGGTAGGCATAGGTATAGCGCTAAAATGGTGCGGGGGAGATGGGCTCAACCGGCATGGGGTGCTCGGTGTGCGCTATATTGGGCCGCGTTGGGCGATGAGGCATGGACTTTCGTGGGTTTTATGCGTAGGGTTAAAATGGCACGGAGGGGGTGCACGCCAAAATAGGGCGTGCCGGGCTTGGCACGCATCAGATTAAGGCATAATTCTCGAGCTTTAAGCTATTTGAGTTGCAAAGTGATCTTGTTGGCTTTTTGATGTTAATTGGACTGATTAATGAGTGAATTCAGGTTCTAACTATCCTGGAGATAGGGCCAAGACTTGTGCGAGGTCCATACTCGAGCACAATGAACTGCCAGTTTAAAACACATTCAAAGTCATCATAGCTTGAATTATAGCGGTAATTGGTTGAATTAACCCAACAAAATTTGGGTAGCATCTCTCCATATCCAGAGGGTCACGGGAGAGAAGCGGAGGCATACCCACGGAATTAGGGTAAGCTCCTGAATACCAGGAGGCCAAGACGGCGACTGCAGGCCCTGATGGATGGGAAACCCCAAGGGCTAGCCTGCAAGGGGCACCAATGTTCCATGGGCCAGGACGTATTTCAAAGGGATGGCTAGGATGGGAGGAAACCCCAAGGGGTACACAGCCCATGGCCACCACCATTCCCCCTTAGGGACAGTGGATTTAATGTCGGGCCATAAACCCTATTCTTATTCACCTTTTAATGGCCCATAGAGGAAAATTTTAATTGGCCCATTAAATCGATCCGAAATTGATAAAACACGAGATCTGAAGTCTGGGGTATTATAGTTCTTGTTTCCCCGAAAAGTAGTTTAAGTGTGGGCCATGACTATGGCCAATGACCGTGAGTCCTATGACCCAGCCAGGGGTGCTGGGGGCTTCTTAGTCTCCCTTAGAGAGGGAATGGACCTGGGGGTTGTAAGCCGCCTCATGAGTCCTCGTGACCATGATTTCTGACTCTCAGACTAGGATAATTTGACAGCATGGTGTCGTATGGTACAACGGCCTTGGGATGAATCGTGTGACTCTATGGTCGTTGGATTAGAGAGACTAACTGGTTGTCCTGAGTCTGGTGATACCGTGCCACCCTGTGTTTCGTGATACTTACGATGGGTGTGTGTGTGTAGCCCATTGGTACTTTGGTGTTTTCTTTCTACAAAGAGTTCCCACGTCGAGTGACTTTCCCACTAGTCATAGCTTACCTGAGCGTGCGTGTGTCAACCCGCTTGGGAGCAGTGGAGAGCTAGACCTAGGAGAGATAGTTTTACGTTGGTTGCCGTAGGGCCTCTCACTGTGGTGGCTCGAGTCTGGGCCGAGATGAAAATCAGCTAGAGGGCCTGACGTAGTATAGCCAGTCAGTGTATGCACACATGGTCGGGGACTACGAACGCGTGCTATCGAGCACAACCCTAACTAGAAATGTATCCCTAGATGCAAGGACGTCGAGGACCGGGGGTGAAATGCTCGTGTTGGGTGACAGCCTTGTTGTGACTTGGGACTGAAAGCGCATGTTGGGTGTTAGATAGTAATAGACCTTGGGCTGGAGGCCTGTGTTGGGTGTCGGCTTTGCATGAGCCTGGGAATGGAAGCTTGAGCAAGTGGTTGAGGAAGTAGCTAGGGCTCGAGGTGCAATTCCCATATTGGGAGCCAGTTGGGTGTGGACTCGGGGGTTTGACGTCTGCCTAGGTGATTGAAGGTGCGGCGCACCTACGGGGGACCACAGATGTGGGGACCTTGGGCCTGGCGCCCATGCAAGTCGGTGATGCTGGAGTAGCCCATGACTGGCTGGTAGCCCCGGCGGAAATGGGATTGGTTGCTCTGCAGCCACAGCGACTATGCCCAAAAGGTCGGGCAAGCTGATGACACGGGTGAAGTTGTTGAACACGATCGGTGTCGCCAAGTATCCCACCCTGGCGTGGGTGGCAATGACGATGGGCCATACTTAATGGCCGCCATCGCTCCCATGCTTCTGGTTGTAGGTCAGTGGAACTTCTGGCGAAGCAGTTGCGGAACGTGAGCCGATCGAGTGCTAGCAGCTTGAACGGTAGAAGCGAGCACTGGAAGGCAAGCCCTCCTCTACCTCTCCTATAAGAAAGAGAAAAGGGGATCACGGCCTCACGGTGGACATTAGTTCCTCTTCAGCATAAAGAAGAAAGGCAGGATACGTCCTACCGGGCGTGCCAATTCTTTGTTGACACGCGTGGGAACTAGCGCGAGAAATTGAAAAGAAATGAATCGCAACAATAACAATGTGATGTGATGACTATGTGTGTGTTAGATATTGGTTTTATGGGATGGTGTATTTGTTTGGATGTGATGCGGGAGTGCCAGTTGAAATTCGATGATAACCCGTGGAACGAAGTTACAGTAGAGATGTGCCTCCAGGACATGACATGCTGACCTAAAAATATGAGTGATACATGGATAGGGTATGTAGGCACATGGTAGCTGTTTGCGTAGATAGTTCCAAGGGGGTTCCACTAGTGTGAGTGTATCAGGCATTGTGGAGATCGGATGCACGACGTCTCCCTACTAACTGCAAGCGATATGTGTTTATTTACATTGGATAGAATCTGAACACCTTTATTTCTACTGCTGAAAGAGGACTAAAGACCCCATATCGCTCTCTTGACGGCATGCCGCGCCAAGAGCCGCCTCCATCGTAGCAAGATCTAGTGCAAATAGGCGGGTCCGAAGCGACGGTCGTAGTCCCGCCACAAATTTCTTCACTTTCCTTCTTTCATCTGTAGCAATGTGCGGTGCATATTTTGATAATTCCGCGAACTTGGCCTCATACTCGAGCACGGTCATCGACCTGTGAGTTAGGGCCAGAAAGTCTTGCTCCAGCTTGTCTTGTACATGCTCCAGTATGTACTTTAATTTTTCGTGAATAGCTCCCTAAATTCTTCCCAAGTAATTTCATGCTCCAACCTGTCGGGTTGATTCCTCAGTACAGACGCCCACCATACGTCTGCTTTCTCCTATAACATGTACGCCGCCAAACTTGTCTTGTCTTCATCCGCACACCAGATGACCCAAAAAATCTTCTCTATCTCACGGAGCCAGTTTTCAGCCATGATTGGCTGACTCTCCCCCTTAAAAGAGGGTGGCGCCATTCGCTGAAATCTCTCCAGCTCATTCCCACCCCATTTCCCTCTCCTCATCTCCCCACCATCACCCCCTTCCACCACTATACCCTATCCAGTTCGTAGGCAGTAGCAAAGGCCCAAGTTGTAGATCCTGTCGTAGAGTCATTCGGCATCATCTAAAGACATACCATACATTGCCGGAAGGCTCGTCAAGAAAGCTTCGCAGTTGTGGTGGTCTCGCCAGCATCCGACCTCCCTGCTCTCCGGGAGGCTCGATCTCCCCCGACTGCACAAATCAGGACCAGTTGGCAACCTTAGTCAACTTCTTGGAGCTCCCATGGTCGTATCTTACAATTTCTGAGGGTACCACTTGGCCGAGGACTCCTACAACAAGTCGGCGTCCATCAGCAAAAAGTGGCATCCCGTTCGGCATCCGGAGGAGCATTTTCTGATTTTCCTCCCCCAAGTGCGCAGAACAGGTCACCCTGGACCTGACCTGACCCCTCCCCACTCAACGGGCTCCTCCTCTCTTCCCTAACATCGTCTGGTGCTCCCCCTGGTTTTTGCTCGAAGATGACTCATCCACGGTCATCCCCGACTTGGTCCCGCCACGATTGGACTTCAGGAGCGACTGTGGCGGCCACAACTAACTACTGCTACACCATAGGATCAGCCTGAGCCAGAGCGCAGAGAGCCTGTTCCAGAAGCCACCCCGACCGGTGGCGACGACGGGTCTATGCACGAAAATTCTCCAGCATTTCAGGGTCTGTCAGCGACGATTCGACACCAGTTTTGATGACTTCCGAGCTCAGGGGAGTGCACAGCGGTGACTATAGCGACTCACTATCCTACAGTCCCAGACCTAGATAGAACCAGAGAAGTGCCCTTCCAGAACCGACCTAGCTAATCTCCCCTCCCCGCCTGGCCAGCTTAGCGCCCCTCCCTGTGCGGAGGTAGTTTTAATGTAAATCTAAGTTCCCCACCCCTTGTCCAACCCTCCTGTGTGAGGTGTAGTTCATGTATCAATAGGTCGCCATCCGAAGCTACATCAGCCCGACGTGCGGGGGCATACCCACGTCTCCCCGCTCACCTTCGTCTCCGGCTGGGATCGGCGTCTTCACGCTGATCAAGTGAGCCTCGGATCCTCTCCTTGCTGGTTTAATTCTGCTTAACTTAGTATTGCTTGTAGCTGTGCCGTCGGCAGTGAGAGAGTGCTCGTTCCAACTTTCCTTCAACTTGAGTGACCACCGCGGAGAGAGAGTTGAGAGAGCAACCCTACAACCCACACCCTCGGCATGCTGGCTGCCCGTGAAATTGGGCATCCCAGACCCTTAGGGGTTCAACCTCAAGCTAGCAAAACCCCAGAACAGTGAGGTCCCACTTCGGACCCTCATCCCCATCGCCGGACCACCTACGCACCCGGGTGTGCGCTACGCGAGTGAATCTGCTAGAGTGAGTCCTCCGCTCAAAGATACTTGCTTGCAATTATATGTCCATGGGCATTTGACCTTGTGACTATCACCCCAGGGATTGTCTCACATCAGTGAAGACTGAGCAGTTCGTCTAGGGCTTGAGGCAGGAGCTGAGGCACCATTTGATCACGCACACTGCCACTGATTTGGAGATAGCTTCTTTTATAGCGGCGTCTTTGGAGCTGGATATGTAGAAGACACGAGGACCGATTAGCCAGGGGTAGTCCTTATCAGGCCGCAGCTAGCCGTCGACTACCCAGCAGTAGAGCACATTCCAGCTTCCTTCTAGTAGTTCGGGAGCTTCGACTCTGGCGGCTTCAGCGGCGGGTTCTGCATCTTTCGATGCCAAGATCAAGTGGTTCTTTAGGAAGGGTTTCCAGAAGAAGAAGAAGGAGGGCCGAGAGTAGTGGCAGGCTTCTTTAGGCAGTGTTCAACAGTCGACACCTTTGCAGTGGCAAGGGTCAGTCGGTGGTTCTCATGCGGGGTGTTCCCGTTGTGGCGAGTTGCATCTGGGCAGGCAGTGTATGGTGCCAGTGATCTGTTTCAGATGTGATCAGCCAGGACACATGGCGTGTGACTATCTACAGCGGCCGCATCAACCACCCTAGTTTTCTCAGCAGTAACTGCAATACCCACAGCAGTAGTTTCAGCAGTAGGGGAAGTATCTGCCACTACCACGGTCAGCGAGTGTGGGCAGGCAGAGAGCTCGAGGCTAGGTTTCCCACATGAGCAGGGAAGAGGTAGAGTCATCGCAGCTTGTGGAAGGTACTGTTATGATTTTGGGTTGCGCAGCGTGAGTTTTGTTCGATTCTGGCATGTCACATTCGTTCATTTTGGAGGATTTCACACTAAGTGTTGAGGACCCGATCTCCCAGATGTCTTATGATTTGATTGTGGAGTTATCGTCTGGTGACTTCATGGTCACTCCGTTTTGCTTCGAGAAGGTTCCAGTCTGGATCGAAGGGCAGAGTTTGCCAGGCAGGTTGAGTTAAGGTCCCTGCAAGGCCGGTTAGCCCACATCCGCAGGTTCATCTCCAACTTGTCGGGACAGTGCCAGCCATTCCATAAATTAATGATGAAGAATGCACCGTTTAGCTAGGATCAAGACTACCAATGAGCCTTTGACTAGCTGAAGGATTATTTGAAGACCCCACCTGTGCTGGGGGCACCTGTCAAGGGAAGACCGCTCATCCTATATATAGCGGCCACCGAATATTCACTGGGGGCAAAGCACACCCAGAACAATGATGAAGGGAAGGAGCAAGCTTTCTACTATCTCAGTCGAAGACTGGTGGGAGCGGAAGCAAAGTACACTCCGATCGAGAAAGTTTATCTTGCCTTAGTCTTCGCAGTCAAGAAGCTGAGGCATTACATGCTGTCCCATGAAGTGAGCTTGATATCCAAGGCTGACCCCGTCAAGCACATTCTCTCCCAGTCAGTCCTAAAGGGACATCTTGGCAAGTGGGCCATACTGCTAATGAAATTTGACATCACCTACGTGCCACAAAAGGCCGTTAAAGGGCAAGCCATTGCGGATTTCTTCGCAGCACACCCCGTGCCCGAAGACTCCCCACTGCTTACAGAATTACCTGAAGATGAAACACTAGTGGTGAATCAAGTCCAACAGACCGTCTGGCAGTTGTACTTCGACGGAGCCTCGAGGATAGAAACAACCCCGTCCGGGCACACCAAAGTGTGGGCCGGAGTCGGCATCATACTCAAATCCCCACATGGAGAAGTATTGCATACTTCATGTTCCATCAGCAAGCCCTGCACAAATAATGAAGTAGAGTATGAAGCTCTGATTATTAGTCTCCAAGTCACCTTGCAAATGGTGATCAAAATGCTGCAAGTGTTTGGTGATTCACTACTGATCGTCAAGCAAGTCTAGGGACAGTTTGATGTCCGAAAACCTAAGCTACTACCTTACCATACTAAGGAAAAGTAGCTCATGGAGCAGTTCTACCTCATTGAAATAGGCCACGTCGCCAGAGGAGAAATGCACAAGCCGACACACTAGCAAAGCTGGCAAGCTCATTGGCAGTGCCGCCAAATGGATCGCTCAACATCCGGGTAATAAATTAGCGTCAGGTGCCTAGCATGATAGAAGAATTAGAAGAAGAGGAACTTGAGGTCGCCACAGCAGAGGCCATCGGCCTGCCCGACTGGAGAGACCCTCTTATCCAGTGGTTCAAATACCAGCAATTACCCAAGCAAAGAGAAGAGAAGATCAGGTTGATCAGAACAAAAGACTCGTATGAACTCCGAAATGGGATACTATTCCAGGTCATGGCAGATGCCAGAAAAAAACTACTCCTCCGGTGTCTATCCACTGAAGAGGCTTGGAGAGTCATGAAGGAGGTTCACGCCGGGATGGCTGGTGCACACCAGGCGGGACCGAAAATAAAAATTGAGATAAAGAAGCTTGACTACCACTGGCCAACAATGTTTGATGACTGTTGCAAGTATGCTAAGTCATATCAAAAATGCCAAGAACACACGACAGTACCCAGAAGATCGCCCGTGCCGCTGCATCCAACGGTGCCCAGCTGGCCGTTTGCCCAATGGGGAGCAGACGTCGTGGGTCCATTACCTATGTCATCCATGGGGTGCAGATATATTCTGGCGGCAACTGATTACTTCTCCCGTTGGGCGAAAGCTATTGCTTTGAAGGAGGTAACTGGAGAAATCATGGTTAGATTTGTCTGCCGCAACATCATATTTCGGTTTGGCACTCCCGACCGAATTATCTCAGATAATGACAGCCACTTCCGCAATCAGAAGGTCTACCGACTCGCAGAAAAATATAAGATTGACTGGAGGACTTCAACTCCTTATAATCCACAAGCCAATGGCATGGCTGAAGTTTTTAACAAGACCCTCTGCACTCTCTTGGCCAAGATTGTCAGCTCCAATAAAATAGACTGGGAAGAGAAAATGTACGAGGCGCTATGGACGTATCGGACGGTATACAAAACTCCAACGGGCTGCTCACCCTTTTCTCTAGTGTACGGCTCAGAAGCAATCGTCCCCATCGAGTTGTAGATACCCTCCCTAAGGGTCACCATCCAACACGAGCTAGTCTGCAAAGGGCAACCTAATGTCGAGCGAAGACTTGAAGAACTCTCCAGTTTAGAAGGAAAATGGCTCCAGGCCCAACAGAATATCCAGGTCTATCAGGCCTGAATAGCACGTGCCTTCGACAAGCTTGTCAAGGAGCACGAATTCAAGAAAGGCGACCTCGTCATGGTCAAAAGAAGAGAAGTCATGGCTGTCAACCCCAAGGGCAAGCTGAATGAGAATTGGCTCGGACCCTACGTAGTTCAAAAAGTCTACGAGGGCGAAGCCTATGTGATTGTCAACCACCGCGGGGAGGTTCAGTTTCCGCCTCTTAATGGAAGCTCTCCTCCCACAACCCCTAGACCACCCCAAATAGGGAGACCACCATCCCTCTCCCTCTCCCTCCTAGTCCCAAATTTGTAGCTCCCTCTCTCACCCACTACTAGACCACATTACTGCCCCCATTCTCCCCCTCCCTCACTTTGGTTTCCCCCCTCCTAGACCCCCTAATAGTCAAGGGTCATCCCCAACACCCTCCACCCTCCTTCCCCTCCCATTTACTTCATTTCCCACCCCCCCATCATCAACCTACACTTCTCAGTTTATAGGCAGTAGAGTACCAGAGACTTGCACAGTCGACCACGATTTCATCCCGACTCTCCTGGATGCCAAGAGGCACCGTCAGAACTGCCTTTAAGTCCTATACGCAACAGTGGTGGTCTTGTCTTTTTTCGAGCTCGTGGCTGCCCAGGGGAGCCAATCTCCCCAGACTGTGTGTCTCCCTCTAGACTGCCAACCTGAGGCTACTTACAAAGGCTCTCACAACCAGACACCTAAAGAGTTGGAGGCGGGGCTCAACCAAGACCTTTTACAATGAGTCAGCTTCTAGTACCAAGAAGCAGCTTCCCGATTGGGCCCCGGACAAGTGAGTTCCTCATTTTCTCCCCAGGGTGCGCAGTTCTATCCCCTCTAAGATCGAACTGACCCCTGTCCACTATTTGGGCTCTCCCAATCTGCTCTGACATCCTCTTGCATTTCTGTGAGTCTCGTTTTGAAGAGGACTCGACAATGGTTCCAACGACTCTAGCCATGCTCAATTCAGAGGTCGGGATAACTCCTAGCGGCCTCATCTTCCTGCTGCTAAGGTACCATAGCAGTCAAGACCAAAAAGTAGGGACCATGTTCGTGACTCTTCCCCGATTGGCAATGCCAACTTGGAGTGTTCCCAAAAATTAGACAAATCCCGATCCAGTCCCGAAGATTTTGCCACTGGTCTTGTCAACAACCGAGTTCGGGAGTGGTCGCAGCGGTGCCGACATCGATCACCTATCCCCTATTCCAGAGCACGGACAGAACTGGCATCCTCCGATTATTTAATTACCAGCCCATTTTCCCCTCCCCGCCTAGCCGACTTATCACCCCTCCCTATGGGAGGTAGTGTTTGGATGTAATATTGACTTCCCCTCCCCTTGTTCAACCCCCTTGCATGGGAAAGTAGTGGTGTAAATCTTTAAAACTGGTCGAAGCTTCATCGGCATGGCGTGTGGGGAACCCACGCTTCCCTGCTCGCCCACGTCTCCGAACGGGATCGATTTCTTCAAATCGGTCAAGTAACTGCTCTACCCCTTGCTCACATTTGGATGCCCTATTCTTTCAATATTAGCTCATAGCTCCGCTGGCCCGTGAGAGTGAGCGTCTGGTCCGTAAACTCCTTTGCTTCGAGTGACCGCCGTAGGAGAGAGTGTGACCCGTGCCCTCGGCACCCGATCGGCCCCATTGAATCGGGCCTCCATACCCTTGGGAAGAACCTTGATCTTGTTGGTCCTCTACCGGCAAGGGCCCAGCCCACCAGAGTTATCCCAGGTTTTAGGTGAGCGTCGGGTGAGTAGTCGCTGATATTGGCCCGTCTCTCTTGCAAACTGTGCGTGCTTGCGAGGTCTAAGGGAACACTGGTTAGTTAATGTATCCCATAGGTCTTGGCATACCCATTGAGGTCCTATCATCATAGTGGTATATCAAAAGACATCGCGAGACGTTCCGATTACGCCGGTTCAGAACACGACCTTTCTAGCGTCGAAGAAACCTTTGGGTTAGTCCTTCGCCACGTACCACTCGGTGTTTGGGTTGCCACTACCATCCATAAGTTGTGTTACATCATGTAGTTGCCAGCTCGTCGGGCTGAGTGATCACCGATGTTGGGTACTATAGAGGCAAAATTCTAGTTTCTATGCCACGTACCCCACTTCTCTATTTGTATGTTGTGGAAGTCTGCCTAGCACTCGTGGAAGCCTACTGTTGTATCCCTGCTATTTTGATGATGTCATACACTATTTGTCAACATCTAGTTTTGATCTGTCATCTAATTACTTACATCTGATGTGCTTAACTTTACTCTCATTGGCATTAAATTTCAAAGCATGGTTCATCAGTATGCATATCATCTCGATGCATTTGGTCTTTGCATTTCCAGGTCAGTGCATATAGATGCACTCTTCATTAACTCCATGCATCTGTTGGACTCAGTAGAAAAATTGAGTTCGTGCACATTGATTTGCACTTGTTCTGTTTACTTGGTTTGCATTTCCAAGTCCGTGCATATGCTTGAGTCCGTGTACATTCCATTATCCAACTCTGTGCATATTCTTGTTCCATGCTCACAAAGTCCGTGCAGATTGTTAGTCATGCATGTTTTAGTCACACAGGTCCGTGCAGACTGTAAGTCCATGCATTCATCTAAGTCCACACACGATCAAGTCAACCGAAGAATTTGAGGAGATAGGCTTCATCAGCGGCTAAATCCCCCATAACATTCACATAATAGGCAATGTGCTCCTCAAGAGATCCTTGCCCGTTGAATTTCTCAAACTTCGGTGGCTTAGTGATGCCGACCGGCAGCTTCTTGGCGGCGTAGTGGGCTGAGTAAGGCACCCGATACACATCAAATGGTGCATGATCAGCATCGCCCCTCTCTGCCAGCTTCATATCTATCATTTGTTCAAGCATCAGTCGGCTCACTATCGCTGGGTCGACCAGGCTTGGGTAGAAGTGGGCCTGTTGCACCAGCGACATCATCAGCACTGTCGCCTGTGGGGCAACAATAGACCCTTGGAAGGGCAGGGTCGGCGACGAGGCTGGTGCTGCATGGTGTGTATGTTGCAGGGGGATGCCCCATTGTAGTCGGGCATTGGTGGATGTACTATCACCTGTGGAGATGCCTCCGAGGCCTGACCGTTGCCCCCAGGGGTTTCGGGTAAGGCTTCAGTCTGCCCAGATGTTGAAGGCCAAGCACTTCTTTCGGCGAGTTGCTTCTTCAACAGTTCAATCTCTCGTTGATACTGTTACATCATGTGTAACATAGCAGGGTCACTCACGGGGAGGCCAGGAGTACCCCCCTTTCTTCGGCTGGTGTCTCCTCAGATGATGTGGACACTCCACCGCTAGTGCCTCCGGTGGTAATAACATTGGCGGCGAAGGCCGTGGTGGGTTCTTCATGGGCAGCCTCTTCAGTGCGAACTTGTGCCATCTCGCTCGCAGCTCTCCCTCTCCTGGTGAGAGGGCCTGGTCTCACGGCAAGTCTGGCCACTTCTTCGGGTTTGATAGGTAGGGCTCTATACTGCCCGAACACTCCTGCCATGTTGCAGGTGTAGACCCTTAGGTCATTGCCTCTTCTTGTCGTCTTCCTCGACTGCCTGCCCGAAAAAACCAGTTTGTCAAAGACCGACCTCCGGGGTCTGGCTTCCTCTCGCAACGGGGTTTGATGTCGCTATTCCGAGTGGTTTCTCGACTCTGCACCAGGTACAAGTCGGGCTTCCTCTTCCTCGAAAGCGGAGGCTACTGCCCCCAGTAATCTCCGGCGACCCAAGGGAGTGTTCCCTGGACCTCACAGATAATTCCTCATGGCTTGCTCCACTCCTTCCCAATCTTGATCAGGAGGAGAAGCCGGTGATAGCGTGCCGACAACGGCGTCAGGAATGTAAATCGATGGTCTTGTGCGGACGGCTTGATGATGGCGCCCTTGGTATTGGGGACAGGTGTCTTCCGGCAGCGCCGGTGTTGCAAATGCCGACTGGTAAATGAGGGTCACTTCCTTGACCCTCCTCTCCTGCTGTGCCCTTGGAGGGCGGAAGGTGCTGGGCCCTACTTGGGCGACTGAAGTGGTCTAGACTCCCCTAGGGATCCAGACCTGCTTGTGCTTTGCCGACTTGTGGGCTAGTGTATTCTTCGGTGCTGCGGCCGGGGCGGTGGGCATCACCTTGCCCTTCATCTTCTCTAGCACCCGGAAGGAGTTCCATACTGGGATAGTAGGTACAACCCGGTCCGGGATCGCTTCAGACCTCTGCCCGTTGAGATGGACCCGGATGCTCCCAACAATGATGGACTTGCCGAAGCTAGAGATCTGACTCTTTGGTGCAGCGATGGCGCAGTTCCTCCGGAGACTTCTGCGGTGGGATGCTGACACTTGGTGAGACGGGCTGGCAGTTTGGTGCAGATGGTGCACACAGTAGCTGAATGTCCCGGCTGGGATGGTGTTGGTGTTCCTGGCCAAGGCTCGGCCAGTAGTAGCTTCGACGGCTCCCACGGTGGGAGCGTTAAACTCGGACGCATCGGATGCTTCCACGTCCAGCAAGTTGACAAAGGCCAACCCGAGAAAATTGGGGAAGCCTACCACGGGAGGGAAGCTCCCGAAGCAAAGGGGGACAACAAGGTAGCCATCCTTGATGTGGCTATTGACGACCCAAGGACCGAAGGTGACTGCCATTCTTGACCTCGAAATGTGATTTTTCCTACATTTGCGAAGATAGAGCAATTAGTATTACAGGAAGGGGGCCGCAGGGCCTTTAATTCTAGCAAAGAGATGAAAGGTGGATTGGTCCCACCGGGCATGCCAGATTTGTGGATGCACTTCTTAACGATTTGTTATTGTTGTTCGTTTATTGGTTCATTAAGTGCGTGGGCGTGCCAGTCATGAAGTGACAATTTATTTGGGCTCTGAAGAGTCACGGGTGCGCTCGAGCTGACTTGGTCAGATAATTGTGTGGTTCGGGTCGGGACCAATACCCGCCGTGCCATAAAGGCCATGACGTTGTTTACATCTCCCACACGGGGGAATACCCTTGATTAGTTGTTGAAATTAAGGGCCCTACGGCCTAAAAGAGTTAATACTAATTGCAAGCGCCAAGCCCAAGGCGGCTCGACCCAATCAAGTCAAAGAAAGACTGCCCAACGGTTTGCAAACAAAGTCGGGCAGCCCAGTTAAGGCCCACAAAGGATTTGCGAGCTTATAAACAAAATTGATGCACACGTCCCAGGCGCCAAAGAACTCGCCAACAGTCGAACGTTGCCTCCGACATTACAGACCCTTCCCTGCCGAGGATGACGTCACACCCACAACGCCAAGATTCTTGCCATAATGCCCCACTTCTAGATTAGGTAGATGCACAACGGACAACTCTCCCCACGATTAAGGGGGCATTACTCCACGACCCATGCCCTTTTCACATTAAGGAAAGGGCCCTTACTGGTAGGACAACCTACATAAATAGGCCCCCGATCGGACCTAAGGGGGATACACATGTATACGTAAAGAGACAGAGACACGTAGAGAGAGAAGAGGCCTTCGTCCATTGCTCCGAGCACTCCCTAGGCTCTTTGAGCACTCTCCAGGCTCTCTGAGCACTCCAAGACCCCTGGTTCATGCACCTAAACTTGTCCACTCCATTCTTAAGCTCTCCCACCACTTTCTCTTTCCAATAGTCCTATCTAAAGTGCGTCATTGACTTAAGCATCGGAAGGTTGTCCCCTAGGATAGCACTTAGGGCTCTGTCTGATGCTTTCTCTCTAGTGTTTGCAGGCTTTCATGAGTGACCAATTGCTCTTCCACAATAAACAAATCTTAAAAGTGTGGTATGAGGATTAGAAACCACATTCCTATATGTACATAGTCTAATTTATAATTATAATTATTATAATTTGTATATAGCATAGTGAAGAGGCGTGATCTCGCGCAGGTCCTGAGCCGGAGAAGATGACCACGAAGTGTAGACTATAGGAAGAGAAACTGATCAGGGGGCCCAAGGATGGTTCCCTGGGGAAAACCTTCTGATGCCTAAGTCAGCGGACTAGTAGAGCTATGGTGAGAAGTTATGAAGGGAAGGTGATGACGATGCGCGAGATCCCTCTCCACCAGAAGAGGTGAAGTGGTTCCTGCTTAGGAGGAGTTTAGGCGTGCAGTGCCTTACCGTTCGCCAGAGGGTTTCCCAAGCTTAAATAGTATGCCCGTTTCAGGAACTCTGCAAGTAGAGGAGTTCAAGGAGGGGGATACGTCCTCGACGTGGGACCTTTAAGGCCTGAGGACTCTTGGCATCGCTTATCCTTATAACCTCCTGATATTTGAGGACTCTCAGAGGTGGGTTGGATAAGCGTTCGTCGATTGGCCTAAGCACGAAGCGCCGGCTCCTACCCGAGTGATGGAGGCATAGCTCGGGCGAGGGGCAGGAGGTCGCGATGGGCGATCTTCACGATCGAACCGATGCTTGGACTTCTGAGCCTGGAGGCCACCTAGGAAGTGCTTGATTCCGAGTGACTTATTGGGATTATTTTATAATAAGTGGACCCAATGAACTATCACTTAGGGGAGCTGGGCCTCATTTGGTCTGGCAGGACCATGTTTGGCCACTCATACATGGGCTGTGAAAATCTCCCTCTCCACTTGTGCCCCTCCTACTCCAGAGCCAGGTCAGGCTCGGTTGAGTAGCCGTTAGGGTCAGACTATTGTAGCTCGAGTGGGTGGAGATCTGATCGTGACAGAGGACCACGTGGCGTGGTTATCTATGCCCGTAATAATGGTAATCCTGGCGGATTTGAAGTGAGGAGGTGCCCCTTTTTCCTTAGAGGTCGGAACATCACGCCGCCTCCCGCTAGGGGTTATAAGCGTTGTGCGCTATTTGCATGCCAAACCCCCATTTCCTTAGGGTTTTACTCTCCATCGCTTCTGTGCTTGGGATTCTTCATGCACCATGAAGGTACGGCGGAGGAGCAGGGACTTGCGGTGGCGTTTGCAGCGTTGGCGGAGGCTACTGCAGCGGCGATTCAGCAGCTCCCCCTTCCCCCAGGGTCTTCAGAGTCATCTTCTCTGAGTTCCCCTTCTGATTCCATGGCAGACCAGCATCCAGAGGTCGAGGGACTGGAAGGTGGGTGCACTGTGGGGGCCATTTGGGTGCCGCCGGCCCCAAAGTGTAGTGAGCTAGGAGAGGCGGAGGTGAAGCGGCTAGAGTGCCAGTATCGCTTGCCCTGGAAGTACCATTTTGCTGCTCCAACTCCTCATGAAACAAGCCTGGATTCTTGCTCTGGGTATTTTTGTTCCTTTCTTTTGTCATGGAGGAGTGGATTTTGCCTTCCTCTCCACCCTTTTGTTGCTGACCTTCTCAACTTTTTCATGTTGGCTCCCATCCAGTTGGCTGCCAATTCCTATTCCTCCTTTATTCCTTCTGCTTCCTTTGCTGTCAGTGTAGGATCACTCCTTCGTTGGATCTCTTCCATTATTTCTTTGAGCTGAAGGAGCACCCCCCGATAGGCAAGGGCTTCTAGGCACCTCTGATATAGAGAAGCTCGGATGGCCGAAGCACTAGCCAAAGGGGGAAGAGTTCTCTCTAGGGGAGCTGAGACCGGAGCATCCCCCCCAGTGTCCCCATTCTCAGAACGACTTCACTCGACTCGAGCTGGGTCGATGCCTCGCCTCATGCTCCCTCGCCCCCAGTCGGACTCCAGAATTGACCACCTCTGCATGTTGTCTGGCAGGCTCTGCGACAGCTTCCCCGCTAGCAGCAGCAGCCTCTGGCCCGATGGATGGGAGATCCAGACAGTGGATCAAATCGACTGAGGCCCCCTCAACCAGGCTGGCTAGCTCCTCGACCAGAAGGGTGGCCCCCACCTTCTTCAATCGCTTCTTCTCTGCGAGCAGGGCCTTCATTGAAGACAACAACAATGGCTCACCAGGTTCCTTACGTTTGGCCCCACGGCGCTCGGGGGAATCATCTTGAGCCTTCTATTTGCCCTTATCTCGGGCACGGGAGGGAACCTCAGAGGTTCGGGGCTCACTCAGAGCAGGCGTCTCCTACAAGTAGGTGATCCCCTGCTCCAACAGCTGCTCCCCCTCATCATCCGTTCGTCTCGAATCTAAGCAACAGAAGTTAAATCCTTAGAAGGAGGCCCACCTACCCGACCCAGAAGCATAATGCGGGGCACTAAGGGTCTTACCTTGCGATGACAATGTCCGAGAAGGATATTCCTCGATGTTAGCCACTGCCATCAGTTCGGCGATCGATTGACGATTCTCCTGGAGAATACTGATCTCTTCCTCCATCTCCGAGGAAACTACCACTTGCTTCGGAGGGAGAGACGGGTAGAAGTTGGGCTCTGTCGGGAAGCCCCAAAAGACACCACCCTTGGACGATCCCACCCAGAAGAATTGGGTCTTCCACCCCTTGTGAGAAGAATCTTTGACAGAAAGCGTCACACAACTCCTTCCTCTCTTCGCCTAGAGATAGAAGAAGCCCTTTCCCTCGTGGGTTTGCTCCTTCAGCTCAAAAAAGGAATGGAAGAGGTCCAACAAAGTGCGAATCCCACATGAGCGATAGAGAAAGATGAAGGAGAAGATAAAGGTATACGAGTTGGAAACCAACTGGATAGGAGCCAGCCGATAAGATTGAAGCAACTGGATGACGAAGTGGTGGAGGGGAAGATGAAACCTGCACTTCCAAGCCAAGAGGAAAGTGCAGAAGAGGCCCGAACGAGTATCTAGACTGGACTCATGAGGTTGGGGCGGGGAGAAATAATACTACCATGGCAGCCCGTATCGCTTCTCCATTACCTTCACTCCAGCCTTGCCCGACTCGCTGTGCATGGGGTGCTCGAGCAGCGGCACCAAGCTCTCTGTGCCCAGACCGACTTCCTGCTCGTCAACAGTGGGGTATTGCTTCGCCATGGCCAAACTATAAGAACAAGGGGAAGAGAGCGCCGACTCAGGCGATTCGGGAGGAGGTGGAAGCTGGCGAATCGCCACCGCTGCAATCTCTACTATCTCCACAAAGCCTTCTGCCATTCTCTGGTCCTCCTGACCCCCCTCGTGGCGGATGAACTTTTCAGAACACAAAGGTGATGGAGATATAAAACCCTAAACAACGGAGGCATAGAACGTAAACTTGTGTGATGTTTATACTCCTGGCAATTTTACGGGAGGCAACACGACGTTCCACACTCCAAGAAGGGACTCCTCGCTTCGACTCGAAAGGGTCATCATCATGGGTGAATTCCCAGGACAGCCGCATTAAATGGCCCCTATCGGAGAAAATTCTCCACCCAATTCGAGCCACTAACGCCAACCCCACGAATATTACTCTTCTGAGCCCAATTTTGGCTCGGGAGTAGGGGGACAAGTGGAGAGGGGAAAATTCCACCGCCTAATAGCATGGCCCAACTAGGTCCAATTTGACCGAACCAAGCCCGACTCCCCAAAGTGATAGCCCTATTTTGGGCCCACTTACCCTAAGCTCAAAACTCACTCAGATCAGCACTTCCTAGGTGACCCCTGGGTCTAGAAGTCCAAGCGACAGATTGGTTGAGAAGGCCCCTACGGGTGCCCAGCATAACCTGCCCGAGTTATGCGCCCATCACTCCGGAGGACTCCCAGCTAGCGCCCCGAGCTCGAACCGACTGTTGGAAGCTTATTCGAGCGTCCATTACGCACCCTTAAAGAGCGAGGAACTCCAAGGGATAGGGAAGAGTAAGAGTCCTTGTGCCATAAAGAGCCTATAATAAGGAGATAACTCCCCTGAATCCCCTCAGCTCCCTGGACTCCTTGGATTCCTACGTTAAACGGATCGCTATATAAACCCTGGAAGACCCTTCGAAGAGGTAAGCAACAATCCTGAGTGAGAACCACCACACTTCTTGGTGGAGAACGATCTCGCGCCCTCTTTTCCTCCTACCATCTCCCCTTGCACGATCATCCCCACCCCATTCCACCCCATTTCCCCACTCATCTACCCCATTTCCCACCTATCATCTTCAACCTACAGTCCCAGCGTAAAGGCAGCAGTGTACCATCAACTTACAGAGGTTGCCACGACGTCACCATGAACATCCTGGAGGCATAAGATATACCAGTGGATTCATCTTTCTATCAGCATTGCAACGAGAGCAACCCCACTGTCTTTAGATCTTGGAGCTATCCGTAAAAGTGATTCTCAGTAACCTACAAAGTTTCTCCTAGGCAGACAACCATAGGCCCAGTGCAGAAGTTCCCCCGGCCTCCCCCTTGTGATTCCTGGGGCAAAACATGTAGAAGTTCCCCCGACCCCCACTCTTTAGCTTAGAACTTTCTTTTCCGACATCTGTTCTGGACACTGTCAATTTTCTTTCGAAGCTACTTTGTCCACGGTCGCGTCGTCACCAACCTCATGTCAATCGGAGTCTGGGAGCACCCGGGGCAGCATCTGCAACAGCCATCTATGACCCTATTCCAGATAGGGGCAATTCTGAGCATCCCTGATCTCTGAGCTGCTGCGACCACCATCGACCACCGAGCGGCACCGGCCTCCTAAGGTCTGCTCCTTGGTCAGCCCCAGTCAATCCAACACTGGTCCCACCTCTGGAAACTTCTGGACAAGCTCATGGCGGCATCTTCACCGGCACCCTATCCTGCTGTCCCAGGCAGAACTGAAGCAGAGCCCCCCGTAAAGACAAAGGTGCCACGCCCCGGCCCGACCTTCGGATGACCGCCAGTGCCTGCGGCCCATTGCCACCTTATTTCCAGACGACTCAGCAATGGCCCCGCCTTCCTGCAGCACCGAGAGATGCCCGTAGCTACCCGACTTCCATCCTCTACCCCTGTTGGTCACACAAGGACAGATTTGGCGTTGTGACTCTTCCCCCTCCCCTCGCTTGGCCGGCTGAAGGCCCCTCCCTGTGTGGCGATAGTGTTTGGTTGTAATTGGACTTCCCCACCCCTAGTCCAACCCCTCTGCGAGGGAGTAGTTCATGTACTGGCAGGTCTTCGCCATCCGAAGATACATCGGCACGACGTGTGGGTGCATACCCACGCCTCCCCGCTCGTCATCGTCTCCGGCCAGGATTGGCATCTTCACACTGATGAGGTGAGCTTCTGCCACCCCTCACTTTGCTGGTTTACCTTGCTTAATTAATATTGCTTCCTAGCTCCGTCAGACGGTGAGAGAGTGCTCAGTCCCGAATTCTCATCTAATTGAGTGCCACCGCAGAGCGAGTTGTGAGAGAGACCCTTCAACCCATGCCCTTGACGTGCTAGCCGCCCATTGAATCGGGCATCCAAAGTTCTTAGAGGTTCAGCCTCAAGCTAACCAATCTCCGGAACAGTGAGGTCTCATCCCAGACCCTCTCCACCATCACCGAGTTGCCTACGGGCACTAGTGTGCCCTATGCGAGTGAGCTCGCCCGAGTGATTCCACCGGCAAAGTTGCTTGCTCACGATCCATAGGTCCAAGGAGCATTGGCCTAATAGTTTCCATCCATAGGTCGTGTCACATCAGGGACCCATACCTATGAAACAAGGAAAGAAATTTCCAGCCATGAGAGGAATTGGGTTGAACTTATGATGAGATAGTAATTAGAAATTATCTCTAAGATTAACCCCACCTAGAGAGGGGGATTTTCATAGCCCAAACAAGAGCGGCCAAATGAGCTCCTAACAGACCAAACGAGGCCCAGCTCCCTCAAGTAACAGCTCTTCTGGGCCCACTTACTACAAGCCCAATAATTCATCAGAATCGAGTGCTTCCTAGGTGACCTCTGGGCTCGAAAGTCCGAGCGTCAGTTCAATCGGGTAAAGCTCCTTGAGGACCTAAAACTTCCCGCCCGAGCCATGCACTTAGCGCTCGGATAGAGCCAGCGCTCCTTGCTTGGGACGATTGATGGAAGCTTATCGACATGGCCGTTGAGAGCTCTTTAAAAGTAGGAAGCTCAAGAGGATATGGGAGATCAAGAGTCCTCACGCTATAAAGAGCCCACATCGAGGACGTAACTCCCCTTGAAACCCCTCCGATTACAGGAGTCATGCAGCCAACGTACCACTATTTATAATTGGGAAACCCTCCGGTGAAAGGTAAGGCCACGATTAGCCTAAACATCATGAGCAGGAACCACTTCACCATTTGGTGGAGAGGAATCTCGCGCCCTCATTCCCTTCCTTCTACTACTCGTGTAACGACCCAGGAGATCCAGATACTGATAAATAGATATCATCGATTTATCGATACCAAGAACTCGGGGAAGCCGCCCAAGAGGCTGATGAGGCACCGTAAGGGTTGGAGGAGTTTGTCGAGGGGATGCATAATGAATTGCAATTGCACACGCGCAGTATTAATTAAAGTAGGAATTTGAACCCTCCATGCAATGTCCTCGAACCTCAAGGAAGAATCACCGCACCTAAAACCCAGGGGTGAGCCTCCTATCACTGGCTCAATAGGGGTCCTGCGGAACCCCAATCGAAAACAACGGCGGCATGAAAAGTAGCAACTACAACAAGAACAATAGTAATAGCAGGAATAGTAAACATGGTGGCCGGTAAAATCTTGGCTCTACAACTACTCCTACTGTACTGAAAAACACGCCCCGATCTCACAGTCAGGGGACCACTAGAACACGGACCACCCTAGTCACGCTACCAGAAAAATGACACGATGCCATTGTCGTGGAGGCCTGTCCGCACAGACAAGGGCCCATTGAAACCACGCGGTCAGGAAACATAGTCATGACCTCGCCGTCGTGAACTCTACCCCATCTAGGGAGAAGCCCTCGGTGACGCTCACCGAAAACCCTAGACCTCAACTCCCAGAGAACGTCGGGAACTACACACGAAACCCCGTCTCGCAGATGAAAAATGAAAACCCGCGACACAAAAACTCACGTCACGTGACAAGAGTATCTCCCATGAGAAGCAAGGCCGGATGTGTCCACTGACGAATTAGTCTGTAGCCTTTGGTGTCTTGCTACGATGCCCCAGGTGGAGACTGAGACACAGTACAGTAACCAGGAACACAGAATAAGGACTAGCTAAGGTCACACTCATTAGCGCAGGTCCATCGCCCTCAGCCAAGTGTGCACACACTGACCATATGCCCTAGGTCAGATCCTCTTGTTGGTTCTTCCCCCGAAGCCCGAACTCAGGCTGCGCATGGGGGCCCTATGGCAACCAGCCTAAAAACTGTCTCTCTCGGGTAAGCCGCTCCACCACTCTCGGGTGGGTCAGCACACGCCTGTCGTAAGAAGGCTACGACTAGTGGGGGCTCATAGAACGTGGGCACAGAAAACCACGCACGAACACATCGCGAGTAACGTGAAGTAACAGGTGGCCCGAAGCCACCAGACGCTAGATAGCCCACAAGACCTAATAACCCAACGATCCTTGAGTCACGAGACTCGGGTCAAGACTGTTGCATGCAACAGCACAGCACTGTCAATCTAGCCTAATCCCTTGGTCTGAAATCATGGTGACATGATTCTCAAGGCAACTCACAAGCCGTCGAGTGGATCTCTCATCCACGGGACACACGAAAAATCTCCAGCCCTTGGCTGGTTGACTGGACTCACAGTCCAAGGCCATACACACGGCCCACTCGGAATCACTTTTCGTAGAAACTCACGCTGTACGGGAAAGACCCTTCGTACTCATGCCGACTCACGGTGACTCTATTTAACGCAATAACGAAAGCTCAGAACATAAGAGGGTCGCTGGGACCCTTAAACCCATGAGCACGCTTAGCGAGGTAATACGGTATCTCTGAACACCCAAAAATACGGTCACGGTACCCACGGGGTGTCCGGGACACTCACGGGCCAAGGGGAGTACAATCGCCGTAGGCCACATGCCCTGGCCTGCCCGAGTGGCCGCCCACCTGAATGTACAAATCTATTGTTGCACATCCAGAACAGAACGTGCAACTCTCCTGCTGTGCGTTCAGAATAGAAACGCGTAACTTCGGAGGGCCGCATTCTCAACCGCCTTACTGTTCATCTTCCTCGATGAATGTGACCTCCCGCTATGGCACCTTCTTCGATGAACGCGACCACCGTGATGGTCGCATTCTCAGTCCGTGCCTAAAATGGCAAAAATAGCGAGAAAACCCATTCCACGCCTCAATCGCCCCCAAGTGATGGAGAAAATAAGGGGAAACTAGTTCCCAGCCTCTCTAGCACCGAGAGGACCCCTTTAAACCCCCAAAATGTGATCAAAACGTGAAATCTGACTCACACCCCAGAAACATACATTTTCCCCAAAACATGAAAATAAATGCGCTCGGCTCACCACGGCTTACAAAACCTACGGGAAAGGAAGTACAGATGTTAAGGATCCATCCCACAACCTCCATCAAAGATTTGAGGCGCCGTGGATGTCGATCCATGAAGAAAACGTCGTTTAAACCCTCGCTGGCTCGCGATCCCACAAATTGCCTCCACCATCGCGATCCTCATCCCGTACCCGTCGCTCCACAGCCCACGAGCATATCCGCCCCACCCTCGCCGCCTCCGTTGGCCGCCCAGAGTGAGAGGGCAATGCGCCTTAAAATCTGAAAGGGACCAACCCCACGGGGCCTCAATTTGGAGTTGGCTCCCAGGGAGAGCCTCTCCATCCTTACCATCACAAAGTCACCCACATGGAACTCTTGGTGACACCGATGAGTGTCAACCTGCCTCTTATAGGCCTCATTCTTCTTGCTTATATGCTTGCGAATTTCCTCATGCAATTCTCTAATGTGCTGGGCAAACGACTCGGCTGAAATAGACACCCTCGCATGCTGAATAGTCCAGGTAGAACTCGGTTGCCGCAATCTCCCCGCCCCATGCCTCATCGACTGACCGCCCCTCCCTGCGTGGAGATAGTTTTGGTTGTAATAATTAATTTTCCCGCCCTATGATCACCCTCCTGCGAGAGGTGTAGTGCTGTACTTTTCTGATTTTTAGGTTAGAGCTACAACGTCGCGACGTCCGGGTGCGTACCCACGCCTCCCCGCTCGCCCTCGTCTCCGGTCGGGATCAGTGTCTTCACGCTAATCAGGTAAGCACTTGGTCACATCCCTTTATTGGTTTACTTTGCTTATTTAGCATTGCTTTTAGCTACATCAGATGGTGTGTGAGCGCCCGATCCAAAATCGACCAAATTGAGTGACCACCGCAGAGCGAGTTGTGAGAGAAACCCCATAACCCACGTCCTGACGTGCTGGCCGCCGGCAGAATTGGGCATCCCAAGTCCTTAGGGGTTCATCCCAGGCTAGCCGAACCCCCGGAGCGTCAAGGTCCTGCCCCGGACCCTCTCCATCATCGCCAAGTTGCCCACGGGCACGTGTGTGCGTTATGCGAGTGAGCTCGCCTGAGTGAGTCTACTTGTTCATTGATTGCTTGTGGTTCAAGGTCCTAGGGTGCATCGGCCCAGTGGTTGTCGTCCCTAGGTTGTATCATGTCATCATGTTTCCTATTTTCTTTCGTATTTTGGGTTTACAAGGATGGCGGTCTGGCCATGACCACAAACTTCAGGAGGCGGCCCTGTGAGGACCGCCATCTGAAAGAGGCGGTCCTCTGATGATCGCCCCCTTCCTGCTCTGCAAGTGACGGTCCTTCTAAGATCACCACTGTATGGTAGCAGCCCGGGGTGGACCGCCTCTTATTTTGGGTGTTCTTTTCGCTTCAGCTTGGCTTCCGATTGATTATGGTCTTCGATCAACCAAGTTGTGACCCAGTGGTTGACTTTTGACCTCGTGAGTGTCTCGGTTGCCCCGTGGAGATCAAGACCATGTCTTTGAACGTGCGAAGGTATCATGTTACCTCAGTTTACATGTCCAAGTGGTTTGAGGGCTCGTGTTCCATGTTTTCTTGTTATACAGAATTGTGAGTCCAATGAGTGGCCCAGGGGCCGAGGACATTCAATTGATGTGGATTTGGCTATCGTATGCCGCTCCCATAATATTTTACCTTGATTTTTGACCCAAGGACTAGGCTGATTTGCCGACTTGTTGTTGTGTTGTACGATGATCTTGACCCGAGTCATGTGATTGAAGGATCGTTGTTTCAGTAGGTCTAGTTGACTGTCCTAAGTCTGACGGATGTATACTACCTTGTGTTCCATGGTACATGCACTAGGTACATGCGTGACATGTCTGTACTTCGGAGTTTCCTTCGGAGAGTCTTTGTGTCTAGTGAGCCTCCACTAGTCGTAGCCTGACGACACTTCGTGTCGGCCCACTTGGGAGTGGTGGCAGGGTAGTCCCGATAGAGATGATTTTTAGACTGGTTACCAAGGGCCCCTTTGCATTGCCGTTAGAGTCCGACAGGAGGGAAAAATCAGGTAGAGTCCTGACTCAAGGCATTGAGCTTGTATGTGCACACGTGATCAAAGATGTTGGACCAGCGCTGACGAGCGCGACCCTGACTAGTCACTCATTACTTGGTACTTGGTTACTATTATGGTGTCTCAGTTACTGCATTCAAGGTGAGTGGGAGACACCCGAGGTGCAGTGTAAGATGTCACTGGATGCATCTAGCCTTGCTTCTAATGAGAGGGTCCTTCTGTCACATGACACTTAATTCTCATGACTCATGTGGTTCTTGTGCAGTGTAGGCTTATTGACGTGGTACTTCGAATAGTCTGTGTTCAGTTTGACCTATAGTCAGTGTAGAGTACACGACGGCGAGGTCGTGTACGTGTTTGTGCTTTTAGACCGTGTGGTCTTGAGTTGGGCTTTTATCTTCGAGGACGAGCCTACACGACTGAGATGTCGTGATGTGTTCTGGCAATGTAGCCAGAGTTTTCTTGTATCGAGTCGGTGATTCCCGACTGTGAGTATGGGAATTTGTGTTCCTTACTGATAGGAGTAGCTTGCGGCTCAGCCGTGGTTTTCCTTGGCTGTTATTGCTATGGTTGTTACGCTCATTGTTGTTGTTACTCCTGCCTTTGCTGTTGTTATTAGCACTATCGTTTACTGTTGTTGTTTCATGGTGGGGATCTGCGGGACCCCTATTGAGCCAGTGAGACAAGGCTCACCCCTGTCCTTTCAGGTGTAGCGGTGCTTCTTCCTCGAGGATCAAGGTGTGGTACGTGATTCTTAGTGTCAGCTTCGCCAGTGTCGGGCTTCCCCTGACTTCAGAGTATGTTTCTCTTTCTATTGGACTGTACTGTAGTTGGACTGGACTCTGTTGTAGCTTTGTTTTAGCTGTCATAGTTAATCAGCTCAAGTATAGATATCTTGGTGGGAACTCTATCCAAATGATGCAATAGGTCATATTGAGTACCCGACAAGGGTTCAGCCTCTTCTTGTTGATCTTCGACCGGCTGGGAAGACTGAGGATTGGAAGTAGAGGCATAATTTCTTTGGAACAATTGCCCGCTCCGCAAGGCAAGATTCTGTGCTGGCCCAGCTTCTGATGAAGGCAGAGTAGGGTGAGTGGGGTGGATAAGTGGTGCGGCGAAGGGCGTGGGGTTAGGAGAGGTGATAGCGGGGGTAAAGAGTTGTGGCAGAAAGATAATGGGTGAGGGATTGGTGGTAGGTATGGTGGTGATGATGGGTGTTGGTGTGGGAGGAAGGTTAGATGGAAGGGTAGTGGTGGTAACGGTGGGGGTAATAAGTAGTGAGCGAGATGGAGGCGCGGGTGTTGGCGTGGACGTGGAAGGGATGGTGAACGGGTGGATGAATGGTGTAGCGGACGGAGGAAGGGTTTGGCGTACGGGTGTGAAGATGGTGGAAGTGGAGGGGTAGTTGTGATGGAAGGCCGATACTTGGTGGGTCATACCGTCATCATCAAAGGACCATCCGGTGTTGGGGGCCGGAGGCTGGACTACATTCACTTGAGCCGGTGCCGGCGGCTGAGCTTGCGGAGTGGGCAGATGGTTTGACATTGGGTTCTGGTGGATCCCCAAGTCTTGAACCTGCTGTGGTTGTAGCTACGGCGGCTACTGTGGCTGCGGTGCTTGCTGCCTCGGTGGCTGCCTTCTTTTTCTTTCAGCTCAATAATGGCCTTATGCATTTCGGCCCAATCAATCCTGTGTCCTTCATGCAGATCATATACCAGGTCTCAGAATTGAAAGCACCCTTCGATGGTGTGCCCTGGCTACCTGTGGAATACGTAATATTTCGTCTGATCAACAGCTGTATTCCAACTGGGCCGTTCCGGAGGAAGTTGTATGGCATTGACTGACATGAGAGCCAAAAATATGTCGGCAAGAGTTTTCGGCAGTGGAGGGTATTGTGCTCTCTTCGGAACCGGGCGCTTGCTGTTGTTGTAGCCGTTAGGGGGAGGAACATTATGGTATTGCGGTGGTGGTGGAGGCTGTTGGGGAGCGGAGTAGGTGTTTTATGGAACAGTGAAGGTAAGGGGAGGGTTTGGTGGGGTGGAATAAGCGGACAGAGGGTTCTGTGGAGTGGCGAAGGCGAGTGGAGGATGGTTTTGTGGGGTGGACTGGGTATTGCGGGGATTTTGGGAGAAGCGGATTTGGTTATTGTTGGCAGGAGGGAAGGTAACGGCTTGAACTTGTTCATTTGTTTGGACTCCCTCGGTGACAGGCCCTTGAGGTTTTCTGTTGTATTTGGGCTTCTGGGCCTCAAATAGCGAGTGGATGCGAGAGTCCTTGAACTGTGTTTGAATGAACCACGCTCGGCTATATAGTTGGTGCATGTTAGATATGTCATTCATGGCCAATATATTGCGGAAGGTCAGAGTAGCATTGGAAATTAACAGCTTGACCTTCTCTTCCTCTGGAATATGGCCGGGCACCCTGGTGGCCATCTACCTCCATCTGTTGGCATATGTTGTAAACTCCTCATCAGCTTTCATTTTCTCGGCTACCAAATCTGTGAATGAATATTCTGGGCCGACCCTGTCCTAAAACCGCTGAATAAATTCATCCTTGACTACCTTGAAGCTATCGGCATCTTCCAATGGTAGAGAATAGAACCATTCCAATGCAACTCCGTCCAATGACCGGCGGAACAAATATGCCATGAGGCAATCATCATATTGGAATTGTGCCGACTCATATAGGAAGTCCCTTACATGAATAAAGGGATTACCATTCCCGTCGTACTTCCTGTAATTGGGGAGCTCAGATTGCGGAGGAAAACAGATGTTCTGGAAGCTCGGAATGGGCACATCGGCCAAGGACTGTGGGCCAACCTGCTTTTGCATGAAGTCGAGTTGTTGTTGCATGGTGGCCCATTTATCAAGGAGCTCATGTTCCCTAGATGGAGCAGGGGCAGTAAAAGAAGGAGTTTGGACCTGTGGAGCGGAAGGCAAAGCAGCTAAAGGAGGTGGCCCGTAAGATGGCGCCGAAGGATAAGCAGCCTGAGTGGAAGAAAGCCCATAAGAGGGATATTGGGTTGAGGGATGACCCAAATTCAGGTGGACCTGGGCTACCCCTTGCTGAGGGTGCCAGAAATCTGATGGGCCCATAGAGACTTGTGGTACTGATGGGGTAGAGGTGTGGTGATTCAACTAGAAAGAGAAAGGGAGGGTGGACTTTTCCTTATCATAAGATGGTTGGGCCGATGCTGAGGATCGACCCGTTTCGAGGTTGGAGAAGGTAATGGTCCTAGGCTGGACCGGAGTAAGGTTGATCGGGGTATGCTGGACGGGGGGATTGGTCACACACCACCCTACTATTTTTCCACGCCCCTAGGGGTTTAAAAACCTCCCAGGTACCCCCATTCCACATTAGTATGGTAGCTTATCTTTCTCTTTCATAATTACTACAATTCGCAGGACTGATTTGGATTTTTCTTTGTGTTCTTCACGTGATTTTGCAGGTCAGCATCACCCTAGCATGAGGCCCATCCCCTCTGGCCAACTGGAAGGGGTGGAGGTTCAGATCCTACAACTTGAAATCTGGTGGCACTTAACGGTCTTCATCCTATCCGTCTGAAGGATAGAGCGGTCCCCATAGCGTCGTTCCACTTCTTCCTGCGGCCTCCTTCGGATCGTCCCGTCGTCAGCCAGGTTTCGTCCCGCATCCTTTCCAGCACTGGTGAGCGGCCTATCGAGTGACCGCACTCTTCACAGAGCGGTTCATCCAGGACCGTGTATTTTCGTAGTGCTGTCTTGAGGTGAGTTCCTTCTCCCTTTCCAAGGTAAGGGTGTATTTATTTTACATTCTGAACCTTGGTAGCGATCACGATCACATACTCACGTCCTTCCTCCTTCTAGCTTCATTCTTGTTTACTTCTATATTGATATAGTCAAAAGGGATTAGGAAAAGGAAGGAAGGGAAGAAAAATATGTCTTCACCCGTGTTTTATACCGTACTTCTCCTCATCCCCCCACTCCTGAGGGCTTTTTTTTTCTTCCTTCGAAGGTGTGTGGATCTGCTCAAAGACATGGGTAAGGCCCCTGGGTTGTTACAGTACTCACTACCTCACCCTGCTGACTCTCATCCCTTGTTTATCATTCTCTAGCTTTCTTGTGAATAAGCCTCCTTCCCCATCTCCTAGCCATGCCTTGTTGTCACCCCTGCCTTCGCTCCGTGGGAGTCTGGGTGTCTCCTACTTTAGAAACCCCATTACTCTGTTCCTACGAGCTTTGATAATCTGTGTTAAGATACCACCCACCTTTCTTCTCCATCCGGTGGCCCTGACTCCTTAGTGATCCGTTTGCCTAGCCCATCTTATGATCTGGTGACATCCCTACATCCCTTTGTGCCGGTGGGCTAGCCCACGTCTTCATCTGATGGCCTTGTACACCTCGTGGCCCAGCGGCTCAGCCCATCCCCATCCGGTGACTTCCTCCTTTGTTGATCTGGTGGTGCCAATACTCTCCTGATCCAGTGGCGTCATCCACCCTCTTGATCCGGTGGTATCACCACCTTCTTCATCTGGTGGCATAGCCGCTTTGGTGACCTCCCAGTTCGGTGGCGCCGTCCACCCTCCCGATCCGGTGGCACTGTTCCACCTCCCAATCTGGTGGCCTTTCCCCCATCTTGGTCCAGTGGCGCTTAAACCGTGCTTCATCCGGTGGCTCGCTTGCCGCCTGATCCAGTGGCCACCTCCCCGCCTGATCTGGTGACTCCTCTTCAACTCGATCCGGTGGCTTGGCCACCTTCCATCCTTATACGGTGGCACAGCCCACCTTGGCTTTGATCCAGTGGCCCTGCCACCCTCCTGATCCGGTGGCCCTACCGCCCTCGCCTCTTGATCTAGTGGAGTCCTCTTCCCTGCTTGATGTCCTAACCGTTGGGTAGTGCCTTCCATCTGTTAGTTTGTGAGTTTTTCTCAAGGTGTTGCCGCTTCCGTGCGCACCTCTATTTTGGGACATGTCACTCCTTGTGGACGTATACCTGCTTTACGTCTCTCGCATCCGGGTCCGGGGGAGATGCTGTCGAATTTTTACCAAAATAAACATATATTAAAAATATAAAAGGAAGCAACAAACAAATGAAATAAACAATGACAAAACGCTTTAATGAGATGAAAGGACTGTGGAAGACACGAAGAGAACTGAACGCGAACACCGTTATGACAGACCGATAGACACGAGCATGGGCACCAACTACACAAATAAATAAAAGAATTAACTAAAACTTTTCATATGCATGTCATAACTAAAAGGGATTACTTCCCCTGCATACAGTACATCATCGCATTTCATGCATGCTCGAGTGCCATAATCCCGCGGTATATAAAATGGCGATGAGTGAAAGATTGGATTACGGCAAGTCAAAAATCGTCCCTATGTGTGAGTACATACCTCCACCTCGTACCGGGGATCGATTCCAGAAATCGACTTCGTTCCGTGCATGCATGAACTTACACACACGATCCCTGCATTTAGCATAGGCGTGAACCAGGCCCGCGTCGACCTCAAGCTCTCCTGCATCGCCACGTAGATAAAGAAACATTAAGGAACATAGAAGAAAAAGGAACAAAGCTCTCACCCAAGCAGCATCAGAGTCGAGAACAGCCTAAATAGAAATTATAATATATAAAAAATTACTAATGATAATAAGAATTTACACACATTGGCGAATATCTCAGAGATCTCCTCTCCCCTCGGACCCCGTGGAGGGAAGAGACACTGGTTCAAGGCACTAATTACAGAGCAATGGTTGAGGTATGCTGAGTAACTAGGTACACTCCACCTGAGACGTAAGTTGGCTTATGCAGAAAGGCACTCTCTTGACTATCTTTGCTCTGGTTCTTCAAAAGTAACACAAAAAAAAGGGGAAACAAACAATTCAAAAAATAGAGCAATAGCTTGTTCCCACTGAGAAACTGCACCACTTCACCAAAGAAGTGTTAGCAGGTCAGGCATGATATGGCAGGCCAACTCTGGTTCCCATGCGGCACGATAGTAAATTACACTAAGTGATTGGGGCAATTGCAATGAAACAAATGTGACTCTTCACACCAAACGGTGCCAGTTCAACTTGACTATCAGTTCAACCCGAAATTACTTACCAGAGGTGCCGACATTCATAGTCTCTACATTCTATCTTGTCTGGCTGCCCTACTGTTGGCTGTTGTTCCTCTCCTGTCATTCGATCTCTTAAGATAGAATGAACCAGGAACATTTTGTTTCTTGTTTCCTCAAGGTATATCAACCTTCGTAGACTCTATGAGCATACACTGGCTCGTTCCTTGGTTTCAGTTGTGCTTGCATATGTTTTTGATTTTAATCCCTCAGTTCCTCCTTTGTCCTACCATGCTAGCCTGCTAGAAAACCCTTCAATTTGATGGTCCAGGTTCACTGATGTGTGTCTTAATTCTGAACCTCTCCTCTGATATTTTCTCCTACTCTCATCCCTATCCTCACTCCTCCATTTTTGATGGTGTCAAAGGGGGAGAGAGTGTGAGTGAGTTTGCATTCAGAGGGAATTTGCATTAAGGGGGTGCTTGCTTAGGGGGAGTTTGCTTTCGTTGCATATCTTGTTCACAGCATATCCCTGCTGCATAAATTTCTGCCTTGCTCTTCAAAATTACTTTACTAATCAGTAAGCACATGACTCATTGTTGCCATCATCAAAAAGGGGGAGAATGTCAAGTACAAGATGTTTTAATGATGTCACACCATAAGTCATTAGCTAATTGGCTCAGAAATTCATGCCATCTTTTGATGTGCCTAGGTGTGAAGATATCCTGCCAAGTGGTTCATGTGCATCAACCTTTATGAAAATGTGCATCGACCTCAACTCAAATTGTGCATCGACCTTCTGATGCAAAAAGAATATGTGCATCGACCTTACTGAAGAATAGGGTTCATGTGCGTCGACCTTTATATGCATCAACAGGAATGTGCACCGACCTATATGCTTCATACAGAGATGTGCGTCGACATTTGTTTGCTTCAAACAAGAACGTGCATCGACCTATATGTGATGGAACAGGAATGTGCACCGACCTTTATATGCATCAACAGGAATGTGCACTGACCTATATGCTTCAAACAGATATGTGCGTCGACCTTTGTTTGCTTCAAATAGGAATGTGCATCAACCTGTATGTGATGGAACAGGAATGTGTGTCGACCTTTGTATGCTTCAGTATGAAATGTGCACTGACCTCCATGCTTCAGATAGAGATGTGCATCGACCCTTATATGTAATTAGTCTGATGTGCATCGACCCTCATATGCTTAAGTATGAAATGTGCATCAACCTCAATGCTTCAGATAGGAATGTGTATCGACCTGCATATGATGAAATATGAAATGTGCATCGACCTCAATGCTTCAGACAGGAATGTGCATCGACTTGCATATGATGAAATATGAAATGTGCATCGACCTTCTACATGCACAGACTTGGTATGCGAATGTGCACAGACTAGGTCATGCTATTTGCAAATGTGCATAGACTTGGTATGCTAATGTGCACAGACGTGGTTATGTTAAATGAAAATATGCACAGACCTTACTGAGTCTAAGGTCACATGTGCATCGACCTTACTGAATAAAGGTCACATGTGCACCGACCTCAGTCTTCATGTGCACTGACCTCAACTGAAGAAGCCCCAAATGTGCATCGACCTCTACTGAAGAAGTTCTAATTTGCATCGACCTTGTTTCTCATTGTGCACTGACCTTTACTAAAGAAATTCCTATGTGCACTGGCCTTAACTGAAGTAGTTCCGAATATGCACCGACCTCAATTGAAGAAGCCCCAAATATGCATCGACCTTTACTGAAGAAATTCCTATGTGCACTGACCTCAACTGAAGTAGCTCCAAATGTGCACCGACCTCTACTGAAGAAGTTCCTATGTGCACTGACCCTGCCAAAGGCCAAGCACCTCATGTGCACCGACCTCAATGAAGAAAATCTTCATATGTGCATCGACGCATCTGGGCACCCAGGGGCATTTTTAACAAAGCTGCAGCTTCCTCAAAAATGGATCCAGAGACTAAAAATAGGAACCGCAAATACCAAAAATCACATCTTTTGAGGTCTAAAAAGGTATCTTTGCTCAAACAACCTTCCCTGTCATCGCACCTAGATCATCACCTGTTTTTGTTAAAGGGGAACATCAGATCCTGGAACACGCGAGCAACCAACTGGTTCTCGATATAATACAGCTTAATAACATATAGTAATGTAATAAAGGATATAGGGATCGGAATACATTACCTGACTTACCTAACGGCGGGCCGCAAGGCAAGTGAAGGGTGATGCTGCAAGGAAACTTGCCAACAAGATCATGAAATAACAAGATTTATTAATTAAGCATGAGCCAGCAAATAAAAATTCAAAACCATTTATCTCAATACAAGGATGGTCAATTCAAGGCCGGTCAAAATAAAGAATGGCTAAATGTGTGCCGCATGTAAGCAGACCATTTGAAACAGGGATATGAAATTAGATGGCTCAAAATTATCCATTCAAGGAAGAACGGTCAGAATATTGCCGTGCAAATGCAGAAGAGCGTTGGAGAAGAATGGCCAATCTCCAACCGCCCAAATTTGAGACGGCCTATCGGGAGACCGTACATCTTCTGGGGTTTTTAAAAAAAAAAACTCCTTCGTCTCCCTCCTCCCCACTGTAACCGGTGGAGGAGGAGAGGATGAAGGGAACACCCAGACCGAGCCCCCATCTCCCTCACACTCATTCTGTCTCTCTGTCTCAATCTCTCACCTTCCTCACGTTCCCAATCACCCATGCTGACCAAACACCAAGCCTCCCGTGATCGGATGGCTGGCGAGGACGGCGGAGCACCGACGCCGGCGGCTACCGCGATGGCCATGGAGGAAGGAACGGTGGCACCATCCGCCGCCGAGGGAACGAGCGCACCGGCGGCGATGCCAGCACCCGTGGCTGACGAGGGGGCGACAGCTGCTACCGTCGACGCTAGAGATGACCCCCAAGTGCCATCGGCCGCAGAGACGGAGGCTCAGGACCCCGAGGTAGGTCCCCAAGACCCTCGCCCATCTTATTTTTAATTCAATGCATGTAGGTTCTAGGGTGAACAAGGGGCTTTAGGAACCCTTAGGAGCCGGTTTAAGGGGCCACGGCGGCTCCCGCTGGCAGGGAGGGCGCTCACCGTCATCGGGGAAGACGACGGATGAGCGGTCCTCAAATAACCGCACATCCTTAGACATGCAGCCCACATAGGGCCACACAAACCTCACAGAACAATAGGATGAATAGCAGAAGAAAGGTGAGAGGTTCACTGCACAAATGATGAACGGGCCACATTGGTCCGTACGAAGACAAAGAATTAGAGAACTTGAATGGCCCATATAGGGTCGTATGTCAGGAAGTGTGGTCCAAGGGGGACCGCCCTTCCAACAGGAATGCAATTTTGTTATTTTTCATCTTATTTTTGAAATAAAATGCTTAAATCAATTCTTAAATGTATGAAATGAATAAATGAATGCAGGGAAAGCACAGGACCCGCATCTCGTGGCTGCAGGTCCTGGCAGTGTATTTGGCACTGTCGGACTTCCAGCGGGAGCGGTTGGCTGCCATGTGGTTTGCCCCATCCTTGAATATCGAGGTGTGTCGATTCGACACAGCTCTGCTCTACACCTTGCACGACCGCTGGGATCCAGTGAGTCAGATGTTTCTCTTCCCGTGGGGGCACATGGTCCCCACATTGGAGGACGTGTCCAGGCTCACTAGCCTACGAGTGCATGGGCGACCGGTTAGCGGGACCACTTATCCCAACTATCGGGAGATGGCTCAGGAGCTGCTGGGCTTACAGCTGCGG